>JABWTJ010000411.1:0-655447 GCA_016801875.1 Solanum sitiens
CACACTTGGCCCAATAACATGGTAAAACAAATCTTAGGAGGTCATGCACTTACCTAGTTTCACTTGGGCTTTATCCATAATGGGCCAATTGGCAGATTTAGCTGCTGGACCTTCTTTCATTCACAATTTTCTTTAATAGGTTTGGGCTTCAAATGAGCCCCTAAATATAAGCCTAAATCTGGTCAATCAAACTTGGCCCTTTAACTATAATATAGATCAAGTAGGTGATGCAGCTGCTAGCTCAATTACCATCTTACTATAATTACTTAAATACTTTCCATCGGAGTTAACTTGCAATACATATGCTAAAACGTGCAAGGCATTACATCACCTTCCAAGCTAGTTTAAACCAACACTAATCACATAAGAAACATGATCCCTCACCTACACTATAAGTCTATGTCAAGTATAACATGAATAGAACTACCACATACAAAAATACAGGCCGTTACATCATTTCAAAAGAGTTTGGAAACACAAGTGAATTTAAGTACAGCCTTTCATCCTCAAACGGATGGTCAGGCAGAACGTACAATTCAAACACTTGAGGATATGCTGCGAGCTTATATATTAGATTTCAAGGGTAGCTGGGATGATCACCTACCACTTATTGAATTTTCTTATAACAATAGCTATCATTCGAGCATTAAAATGGCACCTTATGAAGCTTTATATGGTCGAAAGTGTAGATCACCAATTGGTTGGTTCGAAACGGGTGAAACTGCCTTATTTTGGGCCAGATCTTGTTCATCAAGCTATGGAAAAAGTCAAAGTGATACAGCAGAGGCTAGAAACAGCTCAAAGTTGACATAAATCATATGCAGATATTAGAAGGAGAGGACTAGAATTTTCTATAGGGGATTGGGTGTTCTTGAAGGTGTCTCCGATGAAAGGGGTAATGAGGTTTGGTAAAAAGGGAAAGCTGAGTCCACGCTATATAGGGCCATATAAGATTATCCGAAAATTTGGCCAAGTAGCCTATGAGTTAGAGCTACCACAAGAGCTTTCATCAGTTCATCTGGTGTTCCATGTCTCAATGCTACGGAAATGCGTAGGTGACCCATTTCGTATTACTCCTACTGAAGACGTACAGGTTACGGGAGATCTCACTTATGAAGAAGTACCCATTGCTATTCTGGATCGACAAGTTAGGAAGTTAAGAAATAAAGAAGTAGCTTCTGTAAAAGTACTATGGAGAAACCAACAAGTAGAAGAAGTTACATGGGAAGCAGAAGAAGCAATGAAATTGAAGTATCCTCACCTCTTTCACACTAGTGGGAATGATCAAAATGTTAGTGGAGGCATTGACAAGTAAGTATAAGTCTATATGTTCAATGTGATTAATAGTAGTACTAACTTAGGCTTGAACTTATTTAGGCCGGACAACCATGCTAACATTCGAGGACGAATGTTCCAAGGGGGGAAGGACGTAACGGCCTGTATTTTGTATGTGGTAGTTCTATTCATGTTATACTTGACATAGACTTATAGTGTAGGTGAGGGATCATGTTTCTTATATGATTAGTGTTGGTTTAAACTAGCTCGGAAGGTGATGTAATGCCTTGCACGTTTCAGCATTTGTATTGCAAGTTAACTCCGATGGAAAGTATTTAAGTAATTATGGTAAGGAGTAATTGAGCTAGCTGCTGCATCACCTACTTGAGCTATATTATAGTTAAAGGGGCCAAGTTTGATTGACCAGATTTAGTCTTATATTTAGGGGCTCATTTGAAGCCCAAACCTATTAAAGAAAATTGTGAATGAAAGAAAGCCCAGCAGCCAAATCTGCCAATTGGCCCATTATGGATAAAGCCCAAGTGAAACTAGGTAAGTGCATCACCTCCTAAGATTTTTTTTACCATGTTATTGGGCCAAGTGTGTACCACCTACTTGCATTAATCTGTCCCAAGTTGAATATAAGGACAAAGGGAAAATGGACAGCCAAGGTCCAATAATCTTGAGTCCAAAAAGGCCCAAGTTAAAAGGACAAGCAGGTGGGACACATACTTGACATTATATGGCCCAAAATTGGTCAAGAATGTCGGCCATAACACCTCCTTTTTCAAAGGATAAGGATCAAGTCTATTTTCTCCATTTTGAACTTGCAAAATTTCAGATTTCCTTAAGTTTCTTTCTTGGTCTCTCTTGGCTTCAATAAGCAGCCCTAAAACACCTTAAGGATTCTTGAGTGCTCTCTCATTTTCAAGTAAGAAGTTTGAAGGAGAGTTTAAATTCTTGAAGTACAAGTTTAGAGGATAAATTTCCAGAATTAAGGTAAGACTTCAACCCATTTGTTTTCCTCTCTTTGATCATGTTTAGATTGGAGAATTTTGTATATATTTATCAAGAATTCATGGATGATGATAAATCTTTGAGTCAATATTCTCCTATTATGCTGAAAGATTTGAGATTGATAGTGGCTGCCTTATGAATATTGTTGTTGAGGGCAGTTTGGGGATCTTGGGAGATGATGTATGAAGTTGTATTAATGTGTAGAGGAAGGGTGTGGTGGTTCACCATTTATGTAAGGGTTGTATGGGCCTGATTTCCATCAAATATTTTAGCTACTGTTTTCGAGGACCTTATTGTGATTAGCTGCTAATGTGAGCTTAATCATGATTTATGTTGTAGATTAGCACCCAAAAAGCAAGGCTGAATAGTGATAGTGGTATTGGTCAGAAAAATAAGGTATGTAAGGCTATTCGATTCTATATCATTTTGGCATGAAATCTGGCACCTACAATTAATATCAATGAAGTGTTTCCCATAAGTTCTATTTCTAGAAAAGGAAGCATAGTGGCAGCGTACTATCTCCAAATAGATAACAATATTTCTTTCCCCATTCTAAGTACATAGAGCTACTTCATTATATGTTCACTACTCTATACTTGTGTAATTATTCCCCTTGTGCTGTTATAGAAATGGTATTTGCAAAATAAAGTTTGATGAATCCCTCTCCTAAGCCAATTGAAGTCAATTGTGCCATTAAGGTCTTAAAGTTAGGTGTTGATGTTTCATAGCTCCTTATGTCATTGTTACTGCCTCAAAATATTATTTTCATGTATTCCACTACTGTTCCATATTTCCATATCTCCAAGATGATTATGACCATCAAATCAACATCTCAAAAGTGTTATGATTATCCAAAATAACATCTCAAAAGAGTTATGAACTGATTAACAATAATCTCAAAGATTAAAGAATCTAAGTGAAGAAATCTATTTAATTAAGGGTGGCAGCTCAGGGGCGAAAGCCTAGCATGGGCCAATCCCTATTGGTATAGAAGGGTGGCAGCTCAGGGGCAAAAGCCTAGCATGGGCCGATCCCTAGTTGTGTAATTATGAGGACCGCATCCCAGGGGTTAATACGCCTAGCATGGGTCATCCT
This sequence comes from Solanum sitiens, assembly GCA_016801875.1. Lineage (NCBI taxonomy): Eukaryota > Viridiplantae > Streptophyta > Magnoliopsida > Solanales > Solanaceae > Solanum > Solanum sitiens. The sequence continues at coordinate 3,388 of JABWTJ010000411.1, forward strand.
CTTCTACCACTGATCAGCTGGTCACTTGTATCACATGCCCAACAAAGATTATAACATACAAAAAGGTAAAGAAAAGAATGTAGCTTACTTGATTCCACAAGAGTAAGCAAAGGTGGTCTTCTCTCCTAATCTATGCACTCATATGTTGCTACTTGATTTCATTTGAGCCTTGTATTACATATACTATTTGCCTTACATATTCAGTACATTTTTTGTACTGACGTCCCGTATTGGGGACGCTGCATCTCATGCTGCAGGCTCAGGTACTCCAGCTAGTAGACCTCCTCAGTAGGAGCACTCGAAATTCTGCTACTTTTGGTGAGCTCCAAGTTGATTCGGAGCTTTATTGAGTCCTTGGTAAATTCATTTGGTATTGTATCATAGTTAAGGGCAAGGCGGGGTCTGTCCCGACCTACTCTAGTCTTCTATCTTTTAGAGGCTTTGTAGACATATGTACATGGTTCAGTTGTGTCTTAAGGAGTTGTGGCCACGACGGCCAAGTATTATACATAAATTTTGGACCTACTTACGTTGTTTTGTATCGCTGCATCCTAAGTTAACTTGTCTCAATTGTTATAGTATATGCTCAGTAAGAACAGGTTGCAGGTTGGTTCTCTCGGGCCTTTAGGGCATCGGGTGCCTGTCCGTCTTAATGGGTATTGGAGGCGTGACACGGAATTTGGGCAAGGGAACCCGATTTGGAATCCCTTGGACAACACTTACATTTTTATTTATTTTGGTTTGATCCACATGGCTTGGGGACCCAAGATCGAGCCCCAACGCCTTCATTTTATTTTTCCTTAATTTCTCTCTTCATTTTTTGTTCCTTGGGACTGAGAGGATGTGGGATCGAATCCCCACAACCTCATTTTCTTTTCATTTCCTTTTCTTTAATGTCTCTCTTTTTTGGCCGAGGGGGTGTGGGTTCGAACCCCCACAACCCCACTTTAATTTTCTCCTTAAATCCCCTTTCATTCTGCCTAGAGGTCGTGGGTTCAATTCCCACACACCTCAACTTTTATTTTTTTCTTTTAATACCTCCTTAAGTCAGACTGAGAGGTTGTGGGTTGGAACCCCACTCCTCTCATTTCTTTATTTCTGTTTTTAGCTAAGGGAAATCGTCTAAGGGCACCCGGGTTCGAATCCCGTGTGCCTCACTCATTTTTAACTTTAATTAATTATAATAAGCCTTAGTGAAATTTACCAATTTTTCAGTCAAGGGCACCCAGGTTCGATCCCCCTTAACCCCATTTTGTTATTTTCGTTTTTTGGTGCTTTTTTTTCACGTGTGAGGTCTCGGGTTCAATCCCTAGTAACCTCACCTATTTTTCATTCATTTAAAATTTCATATTGTTCTCCTTGTTTTGGCCGAAACCAAGCTAACACCATGTTGGAAATTTGGTCATGATTTTCAGCTCCTTTTCATCAACATTTTCACGTTAGTTCTTAGGATAATTCATGGATCATTTAGTACATCTTTAGGTGCATTTTCATGGATTCATTTAGCTAATAGTTTTCACTCAAATCAGCCACATTTTACATCATATGAACATCACAATTTACACACTTTCTTGCACATAAAATACAATAATTTAAACATGCCATTTCATGCTCTAATCCGTGACCAATAGTCACAACAATGCACCCACATAACCGTATCACACTTTCTGGAAAACATCTTTCATTACTCACATAATTTCGAACTTACATACATACACATAATCATCAAGAAAACACGTTACATCCCTAAATTCTACCAGCAAACATATCCAACCTACGAATCAATGGGAGCTAGTGACAGGGACATGAAACGGGGAAACAATCCTAGTTTTCGGATTAGAATCGACTGAATCCTAGGGGTCTCTTGGGAAAGGGACCAAGAGTAAGAAAAATCATTCCTTATTTGACGTTCAAACCTTGAACTTGATGCCCAAACCTTCTCCAAAATTTTGTCTAAGTCCAAAAGCTTCAACACTAACTCGACGGAAAAACTCCTCTATTTGCCTAACATTTTTGGTTATGTTTTGAATAAGTTTTTAACGTAAAAGTTCTTCAAGTGTGAACTTTTAGTTGCTGATCAGCTCTTGTGTTTTTGGCAGAGAGAACATGAAAGAGAAGAGAGATATTAACGTGAGAGAGAGAGAGTTAAACGTGAAAGGTGGTTTAGGCTTAGGTAAAAAGACGTAGTCAACTAGGACTCTTTCAAACCTTTAAATAAAAATCTGATTTTTCTTTTTCTTAAATCAGCTAATAAATATTAATTAATTAAATTAATTTATCAATTTAAATAAAAACAATTTAAATGAATGCTTCCACCTAGGTTCGAACCCGGGTGGAGCAAGACTTCACTCAAAGGCCAATTTTTGGCCCCCTCTCTCCCCAAAATACCCCTCCACCTTATTAATTAAATAATTAATTACATATTTAGGGTAATTATGATACTACCCTTAGCCTGGAAAAAGACCATTTTACCCCTAGACCTCCAAGCCTATGATTTTCCCTTATTAAGTCCGGCAAAGACTCATCCGAGTAAATCTTCGTATTCGAGAGCCCTACATGGATGGAACCAAACTCTTCTAGCTCAACTAACTTCCCAAGTTAGTTGGCTTGGCTGTAGCAAGTGTTCAAAGGTATGGTTCTACGCACATCAATCCGTGTGAACCCGGTCTAATCGTAGGTATTCTAGACACATTAAGCATTACTTAGCATATCCATTTTTAGGGTTGTTACATAAGGTTAGGGTTAGGTTTGAATTAGGGTTAGGGTTAGGGTTAGGTTTTTTTTTTTTAGGTTTTTGGGTTTAGGATTTAGGATTTGAGGTTTAATGTCAATGTTTTAGTGTTTAATGTTTGGCTTTTGGTATTTTAGGCTTGGGATTTCGGGTTTCGGGTTTATGGTAGGGTTAGGGTTAATGTTAGGGTTAGGGTTAGGGTTTAGGTTGTTTTTAGGTTTTAGAGTTTGGCCTTAAGGATATGTGTTGTAATATCTGTGGTTTTAGTGTTTATTGTTAGGGTTTTTATATTTTTGGCCTTTGGGTTTAAAATCTATGGTTTAGTGTTTAATATTTGGATTTTGGTATTTTGGTCTTGGGGTTTCGGGTTAATTGTTTAGGGTTAGGGTTAGGGTTTGGGTAAAGGTTAGTGTTAGGGTTTAGGTTTTTGTTAGATTTTAGGGTTTGTGTTTAGGATTTGAGGTTTAAAATCTATGGATTAGTGTTTAATGTTTGGGTTTTCGTATTTTGGACTTAAGGGTTTTTTTTGGACTTAGGGTTTAGGGTTAGGGTTAGGATTAGGGTTAGGGTGTAGGTTTTTTTTTAGGTTTTATTGTTCAGGGTTTAGCATTTGAGGTTTAAAATCTATGGTTTAGTATTTAATTATTGGGTTTTGGTATTTTGGGCTTAGGGTTTCAGGTTTATGATTTATTATTATGGTTAGGGTTAAGTTTAGTGTTAGGGTTTTGTTTTTTTTTTATATTTTTTTGTTTAGGGTTTAGGATTTGAGGTTTAATATCAATGGTTTAGTGTTTAATGTTTGGGTTTTGGTATTTTGGGAGTGGGGATTACAATTTATGGTAGGGTTAGGGTTAGGTTTTAATGTTAGGGTTAGGGTTAGGGTTACAGTTTAGGTTATTTTTTATCTTTTACGGTTTGTGATTAAGAATTTCAGTTGTAATATCTATGGTTTTAGTGTTTAAAGTTAGGGTTTTGGTATTTTGGACTTTGTTTTAGGGTTTAGGGTTTAGGGTTAGGGTAAAGGATAGGATTAGGGTTAGGGCTCATATTTGGGATAGGATTAGGGTTAAGGTTTATGTTTTTTTGTATGTTTTAGGTTTAGTATTTAATGTTTGGGTTTTGGTATTTTGGTCTTCGGGTTTTGGGTTAATGTTTTATGGTTAGGGTTAGGGTTAAGGTTAGGGTTAGGGTTAGGGTTAGGGTTAGAGTTAGGGTTAGGGTTAGGGTTTAGGTTTTTTTTAGGTATTAGGGTTTGTAGTTTAGGATTTGTGGTTTAAAATCTATGGTTTAGTGTTTAATGTTTGGGTTTTCGTATTTTGGACTTAGGGTTTTTTTAGAATTTTTTTTGGACTTAGAGTTTAGGGTTTTGGGTTTAGGATTAGGGTTATGGTATAGGTGTTTTTTAGGTTTTATGGTACAGGATTTAGTATTTGAGGTATAAAATCTATGGTTCACTATTTAATGTTTGGGTTTTGGTATTTTGGACTTAGGGTTTTAGATTTATGGTTTAGGGTTAGGGTTAGGGTCAGGGTTTTGGTTTTTTTAGGTTTTTGGCTTTGGGTTAGGGTTCCTTTTTTTTTGTTTTTTTAAAAGTTATTGGGTGTAGGATTTCGGATTTAAGATTTAATATCAATGGTTTAGTGTTTAATGTCTGGGTTTTGGTATTTTGGGATTGTTGTTTAGGGTTTATTGTAGGGTTATGGTTAGGGTTAATGTAAGGGTTAGGGTTAGGGTTTTGGTTGTTTTTTAGGTTTTAAAGTTTTGGGTTAAGGACTTGAGTTATAATATCTATGGTTTAGTGTTTAATGTTAGGGTTTTGGTATTTTGGGCTCAAGTTTAGGGTTTAGGTTTTAGGTTAGGGTTAAGGATAGGGTTAGGGTTAGGGTTCATGTTAGGGATAGGGTTAGGGTTAAGGTTTATAGTTTTTTAAGTTTTAGGTTTTGGGGTTTAGAATTTTCAGTTTAGAATCTATGGTTTAGTGTTTAATGTTTGGATTTTGGTCTTTTGGTCTTCGGGTTTCGGGTTAATGTTTTATGGTTAGGGTTAGGGTTAAGGTTAGAGTTAGGGTTTGGGTTAGGGTTAGGGTTAGGGTTTAGGTTTTTTTAGGTTTTAGGGTTTGTAGTGTAGGATTTGAGGTTTAAAATTTATGGTTTAGTGTTTAGTGTTTCGGTTTTCATATTTTGGACTTAGGGTTTTTTAGACTTTTTTTTGGACTTAGAGTTTAGGGTTTTGGGGTTAGGATTAGGGTTAGGGTATAGGTTTTTTTTTAGGTTTTATGGTTCAGGGTTTAGCATTTGAGGTATAAAATCTATGTTTTAGTATTTAATGTTTGGGTTTTGGTATTTTTGACTTAGGGATTTAGATTTATGGTTTAGGGTTAGGGTTAGGGTTAGAGTTAGGGTTTTGGTTTTTTAGGTTTTGGGGTTTAGGATTTAAGATTTGAGTTTTAATATCAATGGCTTAGTGTTTAATGTTTTGGTTTTGGTATTTTGGGCTTAGGGTTTATGGTTTTTGGTAGGGTTAGGGTTAGGGTTAATGTTAGGGTTATGGTTTGGGTTTAGGTTGGTTTTTAGGTTTAGGGTTTGGCGTTAAGGATTTGATTTGTAATATATATGGTTTAGTGTTTAATGTTAGGGTTTCAGTATTTTGGGCTTTGGGTTTAGGGTGTACGGTTTAGGGTTAGGGTTAAGGATAGGGTTAGGGTTAGGGTTCATGTAGGGATAGGGTTAGGGTTAGGGTTTAGTTTTTTTTTTTAGGTTTTAGGTTTTGGGGTTTAGGATTTTTGGTTTAAAATTTATGGTTTAGTGTTTAATGTTTGGTTTTTTGTATGTTGGGCTGGGGATTTTGAGTTAATGGTTTAGGGTTAGGGTTAGGATTAAGGTTTAGGGTTAGGATTAGGGTTAGGGTATAGGTTCTTTTAGGTTTTAGGGTTTGTGTTTCAAATCTATGATTTAGTGATTAATGTTTGGGTTTTTGTATTTTGGACTTAGGGATTTTTTTGGAGTTAGGGTATAGGGTTTAGGGTTAGGGTCAGGGTTTGAGGTTTAAAATCTATGGTTTAGTATTTAATGTTTGGGTTTTTGTATTTTGGGCTTAGGGTTTCGAGTTTATGATTTAGGGTTAAGGTTAGTTTTTTTTTTAGGTTTTTGGGTTTATGGTTTCGGATTTGAGGTTCAATATCAATGGTTTAGTGTTTAATGTTTGGGTTTTGTTATTTTGGGCGTGGGGTTTAGGGTTATGGTAGGGTTAGGGTTAAGGTTAATGTTAGGGTTAGGGTTAGGGTTTAGGTTGTATTTTAGGCTTTAGGATTTGGGGTTAAGGATTTGATTGTAATATCTATGGTTTAGTTTTTAATGTTTGGGTTTTAGGGTTAGGGTTAAGGATAGGGTTAGGATTAGGGTTCATGTTAGGGATAGGGTTAGGGTTAGGGTTTAGTTTTTTTTTAAGGTTTTAGGTTTTGGGGTTTAAGATTTTGGTTTAAAATATATGGTTTAATGTTTAATGTTTGGGTTTTTGTATTTTGGGCTTGGGGTTTTGGGTTAATGGTTTAGGGTTACGGTTAGGGTTAAGGTTAGGGTTAGTTTTTTTCAGGTTTTAGGGTTGTGGTTTCGAATTTGAGGTTAAAAATCTATGGTTTAATGTTTAATGTTTAATGCTTGGATTTTCGTATTTTAGACTTAGGGTTTAATTTTTAGGATTTAGGGTTAGGGTTAGGGTTAGGATTAGGATTAGGGTGTAGTTTTTTTTTTGGATTTGTGGTTCAGGGTTTAGCATTTGAGGTTTAAAATCTATGGTTTAGTATTTATTGTTTTGGTTTTTGTATTTTGGGCTTAGGGCTTAGGGTTTAAAATCTAGGGTTAGGGTTAGGGTTAAGGTTAAGGTTACGGTTAGGGTTAGGGTTTTGTTTTTTTTAAAATGTTTTTGGGTGTAGAATTTAGGATTTAAGATTTAATATCAATGATTTAGTGTTTAGTGTTTGGTTTTGGTATTTTGGGATTGGTGTTTAGGGTTTATGGTTGGGTTATAGTTTGGGTTCATGTTAGGGTTAGGGTTCGGGTTTTAGTTGTTTTTTAGGTTTTAGAGTTTGGGGTTAAGGATTTTAGTTATAATATCTATGGTTTAGTGTTTAATGTTTTAGCATTTCAAAATCCCAAAGTCATGTGATAAGACTTAAACAGGATCCTTAAGGTCTAAACCATTGATCCTGGCCAAATTAGGCATAGATGGAGTCGTTGGAGTGTTTTGGAACCAAAACGTCCATAACGTCCGGAAAGTTGGTTCATGAAAGGGCTAGAGTGTCCCTTGTAGTTTGGCCAAGTTAAAGAGTCGGAATGGAGTAAAAGTTGGTAACAATAGGTGTAACACATAGTGCGGGGTCGTTTCATGTTGGAAAAGTCAGGGTACGACTCCCCGAGGACCAACCAAGGGCCCTCGAGGAGGACCCTTGAGACAGTGTGCCACGACGGATTCCATGACGGGGCATCATGGGGACGACGGGGCGTCAAGGCCACCGTCGTGCCAGCCTTAGCTGCTGGGAAGAAAGCCTTTGCCTGCACAGTCTCTGACCAACGCGACTGACGTGCAGGACGGAGGGGGGCTTGTCCATCACGCCCACAACGGCTCGTCGGTGGGGAGTCGTCGTGGAGGGCCTGTAGTGTTTTCAGGAATTTAAGTTTTAGTTAATTAATTTACTGTCTTAGGGGTAATTAGGGGATTAAGGGAAGACTAATTAAGTGACTTAAACCCCACTATAAATACCCCAACCCTCATTAGCCTAATCACAATTCTCCAAACAAAACTCTCTTCCTTCTCTCTACTTTCTCTCTCTATTGGAAGACTCCATTGGAGAATAGCTTGGGAAGATCGTTGGGGGCTGGTTTTAGCACGAAATCACCATCAAAACGTCATCAAATCATAAGGTATGGGATCTAATTCACCTTTGAGACTTCTTTCCTCAAAAGGGCTCCTTCAAAGATTTTCCAAAAGTTGAATTTCATATGGGTTTCATTCAATTTCGAATTTGATGTTATGAATGGAGTTATTCAAGTATTCTTTGGGTTATAATGAGTAGATTATCATGTATTCTAACTTGATTATTATGAATTGAAGTGATTGGGTTTAGATGGTAGATGATGACCCTTAACCCTTAACCCTAGGTATGAGATTGATATGAATTTGGGTTGGATTGATGTAATTGATCTAATTATTGTTTAAATCATCTTTAATGATTGTTGTTACATTGATCATGCATCTATTGTGATGAATTGAAGTCTTTCATGCTAATTCTTGAAGTATTGAATTTAGGGTAAGATGATAGACTTAGATATCATGTCATCAAGCTTTGATTTAGAATTGAATTATAGCACAGTGACTCTTCTAAAGTAGTTCTTATATTGATTGTTGAATTACATTGATATGATGAACCAAATTGGGTTAGTCTATGGGTTGATGGTAAGGCCCCTTTATTGGTGAACTATGGAGGAGTATTGGTAAGTCTTGATTCTCCTAATTCTTACTTTAATGGTGATTAATTGTCATCAAGTTATGATGTTGTGTTGAAGTATACCTTGCTTAAGGTGATAGGTTGATATGATGATTGAATTGGAATGTTTTAGGGTTGGTTGTGAGGTTGCCTAGGAGTACATATTATAGGGAGGTTGTTATGTAAAGATGTGCCCTATTGTTATAAGATGTGCATGGGCTAACTTCACCTATTTGAGTTGTTAATGAAAGGACCATTTCTCATACAATTCTTATTGAGCTTTGATAAACGAATGTACATGAGGTCTAGGCCCTATGATATATAAATATATGTATATATATATTTATGATTATGATAAGAGTAAAGGCTTTTCAATAAAAAGGGACCTAGCTTAGCACCGAGTGAGCTTGTATGTGAGGGAGTGACACTTTCTTATATAAGGAAAGGTAGGGTTCACCACGGTCCTCAAGGGGTGGATAGCCTCATGACCCAAGTAGGTTGTAGAGTTGATATGTCCAAGGTTCTTTTCCCCAAGCTCCATCAACTATGTTGCCACCATAGGATACTAGCTAGTGGATCCACCTAGATAGCTACGTTTACGTTAGGTTCTACCTTGGCTGGTAGACCACCTTCCATCGGTGTAAGGTTTCATGATATCGGATTCCACATTAGCTCATGTGGTCTATGTCGGTTAAGGCAAGGTTTCCCTAAACTAAAATGAATGAATAAGATATAGACTAATCGAAGTAACTTGAAAGGGTTTGGCTATAGCTTAGGTAGGGGTATGGGACTCTACTTAAGCCTTGCACTAGTTTGCCTTGATAGAAGCTTTGAGAGGTCAATATTATGTATGTAAAGTAGTGATGTAATGTAAATGACTTTGTACATTGAATAACATATTTATGAGTATAAGGTTGTTGCCTTTGGTTGAAAAAGAATGTTTTCATGAAATGGGAGAGTATGTTAGGTAAGGTTAATTGCTAATTGTTGCCTTAATAGGTTGCTTGATTAAGTAAGAGTCATGGGAATTTACTTGATCTTTGCACTTGTGACTTTATGAAGGGTATAGTTAGTATGCTTTGCTTTGTTATGCTTCAGTCGTATACATGTTTTATAATGATTTTTCTTAAATGTCCTTTTCTAAGTATCCTTGATTGGTAATTGTATATGTGGTTTCATACTTAGTACATGTGGAGTACTAACCCCATTTCTTTCCCTTTTCCCAAACATTTTAGGTTCGGGTCATTGAACTTGCTCCGAATTGCTGGAAAGGAAGACTTGGATCTCTTACCATCCAAGTGGTAGGTCCTCATTCTCCTGAGGGAGTTGCCGATATTTTACTCCTATGTTACTTAGTTACTATAATTCTTTATTGACTCTATTACTCGTTTGAGACGATGTTGTCTATAGCCTATATGTGGCTTCTTGTATTGATGTAGGGCTATGCCCAAGATTTATTGTCTTTGATAGATGGTTTATGAGATGAGACGGCTTTTAATAACTATTACTTCTCTATTTATAAATGTGTGAAATAAAAGTAGAAGAGTATGTAATATTTTTATACGAACAAGTCTATGTATACTTGATATAAATATGACTATGTGTATGTAGAGGTCTATGTAAACCTCCGAGTAGTTATAGATAAAAATTTTAAATTCCTTCACATTTTTAATCAATGAATGCTATGACGAGGCTAAGAGGCTTGTCTTAGTCCTCAAAGAGGACGACGACGCCGGTTACGTCTAGGGGGTAAACACGGATGTGACAAACTTTGTATCAAAGCATGAGGTTAAATATCCTTGATGCTAACGTCTCTCTCAACCACGTTATATAGGTTTGTATTCATAATTGTGAAGCGCGCCACACTTATGAATAGGAACTTATTTGATGCTTAGGAATCACTCTCATTGTTGGAAATCCATATCGTGCCTTTAGAATGTACATCGTATATGTATTTGCCTAAACCTTGTGTTTTGGTTATAGGAGATGAATACTAGAAGGAATGCAGCCATAAGACTTGAGGAGGAGATTGCTGCTGCGGGAATCCCTCCCCGTGGTGATCCAGTTCCTCCTCTTGAAGAGATTGCTGTTGATGATCAGGTTCCCGTTGATCCTCCACCTATGGCAGAGGCTCAGATGAGGGCTATTCTTGCTCAAATGGCTCAAGCCATGACTACTCAAGCTCAAGCCGCAACGGTGCAAGCCCAAGCCATGACTGCCCAAGCTAATAGGGATTTGGCACCTAGAGTTCATGAGCAAACTATGGCTTCTCGACTTAGGGACTTCACCCGAATGAATCCTCCTATCTTCTATGGGTCTAAGGTTGATGAAGACCCTCAAGAATTCATTGATGAGGTTTATAAGATTTTGTGTGCTATGGGGTTGTCTTCTAGTGAGAATGCCGAGTTGGCCTCATACCAACTCAAGGATGTGGCTCAGACATGGCATGTGCAATGGAAAGACAATAGGCCACTTCAAAGTGGGCCGGTGACTTGGGAATTGTTCAAAAGGGCTTTCCTTGATCGGTTCTTCCAATGTGACAAACTAAGGTGGTGGAATTCATTAATCTCCGCCAAGGAGTAAAAAGTGTTCATGAGTACTCTTTGAAGTTCATTCAATTGGCCAAATATGCTCCTTCCTTGGTCTCCGATCCTAGAGACGAGATGAGTCGATTCGTGACAGGTGTGTCGGATGACTTGCAAGAGGAATGTCAATCAGCTATGCTACATGATAACATGAATATTGGTCGTCTCATGGTGCATGCAAAAAGAGTTGAGGAGGCTAGAGCAAAAAGGAAGGATAAGGATTCAAGAAGGGCAAGGTCTTCCGAGAGTGGAACTACTAAAGATAGGTTTGGAATTCAAGACAAGCCTAGATTCAAGAAAAGGTTCTCAAATCAAGTTCCATCCAAATTTCCCAAGGTTAGGGATGGGAAGGTCCCTAGGTCAAGAGTCCAAAAAGGAAAAAGTGGGAGTTTGTCTAATGAGAATCCATTTTGCAAGGAATGTGGGAAGAAGCATTTAGGTGTTTGCCTCCTAGGTTCGGACAAGTGCTTTGGTTGTGGAAAGATTGGTCACAAAGTGCGGGATTGTCCAAATGCTAAATGGCAAGAGAGGGGTGGTCAGCCAAGTGGTTCTAATGATGTTCCCAAGAAGAACCGCTTTTATGCTCTTCATTCGAGAGATGATCAAGAGGCCTCTCCCGATGTGGTGACCGGTATGTTACAAATCTTTGCTATTGATGTGTATGCTTTGCTAGATTCGGGTGCTACTTTGTCTTTCGTTACTCCCTTAGTAGCTAAAAAGTTCGGTACTTTACCCGATGTTTTGCATGACCCTATTTTGGTGTCTACTTCGGTGGGTGAGTCGGTTGTAGCAAAAAGAGTCTACCGAAATTGTCCTATTTCTATGCCCCATAGAGTTTCTCATGTAGATCTAGTTGAACTAGACATGCTTGATTTTGACGTTATTTTGGGTATGGATTGGTTACACACTAGCTTCGCTTCTATTGATTGTAGAACTAGAGTTGTGAGGTTTAGTTTCCCAAATGAACCCATTTTTGAGTGGAAGGGTGGAAACTCTCTTCCAAGAGGTCATTTCATATCATGTCTAAAAGCGTGTAAAATGATCTCAATGGGGTGTCTTTATCATATTGTGAGAGTCCAAGAAGTCGATTCCGAAGTTCCTCCTATTGAGTCAGTCCCCGTGGTGAGTGAATTTACGGGGGTCTTTCCTGATGCCCTTCCCGGCATTCCTCCCGAATGGGAAATCGATTTCAGTATTGATTTCCTACCGGAAACAAACCCTATCTCTATTCCTCCTTATAGAATGGCTCCGGCCTAGTTAAAGGAGTTGAAGGCACAACATAAAGATTTGCTAGACAAGGGCTTTATAAGGCCTAGCATTTCTCCGTGGGGTGCTCCGATTTTGTTCGCGAAAAAGAAGGATGGGTCCTTGAGAATGTGTATTGACTACCGCCAACTCAACAAGGTTACTATCAAGAACAAGTATCCTCTTCCTCGGATTGATGATTTATTTGATCAACTCCAAGGAGCGAGTTACTTCTCCAAAATTGACTTGAGGTCATGATATCACTAGCTTAGGGTGAGAAATGAAGATATTCCAAAGATGGCCTTTCGGACTCAGTATGGACATTATGAGTTCGTGGTTATGTCCTTCGGACTCACAAATGCTCCGGCGGCGTTTATGGACCTAATGAATAGAGTGTTTCGAAGTTACCTTGATGCATTCGTTATTGTATTTATCAATAATATCTTGGCGTATTCGAAGAATGAGGTTGATCACATGAGTCATCTAAGGGTAGTATTGCAAACCCTTAAAGAGCATAAATTGTTCGCCAAGTGTAGCAAGTGTGAGTTTTGGTTGAGGTCGGTAGCGTTTCTTGGGCACATCATCTCTAGTGAGGGAGTTGAGGTAGACCCAAGAAAAACTGATGCAGTAAGAAACTAGCCTAGACCCTTGACCCCAACTAACATTAGGAGTTTCTTGGGTCTAGCGGGCTATTATCGAAGGTTTGTAGAAGGTTTTTCATCCATTGCATCTCCATTGACTTCATTAACTCAAAAGGGTAAAAAGTTTGAGTGGTCGGAGGCCTGCGAGAAGAGTTTCCAATTATTGAAAGACAGGCTTACTTCCGCTATGGTGTTAACCTTACCGGAAGGTTCTAAAGGGTTCGTGGTTTATTGTGATGCATCCAGCATAGGTTTGGGGTGTGTGCTTATGCAAAATGGGAAGGTGATTGCCTATGCTTCACGGCAACTTAAGGTGCATGAGAAAAATTACCCTACCCATGACCTTGAGTTAGCAGCCGTGGTGTTCGCTTTGAAAATATGGAGACATTACTTGTATGGTGTTCATGTAGATGTTTTCACCGATCATAAGAGTCTTCAATATATGTTTACTCAAAAAGAGTTGAATCTCCGACAAAGAAGGTGGTTAGATGTAACGGCCTGTATTTTTGTATGTGGTAGTTCTATTCATGTTATACTTGACATAGACTTATAGTGTAGGTGAGGGATCATGTTTCTTATGTGATTAGTGTTGGTTTAAACTAGCTTGGAAGGTGATGTAATGCCTTGCACGTTTTAGCATATGTATTGCAAGTTAACTCCGATGGAAAGTATTTAAGTAATTATAGTAAGATGGTAATTGAGCTAGCAGCTGCATCACCTACTTGATCTATATTATAGTTAAAGGGCCCAAGTTTGATTGACCAGATTTAATCTTATATTTAGGGGCTCATTTGAAGCCCAAACCTATTAAAAAAATTGTGAATGAAAGAAGGCCCAGCAGCCAAATCTGCCAATTGGCCCATTATGGATAAAGCCCAAGTGAAACTAGTAAGTGCATGACCTCCTAAGATTTGTTTTACCATGTTATTGGGCCAAGTGTGTACCACCTACTTGCATTAATCTGTCCCAAGTGGAATAAAAGGACAAAGGGAAAATGGACAGCCAAGGTCCAATAATATTAAGTCCAAAAAGGCCCAACTTAAAAGGACAAGCAGGTGGGGCACCTACTTGACATTATATGGCCCAAAATTGGTCAAGAGTGTCGGCCATAACACCTCCTTTTTCAAAGGATAAGGATCAAGTCTTATTCTCCATTTTGAACTTGCAAAAGTTTCAGATTTCCTAAGTTCTTTCTTGGTCTCTCTTGGCTTCAATTAGCAGCCCTAAGACACCTTAGAGTTCTTGAGTGCTGTCTAATTTTTCAAGTAAGAGTTTGAAGGAGAGTTTGAATTCTTGAAGTACAAGTGTAGAGGATAAATTTTCAGAATTAAGGTAAGACTTCAACCCATTTGTTTTCCTCTCTTTGATAATGTTTGGAGTGGAGAATTTTGTATATGTTTATCAAGAATTCATGGATTGTGATAAATCTTTGAGTCAATATTCTCCTATTATGCTGAAAGATTTGAGATTGATAGTGGCTGCCTTATGAATATTGTTGTTGAGGGCTGTTTAGGTAGCTTGGGAGATGATGTATGAAGTTGTATTAATGTGTAGAGGAAGGGTGTGGTGGTTCACCATTTATGTAAGGGTTGTATGGGCCTGATTTCCATCAAATATTTTAGCTACTGTTTTCGAGGACCTTATTGTGATTAGCTGCTGATGTTAGCTTAATGGGTTTTGAGGCGTGACATAATGTTAGGGTTTTGGTATTTTAGCCTTTGGGTTTAGCGTTTAGGGTTTAGGGTTAGGGTTAAGGATAGGGTTAAGGTTAGGGTTCATATTAGGGTTAGGTTTTAGTTTTTTTTTGGGTTTTAGGTTTTGGGGTTTTGAATCTTTGGTTTAAAATCTATGCTTTAGTGTTTAATGTTTGGTTTTTGGTATTTTGGTCTTGGGGTTTCGGGTTAATGGTTTAGGGTTAGGGTTAGGGTTAAGGTTAGGGTTAGGGTTTGGGTTAGGGTTAGGTGTGACAACCCTTAAGTACACCCTAGAAGTTAGAGCGTCCCTGTGTCGCCACACGCAAATGAGACTTCAAGAAGTCTCATCTAAGCCACTCGTATCATTCATTGCATAAATAAAGCATTCTAAAATGAGTAGTAAGAGGGAGACATGGGAAAGACACCATATATCAAGCTCTTATGGCACAATTAGATGAATGAAGAAGTGAAACTATTCCTAGCACCCAATAGCCTCTTATTCATAATGTGGCGCGCTTCACATTATGAACAAGACTCTCCTAGATGTGGTTTATGAGACAACTAAGACGCTTCAAAACCTTATGCTCTGATACCAAGTTTGTCACGACCCTAAGGTACACCTTAGAAGTTAGAGCATCCTTGTGTCGCCACACGGCAAATGAGACTTCAATAAGTCTCATCTAAGCCACTCGTATCGTTCATTGCATAAATAAAACATTCTAAAATGAGTAAGAATTTAAAACTTTCTTCACACACGAAGAACTCTTTCTATAATCAATACGCAAGCCTTCACTTTCATTAAAACATTAAACCTTTACAACATCCCATTGAACTATCTAAACTTTGGAGTTTACAACACTTGGGACTAAGCCCATACAAGACATAAAGTAAAGACTTAAGACATAAAGGAACATGTGGATATTGTCCTCGAATCGATGAGGACTCACTAATACTTCTTCCTCAACCCTTAGAAACCTATCCATCCTTCATGGAATATCAAGACTTCCAATTCCCTACACTTTAGTCAAAAAGGGAGAAGAAGGGGTTAGCACATTGGATGTACTAAGTATAGAAGCCATGCAAAACCCATGAAAAAGGGACATTTTGTAATAAGCATGCTTTTCATGAATTTTTTTATTTAAACATCATACTATAAGTATAAGAACAACATTTAACACTTTAGAATCATTTAAACAATTATTACATTTTAAGAAACATTACAGGGAGCTACTTCACTGTTACAGTGAAGTTCCCTCACTTTACAGTGAAGTTCCTTAGCTTCACTTTACACACCTTTTTGCATATAATCCCCTCACTAAAAGCTATCCTAAGACTCACTTAAGCAACACAAAGAGAGACCGCCCATACACCCTCTCTAAGAATGCCTAAAAGATCCTCAAGACTACTTAGAATGAGATACATTCACTTACAATACATCAATCACATCAATATGAGATTCTTCTACCAAAGGTGATTCCGAGGTTCACTTGAGTGAGTGTGGAGCGACCGCCCATACAATCCCTTTCACACACAAGCAAGGGATCCTATAGATTACCTAAGATAGAATCATTCTCATATAATACATTAGCACACATATAATATGACATTCTCCTTTCAAAGGTTATCAAAAGACCTACTCAAGTAACTCAAGAAGAGAATGTCCATAATTGACCTCTTCAAGATTACCTAAGTACTCTTTAAGACTTAACCTAAATTGGATCATGTCTACATAACCAATCAATTTCCTTAACTAGAATCATTATTAAGACTTATCCAAGTAAGAGATGAAGTGACCATTCCTTTGCCCCCTTCATACCTTAACTAGACAACCCTTAACTACTCTAGATAAGTAATTATTCATTTAACATTCTTTATTATCTTAAGTCATTACATTCCTTAGTTCATTTAAGAGACATTCATCACATAAGAACATTCAAGTAATGGTCTTGGAGAAGACCTAGGGACTCTCACTAATATCTTCAAAGCCTATTGTGCAATGTCAAGATAGCGTCCCATACCACCACCTAAACTTCATAGAACTTCTCTAATGCTAATGGGTATCCCACATGATGAGAATAGGCAATAACTGATATAGACCATGGTAGCAAAACATGGAATACGAAGTTCTATCCTACTCCGATGAGGTTGTTCTACTAGCCAATGGTAGAACGTGGACACATCCCATGTAGGCACATGGTTAAGGAATATGAATGGCTTACTTTGTACTCTAGTCTCGTTCTTCACTAGAGATACTTCCCTTACCATACTCACTCGGTGCTAGCCTTTGTTCTCATAGAGTAATTCACATTAAGGTTCATACAAAAGGATTCCATATTAAGTTCACAACCCAATTACATTTACCCTACCAAAGAGGTCCTCTAGGGGCTGCCTTACAATAGCGACAAGAAGCTCATTATGACTTTCCTAAGTATTGATATGATGCCGTTCCAGCCAATCAACCTTAAGTCCATCATTCATTACATGAAGTATACCATTACGGATTTTGACTTTAAGTTTCATAACCTTACCACTAGGTTCAAGGTTTCACATAACATTCATACATACAAGACTAAGATACTTTAGCTTCCTAAGTCAAGACGTCACATATTCACTATCATACATGCATCAAGTAAGGGACACAAGTCAGTCAACCAAGATAAGACACACCATACTTTACTTTAGCACATATTACATATCATTCTAGAAGCACATAGGAACAACCATTATCATCTTAAAGTCATCCTATACACTACTACACCTCATCACTATAGCCACATAGACTCATATAGTCAAATAGGAATAATCATGTATCAACTCTAACACTACACACATAAAGACATAGTCATAGTCTAACACGATCACCTAACATCAATAGAAGAACAAATACTTTCATATTACTTCACATATAGGTAGATATGATCATATTTCGCATAATAAACTACACAAATCATCGTATTACTTCAAGTAGTGCAGACTAGGTGTATTAAGTCCTAAAGATCTACCATTGCTTATATTGAAAGGACATACACACATCTTTTAGGTTTCTCATACCCACGCCCCTTCCTCAGTAGGGAAGCTTAAGTTTTTCCATGAATCCCAATGGTACTTTCTCTTTTTCACGCCTCCATCCCCAGAAAAAATCATCCATAAGCATTTGAATCTTTTTAAGCACTGTGTAAGGTGGAGTGACTGCTGAGAGTAGGTGGATTGGTAGAGCTTGCAACACATGTTTGATAAATACAACCCTCCCCCCATAACTTAGTTTTTTTGTATGCCACCCTGTAATCCTGCAAATACCTTTATTAACAAGGTCAGAAAAATAAATAATCCTAGGCCTGCCAACAAAAAGAGGGCATCCTAGATATGTTAGAGGTCCCTATTTTTGGTTGAAGCCTGTGATTCTTTTAATTTTGTCCCTTGTACTGTTAAAAACATTAGGATGAACCATGAAGTGACTTTTATCATTATTAATTAATTGGCCAGATGTCTTCTCATAATTCTTGAGAGTTTGCATGATGAGTTGTAGAGTTTTCCCTCTTCCAGAAGTGAACAAGATAGTGTCATCTACAAAGCTCAAATGGTTCACTTGAGGACCTCTTACTTCCCTTAAGAAACCATGGTAGTCAGGATGGTTGTGCAGCCTATTCAAATATCTTGAAAGCACCTCTGCAGCTAAAATAAATAGGGCAGGGGATAGGGGGTCACCTTGTTTGAGACCTTTAGTGGAATGGAAAAACCCATATCTCTTCCCATTAATAATAATGGATACCAATTATTGGCCATAATTCTCCACACCATGTCAATAAAAACCTCATCAAATCCCATTTTCCTTAATACCAGACAAATGTAAGACCAAGAGACTCTATCATAAGCCTTTGCCATGTCCAGCTTCATAATGATGTTACTCCCAATATTTGGCCTTTTGATTTGATAGATAATCTCCTGAGCAAACATAATATTCTCAGATATTCTTCTTCCCTTCACAAATCTGTACTGATTGAGAGAAATCAAATTAGGGAGAATAGGGCTCAATCTGCTGCTCAATAATTTAGAAATGATTTTGCTAGTGAAGTTGCTAAGGCTGATGGGCCTGAACTCCTTCATTTTGCTGGGATTACTCCCTTTGGGATGTAGCACAATGCATGAGTGTGAAAAATACTAAGGAATAATTTGGCCATTGAATAAGGCCTGAATCACTCCCATGAGATCATGCTTGATGATGTGCCAACATTTTTGAAAAAAGTAACCATTCATACCATTAGGCCCTACTGCAGAAGTGGGGTTCATAGAGAAAACCACTTCTCTCAATTCATCCATGCAAGGCATGTTGATGAGACTGGCATTGTGTTCTTGATTGACCATTCTTGGGATACAGTCTAAAGTGCCTTCATTAATAACCTTGTGTTCTCCACTAAAGATATGTTGAAAATAGTCACATGCAGCATTTCCAATGTTCTCATCTCCCTGCAACCATTCTCCATTCTCATTGATTCTATGAATAAACATACTTCTCCTCCTTCCCCTTATCAGAGAATGGAAGAACTTTGAGTTACTGTCACCCTCCTTGAACCATTTTAATTGAGTATTTTGTTTCATAATGGAGTCCTCCAACTTCAGATATCTAATATAATTAGCATTGAGTTCATGAAGTGCACCCCTGTTGACTTCACTGGATAAGAGTCTCTTCAGCATTTCTAACCTTTTCCTCATACTGCCTAACCTTCAAGAAAATGTCCCCAAATTATTTCTTGGACCAAGAACTAAGAGTATTAGACAATCTTTTCAGTTTCTGATGAAACCTCCACATACTATTTCCCTCTACCTCCCTGTCTCAACAAGCTTTCACAATATCTAAGAACTGAGGGACCGTCTACCCGAAAATTGAGAAATTTAAAATACTTGATGTGTCTAGCCTGTTTTAGACCATTTCCATTAACAATGGGCAATCATATGAGCCAGTAGAGGATAAATGGGTAATGGTAGTTTGTGGCATCAACTCAAGTCAAGTATCATTAATAAGTGCCCAGTCTAACCTTTTCCAGATTCTGTGCGTGATACCTTTTTTGTTTGACCAAGTAAATTTTGTCCACTAAAACCAATATCCATAAGAACACAAGCCTCAATAATAGCTATGAACTCCATGCTCTTTCTTATGTTGTAATGCACCCCTACCAACTTCTCATCAATAGCAGTTATGACATTGTAATCCCCCACAGAACACCAAGGTTTGTTGCTCCCAGCAGCCTGTTGAAGCATCATATCTCAAAGAAGTCTTCTCAGGTGGTCTTTACATTTGGCATAAAGGTAATAGAGAACTGATTTTGTAACTCATTCTATTTGAATTCACAAGTAAGTTGATGGTCATCTTCATCAGTAACAATATAGTAAATGTCACCATTCTAAAACAACCAAGTTTTGCCATTACAATTACTCACAGCATTATCCATTGCTAATTGAACTTTGAAATTCATCATTTTAATTCTGTCAGCAAAGGGATCCAGTATTTCAATGATAGATAGTTGATGCATTTTTCTAAGCATTTTGAGTGTTTCCACAACTCCTTGAGTGTTGATCCCCCTCAGATTCCATATGATTGTACTAATCATTAAGATGATCTGGAGGAGAAAAATCTAGTATTTGGTCGGTCCGCAGTGATAGTGTTAATATCCTGTGTCTTGAAGTGAAATTTATCATGTTGAAACCCTCTTGGAGATAATCCTTCATTTAGAGTTGCCTGTTGAACCTCATCCTCAAGGGTCTAATCATTTTGAGGACTAAAATCTCTTATCAAGTCTTCACTAGTCTCATCATCATCATCAGGGTCATGTACGGACTGATTATCTCTGTCAAAATCATCTTCAGAATTCTCCACTTCATACTCATATATAAGTGGTGCAGTATTAACTCGACAATATTGTTGTCCCTTATCCGGAGGGTCTTTGAGAGGTGGTGTCATATATTGACCTTGTAATGGAGGGATATCCAGCCCCTGATGGTCATTTACCATAATGAATCGGTGCATGGTTCCTCCTCCCTTTCTTTCTCCCTTTCCTGTTCACCTTCCTGTTGCTTACTCAATCTTCTTTTAGCTGCATCCCTTTTCTGTTTGCTTGGTTTATTTTTGCTTTTAGGAGTGTTTCCAGGCTTACTAGTTCTAGCTTTATTCCCCAATTCTTTTTGCCATGGAAGCCTTTCTTTTTTTCTCATTGTCACCTGTTTCCCTGTTCTGTTTTTCCCTATTTCCTGCATTGTTAACCTGTTTGTTTGCCTCTGTCTGTTGTAGTTGTTGAACCTACTGCTGTTTCAAAGATTGTTGCAGACTTTTTGTGTTAACATAGGCTCTAAGGTCAGGGATTTGGTCAGTGTTATCCCCCTCATGCAGAACATGAGGCAAATTCCCCCCTTTGGACCCCCATCCTGCAAGTTAGTATGGTTCTCCTAACATCACCCATCCAAACCTCCTTCGACTTCAACAATTTTAGAATCAGACATATAAGAGCTATTAGAGTTCGATTGTATAGCTGTGATACCTGCACTTTTGTTATTAGCCTCCCTTCTTTGTTGCATTTTTTGTTTTCCTTTGTCATTTTCAGTCTCATACCTATTTTGTGTACCTTGAATTGTAGTTTGCTTCATGTTGATGCCTTCTTCCCTTGGTATATTTTGTTGTTCCTGCATGTTCAAATTAGTAAAACTATTCTGATGAAGGATGGTAGGGTTATCTGTATGTTGTTCATTGGTTTGAGGGTGTTTTGTGGTTGTCTAATTTGAAGTAGCTTTCCAAACTGTTTTTGGAGGTCTTTCTTCTTGCTGCCTGTGATTTCTTTTCCGTTGTGTTTGCCTCTCTTCACCATTCTGCTGCTCTGGTTGTTTCTGCATGTTTCCTTCTCTATTGTTTTGTTTTTATCTCTCATCCGACTCCTTTGCTTAGCCTTGGTTATTTTTCTTTTCCATTTGGTTTTGTTGCTCTTTATTTTTGTCCTTCTTTTCACTTTCCTTTTCTTTTCTAATTTTGTAATCCTCATCTCTCATCTTGACTTTACATTCTTCTATGTAGTGACCTTGGTGCCTACAATACTCACAGTATAGTGGAAGGCTTTCATACTCAACTGGCTGCCACTTCCCTATGGTGAGATCATCATCATTCAGTCAATCCGCACATGTCGTCTTTCTTTGGTTAAGTCAACTTGCACTTTTACTTTTGACATACCTGCTCTTGACCTTTTTATGGATGTTGTATCTAAATACAACACTTTGCCTACTCTTTCAAGGAGAGGTGTGAGGAAAGGTTTCTTGAAACAATGCCAAGGAAGTCCTGGCAATAAGACCCAAACTAGGCCAATAGGTGATTCTTCCTCAGGACTGAAAAGAGGGGTCCATGCTTGTATTCTCATGAGCTTTCCTTGAATGATCATTCTTCATTGTGTCCAAACCGTGTTATAGTCTAGCTCATTTTGAAGATCAACAAAAACATGTTTTGCATTATAATTTGCCCCCCCCCCCCACTTAATTGAGTCTGTTGAATGAAACTTTTCCTAATGAGCTCCATCTTAGGCATAGTGTTAGTGAACTTTCCTACCAAGGTATATTTGCAGTACACCGTTAGCGTATGCATATAATCATGCATATCGAAAATCACAGCTGGGCAGCCCGATTTGGTTGTTTGTCTAGGGGTCTTTATCACAATGTTAGGAGTCTGAGCAGCATGAATATGCCTTAGCCTGGCAGCCAAAGTTTGAACCACAGTTTATGGGGCTGTTTCCTTGACTTGATTTTGAGCATTGGTTTGAGTTTCATTGGGATTAGGCATTTCAGTAGCTTTGGCATTGGGCTGGTTTTGCTGGCTTTTTTGAGGAGGTACTGCTCGTTTGTCAAAGTTACTGGAAATTCTAGGAAAGGCTTGATGATAGTCACTTTGGTTACCATTGTATATGAAGGCATTCTATTGAACCTGGTTCGAGTTCTCCTTCCCAATACTTTGATTGTGGCTAGCTTGTTGCTTACTATAATTGGACTTTTCTCCTTGTGGTTGTTCACTACTCACTACAACCCTTTGTCCCATGGAATTGACATGCTCATGGACAGCAGTATAGTAATTATTATGAAGTTGAGTAGGAACAGAGTTGGTAGGAGTAGACACACCAGTTTGTGGAACTCCATCTTTTGGTCTGTCATTTTGCATTTGGTCGCTATTCAACTGAGGCTCCAGCAGTTTATCATGTATATTTTTAGTAGAATCACTAGAGTCGCTAGGTATACCTGGAGTACTCGTATTTTCTTTGTTTTGCTTTGATGCTACTAGCTTGACTCCAAGGAGAAGTGTGAAGAGTTCTCTACGTCGATCGCCTCCCTGGGATGATTGCTCAGGGATCCTTTATCGATTAGTTGGTATCCTTTTGGATTATATTCCTAGCCTAATTGAGCTGATATATTAGTGAGGTGAATCTTATTTTCTATCGGAGGGGTCTCAGTATTTTCGTCTTCCTCGCTTCTCTGTCTTTCATCAGCTCGACCCTCGATGTTCTTGTCACTGATAAATGGGCCATCCATTTGAGCTGAAATTGCAGTGAGATATTCCCCTTCAGTAGGAGAGTAACCCCCAGTATATAATTCACCCTGAGATTGTAAAGGCCTGTATTTTTGTATATGGTAGTTCTATTCATGTTATAGTTGACATAGACTTATAGTGTAGGTGAGGGATCATGTTTCTTATGTGATTAGTGTTGGTTTAAACTAGCTTGGAAGGTGATGTAATGCCTTGCACGTTTAGCATATGTATTGCAAGTTAACTCCGATGGAAAGTATTTAGGTAATTATAGTAAGATGGTAATTGAGCTAGCAGCTGCATCACCTATTTGAGCTATATTATAGTTAAAGGGCCCAAGTTTGATTGACCAGATTTAGGCTTATATATAAGGGCTCATTTGAAGCCCAACCCTATTAAAGAAAAATGTGAATGAAAGAAAGCCCAACAGCCAAATCTGCCAATTGGCCCATTATGGATAAAGCCCAAGTGAAACTAGGTAAGTGCATGACCTCCTAAGTTTTGTTTTACCATGTTATTGGGCCAAGTGTGTACCACCTACTTGCATTAATCTGTCCCAAGTTGAATAAAAGAACAAAGGGAAAATGGACAGCCAAGGTCCAATAATATTAAGTCCAAAAAGGCCCAATTTAAAAAGGACAAGCAGGTGGGGCACCTACTTGACATTATATGGCCCAAAATTGGTCAAGAGTGTCGGCCATAACACCTCTTTTTCAAAGGATAAGGATCAAGTCTTATTCTCCATTTTGAACTTGCAAAAGTTTCAGATTTCCTAAGTTCTTTCTTGGTCTCTCTTGGCTTCAATTAGCAGCCCTAAAACACCTTAGAGTTCTTGAGTGCTGTCTAATTTTTCAAGTAAGAGTTTGAAGGAGAGTTTGAATTCTTGAAGTACAAGTGTAGAGGATAAATTTTCAGAATTAAGGTAAGACTTCAACCCATTTGTTTTCCTCTCTTTGATAATGTTTGGAGTGGAGAATTTTGTATATGTTTATCAAGAATTCATGGATTGTGATAAATCTTTGAGTCAATATTCTCCTATTATGCTGAAAGATTTGAGATTGATAGTGGCTGCCTTATGAATATTGTTGTTGAGGGCTGTTTGGGTAGCTTGGGAGATGATGTATGAAGTTGTATTAATGTGTAGAGGAAGGGTGTGGTGGTTCACCATTTATGTAAGGGTTGTTTGGGCCTGATTTCCATCAAATATTTTAGCTACTGTTTTGGAGGACCTTATTGTGATTAGCTGCTGATGTTAGCTTAATCATGACTTATGTTGTAGATTAGCACCCAATAAGGAAGGCTGAATCGTGATAGTGGTTTTGGTCAGAAAAATAAGGTATGTAAGGCTATTCGATTCTATATCCTTTTGGCATGAAATCTGCCACCTGCAATTAATATCAATGAAGTGATTCCCATAAGTTCTATTTCTAGAAAAGGAAGCATAGTGGCAGCGTACTATCTCCAAATAGCTAACAATATTTCTTTCCCCATTCTAAGCACATGGAACTACTTCATAATATGTTCACTATTCTATACTTGTGTAATTTTCCCTTGTGCTGTTATAGAAATGGTATTTGCAAAAGAAAGTTTGATGAATCCTTCTCCTAAGCCAATTGAAGTGAATTGTGCCATTAAGGTCTTAAAGTAAGGTGTTGATGTTTCATAGCTCCTTATGTCATTGTTACTGCCTCAAAGTATTGTTTTCATGTATTCCACTACTGTTCCGTAATTCATATCTCCAAGATGATTATGACCACCAAATCAACATCTCAAAGTGTTGCGATTAACCAAAATAACATCTCAAAAGAGTTATGAACTGATTAACAATAATCTCAAAGATTAAAGAATCTAAGTGAAGAAATCTATATAATTAAGGGTGGCAGCTCAGGGGCGAAAGCCTAGCATGGGCCGATCCCTATTGGTATAGAAGGGTGGCAGCTCAGGGGCGAAAGCCTAGCATGGGCCGATCCCAAGTTGTGTAATTATGAGGACCGCATCCCAGGGGTTAATACGCCTAGCATGGGTCATCCTCTTCTACCACTGATCAGCTGGTCACTTGTATCACATGCCCAACAAAGATTATAACATACAACAAGGTAAAGAAAAGAATGTAGCTTACTTGATCCAATAAGAGTAAGCAAAGGTGGTCTTCTCTCCTAATCTAAGCACTCATATGTTGCTACTTGAATTCATTTGAGCCTTGTATTACATATACTTTTTGCCTTACATATTCAGTACATTTTTCGTACTGACGTCCCATATTGGGGACGCTGCATTCATGCTGCAGGCTCAGGTACTCCAGCTAGTAGACCTCCTCAGTAGGAGCACTCGAAATTCTGCTACTTTTGGTGAGCTCCAAGTTGATTCGGAGGTTTATTAAGTCCTTGGTAAATTCGTTTGGTATTGTATCGTAGTTAAGGGTAAGGCGGGGTCTGTCCCGACCTACTCTAGTCTTCTATCTTTTAGAGGCTTTGTAGACGTATATACATGGTTCAGTTGTGTCTTAAGGAGTTGTGGCGTAAACAGCCAAGTCTTGTATATAACTTTTGGACCTACTTACGTTGGTTTGTATCGCTGCATCCAAAGTTAACTTGTCTCAATTGTTATAGTATATGCTCAGTAAGAACATGTTGCAGGTTGGTTCTCTCGGGCCTTTAGGGCATCGGGTGCCTGTCCGTCTTAATGGATTTTGAGGTGTGACAAAAGTGGTATCAGAGCAGGTCATCCTAGGGAGTCTACAAAGCCGTGTCTGTGTAGAGTCTTGCTTATGGATGTGTTGTGCACCACATTTATAAACAGGAGGCTACGGGACATATAGGAGTTGTCTCATTTCTTTCATTTCTTAGATCGTGCGATAGAACCAGTGTTGTAGGTGAATCATATCTAATTTCTCAATTGTTTTATTATAGCAAAGATGCCGATTACGAGAAGGAGTAAAAGTACTGGTAAACGAGTGGATGTGGCTGCCCAAGAAGGGACCAGCCAACCACCACCAAGTCAAGCTGTTCAGCTGGAATACGGATACGTGATTTTCTTAACTTGGACCCTCCATCATTTACCGGGTCAGATCCTAATGAAGATCCCCAAGACTTTATAGATCAAATCCAATGCACTTTGGATATTATGCATGTAAGTGGTAAAGAAGCACTTGAGCTAGCTGCATACAGATTAAAGGGTGTGGCTATATTGTGGTATGAAGCTTGGAAGCAATCTAGGGGAACAAATGCACCTTCAGCTATGTGGAAAGAGTTCAAAACGGCATTCCTTGATCATTATCTGCCATTGGAGATCCGAGAGGCCCGTGCGGATCAGTTCTTAAATCTCCACCAAGGAAATATGAGTGTGAGGGAGTATAGTCTCAAATTTAATTCCTTGGCCAGGTATGCTCCTAATGTAGTAGCTACTATGGAGGATAGAGTTCATCGTTTTGTGGATAGATTAGATTCATATCTGGTTAGAGACTGTACAATTGCTTCATTAAATAAAGATATGGATATAGCAAGGATGCAGGCTTTTGCACAAAAATTGGAGGATCAAAGGCAAAGAAGAAGAACACAAGAGTTGGAAACAGGGCATTCTAAGAGGGCCAGATCCATGGGGCAGTTTACACCATCCCAAGGTGAGTTTAGGCCTCGGTTCTCTAACAGACCACCTAGGCCATCAGCTTTCTACTCTACAGCTAGTGCTCCACCACGGTTCCAAGGGTTTAGGGGCAATCAGTTTGGGCAAAGAAGTGAAAGTCAAGGCAGTCATCAAGAGCAAGGAAGTACGAGCCAATCAAGGCCTCCGCGACAGCCTTGTAAACAGTATGGGAGGAATCATCTAGGTGCATGCAGGTTTGGGATGGATGTTTGTTTTTGGTGTGGCACACCAGGGCATATGATGAGAAACTGTCCTCATAGGGGAGTGGGTGGCGTTGTTCAACCAACTAGATCAGTTGTTGCGTCGACCTCATCAACCCCTTCTTTAGGTAGGGGACTACATATGCCTACAGGTCGTGGTAGAGGAGCTAGGGGAGCAACTAGTTCTAGTGGAGGTCAGAATCGCACATATGCACTAGGGGATCGACAAAATTTAGAAGCCTCGCCGGATGTGGTTACAGGTACATTGTCCATCTTTTCACATATTGTGTATGCATTAATCGATCCGGGGTCTACACTATCATATGTTACACCATTGATTGCTGGAAAGTTCAAAGAACACCAGAATTATTAGCAAATCCATTTGAAGTGTCTACACCGATTGGTGAATCTATTATAGCTAGGATAGTTTATCGTAATTGCATTGTAACTGTTTGTGATCGTGATACATTGGCTGACCTTGTTGAGCTAGACATGGTAGATTTTGATGTTATAATGGGTATGGATTGGTTAGCTTCTTGTTATGCCACGGTAGATTGCCGAACTAAGATAGTGCATTTCCAGTTTCCAAAAGAGGTAGTCCTCGAATGGAAAGGTAATATTGGGATGCCAAGAGGTAAATTTATTTCTTATCTTAAGGCAAAGAAGATGATTTCCAAAGGATACATATGCCATCTGGTTAGAGTGAAAAATGTAGATGCAGAGCCACCAACCCTTCAATCCATTCCGGTGGTAAATGAATTTCCAGATGTGTTTCCTGAAGATCTTCCAGGTTTGCCTCCAGAACGAGAAGTAGAGTTCGGTATTGATGTGCTTTCAGATACTCAACCTATCTCAATTCCTCCGTATAGAATGGCTCCGACAGAATTACGAGAGTTGAAGGAGCAGTTAAAAGACTTATTACAGAGAGTATTCATAAGGCCTAGTGTGTCGCCATGGGGAGCACCAGTTTTATTTGTACGCAAAAAGGATGGCTCATTAAGAATGTGTATCGACTACCGGCAGTTGAATAAGGTAACAATTAAGAACAAATATCCCCTCCCTAGAATTGATGATCTGTTTGATCAATTACAAGGTGCTAAGTGTTTTTCAAAGATCGACCTGAGGTCAGGTTATCACCAAGTGAGGGTCAAGGACAAAGATATACCCAAGACAGCTTTCCGAACACGGTATGGTCATTTTGAGTTCTTAGTCATGTCATTCGGGCTAACAAATGCACCAGCAGCTTTTATGGATTTGATGAATAGGGTGTTCAAGCCATTCTTAGATGTGTTTGTGATAGTGTTCATAGATGACATTTTGGTGTATTCAAGATCGGAAGAGGATCATGCTAATCACTTGCGGCAGGTTTTACAAATTCTCCGTGATCATAAATTGTATGCAAAGTTCTCTAAATGTGAGTTTTGGTTGAAATCTGTGGCATTCCTAGGTCATATCATATCCGAGGAAGGAATAAGGGTTGATAACCAGAAAATAGAAGCCATGAAAAAATGGCCAAGACCTACAACGCCTACGGAGATCCGTAGTTTTCTTGGATTGGCAGGTTATTACAGAAGGTTTGTTGAAGGATTCTCTTCCATGGCTGCACCCTTAACAAAGCTAACACACAAAGAAACCAAGTTTCAGTGGAGCGATGAGTGTGAAAGAAGCTTCCAAGAGCTGAAGAGTAAATTAACTTCTACACCTGTGTTGGTACTTCCAGAAGGTACAGAAAGCTATGTAGTGTACTGTGATGCTTCGAGAGTGGGCTTAGGTTGTGTATTGATGCAGTATGGTAAAGTTATAGCTAATGGATCAAGGCAGCGGCCACATGAAAAAAATTATCCAACCCATGATCTAGAGCTAGCAGCAGTTGTGTTTGCTTTGAAGATATGGCGCCACTACTTGTATGGAGTTCATGTTGACATATACACTGATCACAAAAGCTTGCAATATATTCTTAAGCAAAAAGACTTAAATCTGAGGCAACGAAGGTGGCTGGAGCTATTAAAAGATTATGACATTGACATCTTATATCATCCCGGTAAAGCTAATGTAGTAGCTGATGCTTTAAGCCGTAAAATAATGGCAAGCACTTATGGGAAGTCTACGGAAAGACAAGGAATGACTAAGGATCTGTCCCAAATAGCGAACTTGGGCGTTCGCCTTCTTGAATCTCAAGACGAAGGGGTTATTGTGCAAAATGCGACAGAATCCTCGTTAATAGTGGAAGTGAAAGAGAAGCAGTACACTGATCCAATTCTTTTACAACTTAAAGAGAATGTACTACATGGTATGACAAAGGCATTTGAGCTTAAGTAAGACGGAGTACTTCGATGTCAAAACAGATTGTGTGTACCTAATGTAGATGAACTAAGAAAGAGGATCATGATGGAAGCACATAATTCAAGGTACTCTGTTCATCCGGGGTCAACTAAAATGTATCATGACTTGAAAGAAATGTATTGGTGGGGTAACATGAAGAAGAACATTGCAGAATTCGTGGCTCAGTGTCCAAATTGTCAACAGGTAAAAGTAGAACACCAAAAGCCCGGAGGTTACATGCAGCGTATAGAACTTCCAATTTGGAAATGGGACATGATCAACATGGATTTTGTTACTGGTTTGCCTCACTCATTCCGGAAGTTTGACTCCATATGGGTAATAGTTGATAGACTTACCAAAGCAGCACACTTCTTGCCGGTGAAGACTACTTATACAGCTGAAGAGTATGCGAGGCTGTACATTAAGGAGATAGTTCGACTACATGGAGTGCCAATCTCTATAATATCTGATAGAGGAGCTCAATTCACAGCAAATTTTTGGAAGTCATATCAAAAGAGTTTGGGAACACAAGTGAATTTAAGTACAGCCTTTCATCCTCAAACGGATGGTCAGGCAGAACGTACAATTCATACACTTGAGGATATGCTGCGAGCTTGTATATTAGATTTCAAGGGTAGCTGGGATGATCACCTACCACTTATTGAATTTGCTTATAACAATAGCTATCATTCGAGCATGAAAATGGCACCTTATGAAGCTTTATATGGTCGAAAGTGTAGATCACCAATTGGTTGGTTCAAAATAGGTGAAACTGCGTTATTTGGGCCAGATCTTGTTCATCAAGCTATGGAAAAAGTCAAAGTGATACAGCAGAGGCTAGAAACAGCTCAAAGTCGACATAAATCATATGCAGATATTAGAAGGAGAGGACTAGAATTTTCTATAGGGGATTGGGTGTTCTTGAAGGTGTCTCCGATGAAAGGGGTAATGAGGTTTGGTAAAAAGGGAAAGCTGAGTCCACGCTATATAGGGCCATATAAGATTATCCGAAAATTTGGCCAAGTAGCCGATGAGTTAGAGCTACCACAAGAGCTTTCATCAGTTCATCCGGTGTTCCATGTCTCAATGCTACGGAAATGCATAGGTGACCCATTTCGTATTACTCCTACTGAAGACGTACAGGTTACAGGAGATCTCACTTATGAAGAAGTACCCATTGCTATTCTGGATCGACAAGTTAGGAAGTTAAGAAATAAAGAAGTAGCTTCTGTAAAAATTCTATGGAGAAACCAACAAGTAGAAGAAGTTACATGGGAAGCAGAAGAAGCAATGAAATTGAAGTATCCTCACCTCTTTCACACTGGTGGGAATGATCAAAATGTTAGTGGAGGCATTGACAAGTAAGTATAACTCTATATGTTCAATGTGATTAATAGTAGTACTAACTTAGGTTTGAACTTGATTAGGCCGGACAATCATGCTAACATTCGAGGACGAATGTTCCAAGGGGGGAAGGATGTAACGGCCTGTATTTTTATATATGGTAGTTCTATTCATGTTATAGTTGACATAGACTTATAGTGTAGGTGAGGGATCATGTTTCTTATGTGATTAGTGTTGGTTTAAACTAGCTTGGAAGGTGATGTAATGCCTTGCACGTTTTAGCATATGTATTGCAAGTTAACTCCGATGGAAAGTATTTAGGTAATTATAGTAAGATGGTAATTGAGCTAGCAGCTGCATCACCTATTTGAGCTATATTATAGTTAAAGGGCCCAAGTTTGATTGACCAGATTTAGGCTTATATTTAAGGGCTCATTTGAAGCCCAACCCTATTAAAGAAAAATGTGAATGAAAGAAGGCCCAACAGCCAAATCTGCCAATTGGCCCATTATGGATAAAGCCCAAGTGAAACTAGGTAAGTTCATGACCTCCTAAGTTTTGTTTTACCATGTTATTGGGCCAAGTGTGTACCACCTACTTGCATTAATCTGTCCCAAGTTGAATAAAAGAACAAAGGGAAAATGGACAGCCAAGGTCCAATAATATTAAGTCCAAAAAGGCCCAATTTAAAAAGGACAAGCAGGTGGGGCACCTACTTGACATTATATGGCCCAAAATTGGTCAAGAGTGTCGGCCATAACACCTCCTTTTTCAAAGGATAAGGATCAAGTCTTATTCTCCATTTTGAACTTGCAAAAGTTTCAGATTTCCTAAGTTCTTTCTTGGTCTCTCTTGGCTTCAATTAGCAGCCCTAAAACACCTTAGAGTTCTTGAGTGCTGTCTAATTTTTCAAGTAAGAGTTTGAAGGAGAGTTTGAATTCTTGAAGTACAAGTGTAGAGGATAAATTTTCAGAATTAAGGTAAGACTTCAACCCATTTGTTTTCCTCTCTTTGATAATGTTTGGAGTGGAGAATTTTGTATATGTTTATCAAGAATTCATGGATTGTGATAAATCTTTGAGTCAATATTCTCCTATTATGCTGAAAGATTTGAGATTGATAGTGGCTGCCTTATGAATATTGTGGTTGAGGGCTGTTTGGGTAGCTTGGGAGATGATGTATGAAGTTGTATTAATGTGTAGAGGAAGGGTGTGGTGGTTCACCATTTATGTAAGGGTTGTTTGAGCCTGATTTCCATCAAATATTTTAGCTACTGTTTTGGAGGACCTTATTGTGATTAGCTGCTGATGTTAGCTTAATCATGACTTATGTTGTAGATTAGCACCCAATAAGGAAGGCTGAATCGTGATAGTGGTTTTGGTCAGAAAAATAAGGTATGTAAGGCTATTCGATTCTATATCCTTTTGGCATGAAATCTGCCACCTGCAATTAATATCAATGAAGTGATTCCCATAAGTTCTATTTCTAGAAAAGGAAGCATAGTGGCAGCGTACTATCTCCAAATAGCTAACAATATTTCTTTCCCCATTCTAAGCACATGGAACTACTTCATAATATGTTCACTATTCTATACTTGTGTAATTTTCCCTTGTGCTGTTATAGAAATGGTATTTGCAAAAGAAAGTTTGATGAATCCTTCTCCTAAGCCAATTGAAGTCAATTGTGCCATTAAGCTCTTAAAATAAGGTGTTGATGTTTCTTAGCTCCTTATGTCATTGTTACTGCCTCAAAGTATTGTTTTCATGTATTCCACTACTGTTCCGTAATTTCATATCTCCAAGATGATTATGACCACCAAATCAACATCTCAAAGTGTTGCGATTAACCAAAATAACATCTCAAAAGAGTTATGAACTGATTAACAATAATCTCAAAGATTAAAGAATCTAAGTGAAGAAATCTATATAATTAAGGGTGGCAGCTCAGGGGCGAAAGCCTAGCATGGGCCGATCCCTATTGGTATAGAAGGGTGGCAGCTCAGGGGCGAAAGCCTAGCATGGGCCGATCCCAAGTTGTGTAATTATGAGGACCGCATCCCAGGGGTTAATACGCCTAGCATGGGTCATCCTCTTCTACCACTGATCAGCTGGTCACTTGTATCACATGCCCAACAAAGATTATAACATACAACAAGGTAAAGAAAAGAATGTAGCTTACTTGATCCCATAAGAGTAATCAAAGGTGGTCTTCTCTCCTAATCTAAGCACTCATATGTTGCTACTTGAATTCATTTGAGCCTTGTATTACATATACTTTTTGCCTTACATATTTAGTACATTTTTCGTACTGACGTCCCATATTGGGGACGCTGCATTCATGCTGCAGGCTCAGGTACTCTAGCTAAGTAGACCTCCTCAGTAGGAGCACTCGAAATTCTGCTACTTTTAGTGAGCTCCAAGTTGATTCGGAGCTTTATTAAGTCCTTGGTAAATTCGTTTGGTATTGTATCGTAGTTAAGGGTAAGGCGGGGTCTGTCCCGACCTACTCTAGTCTTCTATCTTTTAGAGGCTTTGTAGACGTATATACATGGTTCAGTTGTGTCTTAAGGAGTTGTGGCCTAAACAGCCAAGTCTTGTATATAAATTTTGGACCTACTTACGTTGGTTTGTATCGTTGCATCCAAAGGTAACTTGTCTCAATTGTTATAGTATATGCTCAGTAAGAACATGTTGCAGGTTGGTTCTCTCGGGCCTTTAGGGCATCGGGTGCCTGTCCGTCTTAATGGATTTTGAGGTGTGACAGAGATATCTGGGGAGATGCCCAATTTGAGAGCTATTATCAAGAGATTTTGCACTCTGTTCCCCAGAAATTGATTTATCATATTTCTCAATTTGTAGGTTAGAATCGCCTGATTTTTTTAGTATGTTGTGCCCTTTGGTTTGAGGAATCATTCCCTTTATACCTAAAACTTTGGTTCACTTCGATTCGAACTGGGGAAATAATGTTACGATTTCCTGCTAACTCACTCTGTGAATATCTACTGTTCATCGCTTCATTGATTTGCATATTCACAGAGTTGTGGATTGAATTAGAGTGTGATTCTTGTTGTGTTGTGTTCATCTTGGTCAAGCACCCCTCTTGGGGTTGGTCCGGTGGTCTATGAAGCCCCTCCGGCGAGCGATACGCCATTTTTGGCAGGTTAAGTAGCCGTTCGAAGTAAAGTGCTGTTCAGCTTTGGGAGCGCGTTTCTTAGAGTGAGAAGTTAGAGAGAGAGAGAGAGAAAATTGTTAAATGGGGAAGGATTAGGGTTTAGGGTAATGGGGAAGGATTAGGGTTTAGGGTTAGGATTAGGGTTAGGGTGTAGTTGTTTTTTTAGATTTTATGGTTCGGGGTTTAGCATTTGAGGTTTAAAATCTATGGTTTAATATTTAATGTTGAGGTTTTGGTATTTGGGCTTAGGGTTTCGGGTTTATGGTTTAGAGTTAGGGTTAATGTTAAAGATAGGGTTAGGTTTTGAGTTCCATTAGATTTTTGGGTTTAGGGTTTAGGATTTGAGGTTCAATATCAATGGTTTAGTGTTTAATGTTTGGGTTTTGGTATTTTGGGCTTGGGATTTAGGGATTATGGTAGGGTTAGGGTTAGAGTTAATGTTAGGGTTTGGGTTTGGGTTTAGGTTGATTTTTAGGTTTTAGGGTTTGGCGTTAAGGATTTGAGTTGTAATATCTATGGTTTTAATGTTTAACGTAAGGGTTTTGGTATTTGGGTTTAGGGTTTTGGGCTTAGGGTTAGGGTTAAGGATAGGGTTAGGGTTAGGGTTCATATTAGGGATAGTTTAGGGTTAGGGTTAAGGGTATTTTTTAGGTTTTAGGTTTTGGGGTTTATAATTTTTGGTTTAAAATCTATGGTTAAGTGTTTAATGTTTGGATTTTTGTATTTTGGTATTGGGGTTTTGGGTTAATGGTTTAGGATTAGGGTTAGGGTTAAGGTTAGGGTTAGGGTTAGGGTTTAGGTTTTTTTTAGGTTTTAGGGTTTGTGGTTTAGGATTTGAGGGTTAATATGTATGGTTTAGTATTTAAGTTTGGGTTTTCGTATTTTGGACTGTTTTTTGGACTTAGAGTTTAGGATTAGGATTAGGGATAGGATGGAGGTTTTCTTAGGTTTTATAGTTCAGGGTTTAGCATTTGAGGTTTAAAATCTATGGTTTAGTATTTCATGTTTGGGTTTTTGTATTTACAGCTAATGGTTTCGGGTTTATGGTTTAGAATTAGGGTTAGGGTTAAGGATAGGGTTAGGGTTAGGATTAGGGTTTTGGTTTTTTTAGGTTTTGAGTTTA
Source organism: Solanum sitiens (assembly GCA_016801875.1). Taxonomy (NCBI): domain Eukaryota; kingdom Viridiplantae; phylum Streptophyta; class Magnoliopsida; order Solanales; family Solanaceae; genus Solanum; species Solanum sitiens. The sequence continues at coordinate 38,113 of JABWTJ010000411.1, forward strand.
GGGTTTAGGATTTGAGGTTTAATATCAATGGTTTAGTGTTTAATGTTTGGGTTTTGGTATTTTGGGCTTAGGGTTTAGGGTTTTCGGTACGGTTAGGATTAGGGTTAATGTTAGGGTTAAGGTAAGGGTTTAAGTTGTTTTCTAGGTTTTAGGGTTTGGGGTTAAGGATTTGAGTTGTAATATCTATGGTTTAGTGTTTAATGTTAGGGTTTTGGTATTTTAGGGTTTGGGTTTAGGATTTAGGGTTTACGGTTAGGGTTAAGGATAGGATTAGGGTTAGGGTTCGCGTTAGGGATAGGGTTAGGGTTAGGGTTAGGGTTAGGGGTTAGGTTTTTTTTAGGTTTTAGATTTTGGGGTTTAGAATTTTTAGTTTAAAATCTATTGTTTAGTGTTTAATGTTTGGGTTTTTTGCATTTTGGTCTTGGGGTTTCGGGTTAATGGTTTAGGGTTAGGGTTAGGGTTAAGTTTTTTTTTAAAGTTTAATTACCCTTGGAGGGGTAGGGTCTGAGTAGTACCCCCAGGCCTTATTATGGATAAAAAGCAAAAGTACATGGAGGGGGATATAAACCTTACATGTTATCTTAAGGTGGTTCAGAGTCTACTTCCAAAAGGAGTTGACTCATCCCCTTACAAAAAAGATTAACCAAAAATCTAAGAACCTAAGGAGAGGACTCCTCTCAATACAAAGATTCTAGGAAACTAAACAAGGGAGACTCTTCCTTTACAATTGGCAAAAAACATAAACTACCCTATTCTAACCTATTCAAAGTAGCTATAATTTTGAACTATATCTAAGTTGAAAAGGGGGAGAATACTATATTATAGATCGAATTCAAAATACATGGAGGGGGACATAAACCTTACCTCCTATCTTAAGGTGGTTCAAAGTCTACTTCCAAACGGAGTTGACTCATTCCCTTACAAAAAAGATTAACCAAAAATCTAAGAACCTAAGGAGAGGACTCCTCTCAATACAATGATTCTAGGAAAATAAACAAGGGAGACTCTCCCTTTACAAAAATTACTATGCTAAATACTATCCTATTCTAACCTATTCAAAGAATCTATAATTTTGAATTATATCTAATTTAAAAAGGGGAACATCATTGATCAAGGAGGTTCTTTAATTTTTTTGGTCATCTTTCTTCTGAAACTAGGCATTTCCAGTAGGTCTAGTTGGTAGTAATCCCTGGCTTCTTGAGGTAAGTGTTGGTTGTTGAAGTATATTTGTGGAGTAGATGTCTTGTGGCTATGTTTGGAAAGAGCATCAACTACCAAATTAGCTTCTCTGAAAGTATGTACGCATTTGAAATTATGGGCTTGTGTGATGAGATTCTGTAATCTTTCCAACTGTGTTGTGATTCTCCATTGGGGAATTGCTTTCTATAGAATCCAGTCCACCACTAGTTGAGAATCAACCTCTAGCATTATGTTCCTTTATCCCAATTTATGTGCCCAAATCAACCCAAATATGGCTGCCTCAATCTCATCTTTGTTGTTTGTACCCTCTCCAAGAGGAGTTGTGAAAGTGATCAATAGCTTGCCAATTTGATCTTTCAAAATGCCTCCAGCTCCAATCTTACCTGGATTGTTTATTGCACTACCATCCGTATTAATTTTGATCCACTGATATGGGGGTCTTGTCCAAGTAACCATGTTCACTTTAGTATCATGAACACAATTTTCACTAGTTGGCCGACCATCTGATTTGAGGGAAGGCTGTTGATAGCATCTTTTAGTTGTCTTTGTAAACTGTATACTTAACCCTGCCAATATTGGTTGTTTTGTCTCCATATTTGCAGGCACATCTGTTCTTCCACAGGTTCCAACAGATAAAAATGGGGGTGGCCTGCAGGATCAGCTTGTGTGTTGCATTCTTGTACTTTGATGTCCACCATTGCTTGATGAGTTGTTGTAGAGAACTGTGTTCTGTGTGTATTCCTGCAGTGGCTGCAAAGCTCCTCCACATATAGGTTGCAAATTGTCCGGAGTTGAAGATGTGTTCAATATTTTCCATACCTGTCTTGTTACAACAACAAACCAATTTGTTGGCTCAATGCCAAAGTTAGCTAGCTTCTCGTTAGTAGGGAGTTTATCCCTCAAGGTTCTCCATAATAAAAAAGAAGAGTTAAATGGTCGATTTTTATGCCATATGAGCTGGGTTTTGGTTCTTTTTTCTCTAATGTCATTCTAGGCAGAAGAGCAGCTAAACAATCCATTGTTATTGAGCTTCCACACAGCCTGATCTGGGAGATGATGTTGTGGAGAGATTTCTGTTGCTAGGATGTTGGAGAATTGACTTGCAGGGGCCTGTTCAATCAACTTGCTCCAATTCCAATGTCCTTCATTCCAAAATTCAGCCATTGTGGTGTTCTTGAACATGTTACTACTGGTGGAGAATTGTGAAAATGGTCCTATGCCAAGCCAATTATCCCACCAAAAGGAACAGTTGCCTGACTTGAGTTTCCATTGGATATGTTGCTCCACTTGGTGTCTCTTCTGCAGCATATATTTCCAAGTAATTGACTCCCCAGTATCCCTTTTTTTGCACATTGGGTTGGATCTTTGGCAATATTTTGTTCTCAAGAAGTCTCCCCTAAGGGTTTGTTTAGTCCTAAAGATCCACCACTGCTTGTACTGGAAGGCCATGCAAACGTCCTTTAGATTCCTCATTCTGACCCCCCCCCCCTTCCTCATAGCAAAAGCTTAAGTTTTTCCATGATGCCCAATGATATCTCTTCCTATCACTTTTCCCTCCCAAGAAAAAATCAGCCAGGAGCATTTGGATTTGTTTAAGTATAGAGGATGGAGGTGTTACTGTAGACAATAAATGGATAGGAAGTGATTGTAGAACATGTTTTGTAAGAATTGCCCTACCACCATAGCTAAGTTGTTTGGTTTGCCAACTTCTAATCTTGCATACAACTTTGTTAACAAGGTTATAAAAATAAATAATCTGAGGCCTACCAACATATAAGGGGCAACCTAGGTAAGTAAGAGGGCCCTGTTTTTGTCTGAAACCACTGAGTCTTTTGATTCTGTCTCTTGTGCTGTTGAAAGCATTAGAATGGCTAAGGTGACTCTTGTAACCATTAATGAGCTGCCCAGAAATATCTTCAAACTCGTTCATAGTTTGCATTAGGATCTTCAAAGGTTTGCATCTTCTAGAGGTGAAGTGGATTATGTCATCTGCAAAACTCAGATGGTTCACTTGCGGCCCTCTCATTTCCATGAAGAAGCCATGGTAGTGTGGATGGTCATGCAGCCTGTTGAGAGACCTTGGGAGAACTTCAGCACCTAAAATAAATAGGGCTGGAGAAAGTGGGTCACCTTGCTTGAGTCCTCTAGTGGAGTGGAAAAAATCATACCTCTTACCATTGACAATAATTGAGTACCAATTATTGGCAATAATTCTCCACACCAAGTCAATGAAAACCTCAGCAAAGCCCATTTTCCTTAGAACAAGGCAGATATATGACCAAGAAACTGTATCAAAAGCTTTTGCCATGTTCAATTTTATAATGCCATTGCTCCCAATATTAGGTTTCCTGATTTGGTGGATGATTTCTTGAGCTAGCATGATGTTTTCAGAAATGCTTCTACCTTTCACAAACCCGGATTGGTTAAAATGCAGAGAAGGGAGGATAGGACTAAGTTTGTTGCTCACCAGTTTTGATATAATCTTGCTAGTGAAATTGCTCAAACTTATAGGCCTAAACTCAGTTAACTTGTTGGGATTACTCACTTTGGGCAATAAGACAATACAAGAGAGAGAGAGAAGTATCTAGGAATCATTTGCCACAGAAGAAGGCCAGAATAATTCCCATCAAGTCATTCTTGATAATGCGCCAGCACTTTTGAAAGAAATAACCATTCATGCCATCATGACCAGCTGCAGAATTAGGGTTCATAGAAATCACCACACTTTTTAGCTCATCCATATTAGGTATACTGGTAAGTTTGACATTCTGCTCATGACTGATCATTCTTGGAATGCAGTCCAAAGTGTTCTCATTAATAACTTTGTCATCACATGTAAAAATATCTTTGAAGTGGTCACACGCAGCCAGTGCAATATTCTCCTCACCCTGTATCCATTCCCAGTCTCACTGTTAATCCTGTTGATAAATAATTTCCTTCTTCTTCCTCTTATTAAGGAATGGAAGTACTTAGAATTTTTGTCACCCTCCTTGAACCATTGTAGTTGTATTTTTTGTTTCAGAATGGTATCTTCCAGTTTAAGAAAATTTGAGTTTTAATATCTATGGTTTAGTGTTTAATGTTAGGGTTTTGGTATTTTGCGCTTTGGGATTAGGATTTAGGGTTTAGGGTTACGATTAGGGTTCGTGTTATTGATAGGGTTAGGATTAGGGTTTAGAGTTTTTTTTAAGTTTTAGGTTTTGGGGTTTAGGATTTTTTGTTTAAAATCTATGGTTTTGTGTTTAATGTTTGGGTTCTGGTATTTTGGCTTGGGGAGTCACGTTAATGGTTTACGGTTAGGGTTAGTGTTAAAGTTAGGGCTAGAGTTTGGGTTAGGGTTAGGGTTAGGGTTTAGTTTTTTTTTAGGTTTTAGGGTTTGTGGTTTAGGATTTGAGGTTTAAAATATGGTTTAGTGTTGGACTTAGGATTTTTTTTGGACTTAGGGTTTGGGGTATAGGTTTTAGGGTTAGGGTAAGGATTAGGATTAGGGTTACGATGTAGGTTTTTTGTGGTTTTATAATTCAGGGTTTAGCATTTGAGGTTTAAAATCATTGATTTAGTATTTAATGTTTGGTTTTGATATTTTGGGCATAGGGTTTTGGGTTTATGGTTTAGGGTTAGGGTTAGGGTTAGGGTTAGGGTTAGGTTAGGGTTAATGCTTTGCATTTTTATAGGTTTTTGGATTTAGGATTTAGGATTTGAGGTTTAATATCAATGGTTTAGTGTTTAATTTTGGAGTTTAGGTATTTTGGGCTTGGGGTTTATGGTTTATGGTAGGGTTAGGGTTAATGTTAGGTTAGGGTTAGGGTTTAGATTGTTTTTTAGGTTTTATGGTTTGGCGTTAAGGATTTGAGTTGTAATATCTATGGTTTTAGTGTTTAATGTTAGGGTTATGCATTTTGGCCTTTGGGGTTAGGGTTTAGAGTTAGGGTTAAGGGTTCATATTAGGGATAGGGTTAGGGTTCATATTAGGGATAGGGTTAGGGTTAGGGTTTAGAGTTTTTTTTTAGGTTTTAGGTTTTGGGGTTTAGAATTTTTGGTTTAAAATCTATGGTTTAGTGTTTAATATTTGGGTTTAGATATTTTGGTATTAGGGATTCGGGTTATTTAGGGTTAGGGTTAAGGTTAGAGTTAGGGTTTAGTTTAGGGTTAGGTAAGGTTTAGGGTTTTTTAGGGTTTAGGGTGTGTGGTTTAGGATTTGAGGTTTAGAATCTACGGTTTAGTGTTTGTTGTTTAGGTTTTCGTGTTTTAGACTTAGGATTCTTTTTTGGACTTAGATATAGGGTTTATGGTTTAGGGTTAGGGTTAGTATTAGGGTTAGTATTAGGGTTAGGGTGTAAGTTTTTTTTTTAGGTTTTTTGGTTCAGGGTTTAGCATTTGAGGTTTAAAATCTATGGTTTAGTATTTAATGTTTGGGTTTTGGTATTTTGGGCTTAGGCTTTGGGGTTTATTGTTTTAGGGTTAGGGTTAGGGTTTAGGTTGTTTTTTAGGTTTAGGGTTTGGGGTTAAGGTTTTTTTAGGTTTTAGGGTTTTTGGTTTAGGATTGAGCTTTAAAACTATGGTTTAGTGTTTAATTTTTGGGTTTTGGTATATGGTTAAGGGTTAGGGTTAGGATTAAGATTAGGGATACAATCTAGTTTTTTTTAGGTTTTATGGTTTAGGATTTAGCATTTGAGGTTTAAAATCTATGGTTTAGTATTTAATGTTTGAGATTTGATATTTTGGGCTTAGGGTTTCGGGTTTATGGTGTAGGGTTAGAGTTAAAGTTAAGGTTAGGGTTAAGTTTAGGATTAGGGTTTTGGATTTTTTTAGGTGTTTGGATTTCGGGTTTAGGATTTGAGGTTTAATATCAATGGTTTAGTGATTAAGTTTGGGTTTATGTATTTTAGGCTTGGGGTTTAGGGTTTATTGTAGGGTTAGGGTTAGAGTTAGGGTTAGGGTTTAGGTTCTTTTTAACGTTTTAGGGTTTGGCATTAAGGATTTGAGTTGTAATTACTATGGTTTGGTGTATAATGTTAGGGTTTTGGTATTTTGAGCTTTCAGTTTAGGGTTAGGGTTCGGGTTAGGGTTAGGGTTCGGGTGTAGGGTTTTTTAGGTTTTAGGTTTCGGGGTTTAGGATTTTTTGTGTAAAATCTATGGCTTAATGTTTAATGTTTGGGTTTCGGTATTTGAGCTTGGGTTTTGGGTGAATGGTTTAGGTTTAGGGTTAGGGTTAAGGTTAGGGTTAATATTAGGGTTAAGGTTTAGGTTTTTTTAGGTTTTAGGATTTGTGGATTAGCACTTGAGGTTTAAAATATATGGTTTAGTGTTTAATGTTTAGGTTTTCGTATTTTAGACTTAGGTTTTTTTATTTTTTTGGACTGACAGTTTATGGTTTAGGGTTTCGGGTTATGGTTAGGGCAAGGATTAGAGTTAGTGTGTAAGATTTCTTTTAGGTTTTATGGTTCAGGGTTTGGCATTTGAGGTTTAAAATCTATGGTTTAGTATTTATAGTTTGGTTTTTTGTATTTTGGGCTTAGTATTTTGGGTTTATGGTTTATGGTTAGGATTGGGTTTAAGGTTAGGGTTAGGGTTAGGGTTAGGGTTAGGGTTTTTTTAGGTTTTTGGGTTAAGGGTTTAGAATTTGAGGTTTAATATCAATGGTTTAGTGTTTTTAGTATTTTGGGCTTGGGTTTTAGGGTTTATGGTAGGATTAGGGTTAGGGAATCACTCAAATGAGCCTTTCTAGCTGCATCTGAATTGACATCCCTATCGATATATTTATGCACATGGGCATCCAAATCCGAATCTGTAGAATCTATTGGGGAATCTCCATCTGCACCAGTTAATGTTAGGGTTAGGGTTAGGGCTAGGGTTAGGGTTTTTGTTGTTTTTTAGGTTTTAGGGTTTGGGGTTAAGGATTTGAGTTGTAATATCTATGGTTTAGTGTTTAATGTTAGGGTTTTGGTATTTTGATCTTTAGGTTTAGGGTTGAAGGTTTAGGTTTAGGGTAAAGGATAGGGTTAGGGTTAGAGTTAGGGTTATGGATAGGGTTAGGGTTAGGGTTTAGTTTTTTTTTAGGTTTTAGGTTTTGGGGTTGGGATTTTTGTTTAAAATCTATGATTTAGTGTTCAATGTTTGGGTTTTGGTATTTTGGACTTGGGGTTTTGGGTTAATGGTTTAGGGTTATTTTTAGGGTTAAGGTGTCACGACCGGAATCTAGACCCCAGACGAGACCGGCGTCATTGACCTCTCAGAGGTCGCAAACAAGCCTACATACGTCATTGTTACTTCATCTAGGTTAATTTTAGCGGGAAATTTGAACTTTTTGTTCCTTAACATGCATGTATATCATTCTACTTAAATTCATATACATTCACAATCAACCATCTTACATTAAGATCATCAACTGAAAGAAATAGTTTAATACTGCATTAAGTGTATACTTGCCAAAATGGCACCAATACAATGTCTGAAATAAAATGGGAAAGAAACACTAGTGGAACATGCTCCACTAGCTAAAGCCTACATCTAAGCTAGATAATAACAGTAGACCTCCTCGAAAGCATGAGGGCCTACGAAATCCGGATGAAAGCTGCAACGTCATGCTGTAAGCTCTAACGTCCACATGTGCCTGCACCTAAAAATGTAGAGTTGTATGGGATTAGTACACACTTGTACTAAGTATAGGTATATGTAAGCACACACCAAGGACATGTATGAGTAAGAATAGCTTTTTCCTAACATGATTTATAGAAAGTCAAGTCAGTAGACTTGCCAAATTTGGATTCGAAAAGTTAGTGGACCTGTTAAATTTGGATTAGGAAAGTCAGTGGACTTGCCAAATTGGATTAGGAAAGTCATGCCATGAGAGTAACATGTATCATCATACGTATCATATTGCACACAGCACATAACATCTTACACATAGCACATAACATATTGCATATAGCACATAACATCTTTCATATCATTCATTCATATACCATGAGACCTAGGAATCATGGACTTAACATTAAGACTTCCCAAAATGAGGGCTCAACATATGGGACCTTAACTAGGGAGCCTTCTCTAGATAAATCAAAGTCTGCTTCATTCATTCAGGTCTGCTTCATTCATTCATACGTACTTCATTTCATTCATTCATAAGCTAGTGTAAACACTAGCCATACCTAAGATGTAGTTTAAGACTCTCATCGGGTTTGCTGTGCAATGATCAAGAATAATCTAGTGTCATTACTTGAGTCTAGCTCACCTCTTGATTATCCTATCCTAACACCTTTGGTATCGTTCATTTCATTATGTGCATCATTAGAAGCTGGCCTCATTCATTCTTTGGGAACTTTAACTTTAACCGACATAGATCATGTGAGCATCATGAAATCCAGTGTCTGCCCCACACCTAAAAGAGGTGGAATCACTGGCCAAAGTGACCCAAAACATGTTAGCGTATATAGGGGATTGAACCCTGCTAAATCCCTATATTGGCAGTATAGGTTCAAAGACTAGGAGATATAAGGAGACCCATACCCGGCATCCGGACAGTCTCATCTCATGAGAGTTACGTGAACCTCCGCCCTTTCTGAAAGAAGGCATCACCGCTCATAGCTAGCCTATCGGTGCTCAGTATAAAGTTCCATTACATTAATCTCATACGTCATGAAAGTTGGCTTCTAGTATGAGGACATCATAGCTCATTAGATGATTTCTCATCTCATCATTAGTATTAAGTACACTTTAATCTCAATACTTTCATTAGAGTGTTCATAGAGACTGGTCTCTTCATTAACTTTACACTCTCATAGGTGAGTAGGTTTTGGTAACATTTACTTAGGCTCATTTGAGATTGCTGTCATCTTTCACATTAGCCTCTTATCATGTTGTCACCATATTCATTAGCTTTAGCACATTTGCTCTTCATATTTACTCACACCTTTTTATGTGAATGTTCATTTCATCGTATGCCAATGCACTTGGCCATTTAGTGTGTTTCACACTCTTACTTGACCCTTCTAGGGTTTCATCATTTCATTACACACATCTTAGGTTCACTTACTTTAAACGTATGCTAGACTTATGGGTCTGTACATACAAGCCATGAGGCTTCATTCATAGTTCGTTTAAGTGATTCGTATCTTCCTAAGATTATGTGGTACAAGACTTATGCATCTTGTAAGTATTCCAAGATCTAAATTTCGATCTACGTAGGCAACATTATTTTGAATATTTATTCACGTATGACTTATGTATCAATACGGAATGCAACGGCCTGTATTTTGTATGTGGTAGTTCTATTCATGTTATACTTGACATAGACTTATAGTGTAGGTGAGGGATCATGTTTCTTATATGATTAGTGTTGGTTTAAACTAGCTCGGAAGGTGATGTAATGCCTTGCACGTTTCAGCATTTGTATTGCAAGTTAACTCCGATGGAAAGTATTTAAGTAATTATGGTAAGGAGTAATTGAGCTAGCTGCTGCATCACCTACTTGAGCTATATTATAGTTAAAGGGGCCAAGTTTGATTGACTAGATTTAGTCTTATATTTAGGGGTTCATTTGAAGCCCAAACCTATTAAAGAAAATTTTGAATGAAAGAAAGCCCAGCAGCCAAATTTGCCAATTGGCCCATTATGGATAAAGCCCAAGTGAAACTAGGTAAGTGCATCACCTCCTAAGATTTGTTTTACCATGTTATTGGGCCAAGTGTGTACCACCTACTTGCATTAATCTGTCCCAAGTTGAATATAAGGACAAAGGGAAAATGGACAGCCAAGGTCCAATAATCTTGAGTCCAAAAAGGCCCAAGTTAAAAGGACAAGCAGGTGGGACACCTACTTGACATTATATGGCCCAAAATTGGTCAAGAATGTCGGCCATAACACCTCCTTTTTCAAAGGATAAGGATCAAGTCTATTTTCTCCATTTTGAACTTGCAAAATTTCAGATTTCCTTAAGTTTCTTTCTTGGTCTCTCTTGGCTTCAATAAGCATCTCTAAAACACCTTAGGGATTCTTGAGTGCTGTCTCATTTTCAAGTAAGAAGTTTGAAGGAGAGTTTGAATTCTTGAAGTACAAGTTTAGAGGATAAATTTCCAGAATTAAGGTAAGACTTCAACCCATTTGTTTTCCTCTCTTTGATCATGTTTGGATTGGAGAATTTTGTATATATTTATCAAGAATTCATGGATGATGATAAATCTTTGAGTCAATATTCTCCTATTATGCTGAAAGATTTGAGATTGATAGTGGCTGCCTTATGAATATTGTTGTTGAGGGCAATTTGGGGATCTTGGGAGATGATATATGAAGTTGTATTAATGTGTAGAGGAAGGGTGTGGTGGTTCACCATTTATGTAAGGGTTGTATGGGCCTGATTTCCATCAAATATTTTAGCTACTGTTTTCGAGGACCTTATTGTGATTAGCTGCTAATGTTAGCTTAATCATGATTTATGTTGTAGATTAGCACCCAAAAAGGAAGGCTGAATAGTGATAGTGGTATTGGTCAGAAAAATAAGGTATGTAAGGCTATTCGATTCTATATCCTTTGGCATGAAATCTGGCACCTGCAATTAATATCAATGAAGTGTTTCCCATAAGTTCTATTTCTAGAAAAGGAAGCATAGTGGCAGCGTACTATCTCCAAATAGATAACAATATTTCTTTCCTCATTCTAAGTACATAGAACTACTTCATTATATGTTCACTACTCTATACTTGTGTAATTATTCCCCTTGTGCTGTTATAGAAATGGAATTTGCAAAACAAAGTTTGATGAATCCCTCTCCTAAGCCAATTGAAGTCAATTGTGCCATTAAGGTCTTAAAGTTAGGTGTTGATGTTTCATAGCTCCTTATGTCATTGTTACTGCCTCAAAGTATTATTTTCATGTATTCCACTACTGTTCCGTATTTCCATATCTCCAAGATGATTATGACCACCAAATCAACATCTCAAAAGTGTTATGATTATCCAAAATAACATCTCAAAAGAGTTATGAACTGATTAACAATAATCTCAAAGATTAAAGAATCTAAGTGAAGAAATCTATTTAATTAAGGGTGGCAGCTCAGGGGCGAAAGCCTAGCATGGGCAGATCCCTATTGGTATAGAAGGGTGGCAGCTCAGGGGCAAAAGCCTAGCATGGGCCGATCCCAAGTTGTTTAATTATGAGGACTGCATCCCAGGGGTTAATACGCCTAGCATGGGTCATCCTCTTCTACCACTGATCAGCTGGTCACTTGTATCACATGCCCAACAAAGATTATAACATACAAAAAGGTAAAGAAAAGAATGTAGCTTACTTGATTCCACAAGAGTAAGCAAAGGTGGTCTTCTCTCCTAATCTATGCACTCATATGTTGCTACTTGATTTCATTTGAGCCTTGTATTACATATACTATTTGCCTTACATATTCAGTACATTTTTTGTACTGACGTCCCGTATTGGGGACGCTGCATCTCATGCTGCAGGCTCAGGTACTCCAGCAAGTAGACCTCCTCAGTAGGAGCACTCAAAATTCTGCTACTTTTGGTGAGCTCCAAGTTGATTCGGAGCTTTATTGAGTCCTTGGTAAATTCATTTGGTATTGTATCATAGTTAAGGGAAAGGTGGGGTCTGTCCCGACCTACTCTAGTCTTCTATCTTTTTGTCACGCCTCAAAACCCATTAAGACGGACAGGCACCCGATGCCCTAAAGGCCCGAGAGAACCAACCTGCAACCTGTTCTTACTGAGCATATACTATAACAATTGAGACAAGTTAACTTAGGATGAAGCGATACAAAACAACATAAGTAGGTCCAAAATTTATGTACAATACTTGGCCGTCGTGGCCACAACTCCTTAAGACACAACTGAACCATGTACATACGTCTACAAAGCCTCTAAAAGATAGAAGACTAGAGTAGGTCGGGACAGACCCAGCCTTACCCTTAACTATGATACAATACCAAATGAATTTACCAAGGACTCAATAAAGCTCCGAATCAACTTGGAGCTCACCAAAACTAGCAGAATTTCGAGTGCTCCTACTGAGGAGGTCTACTAGCTGGAGTACCTGAGCCTGCAGCATGAAATGCAGCGTCCCCAATATGGGACGTCAGTACGAAAAATGTACTGAATATGTAAGGCAAATAGTATATGTAATACAAGACTCAAATGAAATCAAGTAGCAACATATGAGTGCATAGATTAGGAGAGAAGACCACCTTTGCTTACTCTTGTGGAATCAAGTAACCTACATTCTTTTCTTTACCTTTTTGTATGTTATAATCTTTGTTGGGCATGTGATACAAGTGACCAGCTGATCAGTGGTAGAAGAGGATGACCCATGCTAGGCGTATTAACCCCTGGGATGCGGATCTCATAATTACACAACTTGGGATTGGCCCATGCTAGGCTTTTGGCCCTGAGTGTAACGGCCTGTATTTTTGTATGTGGTAGTTCTATTCATGTTATACTTGACATATACTTATAGTGTAGGTGAGGGATCATGTTTCTTACATGATTAGTGTTGGTTTAAACTAGCTTGGAAGGTGATGTAATGCCTTGCACGTTTTAGCTTATGTATTGCAAGTTAACTCCGATGGAAAGTATTTAAGTAATTATAGTAAGGTGGTAATTGAGCTAGTAGCTGCATCACCTACTTGATCTATATTATAGTTAAAGGGCCCAAGTTTGATTGACCAGATTTAGGCTTATATTTAGGGGCTCATTTGCAGCCCAAACCTATTAAAGAAAATGTGAATGAAAGAAGGCCTAACAGCCAAATCTGCCAATTGGCCATTATGGATAAAGCCCAAGTGAAACTAAGTAAGTACATGACCTCCTATGATTTGTTTTACCATGTTATTGGCCCAAGTGTGTACCACCTACTTGCACTAATCTGTCCCAAGCTGATTAAAAGAACAAAGGAAAAATGGACAGCCAAGGTCCAATAAATATTAAGTCCAAAAGGGCCCAAGTTAAAAGGACAAGCAGGTGGGGCACCTACTTGACATTATATGGCCCAATATTGGTCAAGAGTGTCGGCCATAACACCTCCTTTTTCAAAGGATAAGGATCAAGTCTTATTCTCCATTTTGAACTTGCAAAATTTCAGATTTTCTTAAGTTTCTTTCTTGGTCTCTCTTGGCTTCAATAAGCAGCCCTAAAACACCTTAGGGATTCTTGAGTGCTGTCTCATTTTCAAGTAAGGAGTTTGAAGGAGAGTTTGAATTCTTGAAGTACAAGTTTAGAGGATAAATTTCCAGAATTAAGGTAAGACTTCAACCCATTTGTTTTCCTCTCTTTGATCATGTTTGGATTGGAGAATTTTGTATATATTTATCAAGAATTCATGGATGATGATAAATCTTTGAGTCAATATTCTCCTATTATGCTGAAAGATTTGAGATTGATAGTGGCTGCCTTATGAATATTGTTGTTGAGGGCAGTTTGAGTATCTTGGAAGATGATGTATGAAGTTGTATTAATGTGTGGAGGAAGGGTGTGGTGGTTCACCATTTATGTAAGGGTTGTATGGGCCTGATTTCCATCAAATATTTTTAGCTACTGGTTTGGAGAACCTTATTGTGATTAGCTGCTGATGTTAGCTTAATCATGACTTATGTTGTAGATTAGCACCCAATAAGGAAGGCTGAATCGTGATAGTGGTATTGGTCATAAATATAAGGTATGTAAGGCTATTCGATTCTATATCCTTTTGGCATGAAATCTGCCACCTGCAATTAATATCAATGAAGTGATTCTCATAAGTTCTATTTCTAGAAAAGAAAGCATGGTGGCAGCGTACTATCTCCAAATAGCTAACAATATTTCTTTCCCCATTCTAAGTACATGGAACGACTTCATTATATGTTCACTACTCTATACTTGTGTAATTTCCCCTTGTGCTGTTATAGAAATGGTATTTGCAAAAGAAAGTTTGATGAATCATTCTCCTAAGCCAATTGAAGTCAATTGTGCCATTAAGGTCTTAAAGTAAGGTGTTGATGTTTCATAGCTTCTTATGTCATTGTTACTGCCTCAAAGTATTGTTTTCATGTATTCCACTACTGTTTCGTAATTTCATGTCTCCAAGATGATTATGACCACCAAATCAACATCTCAAAGTGTTACGATTATCCAAGATAACATCTCAAAAGAGTTATGAACTGATTAACAATAATCTCAAAGATTAAAGAATCTAAGCGAAGAAATCTATTTAATTAAGGGTGGCAGCTTAGGGGCGAAAACCTAGCATGGGCAGATCCCTATTGGTATAGAAGGGTGGCAGCTCAGGGGCGAAAGCCTAGCATGGGCCGATCCCAAGTTGTGTAATTATGAGGACCGCATCCCAGGGGTTAATACGCCTAGCATGGGTCATCCTCTTCTACCACTGATCAGCTGGTCACTTGTATCACAAGCCCAACAAAGATTATAACATACAAAGAAGGTAAAGAAAAGAATGTAGCTTACTTGATTCCACAAGAGTAAGCAAAGTTGGTCTTCTCTCCTAATCTATGCACTCATATGTTGCTACTTGATTTCATTTGTGCCTTGTATTACATATACTTTTTGCCTTACATATTCAGTACATTTTTCGTACTGACGTCCCGTATTGGGGACGCTGCATTTCATGCTGCAGGCTCAGGTACTCCAGCTAGTAGACCTCCTCAGTAGAAGCACTCAAAAATTCTGCTACTTTTGGTGAGCTCCAAGTTGATTCGGAGCTTTATTAAGTCCTTGGTAAATTCGTTTGGTATTGTATCGTAGTTAAGGGTAAGGCGGGGTCTGTCCCGACCTACTCTAGTCTTCTATCTTTTAGAGGCTTTGTAGACGTATGTACATGGTTCAGTTGTGTCTTAAGGAGTTGTGGTCTAAACGGCCAAGTCTTGTATATAACTTTTGGACCTACTTACGTTGGTTTATATCGCTGCATCCAAAGTTAACTTGTCTCAATTGTTATAGTATATGCTCAGTAAGAACAGGTTGCAGGTTGGTTCTCTCGGGCCTTTAGGGCATCGGGTGCCTGTCCGTCTTAATGGGTTTTGAGGCGTGACAAAAGTGGTATCAGAGCAGGTCATCCTAGGGAGTCTACAAAGCCGTGTCTGTGTAGAGTCTTGCTTATGGATGTGTTGTGCACCACATTTATAAACAGGAGGCTACGGGACATATAGGAGTTGTCTCATTTCTTTCATTTCTTAGATCGTGCGATAGAACTTGTGTTGTAGGTGAATCATATCTAATTCCTCAATTGTTTTATTATAGCAAAGATGCCGATTACGAGAAGGAGTAAAAGTACTGGTAAACGAGTAGAAGTGGCTGCCCAAGAAGGGACCAGCCAACCACCACCAAGTCAAGCTGTTCAAAGTGGGGCTCAAGATGAGTCTCTATCGCAGACTTCCTCGACGCCTCCATCTCCTGAAGAAATAAGGAGGGAAGATGAACCTCAGGAACCCCCTATTAATGCTACCGAGCAAGATTTGAGGAATGCAGTCCAATTATTGACTCGTATAGTTGCTGGTCATGGCCAAAGGCAAGAAGGTCCAGTTGCAGGTACTAGTGGTGTAGTTAGATCAGCTGGAACACGGATACGTGATTTTCTTAACTTGGACCCTCCATCATTTACCGGGTCAGATCCTAATGAAGATCCCCAAGACTTTATAGATCAAATCCAACGCACTTTGGATATTATGCATGTAAGTGGTAAAGAAGCACTTGAGCTAGCTGCATACAGATTAAAGGGTGTGGTTATATTGTGGTATGAAGCTTGGAAGCAATCTAGGGGAATAAATGCACCTTCAGCTATGTGGAAAGAGTTTAAAAAGGCATTCCTTGATCATTATCTGCCATTGGAGATCTGAGAGGCCCGTGCGGATCAGTTCTTAAATCTCCACCAAGGAAATATGAGTGTGAGGGAGTATAGTCTCAAATTTAACTCCTTGGCCAGGTATGCTCCTAATGTAGTAGCTACTATGGAGGATAGAGTTCATCGTTTTGTGGATAGATTAGATTCATATCTGGTAGAGACTGTACAATTGCTTCATTAAATAAAGATATGGATATAGCAAGGATGCAGGCTTTTGCACAAAAATTTTCATGATGTCACGCACATAAACATATTCACATTCAACATAAAATATCACAACTTACCTAAATCTACCAGCACACAATACCCAACCTACGAAATCATTTGGGAGCTAGTGACAAGAACATGCAACGGGGAACAACCTTAGTCTCGGAGTGAATATTTTGAATCGTAAGGGGCCTCTTGGGAAAGGGACCAAGAGATAAGAAACCCATACCTTAATTTGCTTGTTCAAACGTGAATTTGCTGCCCAAAATCCTCTCTAAAATCAGCCCAAGCTTCCTCAACGTCCACACCACTCGACGGACAACTTCTCTTTGCCTTAACATTTTGATTACTTTGTTTTTTCCTTAAAATTCTTGTGAGTTCTTCAAGTGTGAAGAACTTTTAATATTTCTTTAGTTCTTTGTTGTTTTTGGCAGAACTAACGTGAGAGAGAATGAGGAAATGTGAGAGAGATCGTGAGAGAGAGAGTAGTCAAATAATAGGAGTTTTAGTTTGGGAATTAGTCAAACTAGGACTCCTTATTAATTTAAATAAAAACCTTATTTAATTAGCTTAGTGAAAGGACCATTTTGCCCTTAAAAAAATCATATTTTTAACCAATAATTAAATCCTTAATTTGATGCTTCTAGTGGGGCTCGAACCCGAGTGACAGCCCATTTACGAAAATGGGTCATTTCGGGTCGCCCCAACCCGAATTTCTCTTTTTAATTAAATTAATTAATTAATTAATTCCTCAGGGTAATTACAATATTACCCTTGGCCTGGAAAAGATCATTTTACCCCTGGACCCTCAAAACTTAAAATTTCTTCTTTTAAGTCCGGTAAAGACTCTTTCAATTAAATCTTTGTTTTCGAGAGCCTCACATGGTTGGTTCCAACCTTTCCAAGCTCAATTAACTCCCCAAGTTAGTTGGCTTGGTCGTAGTAAGGGTTCTGAGGTCTGGTTCTACGCGTATCAATCCGTGTGACCCTTGGTCTAATCGCAAGCATTCTTGACACCTTAAGTATTTATCTTATTCATCTTCATTTTTTTTTGGGTTGTTACATTATCCCCCCCTCAGGAACATTCGTACCCGAATGACACTACTCTTTACTAACAATAAATAAGTCATCTATAGAACGTACACATACATAGGTACTTCAATACTTCCATTGGCGAATATCTGATTCACATATTAACATGATGGTGCCCATCCTTGAAACCTACTAGTAGCTTCACATTAATAGACTAAGGAATTCTTTCCTGAACTAGTCTCATTAAAGCATATAACATACGTCACCATATAAGTCATACCAACCAACATGATGATTCAAACATATTAACCTCATACTAGTGCATAAACACCATTCACAGTCAAATATATGAAAGGCTAATTAAGGCTACGCACCCGAGGCTTCATCAGAAGTGCCTTCCCCTGCACCCCTAGACTTGAGTGCGAAGAATCGTTGCCTCCTTGGAGCCTCTTCATTTGGACCATTAGGCTGAACTCTCTCCTTCCCTTGTTCTTGAATTCTCCTATTCGGACAATCCTTCACCATGTGACCTGGTTTTCCACAACTGTAACAAGCGTTAGAGCCGATCATACACTCTCCTCCATGCAGTTTGCCACACTTGCTGCAAGGTGGCCTCTCCTGAGGTGTATCTACTCCATTGTTTCTCTAAACTCTGGACTCGAAATCCTATCATAGCGACTCTTGGATGAACTTGACTCCTCTTGGTGGGAGAGTCCCTTCTTAAACTTGGGCTGCTCACAAATGCCAAAATTGTTTCTGTGGCCTCCATGGCTGGGACCTGCCTGATCTTGAGGCTTAGGCCTCCTAGCATCACGAATGTCCCTCTTTTTGCGGCTGTCCTCTACCTGCTGGACATGCACCATCAACCTAGAAAGGTCCATATTATCATGGAGCATCGCATACCGACACTCCTCCTCCAGGTCTCCATTGATTCCTGTGAGGAACCTGCTCATCTCATCCCTGCTGTTCGAAACCAGGGAAGTAGCATACCTGGATAATTTCAACAAAGCTCAGTACTCTCCTCATCCTTGCTATTAAATACTAAGGAAAGTAACATACCTTGATAGCTTAACAAACTTCAGGGAATACTCCCTGACCGTCATAGAGCCTTGTTTAAGGTTGATGAACTCCTCAACCTTGGCTTCTCTCATCTCTCTGGGAAAGAATCTCTCCAGAAAGGCTGTCTTAAACAACTCCCAAGTGAGTACAACTCCTCCCAACGCTCGGCTATCCTGCCACATCTTGCACCAAGTCTGTGCAACGTCCTTGAGCTGATAGGAAGTCAGCTCAGCCTTCTCAGTATATGTGGCCCCCATAGCCACCAGAATCTTATGCACCTCATACACAAACTCCTGGGGGTCCTCTGAAGTCTTAGACACTGTGAAAATAGGAGGATTCATCCTCGTGAAGTCTCTAGCCTGTCAGCCATGCTACAAACCGGTGGGTTCTCCTCTGAACATCCTGCCGGTTGGCCTGGGCAGTCATAGCCTGGGCCTGCATAGTAATGGCCTGTGCCATCTGGGCTAGATATGCCCTCACCTCAGCATCAGTCAACCCAGCTGGGTTAACTGGCATAGCCACTCCTTCAGCTGGAGCCTGGGGTGGAACCTGATTGCCCCCAGCAGCTGCACCTCCTCTCCTCTGACCAATAGTCCCCCTAGTATTCATTCTCTGAAAACAACAAAGATTGATGTTAGACACGCTCATAACACCAAGAAATTAAACTTTAGGAAAAGCACGATAAGTTCAAAAAAAGGGAAGTTTTCCTACGCATCATGCAGTCTCTAATCCAGGATAGTGGTGCACTTCACTACCATCACTTAGAAACTAATCAATGTGGTTGATGTGAACTCATTATTATCGGAAATTAAACGAGGGATCTGATACAAACTTTGTCACGACCAGAATCTAGACCCCAGATGAGACCGGCGTCGTTGACCTCTCAGAGGTGGCAGACAAGCCTACTTACGTCATTCTTACTTCATCTAGGTTAATTTTAGCGGAAAATTTGAAACTTTTTGTTTCTTAAAATACTTGTTAAACATTCTTATCATTTCATAATTGTTCACCATCAACCATCTAACATTAAGATCATCAAATGAAAGGAATAGTATAATATAGCAATAAAGATGTACTTGCCAAAATGGCACCAATACAATGTCTGAATAAAATAGGAAAGAAATGCTAGAAGAACATGCTCCACTAGCTCAACTCTAAAACTAAGTTAGAATGTAAAACAGTAGCATCCTCGAAATCATGAGGACCTACCAACTCCGGATGAATGCTGGACGTCCGGATAACTGCAACAATGATCCTGTAGCTCTATCGTCCACCTGTGCCTGCACCTAAAAATAGTATAGTTGTATAGGGTTAGTACACACTTGTACTAAGTATGGGTATATGCAAGCACACACCAAGGACATGCATGAGAAAGAATAGCTCTTTCCTAACAACATGATTATGGAAGGTCAAGTCAGTAGACTTGCCAAATTTGGATTAGGAAAGTTGGTGAACTTTCCAAATTTCGATTAGGAAAGTCATGCCATGAGAGTAACATGCATCATCATAAACATCATATTGCACACAGCACATAACATCTTACATATAGAACATATCATAGCACATAGCTTCTTTCATATCGTTCATTCATATGCCATGAGACCTTGGAATCATGGATTTAACATTAAGACTTTCCAAAATGAGGGCTCAACATATGGGACCTCAACTAGGGAGTCTTCATTAGCAAACACAGAGTTTGCTTCATTCATTCATATGTACTTCATTTCATTTCGTTCATATGCAGTGTGAACACCAGCTATACCTAGGGTGTAGTTTAAGACTTTCATCGGGTTTGCTGTGCAATGATCAAGAATAACCTAATGTCATTACCTGAGTCTAGCTCACCTCTTGATTATCCTATCCTAACACCTTTGGTATCATTCATTTCATTATGTGCTTCATTTGAGGCTGGCCTCATTCATTCATTGGGAACTTTAACTTTAATCGACATAGATCATGTGAGCATCATGAAATCCAGTGTCTCCCCCACACCGACAAGAGGTGGAACCACCGGCCAAGGTGACCCAAAAACATGCTAGCGTACATGGGAATTTAACCCCGCCAGATCCCTATATTGGCAGTATAGGTTCAAAGAGTAGGAGATATAAGGAGACCCATACCCGGCAAGCCGGACAGTCTCATCTCATGAGAGTTACGTGAACCTCCGCCCTTCCCGAAAGAAGGCATCACCGCTCATAGCTAGCCTATCGGTGCTCAGTATAAAGTTCCATTTCATTCATCTCATACGTCATGGAAGCTGGCTTCTACTCTTTGGACATCATAGCTCATTAGATGATTTCTCATCTCATCATTAGTATTAAGTGTGTTAATCTCAATACTTTTATTAGAGTGTTTATAGAGACTGGTCTCTTCATTATCTTACACTCTCATAGGTGAGTACGTTTTGGTAACATTTACTCAGGCTCATTTGAGATTGCTCTCATCATTAGCATTAGCCTCATATCATGTTGTCACCTCATTCATTGTCATTAGCACATTTAATCTTCATATTTACTCACCTCATTTTACGTGAATGTTCATTTCATTATATGCCAATATACTTGGCCATAGTTTTCTCTTAGATTGGCCGAAGGGTTGTGGGTTCGAACCCCCATAACCCCTTTTTATTTTTTCTTAAATTCTCCTTGTCCCAATTCGCCTAAACTAAGAGGTTGTGGGATCAAAACCCCACAGCCTCTTGTATTTTCCTTAAAATTTTGCTGGGATAGGGAGGTTGTGGGTTCGAACCCCCACAGCCTCCTTATTTTTAACTTAATTTCGCTAGAGGCTTGGGAGGTTGTGGGTTCGAACCCCCACAACCTCCTATCTTATTTTTAATTAAATCTTCCTTAACTAGGCGCCTTGGCAGTGAGGTTGTGGGATCGAACCACCACAACCTCACTTTGTTTCTTAATTCATTTTTGCCTTCTCCTTTTTCCAGTCTTGAGGTCGTGGGTTCGATTCCCACGCCTCACCTTTTCTTTTCTTTATTTTCTCCCCTTTTGCGCGTGCCTGGAGATCGTGGGTTCGAATCCCACACCTCCCATTTATTTGTTTAATTATTTTTCTCCTTTTTCTCCTCCTGTTCGCGAGTTCGATTCCCCCAGCCCCCTCTTTCTTTTCCCATGTCGCGAAACCAGTAGCCAAGGGTCGATTCGCCCCAGCCCCATTTGCTTTTTCTTTGTCGCGAAACCAGTAGCTAAGGGTCGATTCCCCCCAGCCCCATTTTCTTTTCCTTTGTCGCGAAACCAGTAGCTAAGGGGTTCGATTCCCCTTAGCCCCTTCACGCTTTTTTTCCCCTTTTTTGTCAGCCTCCTTAACATGTGAGGTCTTCGGTTAAATTCCCATTGACCTCACTTATTTTATTTTCCCTTTAAAAACCCAGATTTTAACCTCATTGTAGAGTGCACAAATCTTGAAATCTATTCATAGTTTTTACCTTCCTTTAATCAACTTTTCATATTAGTTTCTTAGGGCATTTCCCAAGCACTTAGTATGTAATTTAGGTGTAGTTTAGCGGTTACATTTAGTCAAGCGTTTTCACTCAAAATTTGTAACTTCACACACCATACGAACATCACGTTATGCACAACTTTAACACATGAAATACAAGAAGAAAAACATGCCTTACACGTCTCCAAACAGTGGCTAAGACTCACTGCCAACTTTCACACACACACACATTTTCTTCGATTTCACATTGGTTATCATTTTCATGATGTCACGCACATAAACGTATTCACATTCAACATAAAATATCACACCTTGCCTAAATCTACCAGCACACAATACCCAACCTACGAAATCATTTGGGAGCTAGTGACAAGAACATGAACAACCTTAGTCTCGGAGTGAATATTTTGAATCGTAAGGGGCCTCTTGGGAAAGGGACCAAGAGATAGGAAACCCATACCTTAATTTGCTTGTTCAAACGTGAATTTGCTGCCCACAATCCTCTCCAAAATCAGCCCAAGCTTCCTCAACGTCCACACCACTCGACGGACAACTTCTCTTTGCCTTAACGTTTTGATTACTTTGTTTTTTCCTTAAAAATTCTTGTGAGTTCTTCAAGTGTGAAGAACTTTTAATATTTATTCAGTTCTTTGTTGTTTTTGGCAGAACTAACGTGAGAGAGAATGAGGAAACGTGAGAGAGATCGTGAGAGAGAGAGTAGTCAAATAATAGGAGTTTTAGTTTGGGAATTAGTCAAACTAGGACTCCTTATTAATTTAAATAAAAACCTTATTTAATTAGCTTAGTGAAAGGACCATTTTGCCCTTAAAAAAATCAGATTTTTAACCAATAATTAAATCCTTAATTTGATGCTTCTAGTGGGGCTCAAACCCGAGTGACAGCCCATTTGCGAAAATGGGTCACTTCAGGTCGCCCCAACCTGAATTTATCTTTTTTATTAAATCAATTAATTAATTAATTAATTCCTCAGGGTAATTACAATATTACCCTTGGCCTGGAAAAGACCATTTTATCCCTGGACCCTCAAAACTTAAAATTTCTTCTTTTAAGTCCGGTAAAGACTCTTTCAATTAAATCTTCGTTTTCGAGAGCCTCACATGGTTGGTTCTAACCTTTCCAAGCTCAATTAACTCCCCAAGTTAGTTGGCTTGGTCATAGTAAGGGTTATGAGGTCTGGTTCTACGCGTATCAATCTGTGTGACCCTTGGTCTAATCGCAAGCATTCTTGACACCTTAAGTATTTATCTTATTCATCTTCATTTTGTTTTTGGGTTGTTACAAGTTATGTAATGTGTCTTATGGGCCGTGTCCCTAAGGTACTCTAAAGTTATTGATTTTAAGATGGCAAAGAGACTTAAGGTCTATATATGTATTATGGCTTATGTTTTATCTATATATGAGATGAAGTTTCTAGCATATAATGTGATATGAAAAGTTGTAAATTTTCTGCTAAATTTACTATGTCAGTGCGATGAATGATAACTATGGGCTTGTATAAGACCTCCGAGAGGTCAAGTACGCCATGTTACTTCTATGGGGTGCTCTCCAGATGTGACAACTAGTACAACACATTAGCATACTAGAAGGTAGAAGGATATAGACCATTAACCAATTTCACTTGCATGGATCATAAATCATATTTCATAAATAGTATCAATCTATGGAAGTAGCTAAATATACACTTAACATAACGAAATCATGCTTAAATCCCTATAAGATCAAGATACCAACATAGGCATTAAACCATCCATTGAATAGAGAATAGAGAAAATACGCAATGCTACTGATTCTCTGTAGCCTTGATCATCAATCATATTTTTAACAATAATGTACATGTTAGGCAGTAGATAAATAGATCATTACTAAAAAGGAATCATGCTTCATCTAACCTAAATCGAGATCACATCGCATACATAGTGTTATCAATTGATAAACTAGAAGAACTTATATCAATTCGTGCCAATTCTTCTTTACTTTGATCATACAAGATTCATATCCAAAATTAAACCATGATGTTAATCTAAAATAGTAGCTACAAGCATCTTAACATAATCAAAATCTTACAACAATCACCATGAAGCCGAACTTACAGTGAATACATAGAACATAGACTAGTTTTTTTCGAATCTTCATACATTGATCCACATGGATCATTCATCAATAATTTAACATCAATATACTTAAATGACAGTAGATATAATCAATTAAACATAAGAGAATCACAATTTGACCAATAACAAGCTACGATCACAATGCCCATGCAAGGGCTAAATCGAGTTTGGGAAGGGACATGGTTTCATAATGGAATTGGATTAAATTTCACGTTAAAACCAATACATTATCATAAATTCATCATTATTAAGCCATTAAAAACGTTTTTAGAAAGAACCATAGCTAGAATGAAGAAGAAGAGATTTGATCATATTTTCTCTTTGAAAACTTTGAGATTAACTCTCCAAGAGAAAGATTACTGTAACAACCCGAGAGTACCCCCTAGAAGTTAGGGCATTCTCGATTCGGAACACGGCATACTCGACCTATCATAGGTCTTGTACAAGCCCTTTCGTACCATTCATTGCATACATGTATGAAAAGTAGTGCGAATTAAAACTTTTCACACGAAATAATAATACTTCAAAATATCTCTTTTATAGAAAAACATATTGAAAGGCTAAGTCTCAAAGTCGCCATCTTAGACATAAGAAAATATATTATGACATGGCCCATACTTCATCATATAGAAAATAGCTAAGTCTATTACAATACTTTCAATAAGGAAATCTAAACATCAAGATATCCTCGAATCTAGTGAGGACATACCAACTCTATACTTGAAAGAACACTAATCCAAGCTTTAACTTCAATACTCCTCTCAAACGCCACCTAAACCTTTAGAGATAGACAAAATGTATGGAATTAGTACAAACACTTGTACTAAGTATGGCATAATGCATAAAATCATGATAAACGGACATTTGTATAAAACATGCTCTTTTTGAGAAAACCTTTAAAGACAAGTATAATAGTCACTTACAAGTCAACATATATGCACATAAGTCACATTCCACAATATAGCATCAACATCACTTCAACCCATATAAACGTATACACCTCCCACCAAAGGTTATCCTAAGACTCACTTAAGTAAAACAAGAATAGACCGCCCATACACCCTCTTCAAGCCTACCTAAACAATCCTTAAGATTACCTAAGATAAGGTTATTCCCTTTTACTTTCATTTACTCCCCACCTAAGGGTACTCCAATATTCAGCTAAGTAAAACAAGAAGAGACCGCCCATACACCCTCTTCAAGCTTACCTAAGCAACCCTCAAAGCTACCCTAGATAGAGCACATTCTATTCAACATACATTAGCTAAAGTCATAATTGTTAATTAAGTCAATTAGAAGACATTTCATTCATTAGAGACTTCACATAATGATCTTGGAAAGACCTATGGACTCACATACTAACATCTTCAAAGTCTAGTCGTACAATGTCTAGATAGCGTCCCATTCCACTACCTAAACTTCCTAGTACTTATCCAACACTAGCAATGTATCCCACATGATGAGAATAGGCAATAACCAACATAGACCATACTAGCTAGGCATGGAATCCGAAGTCATAAACCTACTCCGATGGAGGGGGTTCTACTTGCCAAGGGTAGAACTAGGACACATCCCATGTAGGCACATGGTTAAGGAATATCAAGCTCTTTTATGCACTCTAGTCTCATTCTCAAGTAGAGATACATTGTACTCTAGTCTCCTTCTTATGTAGAGCTACACACCATAACATATTCACTCGGTGCTAGCCTTTGTTCTCATAGAGTAAGTTCAATATAAAGGGGCATATGAAAAGGTACCATCTCTTAGTCATTACCTAGTCATAATGCACCTACCAAATATGGGTCCACTAGGCTAGGAATCGTTTTCTCCTAGAACTCAAAAATATTCTTCTCAATACAGACAAGAACAAAACTCGTCTGATTATTGAACCTTTCAGCATGAAACAAATCATGAATCGCTCAGATAACCATTCTGAATCGTCTATTTCAGATCTTCGTCATGAGGTTTTTAGTCTCAAAGAAGAGATTAGAAATATTAAATCTCGGCTTTTTATTGTTGAAACCAATCAAGCTTCTAAAAATTCAGCCTTTCAGGACCTTGAGTCTAACCTAAGTTCTTCCCATAAAATTTTTGATGATGATAGATATTGATCTTTACAATATCAATAATGATCATTTAGTTGAAAATCTTGTTACCAATACAGGTAATGATACTTCCACTTCGGCAGCACCAGGTGTAACGATAATTTCTTCTATTAGACCTCAGAGTCATCATATACATGTTAAAATAGTTGTTAGTAAACATTTTGTAACTAACAAAATTTCTTTACTTGACAGTGGTGCAGATAGGAATTGCATTATAAAAGGTATTGTTCCAACAAAGTATTTGCAAAAAAGTACTTCAAAACTATACTCCGCTACAGGAGAACTTTTGAAAATCAATTATAAGCTTTCTAAAACTCATATTTGCAACAATGATATTTGTTTAACAAATGATTTTGTCATTACTGAAGATATTAATGAAGATATCATTCTTGGAATACCTTTTATCACTCAGATAAAACCTTATTTTAACAATCTTGATGGTATTACTACTACTATCCTTGGAAAAGAATTACATTTTCCTTTTGTCAAAACTCTTTCACAGGATGAAAGTAATTTTGTAAGAGAAAACACTGTTTTCAAAATTAACAAACTTTCCCAACATATCACCTTTTTAAAGGATGAAATCCGTGTTAAGAAAATCAAACAGATTTTAAATACAAATAACCATGATCAGCATTCAACGTATCATTGATCCAGTTGAACATCCAGAGTTGTTGGTGAGTCTCATTGATTCCGACGGATCCCTTTTATTTCTTTCTGTATTTAGTTCATTAGGATGTCACAGGCCTTGTCCCTACATCCATCTAGTTATTATAGACTTTATATAGTCAGTCAGTTAGTTCATTTGTCACTATTTTGTTATTGACTTATGTTTTGAGACTTTAGTTGCCATCTTGGCTAGCTTGAATGTTTATTTTAATACATTCTAAGTTATTTCATAAGTTCTTATTTGAGACTATTTCTTGTGTTTAACTCTTCCTCTAAGTAAGTAAGTGAGGCCAAGGGTGTGATTGGGGCCCACAATGGTTCTCGGGTGTCGGTCCCGGCCAAGGTATAGGCTGAGGGCATATCAAACTTGGTACCAGAGCACAAAGTTCAAAAGTCTTAGGGAGTCAATGAAGCCGTGTCTATAAAGTCTTAGTTATCGGTGTGAAGCGCACCATATCTATAACTAGGAGGCTGTAATTTAGGAACTATATCACTTCTTTCACACTCATTTCATGCGATAGAGTTTATCTCTAAAAAGTTTCTTCTAATTCATGCTTGCGCGTGCCTTTATGATCATCCCTCCACGATGAGTTATCTGAAGTTGTCCCGCTAGAAGGAATGTTGAGGAACAAGGGGTACCTAATGCACCAGTTATGCAACCCAAAGAGAGGTCACCAATGCTGTGTTCCATGAGGCCATCTGGATCTTGAGCCAAGTAGTGACCAACCAAACTTTGAAACAAAGAGAGAATCGTCAGGAAATGGCTGATACTTGTAGGGTCCATGAGTTCCTAAGGAAGAATCCTCCAAGCTTTACAGGTTCAAGTGTCACTCAGGATCCGCATAACTTTGTTGAAAAGCTTCAAAAAGTTTTTGATATAATGTATGTTGCCGATGCTGAGAGAGTAGAACATGTTGCATATCAGTTAAATAGTGTTAATAGGATATGATTCGATCAAGGGAAAAAGAACAGGGTGGAAGGCGCAACACTTTGTGAGCTGGGCTTGTTTTGAAGAGGCCTTTTCTTTCCTCGAGAATTGAGAAAGGAAAAGGTACAAGAGTTCCTTAACCTTAAGCAGGAATCTATTAGTGTTCATAAATACAGTCTGAAGTTAACACAACTTTCTCACTATGCTCCGTAGATGGTTGCATTGTTGACATGAGGAGCAGGATGAGTTTATTCATTGTTGGGTTGTCTCGACTGTCAATCAAGGAAGGCAAGGCAGCTATTGTCACATACGGGGAGCACCCCCTAGAAGTAACATGGCGTACTTGTATATATATATATATATATATATATATATATGTATATATATATCATAAGTACATATTTAGACCTTAAGTATCTTTGCCATCCTAGACACAACATCATAAGAGTATAATAGGGACATGACCCTTAAAACATAATACATAATTATACAATTTATAAGACTTTAAAGTAAGCTAAACATTAGGACATCCTTAGACATAAGGATTCCTTTCCTTGAGCTTGGGAATCACATATCAACCTCCTCAATTATATAGACATCCTTTAAGCATCCATAACCTACATTTTGTGTAAAAAGTAGAGAAGAATGGAGTTAAAACAAGAATGCACTAAGTATGACAACCATACAAAAACATGCATTTAAAAGGGACATTTTCTTAAAATAATACTTCATGCCTTTTTGAGTAAATCATCATAAAACTTTTATACAATAGCATTTATATTATTCACATACTTCATATAAACATATTCAAAAGCCAAATATCATATAAGATCACACATAGATTTTGAGCCATATTTGGGGTCACTTTACAGTGAGCTAGTTCTACTTTACAGTGAACTCCTTCTTTTAACTCATTAACCTCCCAAGTAACCCTCTAGTGATACTTGGTGCAATGCATCACCTTAAGGTCACAAGGAAAACCATACATACATTCCTTACAAGTTATCACATATCATCATAGAAGTATAGTTCATGATAGACACAATTAAGCCAATAAAATAACAATATTACAGTAAGCTACATCAACTTGTAAGTGAGACAACATCATTCATGTTAATACAAGACCTTCATCATATAGTCATTAAGACCAACATAGTGAATATAAGGACTAGACCACATCATATAGACTCATACCATGCACATCTTCATAACAAGTAGACAAATACTACCATGCCATGCATAAAGACATAACCATAATCATACACCTTAGATCACCTTCCTAGAACTCCTTAAGGAGCAACTTGTGCAATGTCTAGGTGGGTTCATTATTTCCACCTATCCTAAGTAACCTCCCTTAGGTCATCCTAGTTTAGGTCTTAGTCATTTACTTCCATTGTCCATTTTACTGTAGGAAAACTATAGCCTTAACCGACAATAACACCATGGGTGCTAAACATGGAATTTGGTGTCATCCCCTCACACCAAAAGAGGGCATCTTACTTGCCAAGGTAAGACATGAGTATCATGCTAGCATATTAGGTGATATCACTTGCTAGATCCTATGTGGAAAGCATAGTTTATGGAACTTGGGGGCTGTCATGGAAACATCACTCTACACCCTTTTTGGGTCATGAGGCTATCCACCATGTGAGGACCGTTAGTGGACCCTTTAACCTTCCCTCCTTAGGAAAGTGCCACCCCCTCATCTACAAGTTCACTTGGTGCTAAGATAAGTTCCCTTTATTGAAAAGCCTTTATTATCATTTGTTTATAAAACATAGGCTTAGGAGAGTCATCCCCTCATATGCTTAGCTCATAGGTCATAGATTTCATCAACCTAAATCGTGTGAGAGATCCTTTCACATGGACATAACATATGTAATAGCACTATATAGTTAAGGATACACTTGAGCACATCTTTCAAGGCCCCTCTATTGACTAGATCATCATTTATGTGTGTGTGTATACATATATGTGAGAACTCCTTTCACACAAACACATTAAGACCACACATGACGATACATTCACATTCATGTAGATAGAGAACCAAACCTAGGAACTATCCTATCAAGGAACACATGTAAAATGCATAGGCAAGGTCACATACTCTTTCCCATGCTAGTACACCTATCAAGTTATCCTAGTTAAGGAACCACATATCATACTTTCATAGACATAAGCTTATTATGCATAACAGTAGACACTAGTGAATATGAGTACAACCTTTCATTAGACACTATGCACCTTTACTACATTGTAAGCATGTATGAAGAGTGAGGGTGTGTGTACCTTGGTCAATATGATCACATAATGGATATCAACAACACATTGAGGCAGCCACCCTCTTAGAACATATTACATTTTCAAGCATAAACCACACAACACAATTTAGCATAGGAGGCAAGCTAACTTCATATTACACTTTAAGACTCCTAACATTAGCTATTCACACATTCACATAGGGATACATGAGTAGGGGTCATCAATCCTTAACACTTTACTAATGTCAGCACCTACACATGATCTTAACATAACCATTTACATGCTCATAACAATAGTAACATAACCTAGATTCACAACTAAAGTAGAAGACTAGGCACAAGTTACACATAAGGTGATCATCATAACCACTCATTAATACATTAATCAATTTGCCTTCAAGGCCATAATAAATACACATATAATGACAATAAAGTAAACACCGCCATCATAAGTTGACCATACCACACAATGCCATACAAGGCTTGATCAACTACAATAATATAGAAAAGTAAAGAAATAGAAGAGTAGAACAATTTTTACCAATCCTATAGCCTTTGGTAATCATTGACCATTACTACTCTTTCATCAATAAATCAAGTATAGGGCAGTAGCTAAAGTACCAAAATCATATATGAAGTCATGTATAAGCTACTACAAGGTCATGCCACAACTAGTGTAAGACCCCCAAAATGAGTTAGGGTGTCTAGAGCCTAACATGTTTGTATTAATGTTCTATGTACTAAAATGACTTATTATATGGTTTAGAGGTATTTTATGAAGTTTGAGGTGATTTGGAAGTCAAACGTCAAGGGTCGACCAAAACATTCGACGACTAGTCACCTATGTGCCTCATGTGTGTATCCATGCTTATATTTGTATGTCATGATCTTATGAAGTCTTAAAATGGTTTATAATGATGTCAAATGGTAGTATATGAATTTTAGTGAAGTTTGGAAGTCAAACGACCAAGAACATACAAAGCGTTCGAAAGATAGCCCTTAAGGCGCTCAACGTGGGTCTTGATGGGGCCTAGCCTGTTTGGATGAGTTGCGAGTATTGGTTTTGGGTGAAACTCATGTTGGAGGTCTACAACTTGTTAAGGGTTTTATTTACAATGTAAACATTCGGGTACGACTTCTAAAGAGCCCCGCAAAAGTCCCCACAAGAAGGCCCAAGGCTGGTCGAGACACTGCCTTGGCAGTGTCAATCGACGGACCAAACGACGGCCAGTTGGTCAACCAACGGCCCGTTGGTGAGGTATCGTCGATTGGTACTTAGCTTGGGCATGTCTCAAGCAAAAAATTGGCTAATTACCAAACGATGAAAGCCAGGCACAACCCGTCGACTGACCTACGTACAGTAGGTTGGTCTGTCGATGGTGGCCTATGAACTGAAGTCTGCGCACTGTTTCATTAAAGGGGTGAATGGGAAATTTACCCCACGTCCTAAAACAACTCTAGTTGGATTATTTAGCTGATTTTGGGTATATATAAGTCATTCTAAACGTGATCAACCCATTCCCAATCCCATACACACGTAAGAATCTTCTCTCTAAAAATCTTCTCCCTAGAAACCACCATTTATGGTGAAGCTCAAGAGCTGCTTGGATCTTGGATTTTCATGGGTGAATCATCAGGTTTTAGAGGTCTTCATGAAGATTAAGGTATGGTGATCTTCATCTCTAGTTATCTTTTCATCTAGTCAACCATTCTCAAAGATTTCAAAGAAGAAAAAAATATGATCGAACAATGTCTTCTACAATCTTCCATGGGTTCTTTATAAAAAGATTTTGAACGATTGAATCATGATTAATTGAAGTTGATACAATGGTTTTAACGTGATTTTTACTCCAATTGCATGATGAACCCATGATCCTTCACCCAAACGTTTTAGCCTTGCATGGGCTTTGTGATCTTGAATTCCTATCGATTGAATTATGATTCTATTACGTTGAAGTGATTGTATATACTGTTATTTACATGAATTTATGTTGAATTGATATTGAAGGATCCATGAGGATCAATGCATGAAGATTTGAGCATGTTTAGCCTAGTTTCCATGGTTCACTGTAACATTGGCTTCTAAATGATTTAATGTGGATTTCTATTATGTTAGGTTGGTTGTATCTACTGTTTTAGGTTAGGATCATGATTGAATTGCCTATGTTGTGGTTTGATCTTGAAGTGCTTTAAACATGATTTCTTTATGACTAAGTGTATGACTATCTACTGCCCTAGACTTAAGCCATTAATGAAATATAATTTATGATCAATGCAAGTGAATTGGATTAAAGATCTATGTTCTTCTACTCTCTAGTATATATGTGATGTATTGTATTAGATTGTAATGTGATCTTGTAACGAATTGTACATGGTTTATTTTATGATTATGGTACTTTAGCTACTGCCTTATACTTGGAATATTGATGAAAGAGTATTAAAGGTTAATGATGACCAAAGGCTAAAGGGTTGGTAAGAATTGCTCTATTCTTCTATTTCTCTACTTCTCTATAGTATGTTGATGAAGTCGTTAGTGGCATTGTGTGGTATGGTCCACTTATGGTGGCGGTGTTTACTTTATGTCATTATATATGTGTTGACCATGGCCTTGAAGGCAATTTGATGAATATATGAAGGAGTGGTTATGATGATCATTTTATGTGTAGCTTGTGCCTAGTTTTCTATTGGAGTTGTGAATCTAGGTTATGTTACTATTGTTATGAGCATGTGAAGGGTTGTGTAATGTCATGTGTAGGTGCTGCCATATCTTAGGTGATAATGGTTGATGATCCCTACCCATGTACCCCTATGTGAATGTGTGAATAGTTAATGATAGGAGTTTTAAAGTGTTCTATGAAGTTAACTTGTCTCCTATGCTATTGTGTGTTTTGTGGTCTAAGCTTGAAGAGTATTGTGGTCGCTGCCTCAATGTGTTGTTGATAGCCATTATATGATCATGTGACCAATGTACACACACTCACACTTCATGCATGCCTATAGGTAGTAAAGGTTCATAGTATCTGATGAAAAGTAGTTCTCATATTCACTAGTTTCTGATGAAAAGTAGTTCTCATATTCATGCATGCCTATAGGCATGTTAAGACGACATTTATGAAAGTATGATATGTGTTTCCTTAACTAGGATGACTTGATAGGTGTAATAGTATGGGCAAGGGCATGGGACTTTGCCTATGCATTGCACATGTGTACCTTGATAGGATAGTTCTAGGTTTGGTTTCTGTATGTATGAATATGATGTATGAACATGTGTGACTTAATGTGTTATGTGAAAGGTTTGCTCATATATATCTATACACACACACATGAATGATGATCTAGTCAATAGAGGAGCCTTGAAAGGTGTACTCAAGTGTATCCTTAACTAGATGGTGCTTTACATATGCTATGTCCATGTGAAAGGATTTCTCACATGATTAAGGTTGATGAATTCTCATCTATGACCTATGAGCTAAGCATATGAAGGGATGATTTCTCCTAAGCCTATGTTTTATAAATAAAGGATAATAAAGGCTTTTTCAATAAAGGGAACTTAGCTTAGCACCGAGTGAACTTGTATATGAGTGTGTCCCTTTCCAATGTGGAAATGTAGGTCTACCATAAATCTCATGGGGTGGAAAGCTTTATAGCACAAGGGCATAGAGGGATGTTTCCAAGATATCCTCAAAGTTCCATAACTATGTTGCCACTATAGGATACTAGCTAGTGGATCCACCTAGAAAGCTATTTTAAGTTTGGTTCTACCTTGGCCGGTAGACCACCTTCTTTCGGTGTGGGGTTTTATGACACCGGATTCCATATTTAGCATCACATGGTCTATGTCATTTAAGGCTATAGTTTCCCTAAAGTAAAATGGACAATGGAAGTAAATGACTAGGACCCTAACTAGAATGACTGAAGGAATGTTACTTAGGATAGGTGAAAGTAATGAACCCATCTAGACATTGCACAAGTAACTCCTTAGGAAGTTCTAGGAAGGTGTTCTAATGCATGTGTCTATGTATATGATTCTTTATGTATGACTTTATAGTATTGGTCTACTTGTTATGAAGATGTGCATGGTATGAGTCTATATGAATGATGTTGATATTATAGACTATATGATGAAGGTCTTGTATTAACATGAATGAGGTTATATTCACTTACTTGTGTATATGAATTGAATATTAAGGTTTGTGGTCTCATGAGGGCTTTGCTAAGAATGTATGGGGTTATGGGGCTTCATATGTTCATTGCACTAGTAGACTAAGATTGGGGTCATGAACAAGGTTAAATGATGATGTATATGCAAAGAAGTAAATGTATGTGTGACTTGATGTAGTTTACTGTAATGTCTTTATAGTTTGGCTTAAATGTGTATATGTTGTACTATACTTCTATGATAGTATGTGTTTCCTTGTATAGATTGTATGTATGTTTTCTTTGTGGCCTTAGGGTGATGCATTGCACCTAGTATCACTAGAGGTTACTTGGAAGGTTGATGAGTTAAAGGAAAAAGAGTTCACTGTTAAGGTAAAGGTAGCTTACTGTAAAGTGGCTTAAAAATGTAATAAATCCTATATGTGATCTTATGTCATGTTTGACCTTTGAATATGCTTATATGATGTATGTGAATGATATAAATGCTATTGCTTAAAGGTTTTATGAAGATTTACTCAAAAAGCATGAAGTATGATTTTCAAGAAAATGTCCCTTTTAAATGCATGTTTTTGCATGGTTGCCATACTTAGTACAATCTTGTGCTAATTCCATTCCTCTCTACTTTTTATACAAAGTGTAGGCTGTGGATGCTTAAAGGATGTCTTGAATGGTGAAGAGCTTGCTAGATGATTCCCAAACTCAAGGAAAGGAATCCTTAAAGTTCAAGGATCTCCTACTTATGTCTTTAATGTAAAGTTTTTAAATATTGTATAGCTATGTAATGTGTCTTATGGGCCGTGTCCCTAATGTACTCTAAAGTTATTGAGTCTAAGATGGCAAAGAGACTTAAGGTCTATATATGTATTATGACTTATGTTTTATCTATATATGAGATGGAGTTTCTAGCATATGATGTGGTATGAAAAGTTTTAAATTTTCCGCTAAATTTACTATGTCAATGCGATAAATGATAACTATGGGCTTGTATAAGACCTTCGAGAGGTCAAGTACGCCATGTTACTTCTATGGGGTGCTCCCCGGATGTGACAAACGTGGTATTAGAGCATCAGGTTTATAAAATGGTTTTAGGTTCTAAAAGTCTCATATTGCCACGTCTAGTAGAGTCTTGTAGTATTGGTGGTGAGTTGCGACACATCAAATGGTACGGGAATCTATAGGACTATAGAGCTTCCCTTCTTCATCATTCTCATATCGTGCCATAGAACTTAACTCTATAAGATCTCTCTCTTATGTTTTCTTATCCAGTGGTCTTTTAGATGTGATTGCTTGAATGAGATTGTATCTCTATGCTTGAGGGAGAAAAGGTGAGTTAATGCTTAACTTGGTTTTATGGTTGAATGAGTATGTTTGAAGGTGAATTTTGACAGGTTTTGATGATGTGATGCCAATTATGGCAATATATGAGACTTATGTGAAATAGCATGTTATGTTGAAGAATGCATGGCATGATATAGTTAAAGCATGATTAGAAGTTATTATGGTTGACATGAGTTTCATTTGAAATGGTGTGTTACTATATGGTTTTATATGTTGGTGGCTTACTATTATCAATTGAACTTGATATCTTAGTGACCATCTATGAAAGCATGCTACCTTAAGAATATGTGTTTTAAGGTGTTCATTATGTCTCTTTGAATATATGCATGCTGTTTCAAATGTTGCTTTAGTTGGTATGTGTGAACATTCATGATTACCTAGTATGGATTGGAGTCCTTTTTATATACTTGATCCTAGGTGTAAAGATAGTATGCATGACTTGATAGGGTGATGATGTGGGTTTTAGTGACCTAGAAGTCACCTTACTGTAATGTTCTAGAGAAAAGAAGAAATTTTATGGCTAAGTCTCCTTGTTGTTTTCCCCTAATATTGTATGACCTTTGTGTCTATTGTATTGTATAAAAACCGTACATGGTTGAATAGTATGACCTAACATGATGATTGGGGAGAAATTGACTATGTGATAAAGTTCAGAACACCTTTGGAGCCCTTATGGTATGTTACTGTAATTCCTTCTATTGTGATAATCGCTTTTAAGTGAAGAAAAATGAATGTTGTTAAGTTAAGATCCTCTTAAGGATTGGGTTAAGTTGCTCTTAGTTGGGTTTACCCTAAGTGGGGGATGGTCATCGAAATAGTAAGGTTATAGGAATTGTCTACCTTGACCTTCTATTTTTGCTTGATCTTGAATCTAATGAAGTCTTGATGAGCTTTTTCATGAATAGAGTCTTGCATAAAGTATGAATTGCATGAACTTTATATGTTTGGTATGTATTGATTGATATCATCTTAAAGATCTTATGAATATTCCAAAGTGCATGAATGGAAATTTTGATTAAATACATGTTTCTCATGAGTATTGTACATCCTAACATGCTAATGGTACACTTGACTTCATGAGATAAGTAGGAAACTTGGTTTTAGTCACTTGTGAGGTGTAATGTTTAGCCTTATAATGAAAAGTTGAGTCTCTTTAAAATGAAATATGTGGAGTCTCTTGAAAACTATGTGACTAGTATGGTTGAGAAAGCATGATTGTAGGCTCACTCTTGAAAAGTGAAAGCATGTTTAGCTATCGTGTATGTGCTTATGACTTGTATTAATTTTCCCAAATGATGCTTACTGTGAAGGTTAGTACTATGTTATAAATTGACATTTTGTGAAATGACTTCCTAATTGTTGTGATGCATTTGGTGTGATTTACCATCTAGACTTCACTTGGGAGAAATCATGATCATGTCTTGGTTTGAAAGTGAGAAATTCTCATATTACCGTAAAGATGGCCTTTGTGCATTTTCTTCGGTGTGAGCTCATGATACATGTAAGTGTGTTGAGGAGATGGACATTCCTCCATGGACACAACTAAGCATGGTATGGTTGAGTATGACCCTCATAGCACTAGGTCTAACTTATAAGAATTAATTGTCAACCTATCTTACTCAAGTCTATGTGCATTGAAGAATGAGTGCTTAAATAGCTTTTGAGTATGTGTTGTAATCTGCCTATATGTGGCCTTGCGAGATGATCTCTTAATGAATCGAATTGTAATGACCATGTTATGATTAGGAGAAGGATGTTCCTCCTATGAACATGATAAGAGCCTCTTTGATTAATACATTAAGGGGTGAGTGAATTGAAGTTTTGCTTGTTTGAGTACATTGAGTGCTAAAAGGTGTGAAGTGGTGTTCATTTTAAGTTCGGTGCATTAAATTCTAGGTGATAATGTTATGAATATGATGAAATTCTCTATGATGCGTCGAAGTCCTTGTTGTGATTAAAGTGTTCTAAGTGTCATTCAGACGAATGTTCCTAAGTGGGGGATATTGTAAGACCCCCAAAATGAGTTAGGGTGTCTAGAGACTAACGTGTTTGTATTCATGTTATAATGTCCTAAAATGACTTAATATATGGTTTAGAGGCAGTGTATGAAGTTTGAGGTGATTTGGAAGTCAAACGTCAAGGGTCGACCAAAACGTTCAACGACTAGTCACCTATGTGCCTCATGTGTCTATGCATGCTTATATTTGTATGTCATGAGATTATGAAGTATTAACATGGTTTATAATGATGTCAAATGGTAGTATATGAAGTTTCGTGAAGTTTGGAGGTCAAACGACCAAGAACGTCCAAGGCTTTCGAAAGATAGCCCTTAAGACGCTCAATGTGTGTCTTGATGGGGCCTAGCCTGTTTAGACGAGTTGCGAGTATTAGTTTTGGGTGAAACTCATGTGAGAGGTCTACAACGGTACAACTTCTAAAGGGCCCCGCAAAAGGCACCACAAGAAGGGCCCAAGGCTAGTCGAGACACTGCCTTGGCAGTGTCAATCGACGGACCAAACGACGGCTAATTGGTCAACCAACATCCATTGGTGAGGTCTCGTTGATTGGTACTTAGCTTGGGCAGGTCTCAAGCCAAAAATTGGCTAAGTACCAAACGACGGAAGCTAGGCACGGCCCATCGACTGACCTACGTCCAGTAGGTTGGTCCGTCGATGGTGGCCTGTGAACTGAAGTCTGCGCACTATTTCATTAAAGAGGTGAGTAGGAAATTCACCCCACGTCCTAAACCAACTCTAGTTGGATTATTTAACTGATTTTGGGTATATATAAGTCATTCTAAACGTGATCAACCCATTCCCAATCCCAAACAGAAGTAAGAATCTTCTCTCTAAAAATCTTATCCCTAGAATCCACCATTGATGGTGAAGCTCAAGAGCTGCTTGGAACTTGGATTTTCGTGGGTGAATCATCAGGTTTTAGAGGTCTTCACGAAGATTAAGATATGTTGATCTTCATCTCTAGTTATCTTTTCATCTAGAGAGCCATTCTCAAAGATTTCAAAGAAGAAAAAAATATGATCAAACAATGTCTTCTTTAATCTGCCATGGGTTCTTTATAAAAAGGTTTTGAACGATTGAATCATGATTAATTGAAGTTAATACAGTGGTTTTAATGTGATTTTTACTCCAATTGCATGATGAACCCATGCTCCTTCACCCAAACATTTTAGCCTTGCATGGGCTTTGTGATTTGGAATTCCTATCGATTGAATTATGATTCTATTACGTCGAAGTGATTGTATATACTGTTATTTACATTAATTTATGTTGAATTGATGTTGAAGGATCCATGAGGATCAATGCATGAAGATTTGAGCATGTTTAGCCTAGTTTCCATGGTTCACTATAACATTGGCTTCTAAATGATTTCATGTGGATTTCGATTATGTTAGGTTGATTGTATCTACTGTTTTAGGTTAGTATCATGATTGAATTATGAATACGAATCTTGTATGAATGAAGTAAAGATGGCTTATTTGAATTGACCTAGTCTTCTAGTCTATCGATTGATAATACTATGTATATGATGATATCTTGTATTGTGGATAGATGAAGCATGATTCCTTTGATGTAATGATCTATCTATCTGCTTCCTAGTATGTACATTATTGTTAAAATATGATTGATGATCAAGGCCTTAGAGAATCAATAGTGTTGGTTAATTCCTCTCTACACTCTGGCAAATTGACAAGTCTAATGCCTATGTTGTAGTTTGATCTTGAAGTGCTTTAAGCATGATTTCTTTATGACTAAGTGTATGATTATCTACTGCCCTAGACTTATGCCATTAATAAAATATAATTGATGATCAATGCAAGTGAATTGGATTAAAGATCTATGTTCTTCTACTCTTTAGTATATATGTGGTGTATTGTATTAGATTGTAATGTGATCTGGTAGCGAATTGTACATGGTTTCTTTTATGATTACTGTACTTTATCTACTGCCTTATACTTGGAATATTGATGAAAGAGTAGTAAAGGTCAATGATGACCAAAGTCTAAAGGGTTAGTAAGAATTGCTCTGTTGTTCTATTTCTCTACTTCTCTATAGTATGTTGATGAAGCCGTGAGTGGCATTGTGTGGTATGGTCCACTTATGGTGGCGGTGTTTATTTTATGTCATTATATATGTGTTGGCCATGGCCTTGAAGGCAATTTGATGAATATATGAAGGAGTGGTTATGATGATCATTTTATGTGTAGCTTGTGCCTAGTTTTCTATTGGAGTTGTGAATCTAGGTTATGTTACTATTGTTATGAGCATGTGAAGGGTTGTGTAATGTCATGTGTAGGTGCTGCCATGTATTAGGTGATAATGGTTAATGATCCCTACCCATGTACCCCTACGTGAATGTGTGAATAGTTAATTATAGGAGTCTTAAAGTGTTCTATGAAGTTAACTTGGCTCGTATGCTATTGTGTGTTGTGTGGTCCTTGAAGAGTATTGTGGTCTAAGAGGGTGGCTGCCTCAATATGTTGTTGATAGCCATTATGTGATCATGTGACCAATGTACACACACTCACACTTTATGCATGCCTATAGGTAGTAAAGGTTCATAGTGTCTGATGAAAAGTAGTTCTCATATTCACTAGTGTCTACTACTATGCATGTTAAGATGATGTTTATGAAAGTATGATATGTGTTTCCTTAACTAGGATGACTTGATAGGTGTACTAGTATGGGCAAGGGTATGAAACTTTGCCTATGCATTGCACATGTGTACCTTTATAGGATAGTTCTAGGTTTGGTTTCTATATGTATGAATATGATGTATGAACATGTGTGACTTAATGTGTTATGTGAAATATTTTCTCACATAAATGTATACACACACACATGAATGATGATCTAGTCAATAGAGGAGCCTTTAAAGGTGTACTCATGTATATCCTTAACTAGATGGTGCTTTACATATGCTATGTCCATGTGAAAGGATTTCTCACATGATTTAGGTTGATGAATTCTCATCTATGACCTATGAGCTAAGCATATGAGGGGATGATTTCTCCTAAGCCTATGTCTTATAAATAAAGGATAACAAAGGCTTTTTCAATAAAGAGAACTTAACTTAGCAACGAGTGAACTTGTATATGAGTGTGTGTCCCTTTCCAATGTGGAAAGGTATGTTTACCATAAATCTCATGAGGTGGAAAGCCTCATAACCCAAGGGCATAGAGGGATGTTTCCAAGATGTCCTCCAAGTTCCATAACCATGTTGCCACCATAGGATACTAACTATTGGATCCACCTACAAAGCTATGTTAAGTTTGGTTCTACCTTGGCTGGTAGACCACCTTCTTTCGGTGTGGGGTTTTATGACACCGGATTCCATGTTTAGCATCACATGGTCTATGTCGGTTAAGGCTATAGTTTCCCTAAAGTAAAATGGACAATGTAAGTAAATGACTAGGACCCTAACTAGAATGACTTAAGGGATGTTACTTAGGATAGGTGGAAGTAATGTACCTATCTAGACAATGCACAAGTATCTCCTTAGGAAGTTCTAGGAAGGTGTTCTAATGCATGTGTCTACGTATATGATTCTTTATGTATAACTTTGTAGTATTGGTCTACTTGTTATGAAGATGTGCATGGTATGAGTCTATATGCATGATGTTGATATTATTAACTATATGATGAAGGTCTTGTATTAACATGAATGAGGTTATATTCACTTACTTGTGTATATGAATTGAATGTTAAGGTTTGTGGTCTCATGAGGGGTTTGCTACGAATGTATGGGGTTATGGGGCTTCATATGCTCATTGCACTAGTAGACTAAGATTGGGGTCATGAACAAGGTTAAATGATGATGTATATGCAAAGAAGTAAATGTATGTGTGACTTGATGTTGTTTACTGTAATGTCTTTATAGTTTTGCTTAAATGTGTATATGTTGTACTATATTTCTATCATGGTATGTGTTGACTTGTATAGATTGTATGTATGTTTTCCTTGTGGCCTTAGGGTGATGCATTGCACCTAGTATCACTAGAGGTTACTTGGAAGGTTGATGAGTTCAAGGAAAAAGAGTTCACTGTTAAGGTAAAGGTAGCTTACTGTAAAGTGGCTTAAAATGTAATAAATCCTATATGTGATCTTATGTAA
This sequence comes from Solanum sitiens, assembly GCA_016801875.1. Lineage (NCBI taxonomy): Eukaryota > Viridiplantae > Streptophyta > Magnoliopsida > Solanales > Solanaceae > Solanum > Solanum sitiens. The sequence goes on from JABWTJ010000411.1 coordinate 79,621, forward strand.
TGTTTGGCCTTTGAATATGCTTATATGATGTATGTGAATGATATAAATGCTATTGCTTAAAGGTTTTATGAAGATTTACTTTAAAACCATGAAGTATGATTTTCAAGAAAATGTCCCTTTTAAATGCATGTTTGTGCATGGTTGTCATACTTAGTACATTCTTGTGCTAATCCCATTCTTCTCTACTTTTTACACAAAGTGTAGGTTGTGGATGCTTAAAGTATGTCTTGAATGGTGAAGAGCTTGCTAGATGATTCCCAAGCTCAAGGAAAGGAATCCTTAAAGTTCAAGGATCTCCTACTTATGTCTTTAATGTAAAGTTTTTAAATATTGTATAGTTATGTAATGTGTCTTATGGGCCGTGTCCCTAATGTACTTTAAAGTTATTGAGTCTAAGATGGCAAAGAGACTTAAGGTCTATATATGTATTATGGCTTATGTTTAATCTATATATGAGATGAAGTTTCTAGCATATGATGTGATATGAAAAGTTCTAAATTTTCCGCTAAATTTACTATGTCAATGCGATGAATGATAACTATGGGCTTCTATAAGACCTCCGAGAGGTCAAGTACGCCATGTTACTTCTATGGGATGCTCCCCGGATGTGACAACTAGTACAACACATTAGCATACTAGAAGGTAGAAGGATATAGACCATTAACCAATTTCACTTGCATGGATCATAAATCATATTTCATAAATAGTATCAATCTATGGAAGTAGCTAAATATACACTTAACATAACGAAATCATGCTTAAATCCCTACAAGATCAAGATACCAACATAGGCATTAAACCATCCATTGAATAGAGAATAGAGAAAATAGGCAATGCTACTGATTCTCTATAGCCTTGATCATCAATCATATTTTTAACAATAATGTACATGTTAGGAAGTAGATAAATAGATCATTACTATAAAGGAATCATGCTTCATCTAACCTAAATCGAGATCAGATCGCATACATAGTGTTATCAATCGATAAATTAGAAGAACTTATATCAATTCATGCCAATTCTTCTTTACTTTGATCATACGAGATTCATATCCAAAATTAAACCATGATGTTAATCTAAAATAGTAGCTACAATCATCTTAACATAATTAAAATCTTACAACAATCACCATGAAGCCGAACTTACAGTGAATACATAGAACATAGACTAGTTTTGTTTGAATCTTCATACATTGATCCACATGGATCATTCATCAATAATTTAACATCAATTACTTAAATAACAGTAGATATAATCAATTAAACATAAGAGAATCACAATTTGACCAATAACAAGCCACGATCACAATGCCCATGCAAGGGCTAAATCGTGTTTGGGAAGGGACATGGTTTCATAATGCAATTGGATTAAATTTCACGTTAAAACCAGTACATTATCATAAATTCATCATTATTAAGCCATTAAAAACGTTTTTAGAAAGAACCATAGCTAGAATGAAGAAGAAGAGATTTGATCATATTTTCTCTTTGAAAACTTTGAGATTAACTCTCCAAGCGAAAGATTACTGTAACGACCCGAGAGTACCCCCTAGAAGTTAGGGCATTCTCGAATCGAAACACGGCGTACTCGACCTCTCATAGGTCTTGTATAAGCCCTTTCGTACCATTTATTGCTTACATGTATGAAAAGCAGTGCAAAATTAAAACTTTTCACAAGAAATAATAATACTTTAAAATATCTCTTTTATAGAAAAACATAATGAAAGGCTAAGTCTCAAAGTTGCAATCTTAAACATAAGAAAATATATTGGGACACGGCCCATACTTCATCATATAGAAAATAGCTAAGTCTATTACAATAATTTCAACAAGGAAATCTAAACATCAAGATGTCCTCGAATCCAGTGAGTACATACCAACTCTTTACTTGAATGAACACTAATCCAAGCTTCAACCTCGAGACTCCTCTCAAACGCCACCGACACCTTTAGAGATAGACTAAATGTATGGAATTGGTACAAACACTTGTACTAAGTATGGCATAATGCATAAAATCATGATAAACGGACATTTGTATAAAACATGCTCTTTTTGAGAAAACCTTTAAAGAAAAGTATAATAGTCACTTACAAGTCAACATATATGCACATAAGTCACATTCCACAATATAACATCAACATCACTTCAACCCATATAAATGTATACACCTCCCACCAAAGGTTATCCTAAGACTCACTTAAGTAAAACAAGAAGAGACCGCCCATACACCCTCTTCAAGCCTACCTAAACAATCCTTAAGACTACCTAAGATAAGATTGCTCCCTTTTACTTTCATTTACTCCCCACCTAAGGTTACTCCAAGATTCACCTAAGTAAAACAAGAAGAGACCGCCCATACACCCTCTTCAAGCTTACCTAAGCAACCCTCAAAGCTACCCTAGATAGAGCACATTCTATTCAACATACATTAGCTAAAGTCATAATTGTTAATTAAGTCAGTTAGAAGACATTTCATTCATTAGAGACTTCACATAATGATCTTGGAAAGACCTAGCGACTAACATACTAACATCTTCAAAGTCTAGTCGTGCAATGTCTAGATAGCGTCCCAATCCACTATCTAAACTTCCTAGTACTTATCCAACACTAGCATGTATCCCACATGATGAGAATAGGCAATAACCGATATAGACCATACTATCTAGGCATGGAATCCAGAGTCATAAACCTACTCCGATGGAGGGTGTTCTACTTGCCAAGTGTAGACCTAGGACACATCCCATGTAGGCACATGGTTAAGGAATATCAAGGTCTTTTATGCACTCTAACCTCATTCTCAAGTAGAGATACATTGTACTCTAGTCTCCTTCTTAAGTAGAGATACAAACCATAACATATTCACTCGGTGCTAGCCTTTGTTCTCATAGAGTAAGTTCAATATAAAGGAGCATATGAAAAGGTACCATCTCTTAGTCATTACCTAGTCATAATACACCTACCAAAGATGGGTCCACTAGGGCTTCCACTCAATGGTCTATAAAGATAGCTCATTCTTAACCTTCTCTATATATAGAAGGTTCCACATATTATTCATGATTAGAAGGGTACCTTCTTAGGTCTACCGATCCTAGACGTTCATTAAACATTCATCCATACACATGCAAGACAAAGGTGCCTAAGCCTACTAAGTGGAGATGTCTATATTCATAACATACATGTATCAAGTAAGGGACACAAGTCTACCACACAAGACACACCATTGACTTCACTTTATCACATATAGCATATCATTCTTGAAGCACTTAGGAATAACCATTATCATCTTTAAGTCATCCTATATACTACTATACATCATCAATATAACCATCATAGACTCATATATCTAAGTAGGAATATTCATGCATCAACTCTAAGACTACAAACATAAGGACGTAGTCATAGTCTAACATGATCACCTAACATCATAAATACAAAAGTACATACTATCACCTTAATCACAATTAGATAGATATGATCATACTTCACATAATTCAATTATAAAAATTATCATAGTATATCAAGTAGTTGCCAACAAGGTCATGATCATCATAATACATAAAGTAACGCCGACGAGGCCACATAATACACAAGTAAAAGACGTAACACCGCCAGCATAGGTGGACCATACCAATCACAACATAATTCAAGACCTACATTACATAAAGTAAAGAGAATTAGGGCAGCGTACCACCAATACATTCTCACTACTTCAATCCATAGCTAAATAGTCCAATTCAATAATCAAAGGCCCTTACCCATGGCCATGATCATCAATTCAATACAAAAAATACATTACTCAATGAATATAAGTCAAATTCAATATAGATTTATCAATCTAAGACAGCCTATATATCAATTCAATACAATTCTTACATCAATCAATAGCCCATAGAAAACTACACTATAATTCATAAGCATTGAGACATGATCATCACATCCAAAAATATAGCCAATTTGAAGAGATTGTGTTTTGCATGGGTTCATAAACAATTTAGGTTAAAATCATCTAACAAACATCAATTCAATCATAATACAATGTTTCAAAACCTTTAAAGCAAGAACCCATGGCTAAATCATAAAACTGGACAATTCATGTTTTGATCATCTTTGAAAATCATTAGAATTGACTCATTCAAGAAGAGATTTCAAGGATGAATAACCATACCTTAATTGTAATTGAAAGCCCACAAGATTGATGGAGAAAAAACTTGAGAAACCTATCTTCTTCCTTGGAGCTTCAAAGCTTCAACAATGGTGATTTTGGAGAGAATGAATGGAGATGTTTTGTTTTGAGTTGAGGGTTTTGCATTAATTGGTGAGGTTAGGGGTTTAAATAGTTCCTATAACTGTCCACAATATACCCCTAAATTACCCAAAAGAACCCTATATTCATTGGATAAATTAACCAACTCAAATTTGACTTAAAAATGACGCAACAAAATTTGGGACTTTACTGCGCGTCGCGGAGACACTTCCAAATCTTATTTTTCAAAAATTCTTAGACAGAATAGTTCAAAATAGCCCCGCGTCTCAAGGAAAAGATTTTGCCTACTGCGTGACAGATGTGCGTCGCGCAGCAGCATGTCATTTCTTGGCTGCTTGGCAGCTTCGCTGGCTCATGTTTGGGTCCTCCTCGGGGACCCTTTTGATGTTCTCCGGGGTGTCGTTCTTGGACGTTTAGACCCTTTGTACGTCTGTATACGCGTTGGAACTCCCGGTACTGAATTTCACCTTCAAACCATCTCCCAAAACATCACTACCAAATAGTACGACACACTAGTTTAACTTGGACTAGTTTCCGAACGTCTTGGACGTTCTTGGATGTTTGACCTCCAAAAACTTCCAAACCTTATATACTTCCTAAGAACACTATTATTAACCATTTTATGACTTTAAAACATCATGACACAAGTGTTAGACTCTATCTCAACCTAGCTCATTTTGAGGGACGTTACAGTTACTTAGAGATGAAGGATCACCATACATTTATCTAGATAAAAACCTCTAAAACTTGATGAAGAATCCATGGGAATCCAAGCTCCAAGCTGTTCTTGAGCTTCACCATCAATGGAGGTTCTAGAGAGAATTGGTTTTGGAGGGAAAGTCTATTTTGTGTGAATTAGTTTGGGAATGGGTTGATCACATTTTTTATCACCTATATACACACACAAAAAAAATGAAATAAACAAGTAGGGTGAGGTTAGGATGTGGGGTGAATGACACATTCACCCATTTAATGAAACAGTCTTAAGGCAGCAGCTGCAGGCCACCATCGACGGCCAGTAGGTCCATCGACTGGCCGTCTGTGGCTTCAGTCGATTGGATCCTGGACTGTTCTTTTGTTGAGGCTTGTCTAGGCTAAGTGACCATCAATGACATAACCATTGACGGGACGTTTATCAACAAATGGGGCGTCATTTGGTTCAGTCGATTGAGACTGCCAAGGCAGTGTCTCGACATCCATTGGGTCCTTCTTGTGGGCCCATTTGCGGGGTCCTTGGGAAGTCGTACCTGGGCTTTTCCAACGTAAATATAAACCATAACAAGTTTTATACCATCCACATCAGTTTAACCCAAAAAAATACTCGCAACACGTCCAAACATGCAAGGCACACTCAAGACACATATGACGTCTCAAGGGCTAACTTTCGAACGTCTTAGACGTTCTTGGATGTTTGACCTCCAAACTTTATGAAACTCTGTACACTGCTTATAAACATCATTATTACTCATTTAATGACCTCATACTCTCATGACACACACATAAGCACATAAAAACACATAAGGCCCCTTAGGTGACTAGTCGTCGAACGTCTTCGTCGTTCCTTGACATTTGACTTCCAAATCACCTCAAACTTTACAAACTGACTCAAAACCATATTATAAACCATTTTAGGATCTTATACCCCTAGGACAAACATGTCAGGCTCTAGACACCCTAACTCATTTTGGCGGTCTTACAACTATGCTAATAAGGGATATGGACATAGCAAGGCTAATGAACCATGTGCGACAAGTTGAAGAGGACAAGATAAGGGATAGAGAAGAGTTTAAGAATAATAGGGCTAAGACATTGGGGAATGAGTCCGGGCAGCACAAGAGTAATGCCAACCGGTCTTCCTTCAAACAGAAATAAAAGGGACTTGCTCCATCATGCTAGTGTACCTTCACCAAAGAACAAAAGTGAGTACAATAGTAATAATTTAAGAGCTAAACCTGCCAATTCTAAGGGTAGTATGGTACAAGGGGGTAGTAAGCTTCCTGCATGTGCTAAGTGTGGTAGGAACCACTTTGGGATGTGTCGTGATGGCTCCACTGGTTTTTTCCAGTGTGTCCAGAATGGTTATTTTGTGCGAGAGTGTCAAAAGAATAAGCTGAGTAATGGTAATAGGCAATAAAGATCAATCTTCTTTAGTTTATCCACCAGCTATAGCTGCAATTAGATGAGCTACTTCAGAGGCAGGCGTAGGAGGAAACCGTTCTTATGCTATCACTAGTCACCAAGAGCAAAGAGGATTCTCCAGATCTTGTCACTGTTATGATCTAAGTCTTTAACTTTAATGTTTACGCTTTGCCAGATATAGGAGCGAGTTCTTCTTTTGTAACTCCATTTGTTGCTATAATTTTGATATTCTTCCTTAGCAACTTCTTGAGCCCTTCAGTGTTTCTACACTTTTTGGTGAGTCTATCTATCAAATAGGTCTATTGTGATCTTACAATTTCCTTCAATCACAAAAGTACCATGGCTGAGTTAATTGAGTTAGATATGGTAGATTTTGATGTCATTCTAGGTATGGAGTGGATTCATGCCCGTTATGCTTCAATAGATTGTAGAACTCGAGTAGTAAAGTTGTAGTTTCCTAATGAGCCAGTTATAGACTTCAACAGTGCCTAGGGGTCATTTTATTTCGTACCTTACGACAAAAAGGTTAGTATTCGAGGGGTGTGTCTATCACTTAGTTTGCGTTAATGACTCTAGTGTTGAGATACCTCCTATTCAGTCAGTTTCAGCAGTAAAACATTTCCCAGAAGTCTTTCCAGATGATCTTCCCAGAGTCCCTCTTGAGGGAGAAATAAACTTCGGTATGGATATCCTTCCTGATACTCGTCCTACCTCTATTCTGCCATATATAATGGCACTAGTAGAGTTGAAAGAGTAAAAAGAGCAGTTGAAAGATCTCTTAGATAAAACTTTTATTCAACCAAGTGTCTCACCTTGGGGCGCTCAATTCTTATTTGTGAGGAATAAAGATGGTTTTCTTAGGATGTCTATAGATTATCGTCAGTTGAACAAGGTTACCATCAAGAATAAGTATCTTCTTCCTAGAATTGATGATCTCTTCGATCAACTTCAAGGTGCCACGTGTTTCTCTAAGATAGACCTCAGATCAGGCTACCATCAATTGAACATAAGGGAATGTGATATTCCAATGACAACATTCAGGACCCGTTATGGTCATTATGAATTTCTGGTCATGTCGTTCTGTTTAACTAATGTGCCTTCAACGTTCATGGACCTTATGAATAGAGTATTCAACTTTTATTTATATGTGTGTGTTATCGTATTCCTTGATGACATGCTAATCTATTCAAGGAATGAGGAAGATCATGCTAGACATCACAAAATAGTTCTCAAAACTCTAAAGGATAGAGAGTTGTATGCTAAGTTCTCAAAATGTGAGTTTTGGCTTGAGTCTGTTGCATTCTTAGGCGACATATTTTCCAGTGATGGAATTGGAGTTTATACCTAAAAAATAGAGGTAGTGTGGAATGTTCCTAGACCCACATCTCCAATCGATATTAGGAATTTCTTGGGGTTGACTTTATATTATAGAAGGTTTGTAGAGGGGTTCTCGACTATTTAATCCCCTTTGACCAAGTCGAATTAGAAAATGATGAAGTTTCAATGGTCTGAAGCTTGTGAGAAAAGCTTTTAGGAATTGAAGAAGAGGTTAACCTTAACAAAAGGTACTCAAGGTTTTGTTGGATATTATGATATGTCCAGAGTCGGTTTGGGTTGTCTGTTAATGCATAATGACAAAGTTATAGCTTATGTCTCAAGACAGTTGAAAGTTCATGAGAGGAACTAACCAACCATGACCTAGAGTTTTCTCCGAGAGTATTTGCTTTGAAAATATGGTGCCATTATCTTTATGGTATTCCTGTGGATGTGTTCACCGATCACAGAAGTCTTTAGTATGTGTTTAGAGAAAGAGCTTAATTTCAGACATATAAGGTGGGTAGAGATATGCAAAGATTTTGACATGAGTATTCTATATCACCCAGGTAAGGCTATTGGTGTTGTTGATGCCTTGAGCAGGTTGTCTATGGGTAGTACCACCCTTTTTGATGAAGATAAGAAAGATCAAGCAAAAGATGTGCATAGACTTGCACGATTAGGAGTTTGACTAATGGATTCCACAGAAGGAGGAGCAATAGTCATAGAATGAGGCTGAATCATCATTAGTGGCAGAAGTGAAAGAGAAACAATACCAGGATCCTATTTTGCTTGAATTGAAGGCAAATGTTCATGAGAAAAAAATATTGGTTTTTAAACAAGGGGGAGTTCGTGTTTTAAGGTATCAAGGTAGATTGTATGTACCAAAGGTGGATGAACTTAAAGAAAGGATTATGGAAGAAGCTCATAGCTCCAGATATTCTATCCATCCGGGTTCCACAAAGATGTATCCTGATTTGAGAGAAGTTTATTGGTGGAGTAGTATGGAGAAGAATATTGCAGATTATGTCCCTAAGTGCCCAAATTGCCAACAATTTAAAGTTGAGAACCAAAGGCCCGACGGTATGGCTCAGAATATAGAACTTCCGGAATAGAAGTGGGAGATGATCAATATGGATTTCATAACAGGTTTAACAAGGTCTCGCAAGCAGCATGTATCTAGTTGGGTGTTCGAGCTAGATGTTAGATGTTACATACTTAGCTTCCTAACAGTTATCTCGTTCGATGACGAATGTTCCCAAGGGGAAAATATTGTAACACCCCGCAACTAGAAAGAGCTAGAATTAGAAAGAGTCATTTTTAGAAAGAATGAAAATTTGGATATTTGACAAAATTAAGTTAAGTATGAGTTTTGGGTCAATTCAAACGACCATAACTCCTAGATAAAGATTATTTAGGTATTCTACAAGACACTGTAGGAATGATCTTTGAATTATATTTCCAACGCCTCCGAGTATGCTCAGGTTTGAGTTTGTATGATGGAGATATGCCCATTTGAAGTTGGGATGTGTAGATAAGGAAAGTCAAAACCAAATTTTAGAAGGGTTTTGAGAGAAGAGAAAATAATAGGGGAAGAAGCAAGTATTTGTTGATTTCATGAGGAATCGAGTGCGGATTTCACCAAGTATTCAATCATACGAGGTATGTGAGTTCACAACACGTCGGTTTCGTTCACCCACGCGCCAAAGATGTTTATTTCAGTATGATTTTTGTCCTAAAAGATTGAGACTTTTATGTTCTTGAGTTGTGTTCTTGAATTACTTTCGTTCTTGAATTTGGGATGAAATTGAGGAGTTCTTGAGAGTTTAGTGTCGATTATAGAGTTGTGTTTGATTATATTCTTGTGTACATATGTTGGGTATCTTAATCTAAAGAGGAATTGAGAAAAAGAATTGTAATTGGGTGAATTAGGGTTAGGAAGTGAAGAAGGAACAAGTCGGGAAAATCTGGGTACCAGGTCCGCGATGCAGATCTGTTCCTCAGGGTTGACAAAATTTTCTCTGCGTCGTGGAGTGGTCATAGAACATTCTCCCTCAAAAATTATTTTGCGACCAAATAATTAAATTCATTTCCGTGTCACGGACTTTCTTCTAAACAATGATTTGTTGATCTTTTCTCATATTTAACCATCTAAAACACTCCTAAACATCATGAAATATTTCCTATGACAAATCACTATCCTTGAATCCATAATTAAATTCAAGGAAAGTTAAGAGTCAAGTTAAGAGAAGTTAATGGTCAAGTCAAAAGAAGTTAAGAGCTAAGTCAAGAGAAGTTCATAGAGTCTTCCAAAAGTTTTTTATAAATAATTTAATTTTATTTTAAGACTTGAGTTTTGAGTTGATTAAAGAGTAAAGTTTGAAGTTCATTTCTTCAAAAGAGTATATAGGTACTATATAATGTTTTCACATTTAAAAAAGAAAGGAAAACCTTGATTTCCAAAAGAGCTTTTGAGCTAGTTTCAGTTAAAGAGTAAATGCCTTCATAATTAAGCAAGAGAGGTGATACGCTCAAATTTACACCTTCCTAAAGAAGCATAAGCGATCACTATCAAGTAAAGAAACCCAACTTGTAGGTTGGGGTCGATCCCACGAGGTAAATGATTTAGACTTAAACTTAACTAACGATTATATTCTGTTTGAAATTAAAGGGGGTAGGGGGGGTTGTGAAACAAATTCGGAAAATTGTGTAAGTAATCAGTGAGCAAGATTCAAACTTTAGTTGTTATCAAGATTAGAAAGTAACTAGGGCATAAGTGTTCCCCACAAGCTCATAACTCGGTAATCCTACTAATATCAATCCCTTCCTAGTGTATTACATTCCAAGTGATAAGTTAGGTATCTCTAAACCTTGGTCTGGCATCTAAAGAATTTTACCCCGCACCTTGTTCCGGCTACTTGTATATAATTTACTAACCCTTACCTTTACATCATATTAGACATCACATCGATGTATGGTTTAGTTTTCACCCTCGCACCAATAGACATTAGACTATTAGATAGTATCACACTAAATCTATGTTGATAATTCTTTTCTTATTAACTACCTAATTGGTCCGAAAGTAGAAACAAGATGAGTTCTAACGCGTGCACTCGTTATAAAGACTTCTAAACAAAAGAATTATCAATGCATGCAATAACACTATTCAAGAATCACTTAATTACTTTTCATACTTTGTTAATTGCTCATGGTTCCCACAATCCTGTTGTTGATTTAGTTACCCATATTAGCAAGATCACAATCATTGTTTTAGATGGGAAATCATGAACTTACGTAATAAGAAGAATAAACCCTGAATTTCAACTTACATTGCAAATCCAAAATCTTCAAAACGTACTTTATAAAGTAATTATTGCCAAAGTTTGCAAAATTAATCTCCAAAGGAAAGAACTAAATAAGTAAAATAATATCTAACCTCCAAAATGAGGTTTACATGTCCTACACATTGAAAAATAAGTCCTAACTTAAAAGAAACGAAATAAGGAAATAAAATTTCAGGATGCGTCTTCAATCTACGACCCATATGTACGGTGCGTAAGTCAATCTACGGTCTGTAGGTTCCTTCCGTGGCTCAGGATTTAGGCAATTTTTCAATCTTCAAAATCTGCAACATCTCTGTCACATTTGACAATCTACAGTACGGACCGTATGTCAATCTACGGTCCATAACTCCTCTCCATAGCTCCACACTTAGACTTTTCAGCATTAGGTACTAGAACGAATTCTCTAAATGATTTGACGAAGCAACAGCATGGTCCGTAGATCAATATACAGTCCGTATGTTGCAACCGTGGATCCACACTTGGTAAAAAATTCCATGATCTTCAGGAATGGCTTGCCTGCTCATCTACAACAATTATCTACAGAGCGTAACTTGACCTACAGTTCGTAGGTTGCCTCCATAGATGTCCTTTTTTGGATTTCTCTCAAGTGTGTCTCCAATTCTTCGCGTCTAAACTTATTTCCTCCATATATAAGAAAAACACATAAAAGCCAATAAAAATTTGTCCTAGACACACAAAACTCTTAAGTGAAATGTATTAAAAAAAATATCGTAAACTCACGGTACATCAACACTCTCAACTTAAACATTGTTTGTCCTCGAGCGACTCACTAAGACTCTAAACGACACTTGTATAGAAGCAAGCAATTCAAGCACAAGCAATCACATGGCTCTCTATCCCGACTCTCTTTTTGTGTGAAAATCTTTTCTCTTGGACTCAACAAGATAATTTGTATGGATCAAAATATGACAAAGATCTACAACTCAACACACACCATACCTTATTTTCCTATCACCAAGGTACCAACTTTCCGACAATGTCACCAGTGCCCTTACTTCAAACGAAACCCATTTTTCACTAAGTAAATATGATTTTGAGTTCAAGGTTTCATTCAACACTCACGCTCAGAAGTAATTTCAATTTATAGTTAGTGATCCATACCATAAGCTTATCCTGATTTTCACTGCTTAATATCTCTAAACTAGGTTTCAGGATCACTATAGGACTTTCTTGGCTTGTAACGTAAGATTAGGGTCAGGTGTGGTACATTTGGGTAGTTTTAGTGACTTTATGTCCTCCTTGACATTACATTAGATTTTTCTACCTCTTTTCCCTATTTTCGACATCCTACCATTTTATCCTTTTTCCCTTGATTCCTTTCAACTTTGAATGTGACTTTTAACTTTGTATCTCTTTTATTTTTTTCACTTTTCTTCTTTTTCTTTCAATTTCTTATTTTCTTAAATTTTGCTCACTTTCTTTCGCACAAAGTCACATCTTCTCTTTTCTTTTATTTTTCAACACTAAACTCTTTTCATACCCATTTTTCTTTTGATTTCCTCTTTAATAGCCACCCTCAACTTATGGATTCTCCACTAGTTGAGGTGAACAATATCCGATGTTGGATAAGGGCCAAGATTAAGGTTACTTTTGCATTAGCCACCCTCAACTTAGGCTTTTGGCCTAAGTCTAGGTGCACATGTCCAAGGAGGGCCGGGGCCAACATGGTAGATTATGGGAAGGTGAGTTAAGGGCTTAGAAAGAATTACTCTGATTAAAGCTCAAAGCATTTGGATCAACGAGAACATTTATTTCATTTGGTTGTATTCTTTTAGGAAGTTAGTGGACTTTTTAGAACAGCGGCCTATGATCACTTCCTAGCCTCTAGAGTAGATTACCTTAGGAGGACTAACCGGGCATGTTCTAGATTGACACAAAATTGTTTGAACAATCAACTATTCTCACACACTCTTGGCACATACTTCCATTATCATATTATCAGATTACCTAGTTCAAGTCAAAGCTTAATCCATGCAATAATATTGGTTCTATATTATGTCATACTCAAAGCCAACATATTCAACTCATTCTAGCCTACAGAGTTTAACACACATCTCAACTTTTGGACGGGTATCATTTTTTAACTCGTGCCATCATGCTTTATTCTTTTTCATGCTTCTCCACATACAATCCTAATGCATGCTGGTTTAATAAAAATTAAGTAGTCTCTTGGGGAAAAAGAAAACCGCAAGAGAGGATAATGAGTTGGGTTACGCTGAATTCACCCTATCACTTAGAATGCATTTACCCCACCCCCCAAATAAAAAAGGTGCAATTTTCCCCAAGGTACACAAAAGCAGTAAAAAGTAATGGATTTGGGTGGCACCTGTAGGGCATAATGCCGAAGAGTCATCAAAAAGCAGGTGGGTCCGATTTCCTGGGACTCCGCTACAACAACATTGGGGCCACCCTCAATAGTGTTGTATCTTTTGTCAAATCACCTTGAATAGTGCTATTTGTCGGTCTATATTCACCATCATTGGTTCTCACATCATCCACCATAGTAGTCCGAACCTCAGTCACGGGCATATAACTTGATGCCCCAGCAACCATCTCACGGTCCCTCTGCTACCTCTGTTGCTCATCTACTATGGAGTCTTTCTTGGCCGTTTTTTCCTTCCTGCGATGCCTCTTGCTGTATTTTTCCTCCTCTATGAGCTTAGTGGTTCGAATAGATCAGTACCTCTTACCTCAGGCACGTACAGGCTCGAGCTCCTCATCGGCGTCTCCACTGAATAAAGCATCAAATGCCAAATGCTCAGCCAATGCCAGTGGTGTAGACTCTGGCTTATCTACAAGCGTAGCAAGAATGGATTCAACATCAACCCGTAGACTGGCCTACTTAGTATGGATGGAGGTAAGATTTGTGATGGGGGGTTGGTTGTAAGTACTCTCAACTCGAAGGTATCCAAGTGTTTGTGGACAGCCTGAACATTTTGATCAACTATAGTAGCCATCCGCTGCTCCATCCTAGTCTCAGATTCTGCAATTGATTTCTACATCCAGGTCTTAACGTAGTGAAATAGTGTGGCTATTTGTGCTTCTAATTTCTGTACTCAAGCCAGGGCTCTAAGGATTCTCTAGAAGGAGGGGTAGGTCGAGATGATCTAGGATCCAAGGTAGTGGCCTCGTAAGATGATGACATGACATCGTTTATGGGGGTCAGAGGGGCAGGCTCATCTCAGTGCATTTTCTCCCCAGCATCAACCAAGTCATATCCCAATGGCACATCAACCCGTGGCCCTCTCTGCGGTGCTGCCATATTTGCATTATCCTGAATCAGGCTGATGTCCAGTGTCCCAGTAGCCTGCAACAATTTATCATAATTCCAGATCGGCATTCCAATATCCCTGTATAAGTGAAAGATAAGACGCGGAAACGGGTAAGTTCAGGAGGGTTTGAAAGACCGCTCATGAATCTCCACTAATAACATGCGGGCAAAGTCTATCTCCAGCCCTACCACTAATGTTGCAAGCATCGTTGCCCTGTCCCATGTCACCAAATTGTAAACCTTTGTTGGTAAGAGTCTGTTCTGCACCAATAACAAAAAAAACTTGGTCGCTAAATTCAGGGTGGCCTTTCGACTACCCAACCATGGTGTGGCGACCCACTCCAGAGGCTCTCCATCTGCAGCAATCGGCCTGGCAAGCCATAGTAACACAACCTCTTTTTTCTCAGCATTGCGGGTGAAGGATCCACTCCTCACTATGTCCTATCGATAGTCGAACTCGGCCGTGTTGAGTGCCCATGTGTTATCAGGGCCCGAACTGTAGAGAAATTTGTTTATAGTGGTGTGCAATATATCTACCAAGAAACCTTGGACCATACTAGAGGTGATAGGGTGCTGGGTTGTAGGCTTGGACCTCTTGTCAATCGAGTCTTTGAGAGTGGAGGCATAGGAGGAATGGAACTCCCGGACAATCTCCTCGTTATAGGTCTCGGGGTCTCGAGCCATCTACTCACACTTGTGAAGTAAAAATAGGCAGTGAATGTCGGGCATTATGTGTAAACTCCCCATGAGAACTCTACGCTCCTCAATGATAAGCCGAGCCATATTTTTTTTCTCATTTAACATTATGGCATCCCGGTAGATCTGCCACTTCCCCTCAACACACCATCTATTCATTCCCCTTCCACCGGAGTAAGGCCCGTATTATGTGGTACGAGCAAAGCCTCTGAAGTGGTGGCCTCATCAGATGAGGTAGCCCTACCATGTTAACTAGAGTTGTTGGCGGAGCAGGAAGCAGACCCTGAGGTAGACCCTACAACAAAATTGGAATTAGACCTATCTCCAGACCCGAAAATAGAACTAGTTGGTGACCCAATTGGTGTTTCATCCTTATCAGACTGTGAGACGGTGACTACGTCAGTGACCACCTTCTGTGGTGTATTTTTGTTATATCGAGTTTAGTTGGGGATTTCCTTATGGTCGGTGGAACATATATGAGATTTTTCTCTGCATCGGTGTCCTCATTAATCAGCCTCAAAGTTGGGACAACAGATTTTGACTTGCCCCTCTTGGTGTAGATTATTTTCTTCTTAGGCGCCATGGTACCTGTGGAGACATTATTAGTCCCAAAACAAACCATAAACATACTTGGAATAATTTTTGAACTAAGAACGAATGAAAAGAAAAGATCAAAAAATTCAGACAACAGGATACAGTGGCCATCTACGGTTGGGACCTACAGTTCGTAGTTCGAACTACGGTCCATGGAACCCCTCCATAGATTAGAGCTACTAAAAAGTTGGTCTTTTATTGAAACTACGGATATGCAGAATAGTCTGTAGATTGATCTACGAACCTTAGTCCACCTCCGTAGTTATTTACTTAGTGAAATTTGCCAAGTCCCTCCATCTACGAACCTGATCTACGAATCATTGATTGACTTACGATCCGTAGACTGGGTCTCGTAGATGGGGTATGTGCCAGGTATCAGACATGTATTAATTTGAAGCCCAAATTTTAGCCATTTTCAATAATATACTATTCTATTCATGCATTTCAACATAACTCACGCTAGTTTGTCATTCTAAGTGTTCCAATTCACTTAGATTTTAAAATTATTTCATACAAGATTCGATTCCCTAAGTCGAAACTTATATCTAAACTATTTTTCATTTTTTTATACCATAAATACACACAATCACTGACCATCATCCCAACGGTTTTTGTACTTCAAAATTAACATGCATTTAAAGACACTAAACTACCCATGGTCAAGACCCGACTCCCAACTTTCCATAATCAATCTATGAATCAAAATTCAAAGTGAGGGGAAAGACTATTACCTTCAAAACCAATGAGGAGTGGAGAGATTTTATGATGACACTAAACATGCAATACCACAAAATTGCCTTGTTGCACCGAACCCAGAGACCGGAGTTTTGAGAATGGGAGATAAGAGGGTTTGGGGGAAAGGAGAGAATTTGGGAATGTGGAGGATGCATTTAGGGTGGATGATGATGTATTGATAGTAGTAAAGAGTTATTTTAGGATTGAGAGTGGGAAGAAACGGTTAGAGAAATTTTGAAGAAGTGGGAAATGATTTAAAAATGAGGGGTTCAAAATTGAAGGCAAGTCGGGTCGGGCAGACTAGGGTTTGGACCTACGAGACCCCACTTACAATCAGTAGGTCGATATATGGTCTGTAGATTTATACCGTAGATCACCTTTATACTTAAAAAAATTTAGACATTTACCTGGGATTACAGACACTATTTACGGTCCGTAGATTGAACTACGGACCGTCAACGGGGTCCATACACCTCTGCACTAGACCTTTTTCTGCTGATTTTTGATTGGGCACCTGCACTTGTAGCAACCATTATGCCATTCTTTTTACATTTTCTGGAACTTTTTAGACACGGATCCTATGCTATACCTAGCCAACACTAAAACAAAAATTAAACACCTATCTAATTGAGTACAAAGAATCAAATAAACAAACAAAACTACTTAATTAAAAGCAGATTCCTATCATTGGATATATTTTACACCTTGGGTTGCCTCCCAAGCAGCACTTGATTTAACGTCGTGCACGACAGAATCCTCTTGATTACTAAGACTTCATCAAGATAGTAGGCCTGAATCAGTTGTTGCACACTCTCACGTTTCCTAGATAATGCTTGATCCTCTGCCCGTTTACCTTTGGACTTGAGCTTGCCCGGAATCAAGCGCAACCAAGAGTTGAATAGTATCACAAGACCCCTTACAAAAAAATCTCGCTTTTCAATCCTTTGATCATGGTACTTCTTCATCTTTTCTTTATACAAGGCTGTGATTAGTCCTCAAATTGGACTCATCTAGGGCCTTATTTTAATGCAAATAGTGTACTCGGTTGAGTATTTTATCTTGATATCTGATAAGAACTCCTAAGTTTCAGGTATTTGAGGATTTGGTAGGATCATGGACACTTAGGCACAAAACGAAGTAAAAGAGCTGAAGATGAAAATGTGTATGCCAAGCACACTTGGCGATCCGTCGTACAGCAAAGTTCCACCTTTTGTTACAGCAACATAGCCCTAAAGAAAGTAGATCAAAAGGCAACGAAAAGGAATAGTCAGTGCATCACTGATCAGTTCCGCGTAGCAGAAGATTACCGCACATCGATCCAGAACACATAGACAAGGAAAGCATCTTGCAAGCGGCAACGAATTGAACGAATGGTGATTCGCCGAATCACGACTAAATGCACTGAATAGATTCACAAGCACAATTCTAAAGCCTATAAATACTGAACTCTTTTATTATTTCGATATAGAAATTTAGCCGAAACATTCTACACTTGATATTTTTATTTTAGAAACTTTGTTCTTAAGTTTTCTCTCAATGTTTGGAGAGGGTTTTGGGGAAGCTTGAAGAAAGAAGTTCTTTTTCCAATTTTGGAAGTGGGTCTTCTCCATTTACATTCCTTTTCTACTTTTAAGGTTTAATATCTTATAACCACTTGATTTCTTTGTCATTTTAAGTATATTTTATTATTGCTTGATGTGTGTGTGACGACCCGATAGCAATCCCTACAAGAAATGGAATCCCCCAAGTCACTACAAGGCGTACTCAACCTCTCATAGGTCTTATAAAAGCCCTTAGACATCATTCATCGCATATATATATATATATATATACATATATATATATATATATGTATATATATATATATATATATATATATATATATATATATATATATATATATATATATATATATATATATATATATATATATATATATATATATATATACATATATATATATGTATATATATATATATGTATATATAGTAGTGCGGAATTAAAACTTTTCACAACAATAGTTCAAATCTCTTTCATAGAAAACATAAGAAAGACTAAGTCTCTTTGTAGCCAACTTAGACACACGAATATCTTGGGTCACAGCCCATACATTAATGAAATGGAAATACTAAAGTCTATTACAATGTCATTTGAAAAGAAATGCTAAAACATAACTATGTCCTCGAATCATGTGAGGACATACCAAGATTTGCTTGAAAGGATGTTATTCCCAAGCTTTACTTCTAATGAGACTCCTCACTTTCGACCTACACCTTTAGAGATAAAACAACATATGGAATTAGCACATTGAATGCACTAAGTATGATGACATGCAATAAAACCATGATAAAACGGACATTTATAATAACATGCTCTTTATTCTCTTTTGATGAAAACTTCATAAAAGAAGTATAAAAACCATTTACAATACAAAATTCACATATAAGGCATATTCCATGAAATCCACAATGTAGCATTAACATCACTTTAAGCCATATAAGCATATCACCCTCCTACAAAAGGGTATCCTAAGACTTACTTAAGTAAGACAAGAAGAGACAGCCCATACACCCTCTTCAAGCACACCTAATTAATCCTTAAGATTACCTATAGTAAGATTATTCCCTTTTCATCACATAGACTCTCTACCCAAGGTTACTCTAAGATTCACTTGAGTAAGACATGAAGAGACCGCCCATACACCCTCTCCAAGCCTACTTAAGCAACCCACAAAGCTACCCTAGATAGGGATCCTTTTATTCAACATGCATTAACTTAAGTCAAAAATATTCATTAAGACATTTAAGAGACATTTCATCAATTAAGGACTTCACATAATGGTCTTGGAAAAGATCTAGGAACTCACATCCTAGCATCTTCAAATCCTACTCGTGCCATGTCAAGATAGCGTCTCATTCCACTACCTAAATGTTGTAGAACTGTTCCAACACTATAATGTATCCCGCATGATGAGAATATATATTAACTGACATAGACCATACTAGCTAGGCATGGAATCCAGATTCTACCCTACTCCGATGGAGGGTGTTCTACTTGCCAAGGGAAGAATTAGGACACATTCCATGTAGGCACATGGTTAAGAAATATCAAGGGTTTCTTGGTACTCTAGTCTCATCTTAAGTAGAGTCACTACCACAAGCATATTCACTCAATTCTTCTCCTTAGTTCTCATAGATTAAGTTCAATCACAACAAGTTTTATGAAAAGGCAACACTTCTTAGTCTTACCAAAACATAATATGTCTACCAAGGATGGGTCCACTAGGGATGCCACTCAATGGTCTATAAGTATAGCTCAATGAATTCCTTAAAGATGTTTTCAGGTATTTCTAGGAAACCTATCCCTAAGTCCATCATTCACACAAGAAAGATTTCATTACAACTTTCAACTTCAAGAATTCTATAACCTTCTTTCTATATTGAATGTTCTAAGTTATTGACCTTCTTTACTTGTTCAAAGTCTTTTATCAATCATTCATACACATACATGACAAAGATGCTTAAGCCTACTAAGTCAAGAGTTCATATTCACATACTTTCATGTATCAAGTAGAGGACATAGGTCTACCAATCAAGACACACACATTATCATCAGATGGAGACATCATCATTGTCTATCATAATCACACATATCCAATTAGAAGAAATCATACTTCAACCTCATATACATCACATAATCTTCACCTTGATCATATAGAAGCTATAACATGATAACATCACAACTCACATGATAATGCCGACAAGGCCAAGTTCATAACGATTATAACACATAAACACCGCCACCATAAGTGGACCTTACCAATAAATATAATTCAATATCAACACTACACAATATAGAGAGATTAAATCATCTTACCATATTTCCATCATCAACATCACCATTCCTTAGCCTTCTCTATCAATTCACCTCACAAAAGGCTCTTACCAATAGCCATATACACCATTCTAAACCAACAATCAAGCCATACCAAAGATCCAACAATATATAATATGAACAACATCAAATTAAGGCAGCCTATATACAATTCTATCATGATTTAAATATAATTCAATAGCCCAATACAATCTACACAAGAATTTACAAAGATCAAGCCATGACCAATTCACCCACATTAGGGCCAAAAATAGGAAATCATGAAATGCATCAGTTCATAGAGATTTTGACCTTCAAACGTTTAATTAACATCAATTCTATCAGAAATCATTGATTCAAATCATTTTATGCAAGAACCCCTGTTTGGAAGTCAAAATAGAAGATTTTATGTTCTTGAACATCTTGAAAACCATTGGAATTTGACTCCTTGAATGGAAGAGGATTCAAGGATGAAACACCATACCTTAGTTAGAGGTTACCCACGAAATTAGGGTGAAGACTTGGAGGACTTGGTCCTCTTTCTTGGAGATTGAAAGTTCAACAATGGAGGAATTTGACTATAGAGAACTTTGGGGTTTTGAAATAATGAGTTAAAGGTGGGTTTTAAGACTTGAAACTATTTATATTTATGGTATAAACCTTCTAAAATCAACCCCACATAATGAAATATAAAATAGAATTAATTTGCACTCACCAAGTTGGGGCATCCCGCCTAGGGACGACACCAAACTTGACGGCTCGTGAAGGACTTGACGGCCAAGTTGACGGGCCGTGGTCCTTGAGGCAGTAGACTCATTGCCTTTCCAAGCCTCCATGAGTCTAAGGCATGTCCACGACCATCTTCATGGACCGTGGTCAAGTCCACTGGCCGTAAAGTGGTCCGTGAATTTTGAGGCAGTGAGCTGCCAACTTGGGACATCCTTAGCTTTTTGGATAAGGCTTGTCCATTTTGAGTTGGATCCTTGTCAAACACCTTCAACCAACATCAATTAGGTTCCTTTAGCCTTGATCCTAATAAGTTCCTTGACGTTGACTCATAAAAATCATTCAACCAAGCCATAAAACCACTAGACAACACATAAACACATACAAACACATAGATGACTAGTCGTCGAAAGTCTTGGTCGTTCTTGGACGTTTCACTTCAAACTCAACTAGATTGACTTCAAAACTAATATACTCATTAATTAAACTTTTTATCAGCCCTTACAACACAGGTGAAACTCTAGTTCAATCTAGTTCATTTTGAGGGTCATTACAGTGTGGTTAAAACCCCCCATTCTTGGGGTGTGATTTAGCAATTATGGGTTGATTAATTTGTTGGGTCTTGCTTGCTTATAGATTAGTTTGCATTATAATGGTGATTTAACCTAGTGGTTGTGTCTTAATATAATGGGTTTGTAGTTTCAAATACAAAACCATCCATGTGTTTTTAGCTTGCTCGAGAGAGAGAGGTTGTGAAACTTAGACCACTAGACTGATCTCCTAAGGAGTTGGTTGACATGAAGTTCAGTCCAAGAGGGTGAATAACATATCCAATCACTCCCGTAGAAAGAGCGAGTGTTGATAAGCCGTAGGCTGGATAGTTTAGACGAGTGGGGTTTCGAGAAGAACCCATTTGATATGGGGTAAGTTGCTCGAGAGGGAACTTGATTTCACCTAGTCACCATTGTCTTGTGAAATTAGCTACCGAAAGCATGTACCCACAACTTTTATCTTTACATATAGCTATAACACCCCAAGAACTCTCTCCCACACTTGTTTCTCTTTTAAATTTTTTCTATTCTAGTACTTGTGACAAAACCCCTTTATGATATTTGACATTTTCGTGTCACATATTAAACTTTTTTTGTTTTAATATTCGAAAATGTCTTAAACTACCACTATTTAGAATGGAATTCTAAGTAGCTACTACTTTCACTACCACTGACTTGGGACACGACCCCAACCATTGGTTGGGTTACTAAACTAACTTCGATTCGTAGACACTCAGACTGTAGACTAGTGTCGTTGATCACAAGCATATAAAAAAGCATAAAGAATCAGGTTGCACTTTCATATGATTTTAGGTTAAACTCATCAATCATATTCAAGTCATTCACTCTTTGATTAGACGCGGTGTCCCAATCCAAATTAAGTTTCTTCATTGCCCACATAGCCTTATGCTCGAGCTCTACAGACAAATGGGAAGACTTCCTGTAAACGAGTTGGTATGGAGACATACCTATGGGGGTCTTGTATTCAGTTCGATAGGCCCATAAAACATCATCATGTCTCATCGACCAATCCGTTCTATTGGCATTCACAGTCTTTGCCAAAATTTGCTTGATCTCTCTGTTGGACACCTCAACTTGTCCACTAGTCTGCGGATGGTAAGGAGTGGCTACATTATGCCGGAAACCATATTTCTAATGTAGTTATTTGAACAATTTGTTGCAAAAGCTGGAACCTCCATCACTGATAATTTCCCTAAGGGTACAAAATCTTGAAAGGATATTCTTTTTCAAGAATTTGGTGACACTCTTACCTTTATTGTTGGGGAGAACAATTGCTTCCACCTATTTTGATACATAATCAACCGCAACAAGAATATAATTCATCCTACGTGAATTTACAAATGGACCCATAAAATCAATGCACCATACATCAAACAACTCAATTACCAATATCAGATTTATAGGAAGCTCTTGCCTCCTTGATATCCCACCTTCTCTTTGGCAACGGTCACAGGACTTGGCAAACTCATTAGCATCTTGATGGAGGTAAGCCAATGGTATCTGCATTGCAAGATCTTATGCGTAGTCCGAATACCACTATGGTGTCGACCAACAGGCGATGAATGACACGCCTCAAGAACACTCAACATCTCAACCTCGGGCACACAACAACAAATAATGCCATCAGCACAACTACGATACACGTAAGGCTCATCCATAAAGAACCATTTCACGTCATATATAATGTTCTTCCTTTGGTGAAAAGATGATTCCGGAGGCTCCAAATCATTTTCTAAATAATTAGCAAAGCCAGCGAAACAAAGAATCAAATCTTAAGATGCCACCAATACATGTTCATTTGGAAAATCATCATTAATTGCATCCCTATCACCAAGCTCGAGCAAAGCTTCATCCTCCAATCTAGACAAGTGATCAACAACCTGATTCTTTGTCCTCTTTCTATCTTTCACCACAAAATCAAATTATTGCAACAACAACATCCATCAAATTAGTCACAATTTTGCATCCTCCTTAGCCATCAAATACCTCGATGTTGAATGGCTAGTATGCACTATGACCTCATTACCAAGCCAGTAAGATCAAAATTTCTCAAATGCAAACACCACTGCAAAAAGATCTTGGTCGGTCACGGTGTAATTCTTTTAGGCTGCATTTTGGGCTTTGCTTGCATAGTAAATCGGGTGAAGTATCTTTTCATGCCTATGTCCCAATACTAAGCCAAGTGCTACCCCACTTGCGTCACATATGACCTCCAACGGTTCCCCCCAATCTAGTACAATAACGATGGGAGCAGAGACTAGCTTCTTCTTCAACTCTCAAAAAGCTCTCAGAAAAGCATCATCAAAGTCAAGATTACACTCCTTTTCAAGAATTTTGCACAATAGATGTGAAATTTTTGAGAAATATTTTATGAACCTTGTGTAAAATGTAACATGTCCGGAAGACTTCTTAGATCTTTAATGGAGATAGGTGGGGGAAGCTTTTACATTACCTCAACTTTATCTCTATCAACCTCAATACATTTCTCAGAGATCCAATGCCCCAACAATATACCTTCTTTCACCATAAAGTGATATTTCTCCCAATTTAGCACCAAGTTATAGTCTTTACACATTTTCAGTACCTCGGCCAAACTATCCAAACACCAATCGAAAGAGTCACCTAATCATTGAGAAATCATCCATGAACATCTCAATAATGTCCTGCATCATATTTGAGAAAATCAACATCATACAATGTTGGAAGGTCGCTAAAGCATTGCACAACCAAAATTTTATGCTTTTGAAGGCGAAGGTACCATAGGGGCAATTGAATATGGTCTTCTCGAGGTATAGAAATTTGATTGTAGCCTGAATAACCATCAAGGAATCAATACCAACCCTTACCCGTAAGTCTATCCAACATTTGGTCCATGAATGGCATCGGAAAATGGTCCTTTTCTGTCCAAGCATTCAACTTCTGGTAGTCCATGCAGACTCTCCATCCGGTCACGGGCTGCATCAGACCATGCTCATTTCTCTAATTAGGCGCCACAATAATACCACATTTCTTAGGCACACACTGAACAGGACACACCCAACTACTATCTGCAATGGGATAATTAACTCCAACATCAAACCACTTGATGATCTCCTTTTTAACTACCTCTTGCATAGGCAGATTTAGTCTTCTCTGGTGCTAGATACTAGGCTTTTGATCTGGCATAAGTTGGATTTTGTGAGAACAAATACCAGGGGGATCCGAATAATGTTCGCAATAGTCCACCCAATAGCTCGCTTGAACCTCTTCAACACCCTAACCAAGCACTCAACTTGTCTCTCATTCAAATCTTCCGCAATGATGACCAGAAAGGTATCGTCTTTCCCCAAGAATACACACATCTAATGTGGTAATAGAGCCTTAATCTCCAACTTAGGTGCTTCTTCAATAGGCAATTTTTCAGGTGGAGACTCACGAGTTTTCATATCTAGCTCCAAAGTTTTTGTTTTCTGCCGATATTCGCACCTATCAAGTGTAGCAACCAATTTATTATAGTATTCAATACCATCACTCTCAAAGTTCATCATAACTAGTGCTAGTGACTCAAAACCCAATCTCTCTTCAATCTTAACCTTGGACCCACTCTCAACTCTATATGCTATAGCAGATACCGATTGGAGCTTACCACTCTGCTTCATGGACCTACGAATGTTGAAAGTTGCTTCTTTATTATTGAGTCTGAACTTTATTTGCCCTTTCTCTATGTCAACCAATGCACGCCCAGTGGCATGGAATGGTCTCCTGAGAATGATAGGAACCTCAAAGTCAACCTCAAAATCAAGAATAACAAAATCCACCGGAAAAATAAATGACTCCACTTTCACTAGCACATCATGGAGTACACCAATGAGCCTTTTCACAGTTCTATCGGCCATGAGCAACCGCAACGTAGTTGGTTTTGGATCTCTCAATCCCAACTTCTTATAAATGGACAACGACATGAGATTTATGCTAGCACAAAGATTACACAATGCCTTAGCAAAGTACAATAGTTTTTCCGGTTGTAGTTGTTGTCACAATTGTAGTCCCTATCCCAGACATATTGACCCTATCGATCGTCGTTTCCATAGTTCCGACCTTGGCGCCAATTATCCATGTTGAAACATTGGGCATTTAATCAAAAATCCCCCGTCTGATCATTCACCACATAAACATCCTCTTCATAGTAGCGCTCCTCAGTCGGTGGTAGATTTCAAGTCAAATAGTTCATAGCATTTACCTTCTCAGCACCTCCGCTCACATGCTTTAATACAAACCCCAATTTCGTTCTCATCTACGCCATCTCCTCACAAATATCATCCGCAGATCGGTTAGCTGTGGCTTGTACTAAAAATGTGTTTCTCCAAGTATCCAACTTTCTAGTGCTCCAAGCTTTGTTGTTCCGGGATATCTCTCCAGTTTCTCCACAATCTTCTAAAAAAGTAGTCACAATACGAACATCCAACAATAGTATCAAGTACTACCTTACTATTGTCATCCTACCCTCATTAGAAGTTTTATTTTAGTGACTCATCATCAATGCAGTGATTCGGAATACTTTTTATGAAAGCGGTGAACCAGTCCGAAGAACTACTCAGAGACTCTCCAGGTAGTTCCACAAAGGTGTTTAGCATATCCTTTTTGTTCAGCTTCTTGGACACTAGAAAGAATTTTTCTAAGAATGCATCCGTCAATTGCTCCCATGTATAGATTGAGTTGTAAAGGAGTTCATTAAACAAAACAGCCACATAGCCAGTCAATGATAAAGGGAATACTCGCAATCCGGTACCATCCATGTCCCACTCTGGTCGACCTACACAACTTTTGCAAACCACCCTAAGCTTGGCTATGTGAGCATGAGGGTCATCCGACGCCAACCCTGCAAATAAGCCTCTCGTTGTGAGCATCTGCATCAAGCTACTAGTCACCACAAAGGTATGACTCGATGGTAGATGAGGAAGGACAAGAGGTCCATCAGAATCAGCAATATTAAAGTTAACCCTATAGTTGTTATGTGGTCGTGGTCGTGGTGGCTCATGCACCCTTAATGCATCTCCCAGTCAATTCTCAGTTGGAGCTTGATTATTTTCATTCATAACCCTCAGAGGCTGCAACCCAGCACCATAACCTAATTCTCTTTCGATAGGGTTAACTGGTGATCCCTAATCATTTATTCTCAGCAGTGTAAGTGGTTCTCCTTGACTCTGTGTACTTGGAATACACTAGAGTTGGAACCTGAGAGACAAAAAGAAAAAGAAAAAGTAAAATTAGGAAATATTTGACTAAAGTTCAATAACAGGGAATAAGTTAGTAAGATTCAAACTCTATTTGTTATCAAGATGAGAAAGTAACTAAGGCATAAGTGTTTGCCACAAGCTCATAACTCGGTAATCCTAGTAATATCAATCCCTTCCTAGTATATTACATGCAAACCAATAAGTTAGATATCTCTAAATCATTGGTCCGGTATCTAAACAATTTCTTCCCGCAGCTTGGTCCAACTACGTGTGTATAATTTATAACCCTTACTTTTACCTCATATTAGACATCACATCAATGTATGACTTAATTATCACCCTCACACCAATAAACATAATACTGTTAGATATTATCACACTATATCTATATTGATAATTCTTTTCTTATTAACTATCTCCTTGGTCTGGCAAGTAGAAACAAGGCGAGTCCTAATGCATGCACTCGTTAAAAAGACTTATAAACGAAAGAATTATCAATGCATGCAATAACACTATTCAAGAATCGCTTAAGTACTATTCATACTTTGTTATTCGCTCATAGTCCCCACAACCCTAGTTCTGAATTTAGTTACCTATATTATCAAGATCACAATTCATTGTTTTAGATGAATAAATCATGAACTTACATAATAAGAAGAATAAACCCAGAATTTCAACTTGAATGGCAAAGCCAAAATCTTCAAAACGTACTTTAGAAATCAATAATTGCCAAAGTTTGCAAAATTAACTCCAAAGGCAAGAACTAAACAATAACAATAATGTCTAACCTCCAAAAACGAGGTTTACATTCCTTATATACAGAAAAATTAGTCCTAATTTAAAAGGAAACGAAATAAGGAAATAGAGTTTAGGACGCGTCTTCAATCTACGACACTGACCTACGGTCTGTAGGTCCCTTCCATGGCTCATGACTTAGGCAATTTTTCAATCTTCAAAATCTGCAATGTCTCCTTCACATTTGATGATCCAAGAGTATGGACCATAAGTCAATCTACGGTCCGTAACTCCTCACCGTAGATCCACACTTAGAATTTTGAGCATCAGGTACTGGAACTAATTCTCTGAATTATTTGATGGAGCAACATAACGATCCGTAAGTTGCAACTGTGGTTCCACACTTGGTCAAGAATTCCCTGATGATTAGAAATACCTTACCTGCCCATCTACGACTATCATCTACGGGCTGTAACTTGACCTACGGTCTGTAGGTTGCCTCTCTATATGCCCTTTTCTGCACTTCTCTCAACTGTCCCCAATTCTCCTCGTCTGAACTTATTTCCTGCAAATATAAGAAAAACACATAAAAACCAATTTAAATTAACCTAAACACACACAAATCTTAAGTGAAATGTATTAAAAATACCGTAAACTCACGGTACATCAAGAGGAAACTTTGATTTATAAGAGGAACCTTTGAGCTAAGTTTTTGAGCAATTATCTCAAATCATAGAAAGAAGTATGTTTTAAACATAAGAACTAGTATCATATTTTGGGAGTATTATTGAGCACCGATATGGGGAAGATGTCAAACAACACCCAACCCCTATAAACCATGTGCCCACCATGGGTAGAAAATTATCATACTTTTTAGATGATTCCTTAGTGCTTTTTAGCATAGACTAGGTGATCCACTTAGTCATGTTCAATACCCTCAGTAAGGTATAGAACGGTCATGACAGCGTGAGGCAAAATCTTGTATCATCACAATAGCTCTTAAGTGATTATTGTCGAATTGAGAAACTCCCACAACAATATTATTTTGTATTTTATATACATTCCATAGTTTATATCGTATCTTTGCATACATACAGAGTTAGTATGGTACTTCTAAATACATAGAGCTGATATCCATGTTTTAAAACCTTTTCTTTATATTGTACTTGTTTAAACTGCTTTATATAGAAAGGAGTTCAGTTAAGTTGAGTTGAGTTGATATTAGGTTTGTTCTCCAGTTCCTTTCAAGCTTATGTCTTATTTTAGAATTCCCCTTGCAAGATCAATATCCAACACTTCGTTTATCCAGTTGGGCATCTAGATTTATTGGTGAGCCTCCTTCCTTCCGGAGGATCCCTTTTATTGCTTTCAGTATTTAGTTCATTAGGATGTCGCGGGCTTTGGCCCGACATCCATCTCAGTCATTAGAGGCTTCATAAATAGTCAAGCAGTTAGTTCATTTGTCACTATTTTATTATTGGCTTATGTTTTTAGGCTTGAGTTCCCATCTTGGCTAGCTTGAATGTTTCTTTTAAGACATTCTAAGTTATTTATAAGTTCTTATTTGAGACTATTTCTTGAATTTAAGTCTTCCGTTGAGTAAGTAAGTTAGTCTAAGGGTACGCTTAGGGCCAGCAAGGTTCTCGAGTGCCAATCCCGCTCAGGGTGGAGGCTCGGGGTGTGACAATCACGATATTCTAAGGTCATTGATGCAAGTCAAAAAAAATTGAGGAGTTTTTGGTATTATTCATGTAATTTTCTTGATTTTCAGCAATTTTAAAAAATTTACGTAATATTCAGTCATTTTCGGGCATTTACAAAAAGAGGTATAGTTTTTTTCTTTTATTCGTTACGACATTCTAAGGTCATTGGTTCAAGTAGAAATTTTTTGTGTTGTTTTTTGTATTGTTTATTTTTTTTTCTTGATTTTTCGTCCATTTAGGGGTATTTACGTAATAATCAACCATTTTGGACAGTTACTTAAAGAAGTAAAGTTTTGTTCTTTTATTCGTTATGTATTCTAAGGTCATTGGTGCAAGTCGAAATGTTTTTGAGGTATTTTTATATTCTTTATATATTTTTCTTGATTTTTTTGTCATTTAGGGGCATTTATGTAATATTCGGCCATTTCTCGACACTTACTAAAAGGAGTAAGTTTTTTTATTTTATTCGTCACAATATTCTAAGGTCATTGGTGCAAGTCAAAAATTTTTGGAGGTAGTTTTTGTATTTTTTATGTAATTTGATTTTTTTGGACATTTGGGGGCATTTACATAATATTCACCCATTTTCAGACAGATACGAAAATAAGTAAAATTTAGTTCTTTTATTCGTCACGATATTCTAAGGTCATTGGTGCAAGTTGAAATTTCTTTAGATGGGTTCTTTGTATTGTCTATGTATTTTTCTTGATTTTTGGACCATTTATGGACATTTATGTAATATTCGGTAATTTTTGGATAGTTATGAAAAGAAGTAATATTTTGTTCATTTATTCATCATGATACTCTAAGGTAATAGTGCAAGTTGAAATTTTTCTGAGGCGTTTTTGCATTATTTATGTATTTTTCTTAATTTTTTGGCCATTTAGGAGCATTTACGTAATATTTGGTCATTTTTGGACAATTATAAAAAAATAAAGTTTTGTTCTTTCATTCATCACGATATTGTAAAGTCATTGGTGCAAGTCAAATTTTATTGGAGGCAATTTTTTGTACTCCCTCTGCCCAATTTTATGTGAGGTAGTTTGACTCGACATAGAGTTTAACCGTTTGCGTGTTTTTTATGAAAAGAGTTCTTCGTGTGTGAAGAAAGTTTTAAATTCTTACTCATTTTAGTATGTTAGTATGCAATGAATGATAGGACAGGATTAGATGAGACTTCTTGTAGTCTTATTTGCCGTGTGACGAACTCAAGGATACTCTAACTTCTAGGGTGTACTTGAGGGTCGTGACAAACTTGGTATCAGAGCATAAGGTTTGGGAGTGTCGTAGTTGTCTTATCAACCATATCTAATAGAGTCTTGTTTATAATGTGAAGTGCGCCACATTATAAATAGGAGGCTATTGGGTGCTAGGAAAAGTTTCACTTCTTCATTCATCTAATCATGCCTAAGAGCTTGTGTATGGTGTCTTTCCCTTGTTTCCCTTATGTGTTGGTCCCTTGAGGGTGACTTTATTGAAGATTGGGTTGAGGGAGAGAAAAGATGGGGTGTGGCTTGATAGATGAGGTGTGA
Organism: Solanum sitiens; assembly: GCA_016801875.1. Taxonomy (NCBI): domain Eukaryota; kingdom Viridiplantae; phylum Streptophyta; class Magnoliopsida; order Solanales; family Solanaceae; genus Solanum; species Solanum sitiens. Next base: position 110,355 of record JABWTJ010000411.1, read on the forward strand.
AAAAAATGGTGGTGATGACACTAGGTTGGTTTGGTTGCTTTTGAAAGGTAGTATAGTTTTCAAGAATGGTAAGGTATAGAGTTAGAATGTGAAGGAGTGGTTGTTGAGATTGGTTGAAGTTGTTTAGAACCTAATCATAGAAAGGAATATGAATAGATGAGAGGAGTAAGGGTGAGTTTCTCCTAGTAAGGGGGGTGTAAAGGCTAGATGGTTGAACCTTGAGAGTCTTTAGTTTTCATGAGCTAGACTTTTGGTGAGAAAGTATTAGAAGATTTAAGGTACCTTGAGAAAGTTCCTTGTGATAGATGTTATTTTGACCTTAGAATAAGTTTCTCCTATGTGGGGGAGTATGGTGAAGAGTATGATTATTGGGAGTGAGGTACCCTTAAATTTTCATTATGTGTTTATTCAAGCCTAAAACGAAGAGTTCTTGGTAACTTGATTTGTATAAGAGTTTTTGTGGAGAAAGAGTTCCAAACATTCTCCTTATGATATGCATGTTTGGTTGAAATTGAATTTCATTAACTTCTTGCATTATGTATGTTATGAATCCATATTATGATTTAAAAGGCGTTTATATTATGTTACTTTGAATATTAGCATGTCTATATAATGAATTGCCTAAAAGTTGCATTTTTGAAAAAGTTGCACAATTCACTGTAATGCACTGCCAGTTCACTGTAAGATTTTTCAAAAATTGACTAATTGATTCTTTAGTCAAAAATTGTTGTTACGTGGTTAGAACTGATATATATGAACATGATATTGAATATAAAATGAGTTTTTACTATTTGAAATGAAGGATGTGAGTTTTATAGCATGATGAGATATAAAATCTATTCTAGTTTCTTGTTGTGTTGTGAATCTCTTGATTTTTGTGAAATTGATGTTTTCTCCTTGATTGTGTGTTATGTGGTATGGTTATTAGCTTATAATTGAATTGCTATACTTGGAAGTGTTCGGAGAGTGGCAAGTGTCATTCGAGGACGAATGTTGTCCAAGTGGGGGAGATTGTAAGGTCTCAAAAATGACTTAGGTGAAGCTAGAGCCTAACGTGGTTGTCATGATTTTCTAAATTCCTAATATGGTCTATAAAGTGTTATTGAGGCAGTAGCTAAGAGTTTAGGTGCATTGGAAGTCAAACATCAAGGGATGACCAAGACGTTGGACGACTATGTCACCTAAGTGCCTCATATGTGGTTCTATGTGATTATGTGTAATGCATGCGATTGTCTGGTTCTTAAATGTTTATATGACGTTTATAGTCAGTGTGTCAAGTTTCGTGAGGTTTGGAAGTCAAACGGTCAAGAACGTTTATGACATTTGAAAGTTGTGCCTAGAAATGACCTTGTGTGTCTAAGCATGTTTCGTCGAGTTTTACGTGTTCGTTTTGGATGAAACTTATGTGGTAGGTCCTAAACTCGTATACGTGCATGTTTGGGTTGGAAACGTCTTGGTACGACTCCATGTAGTACCCTCTAGGGGCCCTAGAGGAGGACCCCAACCTTGAGCTCAACACTGCCACGCAGTGTCCAGTCGACAGACCAGCCGACGGCCAGTCGACCAGCCGACGGCCCGTCGATGGTTCTCGTCGATTGGGACATATTGCCTTCAGGATGAGGAGTCCCTGAACCAAACCACGAAACCCCATCGATGGGACGTGGTCTGACTGACGGTCCATCGATGTGGGCGTCGATGGGAGCAAGCTGTTCGTGACTTAGGAGTTTAAGGGTGCAACGATGAGACCCCATAGACGGGGCGTGGGTGAGACCATGGACCGTCGATGGTCACGTCGATGGTGCAGTGTATTTTTGGCTAGCTTGCTGTTTAGTTAAGGGGTGAAGTCGTAAACTCACGCCAAGCCCCTATAAGTCTTTGGACGGTTGTTTTGAGTATTTATGGGTATTTTAAGAGTATATAAGTCATTAAACTCTAAATTAAACCCTAACACTAAGATCAAAACATATTCCCTCTAAAAGTTTCCCAAAAACCTCCATGAGAGTTCAAACTGAAGATGAAGCTTGAAGATGGATCTTCAATAGAGTTTCTTCTTCAATTAGCATTGGATTCTTCAAATAAGGTATGGGAGTTATTCATCTAAGGCTTGCTATCACCTTTGAGCCAATTTCAGAGATGATTTTCAAAGGATTTCAAAAAGATGAAAAAGTCCAATTTCTACTCTAACTGTTGGGTTCTTGCATGAAAGGTTTTCAAACGTTAAGATATGATGTTATTAATGTTTAGTTGATATTTTCCAATGAAATTTTCCATGAACCCTTGATCTTCTCAATTCTCTAATTTTCACTAAAATATGGGTGAATTGATTATGCTTTGAGATTTATGAATTCATGTGTAGATTGCTATGGGCTTTTGATTCATGTATAGATTATGTATTTATGATGTATAGGCTGTTTCAATTTGATTAATTGAGTAATGAATGCTCTTAGATCTATTGCATGCTAAGCCTATTGAATTTATATGAACTCAATGCTTATGGATACTAGTGTAGTTTCTTATGGGTTTTCTAATGATGTAAGGATTGTATTCAATTGATATCTATTTGGTATTAGATTGATAAATGTATATTGAATTGACTTAGATTCATTGAGTATTATGATTTGTGATTTGGATTGATGTTCATGGCAATGGGTAAGGTCTTTATGATATTGAATTTGATGATTTAACTTGGGATTGAAGTGGTGAGATCAATTGGGTGGTATGCTTCCCTAACTCTTTTATTATTATGTATAGCTATTGTAATTTAGCTCTTGGATTATGTGTGATTGGTATGGTCCACTTATGATGGCGGTGTTATGTGAATTGATGTGGCCTTGTCTGCGTTATTTTAAGTATATTGACGATCATGGCCTTGAGAGTCTTTAGTTTTCTTGAGCTAGACTTTGGGTGAAAAAGTATTAGAAGGTTTGAGGTGCCTTGAGGAAGTTCCTTGTGATAGATGTTATGTTGACCTTAGAATGGATTTCTCCTAAGTGGGGGAGTATGGTGAAGAGTATGATTATTGGGAGTGAGGTACCCTTAAATTTTCATTATGTGTTTATTCAAGCCTAAAAAGAAGAGTTCTTGGTAACTTGATTTGTATAGGAGTTTTTGTGGAGAAAGAGTTCCAAACATTCTCCTTATGATATGCATGTTTGGTTGAAATTGAATTTCATTAACTTCTTGCATTATGTATGTTATGAATCCATATTATGATTTAAAAGGCGTTTATATTATGTTACTTTGAATATTAGCATGTCTATATAATGAATTGCCTAAAAGTTACATTTTTGAAAAAGTTGCAGAATTCAGTGTAATGCACTGCCAGTTCACTGTAAGATTTTTTAAAAATTGACTAATTGATTCTTTAGTCAAAAATTGTTGTTACGTCGTTAGAACTGATGTATATGAACATGATATTGAATATAAAATGAGTTTTTACTATTTGAAATGAAGGATGTGAGTTTTATAGCATGATGAGATATAAAATCTATTCTAGTTTCTTGTTGTGTTGTGAATCTCTTGATTTTTTTGAAATTGATGTTTTCTCCTTGATTGTGTGTTATGTGGTATGGTTATTAGCTTATAATTGAATTGCTATTCTTTCGGAGAGTGGCAAGTGTCATTCGAGGACGAATGTTGTCCAAGTGGCGGAGATTGTAAGGTCTCAAAAATGACTTAGGTGAAGCTAGAGCCTAACGTGGTTGTCATGATTTTCTAAATTCCTAATATGGTCTATAAAGTGTTATTGAGGCAGTAGCTAAGAGTTTAGGTGCATTGGAAGTCAAACATCAAGGGATGACCAAGACGTTCGACGACTATGTCACCTAAGTGCCTCATATGTGGTTCTATGTGATTATGTGTAATGCATGCGATTGTATGGTTCTTAAATGAGTTTATATGACGTTTATAGTCAGTGTGTCAAGTTTCGTGAGGTTTGGAAGTCAAACGGTCAAGAACGTTTATGACATTTGAAAGTTGTGCCTAGAAATGACCTTGTGTGTCTAAGCATGTTTCGTCGAGTTTTACGTGTTCGTTTTGGATGAAACTTATGTGGTAGGTCCTAAACTCGTATACGTGCATGTTTGGGTTGGAAACGTCTTGGTACGACTCCATGTAGTACCCTCTAGGGGCCCTAGAGGAGGACCCCAACCTTGAGCTTAACACTGCCACGCAGTGTCCAGTCGACAGACCAAACGACGGCCAGTCGACCAGCCGACGGCCCGTCGATGGTTCTCGTCGATTGGGACATATTGCCTTCAGGATGAGGAGTCCCTGAACCAAACCACGAGACCCCATCGATGGGACGTGGTCTGACTGACGGTCCATCGATGTGGGCGTCGATGGGAGCAAGCTGTCCGTGACTTAGGAGTTTAAGGTGCAACGACGAGACCCCATAGATGGGGCGTGGGTGAGACCATGGACCATCGATGGTCACGTCGATGGTACAGTGTATTTTCGGCTAGCTTGCTGTTTAGTTAAGGGGTGAAGTCGTAAACTCACGCCAAGCCCCTAGAAGTCTTTGGACGGTTGTTTTGAGTGTTTATGGGTATTTTAAGAGTATATAAGTCATTAAACTCTAAATTAAACCCTAACACTAAAATCAAAACATATTCCCTCCAAAACTTTCCCAAAAACCTCCATGAGAGTTCAAAGTGAAGATGAAGCTTGAAGATGGATCTTCAATAGAGTTTCTTCTTCAATTAGCATTGGATTCTTCAAATAAGGTATGGGAGTTATTCATCTAAGGCTTGATATCACCTTTGAGCCAATTTCAGAGATGATTTTCAAAGGATTTCAAAAAGATGAAAAAGTCCAATTTCTACTCTAACTGTTGGGTTCTTGCATGAAAGGTTTTCAAACGTTAAGATATGATGTTATTAATGTTTAGTTGATATTTTCCAATGAAATTTTCCATGAACCCTTGATCTTCTCAATTCTCTAATTTTCACTAAAATATGGGTGAATTGATTATGCTTTGAGATTTATGAATTCATGTGTAGATTGCTATGGGCTTTTGATTCATGTATAGATTATGTATTTATTATGTATAGGCTGTTTCAATTTGATTAATTGAGTAATGAATACTCTTAGATCTATTGCATGCTAAGCCTATTGAATTTATATGAACTCAATGCTTATAGATACTAGTGTAGTTTTTTATGGGCTTTCTAATGATGTAAGGATTGTATTCAATTGATATCTATTTGGTATTAGCAATATAAATCTATATTGAATTGACTTAGATTCATTGAGTATTATGATTTGTGTAGATTCATTGAGTATTATGATTTGTGATTTGGATTGATGTTCATGGCAATGGGTAAGGTCTTTATGATATTGAATTTGATGATTTAACTTTGGATTGAAGTGATGAGATCAATTGGGTGGTATGCTTCCCTAACTCTTTTATTATTATGTATAGCTATTGTAATTTAGCTCTTGGATTATGTGTGATTGGTATGGTCCACTTATGATGGCGGTGTTATGTGAATTGATGTGGCCTTGTCGGCGTTATTTTAAGTATATTGACGATCATGGCCTTGAGAGTCTTTAGTTTTCTTGAGCTAGACTTTGGGTGAGAAAGTATTAGAAGGTTTGAGGTGCCTTGAGGAAGTTCCTTGTGATAGATGTTATGTTGACCTTAGAATGGATTTCTCCTAAGTGGGGGAGTATGGTGAAGAGTATGATTATTGGGAGAGAGGTACCCTTAAATTCATTATGTGTTTATTCAAGCCTAAAACGAAGAGTTCTTGGTAACTTGATTTGTATAGGAGTTTTTGTGGAGAAAGAGTTCCAAACATTCTCCTTATGATATGCGTGTTTGGTTGAAATTGAATTTCATTAACTTCTTGCATTATGTATGTTATGAATCCATATTATGTTTTAAAAGGCGTTTATATGATGTTACTTTGAATATTAGCATGTCTATATAATGAATTGCCTAAAAGTTGCATTTTTAAAAAAGTTGCACAATTCAATGTAATGCGCAGTTGACTGTAAGATTTTTCAAAAATTGACTAATTGATTCTTTGGTCAAGAATTGTTGTTATGTGGTTAGAACTGATGTATATGGACAGGATATTGAGTGTAAAATGAGTTTTTACTATTTGGAATGAAGGGTGTGAGTTTTATTGCATGATGAGTATAGAATCTATTCTAGTTTCTTATTGTGTTGTGAATCTCTTGATTTTGTGAAATTGATATTTTCTCCTTGATTGTGAGTTATGTGGTATGCTAATGATATTATAATTAAATCTCTATACTTGGAAGTATTCGGAGAGTGGCAAGTGTCATTCGAGGACGAATGTTGTCCAAGTGGGGGAGATTGTAAGGTCTCGAAAATGACTTAGCTGAAGCTAGAGCCTAACGTGGTTGTCATGATGGTGTAAGGTACTAAGATGGTATATAAAGTGTTATTGAGGCAGAAACTAAGAGTTTAGGTGCATTGGAAGTCGAACGTCAAGGGACGACCAGGACGTTCGACGACTAAGTCACCTAAGTGCCTCATATGTGGTTCTATGTTATTATGTGTAATGCATGAGCTTGTATGGTTCTTAAATGAGTTTATATGATGCTTATAGTCAGTGTGTCATGTTTCATGAGGTTTGGAGGTCAAACGTTCAAGAACATCCATGACGTTTGAAAGTTGTGCCTAGAAATGACCTTGTGTGTCTAAGCATGTTTCGTCGAGTTGTACGTGTTGGTTTTGGATGAAACTTATATGGTAGGTCCTAAACTCATATACGTGCATGTTTGGATTGAAAACATCTGGGTACGACTCCACGTAGGACCCCTAAGGGCCCTTAGAGGAGGACCCCAACCTTGAGCTCAACACTGCGAGGCAGTGTCCAGTGGACGGACCAAACGACGGCCCGTCGATAGGTCTCGTCGATTGGGACATGTTGCCTGCAGGTTTAGGAGTCCCTGAACCAAATCACAAGACACCATCGATGGGACGTGGTCTGACTGACGGTCCGTCGATGTGGGCATCGATGTGAGCAAGTTGTCCGTTACTTGGGAGTTTAAGGGTGCAACGACAAGACCCCATTGATGGGGCATGGGTGAGACCACGGACTGTCGATGGTCACGTCTATGGTGCAGTGTATTTTCAGCTAGCTTTCTGTTAAGTTGAGGGGTGAAGTTGTAACTCACCCCAAGCCCCTATAAGTTTTTGGACGGTTGTTTTGAGTGTTTATGGGTATTTTAATAGTATATAAGTCATTAAACTCTCAATTAAACCCTAACACTAATATCAAAACATATAATGTAGAGTCAAGGTTTCTAGAAGAAATCTCCTTGTCCCTTAACTATGTGCCCACATAGGACTCTAGCTTAGTGGATCCACCTAGAATAGCTATGTACGAATAATTGCACCTTAGGCAAGTGTTAACCCTCTCTTTTCAGTGTGGGAGTAGAACACCGGATTACATGTAGCTCACATGGTCTGATGTTGAATATGGTACTTATTTCCCTAAAGTAAAGGTATGAACAAGTTATGTATGTGAACTTATATTAGGGTTGTCTTAAAGGTTACTACATAGTGTGAGGGAGGGTATAGGACTTCTCTTACACATTGCGCATGTGGGATCCTTTAGGATGATGCTAGTAGTTTTCTATTATGATTATGATTATGTTTATGGTTATGTTGATAAACTATGACTAGTATTGGTATATGAAGCATGTTATATATGCGAATATGTTGTAAGTATGAAATGGGTTGCTTAATGTGATACTTAGCTTTGAATAGGGTTATGGGGCTTTATTATTGACATTGCACATGTGTTTCTTGAGTTACTTATATGTTGATATGATATTACTTATATGGGTATATTGAATTGTTAGTCATTGTGCATAGTTTTGACTAAATGGTGCCTTTTCTCATACATTAACGATTTTTATGTATAGGGACCATACTTAGTACATATGGTTTGTACTAACCCATATTTCTTCCCTTTTCCCCCAAACATTGTAGGTTCGGCCCGTTGAGGTATCATTGAGGCTAAAGCAAGAAGGCTTGGACTAGACTCTCCAAGTTTTGGTATGCCCTATAGTTCGAGGATGCTACCACACACTCTATCTTAGTAGTATTTGTATTGTCTAGTAGACATTCATTTCTTTCCTATTGTTTAAGATATTGATGTAAGCCCTAAGTGGCAATTATGAATTTGTGTAAAGGCTTTTCCCGGATTTATTGATTTCGTTATAGATGGTTGATATGAGAAAAAGTGTTAGACTAAATTCCTATGCGTTTTTATGGTCTATTCCGAGAAGCCTATGTATGCTTCCTATGTAGAGGTCAATGTAAACCACCATGCTATATAAGCAAAAGTTTTAATTTTTCCGCATTTTTGACTTATGATTTGCTATGATGAATGCTAAGAGGCTTGTATTAGTCGTCATAGAGGACGACGATGCCGGTTACGCCTAGGGGATACTTTGGGTCATAATAAACTTGGACCTCAACCAAATACTAGTACCGCTTCTAGAATTTGGGATTTCATGAGGATGAACCCTCCCACTTTTCATGGAACTAAGGTGGATGAAGATCCACAAGGTTTAATAGATGAGGTTTTTAAAGTTGTAGATGCTATGGGTGTGACCCTTAGGAAGAAAGCGAAGTTAGCCGCTTACCAACTGAAGGATGTGGCTCAAGTGTGGTTTGAGCAATGGAGTGGTGAAAGACCCTTAGGAGATTGTCTGGTTGATTGGGAGGAATTCAAAGAGGCTTTCCTAGATAGGTTCTTTCCCTTAAAGTCGAGGGATAAGAAGATGGTTGAATTCATGAACCTTCGTCAAGGGGGAATGAGTGTGCAAGATTACTCTCTCAAATTCACCAAACTCTCTAAGTATGCCCCAACCATGATAGCCAACCATAGGGATAGGATGAACAAATTAGTGCTGGGAGTGTCTAGCTTTGTGGAGAAAGAGCATCGTACGGAAATGCTTCTTAATGACATGGATATTTCTAGACTCATGGTGTATGCACAACAAATTGACGAGTCCAAAATTAGGGAGATAAGGTAAGAGGGTAAGAGGCCTTTGTTAGATGATTCTAGTCACCAAAAACCTAAGAAGAGATTCTATCACCAAGATTCATCCATGGGAAACAAGGATAGGGCTCCAAACCAAAATTCCCAAGGTGGTGGCACAGTTTTTATAGGACTAGGTGTGCTTCTTATGGAAAGCAACATTTGGGTAAGTGTCTTACCGGAACGGATGGTTGTTTTAGTTGTGGTAGTAAAGGCCACAAGATGAGGGAATGCTCTAGCATCAAAGCAAGAGGGAAAGAGGTCAATCAAGATCCTCAAAGTTGTCTAGATCACAATGCTCCAAAGAAGAATCATCCCTATGGGATGGGAGCTAGGAAAGATAACTAATCCGGAGTTGATAGTCCCGGTAAGTCTTAACTCTTTATGGTTGTTATTTTTCTGTTATGAGATGAGTTTATAAAGTTTTATACTTCATATGATCATTCCATCTTGATGAATCAATCAAAGAATTTATTTTTGAAATTTTGACATGTTTAGTAGTGATACAGTGAATGCTCACTGTAAAGTTTCTCATTTTTGAAGAAAATTATATTGTCTTGAATGGTAGTTTCAATTTGTGTAAAAGTGTTGTATATGAACATGTTTAATGTTGGATAAGGTAGTTCCTCCATAAAAGAAGGATAAGAGTGAGTTTTGAAATTATGAAGTTTTCCAAAAGTTGCTTATGTGCAAAGTGTGTGAAAGTGTGAAATGGTGCTCCTTGTTAGTTGATTCTTTGATGTTGATTGTATTTATTATGATTGTAATGTGTTATGTGTGATAATGGAGTCCTTGATGGTCTTAAAGTTTTAGTGTCATTCGAGGAGGAATGTTCTTCCAAGTGGGGGAGAAGGTAACACCCTAAAACGAACTAAGGTGAACTAGAGCTTCCTGATTGTTTCTTGAGTTAATTTTGTTATAAAATGAGTTATATTAGTGTTCTTAGGCAGTGTGTGAAGTTTGGTTATGTTTGGACGTCAAACGTCCAAGAACATCCATGACGTTCGGAAGGTGTGACTTAGAAAGTGTTCATGTGTCTTGATGTGTTTCAGTAAGTTTTACGTGTTCGTTTTGTTTTAAATTTGTGTGAGATGTTCCTATGACTTAGAATACTACATTAGAGGTTTAACATCTGGGTACGACCCCACCTAGGACACACAAGGGGCCCTAGAGAAGGTCCCAAGACTTAGGTCGAAAGTTGCCTTGGCAGTGTCCACCAACGAGGGCAAACAACAGCCAGTGGTCCAACCAACGGTCCGTCGACTTTCCCCGTAGATTGTACTTATAAGGTGGTCTATCCATGCCCCAAATGAGGCTAAGTTTCCACCAACGAAACCCCATCAATGTACCGTTGATGGACAGACGGTCCGGTGGTTGCATCTGTCTGTGAGCTGCCAAAAAGCTTCTAGCAGGCTGCCTTGGCTTGGGATGTTTGGTTAATTCACCCCAAGTCTTTTAGGGACCTTGGACATTTATTTTAAAGTTATTTAGGTATATTAAAGAGTTACAAACCCTAAGACCTAATTTTAGACCTCATTTTCTAAAACCTAAAACCCCTCTCCCTTAGAACTCTCTCTCGAACTCCATAGAAGCTAGAAGTCAAGAAGGAGCTAGGAGGGCTGTTGGTGGTGAAGTTCTTCATCAAAACTATTGGGTTTTCTTGTACTTCAGGTATGATATCCATACTTGAACTCTCTTCCATTCAAGGAGTCACTTCCAATGAATTTTCAAAAAAGGGTTTTCAACCCTAGTTCTTCTATCTTCAACTCTAAACATGGGTCTTGCATGAAAATATTTCTAATGATTCAAATATGATGTTTCTAATGTTAGTTGGTGATTTTAATGCTAAAACTTCAACGAAATCATGTTAAAGCTTTTCATCAAATTTTGGATTAAGAAATTGGTTAAATGAGCAAGAATTGGTAGTCTTTGAGCTTTGGTTTCTTATGGTTGATATTGTTGTTTAGCTACTGCCCTAAGGTATATATTATGATGAAATATTGAGTAAAATATTATAGGTGATGGAAGCTTGGATAAAAGGGTAAGTTGGTTATGTTGTTTAACCTTAATTTCAAAATGCTCTTGAGTGGTATGGTGCACCTTCTTGGTGGCGGTGTTTACTTGACTTATATGAATGTAAAGTTACTTTCTCATTGTGCATGAGGACATGAAGTCTTGTTATGTGAATTAAGGATGATAATTATGTTATTCTTGTTAAATGTGCTTTATAAAGTTATTATGTGAAGTAGGCTAGAGTATATGCTTGAATGAATTATATGATTATGTGAAGCATGTAAACTGTGTGATGTGATAAATGAAGGTTTAAAGCATGTATAGAAGTTAATGTCAATGAAATGATGCTTATATTCAAGGTGTGTTCACATGCACACACACACACTTAAATGAATGAATAAAGCTAAGTTAAGTAAAAAGGGGAGTTTTGGGGTGAACACTCTTCTTTAGTTGAGATGAAGTGTTATGTAGCAACCTCACTACATCCTAAGAGATTTCTAAGATGGGTCATAGGATGTATACCCTTAGTGAGTTGAGATGTGGTGTTCACTAGTTATCCTTAATCTATATTCTAAAATGTTGAGAATCCGTGGAGAATTATGCTTAGCACCGAGAGGATATGAAGAAGGGTTGGTTACACTTCGTGAGTTGAGATGTTGTATTCCAATGTACCTCTTGAGATGAGTACTCCTAGCTAGTAGAGAATGACTTACTTAGTAGAAATTTCCTTATCCCTTAACTATGCGCCCGCATAGGTCTAGATATTGGGAAATCCATGTAAAACCTAAGAGAATGACCTTACTCTAGGCAAGTGAGGATCCCTCATCCGATAGGGATTAATATCGGGATTCCATGTCTAGCTCCCATGGTCTATGTCTTTTAAGCTAACCCCCACAAAAGTAATGAATGGTCTAAGTCTTCTAAAAGAGTGTGCTACTTAGTGTAGGTAGTGGAATGGGACGTTATTTATCCATTGCACTAGGTAGGCATTCTGAAAGAGGAGTCTAGGTTTGTCTTATATGACTTGAATGAACTAAGTCTTCTAAAAGAACGTACTACTTAGGGAGGGGGTGGTATGAGACGCTATCTATCCATTGCACTAAGTAGACTTTCCGAAAGGGAAGTCTTGGTGCCAAGCCTTCTAAATGAGTGTACTACTTAGGGTAGGTGGTGGTATGGGACACTATCTTCTTATTTCACTAAGTAGGCATTCCGAAAGGGAAGTCTTGGTGTGTTGTGAGTGTTCTTAAAATGTCTTGTTATTGAGTGGTGACTTGTTCTCCTTAGTGGAGTAAGCCTATGATGGGTAGTCTTAAGGATCTCCTTGGTGGGCATTGAAAGAGGTGTATGGGTGTTTCCTTCATGTCTTACCTTGGAGAGTCTTAGGATAACCTCGGTTAGGAAACTCCTACGGAAATAAGTTCGCTTTCTCTTGGAAATACCTTGGGATTTCACTGTTTTGGAGTCGAATGGGTTCACTGTAAGGAAAAAAAATTGTTTACTGTAAATTTTGGGTACTTCACTGTAAAGTGCTTCTTTTTGCTAAAATTATGGAAATCCTTCTCTAAGTGTTAAATGATGATTCTTATATTATTTTACTTCTAAATTCATGAATCCTTTAATTATTTATGGAAATCCTTCTTTTTGCTAGAATTTTTTTTCTCTTGAATGGTAGTTTCAATGTGTGTAACGGTGTTGTATAATAGCATGTTTAATGTTGGACAAGGTATTTCCTTTATAAAAGAAAGATAAGGGTGAGTTTTGAAATTGTGAAGTTTTCCAAAAGTTGCTTATGTGAAAAGTTTGTGAAAGCGTGAAATGGTGCTCCTTGTTAGTTGATGCTTTGATATTTAGTGTATTGATCAAGATTGTAATGTTTATGTGTTCTAATGGAGTCCTTGATTTTCTTAAACTTTTAGTGTCATTCGAGGACGAATGTTATTCCAAGTGGGGGACAATGTAACACCCTAAAATGAACTAAGTGAACTAGACCTTCATGATCTTTTAATGAGTTAATTTTGTTATAAAATGAGTTATATTAGTGTAATTAGGCATTGTGTGAATTTTGGTTAAGTTTGGAGGTCAAACGCCCAAGAACGTTCATGACGTTTGGAAGGTGTGCCTTAGAAATGTTCATATGTCTTGATGTGTTTGAGTGAGTTTTACGTGCTCGTTTCTTTTTTGAAATTGGTGTAGGATGTTCCTAAGACCTAGAAGAATATGTTTAGAAGTTTAACGTCCACGTACAAGCCCACCTAGGACCCATAAGGGGCCCTAGAGAAGGGCCCAAGACTTAGGTCCAAAGCTCCCTTGGCAGTGTCCACCAACGAGGGCAAACGACGGCCAGTGGTCCAACCAACAGCCCGTCGACTTGCCCCGTTGATTTGACCTGAAAGGTGGGCTATCCAGTCCCCAATTGAGGCTAAGTGTCCACCAATGGAACCCCACCAACGGGTTGCATCCGTCTGTGAGCTGCCAAAAAGCTGCTAGCAGGCTGCCTTTGCTTTGGGTGTTTGGTAAATTCACCCCAAGTCTTTTAGGGACCTTGGACATTTATTTTAGGGTTATTTAGGTATATTAAAGAGTTCCAAACCCTAAGGCCTAAATTTAGACCTCATTTTCTAAAACCCCAAAACCCTCTCCCTTAGAACTCTCTCAAACTCCATAAAAGCTAGAAGTCAAGAAGGATCTAGGAGGGCTGTTGGTGGTCAAGTTCCTCATAAAAACTAGTGGGTTTTCTTCTACTTAAGGTATGATATCTATCCTTCAAATCTCTTAAATTCAAGGAGTCACTTCTAATGAATTTTCAAAAAGGGTTTTCAACCCTAGTTTCTTCTATCTTCAACTCTAAACATGGGTCTTGCATGAAAACATTTCTAATGATTCAAGTATGATGTTTCTAATGTTAGTTGGTGATTTTGATGCTAAAACTTCAATAAAATCATATTAAATCTTTTCATTAAATTTTGTCTTAAGAAATGGTTAAATGAGCATGAATTGGTAGTCTTTGAGCTTTGGTTTCTTATGGTTGATATTGTTGTTTAGCTACTACCCTAAGGGCTATATTATGATGAAATATTGACTAAAATGTTATAGGTGATGGAATCTTGGATAAAAGGGTAAGTTGGTTATTTTGTTTATCTTTAATTTCGAAATGCTCTTGAGTGGTATGGTCCACCTTCTTGGTGGCGGTGTTTACTTGACTTATTTGAATGGGAAGTTACTTGTTCATTGTGAATGAAGCCATGAAGGCTTGTTATGTGAAGAAAGGATGATAATGATTTTATTCTTGTTATATGTGCTTATGAAGCTATTATGTAAAGTAGGTTAGAGAGTATGCTTAAATGAATTATATGATTATGTGAAGAATGTAAAGTGTGTGATGTGATGAATGACGGTTTAAAGCATGTATAGAAGTTAATATCAATGAAATGATGCTTATATGCAAGGTGTGTTCACATGCACACACACTTAAATGAATGAATGAAGCTAAGTTAAGTAAAAAGGGGAGTTTTGGGGTGAACACTCTTCGTGACTTGAGATGAAGTGTTTAGTAGCAACCATACCACATCCTAAGAGCTTTCTAAGATGGGTCGGAGGATGATTACCCTTCGTGAGTTGAGATATGGTGTTCACTAGTTATCCTTAACCTATAATCTTAAATGTTGAAAATCCGTGGGGAGTTATGCTTAGCACAGAGAGGATATGAAAAGGGGTGGTTACACTGTGTGCATTGAGATGTTGTATTCCAATGTACCTCTTGAGATGAGTACTCCTCGTTAGTACATAATGAGTTACTTAGTGGCAATCTCCTTATCCCTTAACTATGTGCCCGCGTAGGTATAGCTATTGGGAAAGCCATGTAAAAGCTAAGAGAATGACCTTACTCTAGCTAAGTGAGGATCCCTCATCCGATAGGGGTTAATATCTGGATTCCATGTTTAGCTCTCATGGTCTATGTAGGTTAAGATAACCCCCACAAATGTAATGAATGTGCAAAGTCTTCTAAATAAGTGTGCTACTTAGGGTAGGTAGTGGAATGGGACGCTATTTATCCGTTGCACTAGGTAGGCATTTCGTAAGGGGAGTCTTGGTGAGTCGTATATGAATGGAATGAACTAAGTCTTCTAAAAGAACGTACTACTTAGGATAGGTGGTTGTATGGGACGCTATATATCCATTGCACTAAGTATACCTTCCCAAAGGGAAGTCTTGGTGCCAAGCCTTCTAAAAGAGTGTACTACTTAGGGTAGGTGGTAGCATGGGACGTTATCTACTCATTGCACTAAGTAGGAATTTCGGAGGGGAAGTCTTGGTGTGTTGTTGAGTGTTCCTCTAATGTATTGTTATTGAGTGGTGACTTGTTCTCTTGAGTGGAGTAAGCCTGTGATGGGTAGTCTTAAGGATCTCATTGGTGGGCATTGAAGGAGGTGTATGGGCGTTTCCTCCATGTCTTACCTTGAAGAGTCTTAGGATAACCTCGGTTAGGGAAATTCCTACTGAAATAAGTTCACTTCCTCTTGGAAATACCATGGGAGTTCACTGTTATGGAGTCAAATGGGTTCACTGTAAGCAAAAAAGTGGTTACTGTAAATTTTGGGTACTTCACTGTAAAGTGCTTCTTTTTGCTAAAATTATGGAAATCATTCTTTAAGTGTTAAATGATGATTCTTATATTGTTTTACTTCTAAATTCATGAATGTTTTAATTATTTGGCATGTAAGTTGATTTTACTAAAATATCCCTTTTTACATGATTTTGCATATGTCATACTTAGAACATTGTTTTGTACTAACCCCATACTTTCAATACTCTATAAGTATAGGTTTTTGGAAGCGAGGTTGCAGGCTAGAAGGAAAAGCTTGGGAAAGATTCTCTCACGACTAAGTATGTCCTCATATATTCGAGGGCATAATTCCTATCTTCTTAGTTTCCTTATGTGAAGACTTATTATGTATTTGTTTTAATGTAAAGGGTCGTGTCCCTTAGATATTATGTAGTGTCTTTAAGTTTGCCTTGTGACGGTGAGATTTTCTAGTATTTATGAAATATTTCCTTTTATTAATTTCTTTGTGAAAAGTTTTAAATTCCGCACTACTTTTCATGTCTTATGTAATGAACGCTAGTTAAAGGGCTTGTACAAAACCCCAAAGGGTCAAGTGCGCCCCGTCATGACCCAAGGGTTCTCCCTAACTTCTAGGGGGTACTTTCGGGTCGTGACATCTTTGTAGGTGCATTATGACTAGGTAATGACTAAGAGATGGTACCTTTTAATATGCCCCTTTTTATTGAACTTACTCTGTTACAACAAAGGCTAGCACCGAGTGAATATGTTATGGGTTGTAGATCTACTTGAGAAGGAGACTAGAGTGCAATGTAGCTCTACTTCAAGAGGAGAATAGAGTACATAAAAGCCCTTGATATTCCTTATCTATGTGCCTACATGGGTTGTGTCCTAGTTCTACCCTTGGCAAGTATAACACCCTCCATTGGAGTAGGGTAGACTAAGGATTCCATGCCTAGATTGTATGGTCTCTATCAATTATTGCCTCTTCTCATCATATGGTATACATTCTAGTATTTGATAAGTTCTACAATATTTAGGTAGTGGAATGGGACGCTATCTAGACAGGGCACAAGTAGGCTTTGATGGTCCTAGGGTGTAGGTTCCCTAGGTCTTTCTAAGACCATAATGTGAAGTCCTTAATGAATGAAATGTCATCTAATTGACTTAATGAATGATTTTGGATTTAACTAAATGTATGTTGAATAGAATGGCCTCTATCTAGGGTAGCTTTGAGGGTTGCTTAGGTAACCTTGAAGAGGGTGTATGGGCGGTCTCTTCTTGTCCTACTTAGATGAATCTTCGAGTAAACTTAGGTGGTGAGTAAATAAATTATAAATGGAACAATCTTACCTTAGGAAATCTTATGGATTGTTTAGGTAGGCTTGAAGAGGGTGTATGGGCGGGTCTTCTTATCTTACTTAAGTAAGTCTTAGGATAACCTTTTGTAGGAGGTGTATATGTTGATATTGTTTCTAAGTCATGTTAATGCTATATTGTGGGTCTTATTTGGAAGGTGTCTTATATGTGAAGCTTGACATGTTGAAAGTGGTTCTTGTACTTATTATATGAAGTTTTCTCAAAAAGTACATATTTCATACAAATGTCTGTTTAACATGATTTTATTGCATATCACCTACTTAGTACATACACTGTGCTAATTTCGTATGTTGTTTACTTCTAATGGTGTAGGTAGCGTTTGACAAGAGTTGGTTGAGGTCAAGCTTCGATACTAGCACTCATTCAAGCAAAAGCTCTTTTATGTCCTCAATCAATTCGAGGACATCAATATGTTTAGCTTTTCTAGTAAAGACATTGTACTAGACTTTGTTAATTCGTATTCGAATTTTTTATGGGTTGTGTCCCAAAGATGTTCATGAATCTAAATTGGCTACTTTGAGACTTAGCATTTCTATCGTTTTCTACAAATAAGATTATTCAGATATGTGGTGAAAAGATTTAATTGCGCACTACTTTTCATATATGTTATTCAATGAACGATGTCTAAGGGCTTGTACAAGACATCCAAGAGGTCAAGTATGTTGTGTGACAATTCAAGAACCCTAACTTCTAGGGGTACTTTGTGTCATTATATAGCTAACACAACGGGGGCTCCCGAGGTGCATATGGTCGGCCCTTCAGGTGTCTCGGTGATACAAACGATCCTAAGAGAATGAAGATAGATCACTAAGCCATTTTTAGCCACAAATTAAACCCCCAAATTTTTTTACATAATGGTTCCTTCTTCCTAGCCCTGCTATGTTTTCGACCTGAACTTACCTTCAGAAATTCTTGGAAAATTCCAACATATACCGCATTATCTGCATCACAAGTTCTAGTGCATATTATCCTAATCATTAACTATACCCTAAAAGTTCCTGGGTTATTGAAGATAGGTAGTCGTAGTGATTCGACAATCAGTTCTATTATATTTCTAATTACTTATCCAGTTAGAATGTATTAACTGACCTGTGTGTGCTACAGTAATGTATGACACTCACTCTAGAAAGGCTGAGGCCTGTCTCCGCTTTCTCAGGATAGGGTTCTCCCCACTTCTTTCAAGGTTTGAATTTAGTTAAGGAGCTGTTGAATACATTGTTCCACCATATCAGATTTTGACTATTGTTTGCATGTTGTGATTCATTTGATTTCATCTAGTAACCCTCAAGTACAACGGATCCAAGCTTGTAGGATAAGAGAGTGGTACCTACTGGCTTGAAAGCCTTTCTAGGGATTTAATTGTCGTATACCACCTTCTAGTGACACTTTCACAATTTGAAATAATTCCATTGATTCGTATGGCTCTACATTCATGAAGCTCGTAAACTCGCAATTGACTCCAAAATCAATCATTTTGTGGCACAGGGCGTGGCTAAACTATCTATGATGGGGGGGGGGGGAGCTCCATCTTTCCTCATGAGGACGAGTTTGGTTTCAAAACCCAACTTCCATCATCGGTAGAATCCCCAGGCGAGGAAAATTACATTAAGAAAGGAAGAGAGAAAAACAAAGTAATGCCAAGAGCTACGTCAATACTCTCAAGGAAAAAGCGGGATACTTAGGTGAAAGGGTTGAAACAAGGCTTGCTAAACTGCTGATCTTACTTAAGCACTCGTTGTCGTCTCGTCCTCGCTACATTGAAGAGTACCTATGCAGTATGTTCAGGTTCAGTCATGAGGGGGAGGACTTCATCTGTCTACTATCACACAACATTTGCCCGACTTGTTACTTCTTCATTTTCTAACCCTAATACGCCTAAACTCGATTTTTCCCCTCAAATTCTCTCTAGATTTAGGCACCTCATATATATTTTTGCATCCAAATTGGACACGCAAGTGTACATTGTTGTTCAAGAATTTAAGTGGCTCTTATGAGTAGTTGGGTATCCTACCCACAGAGACTTACGATTAGAATAACTTGAAGTGTTATCAAGATTTCAAGAGTGATTTACTTAG
This sequence comes from Solanum sitiens, assembly GCA_016801875.1. Lineage (NCBI taxonomy): Eukaryota > Viridiplantae > Streptophyta > Magnoliopsida > Solanales > Solanaceae > Solanum > Solanum sitiens. The sequence goes on from JABWTJ010000411.1 coordinate 129,416, forward strand.
TAATCTAAAAGTTAACCAAAATTAAACAAGTGTGATTTAATTTCAACGGTTTCAAACAATGAATGAGTAAAGTCAAGGACTGCAACTTTTATCAAGATTCATGAATTTTACTCTATTTAAATGGATTTTTAACAACTTTGTAATCAATGATCAAAGGTTTAAGTGTAAGATTATCTTCTCCCGACCTCTAATCGCCTACAATAAATGACAACCTAACTACATCGTTGAGCGGGGATAGGTTGGACTTAGTACCAAGCATTAAAATTTCTCTTGTGTAATGACCAAACATGGTTTCTAGGTATATCTCTATCCTAGATATAATTACCTCTAATTATTAAGAGAAAATCATGCTTATTATACCCCACGTTCTGTCCTCTTATTCCTCTCCCAAGTTCAATTCGGATAATGTGTTTATTTCAATGGTGATCAGGCATGAAATACGAAAATAAGAACATAAGAAGTATTTATATGATAATCAATATTAACCTATAAAAATTCAATAAATTACCATCATATTGTAGCCACAACCCTAGAACTAGGGTATTTAGCTACTCATAATAGTAGTTTCGATTAAACAATGTTTAATCATCATAAAGAGATCAAAAGTAAAAGCATTTATGAAAAAACCCTAAAAATTGCAAAATAGCTCTCCAACTTGTCATTCTTCAAAACCCATTTTTTTATAAAATAAAATATAGGCCTATTTATAATTGAAACAAAATGGAAAAAACTGGCAACCAAGGGCGCGACGCAGAGGCCTTTCTGAGATTTACTTTGTGAAAAACCAATCTTCCCCGCGACGTGGTTTATACACGAAGAACTCTACTCAATCTGAATTTCGCAAAAAAAATTAAAAATCCATCTTCGTGAAGAGGAGAAAGTACGGAGTGTTCTACCTAAATTTGTTAATTTGAACCAACGAATCACATCCCTCACTGCGACGCAGAGAGGATACATATCTCCCTTGACTTCATTTTTTCACTATTCCTTCTTGCTACTTTTTGTTTCGATCCTTTCACGCTTTCTGATGCCCATTTTAGTGTTTCTTTCTTCATCCAAGCTTGCCTAACAGCTAATGATGTGGGTTAGCTCATATCCAATCAAAAGACTCAATATGTCTATAAAGAACATGAATTTATTTCAAACGGCTTCAATATGGTTATTCTTAGGTTCCTAGGTGATTAATAACGTTTCAAACACTTCATCCAATTCTAAGCGTCAATGATTGTTAGTCAGTATATAACCCAACTAAATGAGTTGGGGTCGAATCCCATAGGGAGTTGTATGTGTTTAAGATTCAATAGCAAAGTGTGAACATGTTCAAATCAATAATAGGAATAAACATTATCGAATTAAAACATAATTCAAATCAGGGGTGACACAAATGTCAAATTTGGGGATTTTGGTTTCAATTATCAACTACAACATCAACAAAAACAACGTAATAACAATAATGAGATGAGTTCTTAGGATGTGATTCAATTGTACGCTAATGTAGGAAAATGGGTGATTGCAACTATTAGGAAATATCTAAATATTAGTAAGTAAGCTAGACTATAGAGGAGGTAAACGTTTTCTAGAACAATTCACACCGAATGAGTGGACTTCTCTCGAACATCGACAAGCATGCAAAATAAGAATAGCCTACGCCTTAGTCCATTCACTCTCTCGAGCCAAATATGTGGAAAAGGGTTTAGAATTCACTCTTTTGAGCTGAACCAATGACAACCCAGTACCCACAAACCATCAATAAAACACCTTAGTTCTCAAACCTCTCTCTCGAGCAAGCCAAGAACACAAATGTAGAATCACATTTGCAACTATATTCTTAGATTAAATCACAATAAATGATTGAACTCACTTTTAAACAACATTTAAACTAAAAATTAGCAATTCCTATAAGCCAAATAAGCCAATAATAACATAATGACACCCCAAGAATAGGGGTTTTAGCTAGACATCATAAAAAGATATCATTACAAAATTGAGTTTCCATGAACTGGGTAAGATTAATTTCGTCTTTACAAAGGTCCAAATTGAAGAATCTCAAAGACCCACTTCCCATTTCTCAAAAGTGAAAAATTTTCAATTCTTCAAAACTAAGGAAAACTTGTGTCAATATTTAAAACTGTAAATTTATTCAATATAATGAAAGCCTAACTCATAAACACCAAAGACTCTCAAAGCCTTATCATATTTCCATAATATCCTCGATTTAGGAGATAACTCATACTAGCTCTTTCAAACATCACATCTTCCCCTCATATGGTCGGAGATAACAACATCAAACCTTCTCAATTATCACACCTACACATTTTTAAAACCACATTTAATCATCTCTTTCAACCAACCTCAAAACACAACATATCCAAGCCGGATTCTACCAATAATACTCACCATCATAAGGCAACTTATCCAGCCTAAGGTCACCATCACAACCTATTATATGAAATCTATAAAATCGCACACAACTTTTTCTCTCCCTCCGCCTTGCAACACAACCTCACAGAGGAATCGAACTCAAAGGACCATAACATAAGGAACAAGGGAAAGACATCATGGAGAAAAACACTTAGGGACGATTAGAATAATGAAGAAGAGAAAGTTTCTTAGCACCCGATAGTCTCCTATTCATAATGTGGCGGGCTTCACATTATGAACAAGAGTCTACTAGATATGGTTTTGAGACAACCTAAGACCATACCGAAAACTTATGCTCTGATACAAAGTTTGGTATGACCCGAGAGTACCTCCTAGCCGTAACCGGTGTATTTACCTCTCGGAGGTCTCATACAAGCCACATGGATCTTTCATTGCATACGATACTCATAATAAGTAAGAATATAAAACTTTCTTCACACACTAAGAACACTTTAATTAATAAGCAAGCAGAAGACTTTAAAACATCTATCTTTATAACACGTGTGTCTCATAAACCATCTAATACTTTAGAGTACAACATTGGGACAAATCCCATACAAGACTTAAAATAAAGACTAGAAAGGCATAAAAGGAACATGTGGGTCTTGTCCTTGAATCTATGAGGACTCACCAAGTCTTCATCTTCAACCACTTAGAGACCTAATCAACATCCATATCATACCAAATCTCCAATCCCTACACTTTATTAAGCACTAAGTATGGAGATCATGCAAAAACAACAAAAAAAGGGACATTTATTATCGAAACATGCTTTCATGACATTTTGATAAAAACCTTTATTATAAGAGTTTAAGAGACATAACACAAAGTCCACATTCACATATTAAGTCATTTTCAAGTAACATATATATAACACTTAATTCCAAATTCATCAAGTAATCTTTCATCATTTAGACTCTTTACCTGAAACTACTCTAAGCCCCACATAAGTAAGACATGAGGAGACCGCCCATACACCCTCTTCAAGCATACCTAAGTGTTCCTCAAAGCCACCCTAGATAAGAATCTTTCTATTCAACATACTATCATTAGGATAACATACATTATTTAAGTCATTCAAAAGTCAATCATACAATTCAGGGAGTTCACATAATTGTCTTGGAAGACCTAGGGAACCCACTTTTGTATCTTAAAAGCCTACTTGTGCCATGTGTAGATAGCGTCTATAACACTACAGATGCTCCATGACTTAGACTAGAGAATCACCTATTAGATAATGGTTCAAATGAAATTTCAAGACCTAGAATAATGTAATAAAGTTTATTAGGAGTACTAAAGCTTAAACATCAAGGGACGAGCATGACGTACGGAAACTAGTGCAAGTTGAACTAGTAAGCGTCCTTAGGTCTTGAGAAGGTTTGGGAGTGTCATATAAAGTCTAAAATTTGGAAAAGACTTTAAGTATCTAAAATTATTTATATAGGGTCGAAACGTCTTGGTATGACCCCCGAGGATCTCCCTACGGGTACACGAAGGGACCCCACCTTTGGCTAAGCAAGCTGCCAAAAGGCAGCATCCAATTACACTATGGTGAAGTGTCTTGGTCGGAGTCTTGGACCGAGTCGCAGACACATAGCAGACTCCCTTGTCTCAAAAATTAATTTTGAAAATCTTCTGGGAATAGCTCTGCGACACAAACATGTTTCTCGACGAAAATCTGAAATTTGGAATTCAAGTTTGACTTCATAAAAAGGTCAATTTAAGTGAGGGGTCTTTTGGGTATTTTTGTGGGTGAGTTATATATTGATTTTAAATCAGTTTTACCTCACATTCACTCAATAAAATCAAATCCCCAAATCAAAACCCAAAAGCTCTCACCTCTCTCTACTTTCTGTCTCTATTCATCCTCCATTGAACGATCAAAGAAACTTGAAGAAGAAGACAAAGTCTCCAAGGTTCTTACTCAATATTGTGGTTAAAGCTTAATTAAGGTATGGGTTCTTCACTCTTGGGATTACTTTCTCCAAGAGGTTCTTTCAAAGTTTATTTTTAAATCAGCCAATTCTTAGGTTTTTTCTGTACAAATGTGTTTTCTATTTAGCGTGAAATTGATAATTTATTATGACGAATTGTAATTTCCTATGGCCAATTAAGTATATATTTTTGAGTAAGTGATGTTGATTAATGGTAATTTCTTTGATTCATGTCCTTTCCCCAATTTTCCCCAAATCTTGGATTTTTCTTGTGAATTAATGGGAATTGAAGAATGTATTGATTGTTAGAGTTATACTAACTATTTTAATTTATTCATAGAATTCATAGGGGCATGTATTGATGGTATTGGATCTATTTCTTGAAGAATTCATGATGAACCACCCCTTGTAAGGACCCTCAAAATTAATTAAGGTGCATAGAGCCTCACATGTGTCTAAAAATGTTTAAAATATGCTAAATAAGTGTTTACAGTATGCATACCTAATTTGAAGTGATTTTGAGGTCAAACGTCCAAGAACGTCCGATGACGTTTGAAAGTTAGCCTTGAGACGTGCATGTGTGTCTTGGTGTGCCTTGACATGTTTTACGTGTTCATTTTGGTTGAAAATTATATAAAAGGTCCCTAACATATTAATGAGTGTATTTATGTTGGAAACGTCCTGGTAAGACTCCCCAAGGGCCCACAAAAGGCCCTCAAGGAGGACCCAAGGTCAGCATAGACACTGCCTTGGTAGTGTCTAGCTATGATAGGCAAACGACCACCAGTAGGTGTGGTGACGCCCCGTCGATGGGTGGGCGTCGTCCCACTCTTAGCTGGGGAAAGCTCAGCCAAAGGATAACCCTCAGACCCAAACGACGGTTTGCACCTACGGCAGGTCGTTGGGCCTACTGGGCGTTGATGGCTGTCCGTCGATGCAGCCTGTGTCAACTGCGAGGCGCACTGTTAAGTGAAAGGGGTGAATGGGAAATTCACCACACGTCCTAACATGACCCTAGATTGTTTATTTACTATTTTGGGTATACTAAGTTAGTTAAAAAGATCAAACCCCCAAACCCAATTCATATTTCAAAAGTAGACTTCCCTCTCTAAAAGAAACCTCTCTACAAAACTTCATTGGAGAAGAAGCTGAAGAACAACTTGGAGATTGGATTACCATGGATTCTTCATGAAGATTTCGTGGTTCTCTCCTACAATGAGGTATGGTGATCCTTCATCTTTAGATAATTTTCAATCTAAAGAGCTCTTTCCAATGTTTTCAATGAAAGTTCATGATCAACTTGTCTGTCTTTCAATCTAGCCATTGGTTCTTTCACCAATTGATTTCAAAAGCATTATTATGATGAATTTATGTTTATGTACTGATTTTAAAGTAAATTTCAATCCAATTTCATGATGAACCCATGTTCCCTCCAATTCTAAAATTAGCCTATGTTATGAGCATTGTGATCTTGATTATGTGTTAATTGAATTATGATTCTAGTATGTTGAATTAGCTATTGCTACTGTTTTATTTTCAAATTGATGGTGAATTGTTTATGAGTGATCAATGATGATCAAGTTGTAGAGATTTGGTAAACATGACCTATATTCTTCTACTTTCTATTGATTGGTGATGTAGTGTATATAATGTGACCTTGATCTTATGATAATTGAATTGTAGATTTCGATTATGTTTGTATACTTTTAGCTACTTCCATATACTTGAATTATAGATGAATTAGGAGTATTGATCATTGATGATCAAAGCAAGGGATATTGGGTAAGATCGCTCTATTCTTCTACTTTTTCTATAGTATTGCTAGTAGAATTGGCCTTGTATGGCATTGTGTGGTATGATCCACTTATGGTGGCGGTGTTTACTTCTTGTCTATCTATATATGTTTTGATTATGGCCTTGAAGGCAAATTGATGTTATAGGAGTGTGTGGTTATGATGATCACACTATGTGAAACTTATGCCTAGTTTCCATTCTAGTCTATGATCTAGGTTGTGTTGCTAATGTTATGAGCATGTGAGTGATTATGTTAGGGTAGGTTTAGGTGCTTCCATTTATGATTTATAATGGTTAATGACCCCTTACCTATGTACCCCTATATTAATGTGTGGTTAGAAAATGTTAGGAGTCTTGAGTGTAATGTGAAGTTATCTTGTCTCCTATGCTAAATTGTGATGTGTAGTCTATGCTTGAATGTGCATTGTGGTCTTAATAGGGTGGATGCCTCAATATGTTGTTGATAATCATTATGTGATCATGTTGACTAATGTACACACACTTACACCTCATGCATGTTTACAAGTGATATAGGTTCATGGTATCTAATGAAAGGGTATTCTCACATGCACTTGTGTCTACTACTAAGCATGTAAAGTATATGTCGATGTAGTATGCTAAGTATTTCTTAACTAGGAAGACTTTAGAGGTGTACTAGTATGGACAAGGGTATGGGACCTTGTCTATTCATTGCACATGGGTGCCTTGATAGGATAGTTCCTAGGTTTGTGATCTATATACATGAATATGAATGCATGAGCATGTTTTCAGTATGACTTTTATGCTACGATGTTAAGTATATAATATGATGAAGTATGAACATGTGTGGTCTAAAGGTGTTTATGTGAAAGGTTTGCTCACATATATGTACACACACACATGAAGTATGTCTATGATGCTTGTTTGATGATCTAGTTAATAGAGGGGCTTTGAAAGATGTTCTCAAGGGTATCCTAAACTTGATGGTGCTTGAATATGCTATGTACATGTGAAAGGGTTTATCACATGATTTAGGTTTATGAACTCTCATCTATGACCTATGAGCTAAGCATATGAGGAGTGAATCTCCTATAGCCTAATTTTATTAAGTAATGTTAATAAAGGCTTTTCAATTAATGGAACTTAGCTTAGCACCTAATGAACTTAGATAAGGGGTTCCCCTTCCCAATGTGGGAAGGCTTGTTCACCATAGTCCTCACGAGGTGGATAACTACAATGCCACATATGTCATAAATAAGGTTTCCATATATGCCTCTAAGTTCCATAAACTATGATTTCTCCATAGGATCTAGCAAGTGATATCATATAATATGCTAGCATGATGTTAATGTTATACTTTGGCAAGGTAGAGCACCTTCTCTTGGTGTAAGGCTCTACAACACCAAATTCCATATTTAGCACCCATGATCTTAGTGTCGGTTAAGGCTATTGTTTTCCTAAAGTAAAATGTATAATGGAAGTAAAGTAAGGACCCTAACTAGGATAACATAAGAGAAATTGCTTAGTGTAGGTGGGCGTATGGGACTTCACCTATGCATTGCACAAATAGCTCTTGAATGGAGTTCTAGGAAGGTGTTCTAATGTATATGATTATGTTTATGTCCTTATGCATGACATTATAGTCTTATCTACTTATTATGATGATATACATGTTATGAGTCCTAAGGAGTTTATATGATATGTTCATACCTTATATGCATAATGTGGGTCTTAGTGCCTATATGAAGAAGGTCTTACTTTGCATGTATGAAGTTGTCTATACTTGTCTTGTTGATGTATGAAGTAAATGGTATGCTTGTAGTCTCTTGATGAGTTTACTATGTAGGTGTGAGGTTATGGGACTTCACATGTATATTACACTAGTAGACTTAGATTGGGGTGTCAAGAGTAAGGTCTTATAATGGTCTATGTGAAGTGAAGTTAGCATATGTGAATATTGAGTATGGTTTACTGTAATGGCATTGGCAGTCTTATGATATGTTATACTTCTAGGAATGCATGTATTGGGTTAGGACGGTTGTATGTATGAATACCTTGTGGCCTTAAGGTGATGCATTGCACCAAATATCACTAAAGGGTTACTTGGGAAGTTAATGAGTTAAAGAAAAAAAGTTTACTGTAAAAGAAATGAGTTCACTGTAAATGAAATATGCTTACTGTAAAGTGGTGACTATTATGCCTTAAATGCTATGTGTGGATTATGTAATGTTATGACTATTGTATATGCCTAAAGTAAGTATGTGAATGGTATAATGCTTATTGTATCAAAGTTTTATGAAGTTTTCACAAAAAGGCATGATGCATAGTTTCAAAGTAAATGTCCCTTTTTAAATGCATGTTTTTGCATGGTTTCCATACTTAGTGCATTCTTGTACTAACACCATTCTTCTTTACCTTTTTACAAAAAGTGTAGGTTATGGATGCTTAAAGGATGTTTCCATGGTGAATGGCTTGATATGTGTTTCTCAAGCACAAAGAAAGGAATCCTTAAGATTCAAGGAAGTCTTATGTCAAGTTTATGTTAAATTCATATAATTGTTTAGTTATATATTATGTTATAAGGTCCGTGTCCCTAATGTACTCTAATGATGTTGGGTCTAAGATGTCAAAGAGACTTAGTGTCTAACTATGTACTTATGATATTTTATATATAATGGAAGTGATGTTTCTAGCATATGATGTGCTATGAAAGTTTTAAAGTTTTCACTAAATTTACCTATGATAATGTGGTGAATGATATCTATGGGATTGTATAAGACCTCCGAGAGGTCATGTAGGCCATGTTACTTCTAGGGGGTGTTCCCTGGTTGTGACACCCCTAACCCTATGTTACGAATTGAGGTTGAATTGGTTAGTGTTGATGCAGTTGACTTAGTTCTTGTGTTGATTACTATTGTATGATGTTATTACACGTATTGATGGATAAATATGGTTTGTTGATGGTAAGACCATCGAAGAAGGCTTATGAAGGTTAACTGGTAAGACCTTGGGATCTTGAGTCATTTACTTCAATTGTGATGACTTATACTTGATGATGAAGTTTAATTGAAGTATTACATGTGATTAGATCAAGTAGGTGATGGTATGATGAATATAATTGAAGTGTCTTAACTATATGAATTGTGAGATTATTATTAAGGTATGATGATATAAGGTTGACTGTGAATCACTTATGTGGCTTACTAAGATATGACTATGTTATGTTGATCTCACAAATGAAGGGTTGTTATGAACAACATTCTCATGCAATACCTAATGAGCTAATGATTATAAAAATATAAGGGGTTAGTCTTCTATGGCCTATATAAGATATGATGATTTAGAAAGACTTAAAGGCATTTCAAAAAGGGAATTTAGCTTAGCACCGAGTGAACTAGTAGTGAGATGTGTCCCTTCCCAAGTAAGGAAGGTAGGTTCACTATGTTCTCATTAGATAGAGATTACAATGCCAATGACATAAAGAGGATCTCTACTATGTCTCCTAGTTCTTGAACTATGTAGCCCCCATAAGAATACTAGCTAGTGGATCCACCTAGAATGCTATGTTCGTGTTTTGCTTCTACCTTGGCAAGTAGACCACCTTGTTTCGGTGTAGGGTTTCATGACCCCAGAATCCATATTTAGCTCATGTGGTGTATGTCAGTTAAGGCAATTGTTCTCGATGGTAAAATGAATGACTAAATGTAATAAAGAGACATTGATTAGGATGACTTGAGGGGTCTACTTAGGATAGGTAGAGGTATGAGACTCTACATAGACATTTGCACAAGATTACTCTAAAGGGAGTCCTAGGAGATAGTCTTTATGTAATATGATCTCATGAAATATATGATGTTGACTTTATATGATGATACTCTTATATTATGTTGGCTATATTGATGAACATGTTATTGATCTTAATGGCTATTTGTGGTGCTGACTACCTATGATGATAGGTTATATGAAGCATAGCATTACTTATGATATCCTATATTGTTTACTTTATTATGTGGGATTATGGGGCTTCACATGACCATTGCACTTATAGGCTTGGGATGAGAATGTTGGTAAGGGTTAGTATGTTATGTTGTTATGAGCTATTGAATATGAAATGTTTATATGGCTTTATGTTGATGTTGTCTTTGGTTATAAACATGATTTATGTTATTGTGATCCCTATTTTGTATAGCTCTCTTGTATTTGCATTAAGCTTTCAAAATGAGTTAGCATGTTTTCTAATTAAGTGGTCCCTTTCATGCATGCTTTCAAATGTTTTATGTGCATACCTATACTTAGTACAAGTGGTTGTACTAACCCATATTTCTATGTTTTCTACAAATATTTAGGTTATGACCGTTGAGTTTCTTGGAAGACGATTAAAGAAGACTTGGACTCTTTTCCACCATGAGTTGGTAGGTTCTCATGTTCGAGGATTGTACCTTTTTGACTATTCTAGCGATGTTATTTCTTATGTTTAGACATTTATTCTTTCCTATATCATTTGATACATTGTTGTAAGCCTATATGGCTTACTGAAGTTGTAATGGCTAAGTCCAATATTGTATTCCGTTTAGATGGTTTTATGTGAGATGATTCTATTAGACTATCTTTTGTATATTGGTTATGTTGTCTAAAAGAGAAGCCTATATAAGATTCATATGCGACGAATCTATGTAAACTCCCTTTAAGAGATGTGAGAAGTCTAAGTACACTTCACTATGTATGAGTAAAAACTTTTAATTTTTTCGTGTTTTAGCCTATGACATGTATTAATGAATGCTAAGGGCTAGTCTAAGTCCTCTTCGAGGACGACGATGTCGGTTACATCTAGGGGGTGCTCCCCGGATGTGACAAATTTGGTATCCGAGAATGAGGTTAAGTAACCTTAGGGTTGATGTCTCACTAATCCACGTCTATGTCGGTTCTTATTCATAATTATGAAGCACCAAACTTATGAATGAGAGACTATGTGATGCTTAGGAAATTATCATCTTCTTGGTATTCCTTTGTCATGCCTCTAGATTATTAGCTCTATGTGTTCTTTTCACCTAAACCTCTTATTGTGGTTTTAGGTAGTACTACTAGAAGGGAAGCCGCAAGAAGGGTTGAGTAAGAAATTGCTATGCGGCAGCTCCTCCTCATGACAACCCAGCTCATCCTCAAGGCAATCAAGTTCTTCCACAAGAGCAAGCTCCTCTGTGTGACCAAGCTCCGATCATTCCTCCGGCTATGACAAATGGAGAGATAAGGTCATCTTTTCTAAGTTTGGCTCAAGATATGACTAATCTAGAAAGTGTGGTGACTACACAAGTGCAAGCCATGACGACTCTAGCAAATCGAGATGTTGGACCCCGAGTGAACCCAAATTCTTTTACCATGGATTCACGTTGAGAGACTTCTCTAGGATGAATCCTCCTATGTTCCTTGGGTCTAAGGTTGACGAAGACCCCCAAGACTTCCTTGATGAGGTCTACAAGATTTTGTTTCTATGAGGGTGAATTCTAGTGAGAAGGCTGAGCTAGCCGCCTATCAACTCAAAGATGTAGCTCCAACTTGGACACGCAATGGAAGTATAATAGGGCTTTTTTGAGGTGGTCCCATGACTTGGGAGATTTTTAGGAGAGCCTTTCTTGATAGGTTCTTTCCTAGAAAGGAAAGGGAATCTAAGGTAGAGGAGTTCATCAACCTTCATTAAGGAGGTATGAGTGTTAAGGAATACTCCTTGAAGTTCATCAATCTATCCAAGTATGCTTCCTCTTTGGTTTCCAATGCTAGGGATGAAATGATCAGTTATGTAACGGGTGTGTCCAAAGAGCTTGAAGAAAAATGTCGTGTGGCTATGCTTCATGACAATATTTACCTTTTTAGGTTGATGGTTCATGCTCAACAAGTAGAGGATAGTCGGCTATGAAGAAAAATAGGTATGCTAAGAAAGAATGGTCTTTTGAAGGTGGTTTTTTTAAAGGTAGGCTTTAAATTCAAGACAAGACTAGCTTCAAAAAGAGATTTTCTAATTAAGTTCCCTATAAGTTCCCCAAGACTCACAATGAAAGGGTGTCTAAACCTAAAGCTAAAAAGGGAAGGGGTGTTGATTAACCAAGTGAGAAATCAACTTGTGGAAAGTGTGGTAAGAAACATTTGGGGTGAATGTCTTGTGGGATCAGATAATTGCTTTAGTTGTGGAAAGAAAGGCCACAAAGATAGAAATTCTCCTAATGTGAAGGTTCAGGAGAAGGGAAGTGGCCAAGCTCAATCAACTGGTCCTACCTCCGAAGCTCCAAAAAGGAGCCACTTTTATGTAATCAAGGCAAGGGTTGAACAAGAGAGTTCTCCCGATGTGGTGACCGGTATGTTACAAGTCTTCTCTATTAATGTTTATACTTTACTTGATCCCGGTGCTACCTTGTCTTTTGTTACTCCTTTGGTATCTAGAAATTTTTATGTATTGCCCGATATCTTAAATCAACCTTATGTGGTGTCTACCTCGGTGGGTGATTCGGTAGTTGCAAAAAGAGTATATAGGGATTCTCCTATAATGTTTTCCAATAGAGTTACTCTTGTTTATTTCGTAGAACTTGACATGTTTGATTTAGATGTCATTTTGGGAATGGATTGGTTGCGTGCTTGTTTTGCTACCATAGATTGTTAAACAAGGGTAGTCAAGTTCAATTTTCCAAATGAGCCCTTTGTAGAGTTGAAGGAGGGAAGTTCTATTTCTAAAATTCGAATTGTTTCGTGTTTAAAGGCTAGCAAGATGATAGCCAAGGTTTGTATTTACCATGTGGTGAGGTTCAAAGATTTAGAGTCCGAGATTCCCCCATTGAGTTTGTCAATGTAGTGAGGAAATTTCCGGAGGTCTTTCCTAATGATCTTCACAGAATTCCTCCCGAACAGGAAATTGACTTTGGTATTGACTTATTACCGGATACTAATCCCATTTCAGTTCATCCTTATCGGATGGCTCCGGCCGAATTGAAAGATTTCAAGGCTCAACTCAAAGATTTACTAGACAAAGGCTTTATTCAACCTAGTATTTATTCATCGGGTGCTCCGGTGTTGTTTGTGAAAAAGAAGGATGGTTCACTTGGGATGTGCATTGGTTACCATCAACTTAATAAATACACCATAAAGAACAATTATCCTCTTCCTAAGATTGATGATTTGTTTGATCAACTCCAAGGTGTGAATAACTTTTCAAAAATTTATTTGAGGTCGGGATATCACAATCTTAGAGTACGAGGTGAAGACATTTCTAAAATGGCTTTCCAAACTAGGTATGGTCAGTATGAGTTCCGAGTCATGTCTTTTGAGTTAAAAAATGCCTCGGCGGCATTTAAGGACCTAATGAATAGAGTGTTCCCAGATTACCTTGATGTTTCTGTAATTGTCTTTATTGAAGATAATCTTGGTATATTCTAAGAGTGAGGATGAGCATATGGGCCATTTGAGGGTTGTAGTTCAAGTCCTCAAGGAACAAAAACTCTATGCTAAGTATAGTAAGTGTGAGTTTTGGTTGAGATCGTTGAATTTCTTGGCAATATTATCTAGAGTGAGGGTATAGAAGTTGATCCTAAAAAGACAAAAGAGTCAAGAATTGGCCTAGACCTCTAACTCCCACCAACATAAGAGGTTTCTTGGGTCTAGCCGGGTACTATAGTAGGTTTGTCGATGGATATTCATCCATTACTTCTCCCTTGACAACTTTTACGCAAAAGAAGGTTAAGTTTCAGTGGTCGAAAGCTTGTGAAAGAGGCTTCCAAGAGTTGAAAGAAAAACTTACCTCCACTCCAGTGTTGAACTTATTTGAGGGTAATGAATGTATTGTGGTGTACTGTGATTCTTTCCGAGTAGGTTTGGGCTGTGTCCTTATGAAACAGGGTAAGGTGATAGCTTTTGCTTTCAGGCAACTCAAGGTGCATGAGAAGAACTATCCAACTCATTACCTTAAATTAGCGGTCGTAGTGTTTGCTTTGAAAATATGGAGACATTACCTATATGATGTTCATGTTGATGTGTATACCGACCAAAAGATTCTTCAATATGTGTTTACTCAAACGGAGTTGAATCTCCGACAAAGAAGGTGGTTGGGGATGTATCATGGTTTCACGTTACTTTCAATGCTTTTTCCTTAAGTTTAGTGTGTGTCTAAAGTCTTTTTGTATTGATTTTTTATGTAGTTTTCTCTTTATTTCCAGGAAATCTTTCCAAGGGAGAACGTGGAGAATTTGAGCTGAAATTGCAGAAGTGACCACCTACGGAGCCCACGACGGTCCGTCATGACTGTGACGGTCCGTAGGTGGCACCCGTCGTGAGAAGAAAATGGCTGCTGAAGGAAGTTGGGGAATTCTGACCAAGTGTGGGACTATGAAAGCTCACGACAGACCGTCATAGCCACGACGGTCCGTCCTGCACATTCGTCAATACTAACAGAGACTAGTCCCAGTACCCAACTTCAGAAGATTCTAAGTGTCGTGGAACGGAACCCCTCGATGGACTGTCGTGCTTACAACGGTCCATCATACCTGTCCGTCGAGGGTAACAGAGAGTTGATGAAGAAAGCAACAGAGATTTGTGCTAAGTATGGAACAACGAAGGCCACGACGGTCCGTCGTGGCCATGACGGTCCGTCATAAGGGTCGTCGACTCAGACGCGTTTTGGGCAGATTTTCCTTAAATAGATTTCCCTCTTTTATTAGGTTTTGTTTATGATAAATAGTTTGAAAAACCTCATTTGGGGGTTAGACCTTTGGATATTTTTCAGTTTTATTGTTTAAGTATTGAACTCTAGATTTTGGGATTATATCATACGTTTCTGGAATCGATTGTTAGTGTTTTTGTGATTTATTCAAGTAAATTTCTGGATTTTCTTCATTCTCATAAAAGTAAAGTGCATGAATTCTTATATTATCAGTATGAATTGTGTGATTACTAGCATGGGTAACTAAACTCCATAACTAGGGTTGTGGGAACCATGGGTAAATAACAAGGTAAAATCTAACTAAAATAACAATTCTAGAATAATGTCTTGCATGTATCGATAATTCTTTCGTTTAGAAATCTTTTTAACGGATGGCCGTTAGAAATTGCCTTATTGCTACTTGCCGGACCAAGGAGGTAGATTATAAGAAAAGAATTATCGACGTAGATTTAGTGTATACTATCTAATAAGCTTGTGTTAGTTGGTGCGAAGTAACAACTAAGCCAAATATCAATTATGATGCTTAATATGAGGTAAAGTTAAGGTTTAGTAAAGCATACACACGTAGCCGGATCAAGGTACGGAGTGAAATTTCCTAGTTGTTGGACCAAGGAATTAGGAATACATAGCTTACCACTTTGCATGCAAGATATTAGGAAGGGATTGTTATAGTTAGAATAACCGAGTTATGAACCTATGGGGAATACTTATGCCCTAGTTACTTTAATTACTTGATAAAAAAAATCCAATCTTTGAACTTGTCATTTATTTACATAGAATTAGTTAATTATAGTTGTTAATCAAAACCCCCCTTTAGTTATTTGTTTTCGGGAAATAATTGATTAAATAGAAGTAATAATAGAATAAAGTTAAGTCTGAACCATTTTCCTTGTGGGATCGACCCCAACCTCACTAGTTGGGTTCTTTACTTGATACGACAACTTTACTTCTTTTCGAGAAGTAAGTTTGAGCGTATCAAATTTTGGTGCCGCTGCCGGGGAAAGTGGCTTTTAGATTAACTTAAAACTTATTACTAAAGTTTAGTCAATGTTTTCCTAATTTTACTTTTTCTTGTTGTTTTTGTCTCTTGCAGATCTAACTTCCGTGTATGCCAGTTACGCAGAGTAGAAGAGAACCCTTGCTTCCACACGACCACGAATTGGAGCGTACACTACGCAGGATGAATCGAAACTTGGGTATTAATGATGATGATGCCAACCAGGACATTCCAGCTCCGGTTGATGCTCATGGTCGGTTATTACCTGAAAATTGTGAGGAAGATGAATTAAGGGGACAACATCCCTCTCCACGTCCCCAAGAGTACTATAGGGGATATGAAAACATTACTGATTTAGACGGGCCACTTGTCTTGCCCCCCTACCACACGGCCATACATTCGTGGTAACTAGTAACCTGATGCAAATGCTCACCTCTAGAGGTTTGTTTTCAGGGTTACCTTCTGAAGATCCACATGCTCACATCGCAAAAGAAAGGTCGGTGTGTAAGAATTGTGTAGGGAGGACTGATATGAACATGGATGTAATTGGGTTAAGAGTGGTCCCTCTCTCACTAACGAGAGAGGCTGCTATATCGTTTACTGAACTACCTTACAACTCAATCTACACTTTGAATCAACTGAGGGATGTGTTCTCGGCACGTTACTACCCGGTATCTAAGAAACTAAACCACAAAGATAGGGTGAACAACTTTGTGGCACTACCGGCTGAATCAGTCAGTAATTCTTGGGACAGGTTCACATCGTTCTTGAGGAGTGTCCCCAATCACTGCATCGATGATGAGTCACTAAAAGAATACTTCTATCGGGGACATGATGATAATAATAAAGCAGTACTGGATACGATAGTGGGTGGTTCTTATGGGGAGTGTCCTTATGCTGAGATCGCTGAAAAGTTGGAGAAAATCTCCTGAAATAATAAGGCATGGAGTACTAGGAAGTCAGATAATAGGAGAAATACCTTTGCAGTGCAATCCGCACACAACCCAGCCACAAACGAGATTCGTGAAGAGATGACTCATATGAGAACTGACTTGGGTTGGTGTTTGTCACGACTGAAATCTAGACCCCAGACGAGACCGGCGTCGTTGACCTCTCAGAGGTCGCAGACAAGCCTACATACGTCATTCTTACTTCATCTAGGTTAATTTTAGCTGAGAATTTGAACTTTTAGTTTTCTTATTTCATGCTAAACATTTTAAACTTAACGTCAGGGGCGTTCACAAATCAACCATCTAATATAGAGATAATCAAATTAAAGAAACAGTTCAATACTGTAATAAATGTATAATTTCCAAAATGGCACCAATACAATGTCTGAAATAAAAATGGAAAGAAACACTAGTGGAACATGCTCCATTAGCTAAAGCCTACATCTACGCTAGATAGTAACAGTAGACATCCTTGAAAGCATGAGGGCCTACCAAGTTTAGATGAAAGCTCCACATTCGGATAGCTGCAACGTGAACCTGTAAGCTCTAGCGTCCACCTGTGCCTACACCTAAAAATGTAGAGTTGTATGGGATTGGTACACACTTGTACTAAGTATGGGTATATGCAATCACACACCAAGGACATGCATGAGGAAGAATGGCTCTTTCCTAACAACATGATTATGGAAAGTCAAGTCAGTGGACTTGCCAAATTGGGATTAGGAAAGTTAGTGTACTTTCCAAATTTGGATTAGGAAAGTTAGTGAGCTTTCCAAATTTGGATTAGGAAAGTCATGCCATGAGAGTAACATGCATCATCATACTTATCATATTGCACACAACACATAACATATTACACGTAACACATATCACATAGCATATAGCACTTAACATATTTTATAACATTCATTCATATTCCATGAGACCTTGGAATCATGGACTTGACATTAAGACTTTCCAAAATAAGAGCTCAACATATGGGACCTCAACTAGGGAGTCTTCATTAGCAAACACAGAGTTTGCTTCATTCATTCAAACGTATTTCATTTCATTTCGTTCATAGGATAGTGTGAACACCAGTTATACCTAGGATGTAGTTTAAGACTTTCATCGGGTTTGCTGTACAATGATCAAGAATAACCTAGTGTCACTACTTGAGTGTAGCTCACCTCTTGATTATCCTATCCTAACACCTATGGTGTCGTTCGTTTCATTATGTGCATCATTTGAGGTTGGCCTCATTCATTCATTGGGAACTTTAACTTTAACCGACATAGATCATGTGAGCATCATGAAATCCAGTGTCTCCCCCACACCGAAAAGAGCTGGAATCACCGGCCAAAGTGAACCAAAACATGCTAGCGTACATGGGAATTTAACCCCGCCAGATCCCTATATTGGCAGTATAGGTTCGAAGACTAGGAGATATAATGAGACCCATACCTGGCATGCCGGACAGTCTCATCTCATGAGAGTTACGTGAACTTCCGCCCTTCCCAAAAGAAGGCATCACCGCTTATAGCTAGTCTATCAGTACTCAGTATAAAGTTCCATTACATTCAACTCATACGTCATGGAAGCTAGCTTCTAGTATGAGGACATAATAGCTTAATATATGATTTCTCCTCTCATCATTAGTATTAAGTGTGTTAATCTCAATACTTTCATTAGAGTGTTCATAAGACTGGTCTCTTTATTAGCTTTACATTCTCATAGATGAGTACGTTTTGGTAACACTTACTTAGGCTCATTTGAGATTGTTCTCATCTTTTACATTTGCCTCATATCATGTTGTCACCACATTCATTAACATTAGCACATTTGCTCTTCATAATTACTCACCCCTTTTTTACGTGAATGTTGATTTCATCATATGCCAATGCACTTGGCCATTTGTGTGTTTCACACTCTTACTTAACCATTCTAGGGTTTCATTGTTTCATTACATAATAATCATTTCATCGTATGCCAATGCTCTTGGTCATTTAGTGTATTTCACACTCGTACTTAACCCTTCTAGGGTTATATCATTTCATTACATACATCTTAGGTTCACTTATTTTTAAACGTATGCTAGACTTATGGGTCTAGACATACAAGCCATGAGGCTTCATTCATAGTTCGTTAAGTGACTCATATATTCCTAAGATTATGTAGTACAAGACTTATGCATCTTGTATGTATGCCAAGATCTCGATTTTGATCTAATTAGGTGGCATTATTCTTGAACATTTAATTCACGTATGACTTATCTATCAAAACGGAATTTGGGGCAAGGGAACCCAAGTTCGAATCCCTTGAACAACACTTAATATTTTCTTTTTATTTTCTTTAATTTCGGTCATTTAATGCATTGGGACCCGAGATCGAGCCCCAACAGCATCGCCTCTTTTCTCTTTATTTTTCTTTTACTCTTTTGGGACTGAGAGGTTGTGGGGTCGAACCCCCATAGCCACCTTATTTTATTTTCTTTTAAATGTTGACTATTTCTGAGTTGGCAGTGAGGTTGTGGGATTGAACCCGCACTGCCTCACTTTATTTTCTTTTTATTTCGCCCCTTTTCGCGTAGAGGTCGTAGGTTCGATTCCCACGCCTGACTTTTCTTTTTTTTTCTTTTCATTTTTCCTTTCTCCTTTAAACTTGCTACAGCTTACTAAGGGGCGTGGGATCGATTCCCCACGACCCCATAGTTTTTAATGAATTTATTTAACCTTCTCCTATGCTCCTATTTCGCTACTGACCAAGGGGTTGTGGGATCGATCCCCCATAGCCCCATTTTTTTAAACTTAATTACTGCAGGCGTTGAGGGGCGTGGGATCGATTCCCTATGACCCCTTTTTTTTATTATTAATTTCTGCATTCGCTGAGGGGCGTGGGATCGATTCCCCACGACCCCATATATTTTTTAATTAGGAGGGGTCTTCCGTGTTGTGGGATCGAAACCCCACAACAACATTTCATATTATTTCTTTTTTTTTCTTCCCTTGCGAATTTCACAGACCCCAGCCCCCAGATCGAGCCCCACCTAATACATTCCTTTTTGTTTA
This sequence comes from Solanum sitiens, assembly GCA_016801875.1. Taxonomy (NCBI): domain Eukaryota; kingdom Viridiplantae; phylum Streptophyta; class Magnoliopsida; order Solanales; family Solanaceae; genus Solanum; species Solanum sitiens. The sequence goes on from JABWTJ010000411.1 coordinate 149,236, forward strand.
TTAATTAAGGTAGCCTTAGTGAGGTCCTGGGTTCGATCCCTACAGACCTCACTTATTTTTTTTTAATTTTTTTGACGTCCAAAATTTCCAGATTCTTTCTAAAGCCTATTTCCAGGTTCTGGAAATTTATTCCACGATTTTTCTGCACCTTTTTCATCAAATTACACATTAGTTCTTAGGGAAATTTCATGGTTCATTTATAACGTTTTAGGTGCATTTTCATGGATTCGTTTAGCCAAGAGTTTCTCACTCAATCCAGCCACATAACATTTCATATGAACATCACGACTTACCTCAGTCTATACACATAAAAAATACAACCATAATACATTAAACTTTTTGGAGCATTAAACAGAGAACATTAGTCACTGTAACATGCTTGCACGCACACACTTGCACATAATTTTGAACACATGGGTTGTCTTTCATACGATTTCAAGTACACAAACATAATCATATTCATCATGAAAATATAACATACACCTAAATATACCAGCAATCATACCCAACCTACGGTTCATTGGGAGATAGTGACAGGGGCATGCAAAGGGGGAACAATCCTAGTTTTCGGACTGAATAATCTGAACCTTAAGGTGTCTCTTGGGAAAGGGACCAAGAGAGAAGAGAACCCATACCTTTTTGACGTTAAACCCTCGACTTGCTGCCCAAAAACTCCACCCAAGATCACGTCTAAGCCTCCTCAATGTCAACTCCACTCGAATGACAATCTCCCTTAGCCTAGTGTACGATTAACGTTTGTTTTCTTGTGATTTCGTGTGTGTTCTTCAAGTGTGAAGAACTTGCTTTATTTTTCTTCTCTTGACTCTTATTTTGGCAGAGAGAATACGTGAGAAAGAAGAAGAGAGATTCAGTTTGAGAGTGGAGAGATAAACGTGAGAGAGTGGGAGTTGTAGAGGCTTAGGAGTCTAGTTTTAGGACTTAGTCAATAGGGTTTTGTTAATTTAATAAAAATATGATTTTAATTTATTTTAAATCAGATAATGAATAATAATTATTAATTAATTACATTAATTCAATAGCTTAAATAAAAATCACTCTAATTCATTGCTTCCACCTAGGTTCGAACCCGGGTGGAGCAAGACTTAACTTCCAGAGCCCAATTTCGGCCCTCTCTCCCCAAATTTCCCCTCCACCTTATTAATTAAATAATTAATTATATATTTATAGTAATTACGATACTACCCTTATCCAATAAAAAGACCATTTTACCCCTAGACCCTTCAAACCTAAGATTTCCCCTTTTTAAGTCCGGTAAAGACTCATTCGAGTAAATCTTCATATTCGAGAGCCCTACATGGTTGGACCCAACCTTTCCAAGATAAACTAACTTCCCCAAGTTAGTTGGATTGGCTATAGCAAGGGTTCTGAGGTCTTGTTCTACGTGCATCAATCCGTGTGGTCTAATCGTAGGCATTCTAGACACATTAAGCATTACTTATCTTATCCATTTTTAGGGTTTTTACAGTGTTAAAACATGTCACTGGGGGTGCAGAAAAGGTAAATGCGGTGAACTACTTGTCTAAACCATCACCGCCGAATGATGAGTATTACTATGAGGAGGACTCTTATGCAGTAGCTGAGCAGACGGGGGATTTCCGATCGAACGCCCAAGGCTCCAATCAGGAGAATTGGCGCCAAGGTCAAGGAAACCAAGGTTAGAACTATGGTAATTATAACCGCGAGGGTCATTATGTCCGAGATGAGAATTACAACCGCGACAACAACTTCAATCGGGGTAATTATGGTAACAGAAACGATAAGAGTGGGCCCTATGTTCCTTCTCAAAATCGAGAAGTTGCTCCTAGGGATGGTAGAGGTAGTATGGCGCGAGTTGAGGATATGTTGCACAAAATGATAAGGAGGTTTGATGCTAGTGATGAGCACACTAAAGAGTTAAGAAGTGACTTAGCGGGTATTGGGCAAAAAGTTGATACAGATGCAATATCGATTAAGCAGCTTGAGTTGCAAATGGCCTAATTATCTACGACTATGAACACACGGAAACTGGGCACTCTCTCTAGCAACACTGTCCAAAATCTGAAAAATGATGGACACTGTATGGTAATCACTACTCGGGGTGGTAAGCAAACCATTGACCCACATATGCCGTCTGATATAGAAAAAGTGATAACAAATGATGATAAGGTGGTGGAGGTTAGTGGTGAGTTAGAAGACAAAACGGGAAAAGGGGTTGAAGTGCCCCAAAAGGTTACTCCCATGCCTAGACCCCCCCTTCCCACAAAGATTAGTGAAAAAGACCGAGGATGGTAAATACTGGCATTTTATAACGATGTTGAAACAGCTTTCCATCAATGTCCTTTTGGTAGAAGCTCTGGAACAAATGCTCGGTTATGCCAAGTTTATGAAAGATCTGGTTACGAAGAAAAAATCGGTCACTTTTGAGGATGATGATAGAATGCTGCACAATAGTGCTATTGCTACAAGATCTCTAGTGCAAAAGAAGAAGATCCAGGTGCTTTCACTATACCTTGTACAATCGGGTTATTACATTTTGCGAAAGCATTATCTGATCTTGGGGCAAGCATAAATCTCATGCCCTATTGATTTACAAGAAGTTGGATTTGGGTGACCCAAAGCCCACTGCGATGCGGCTACTGATGGCCGATCGAATGGTAAAAAGGCCTATTGAGATACTCCACGATGTGTTAGTAAAAGTGGAGTCGTTCATATTTCCGGACGATTTTGTTATTCTTGATTGTGAGGTAGATTTTGAGGTGCCTATTATTCTTGGGAGGCCATTCCTTGCTACGGGTAGAGCCTTGGTTGATATGGAAAAAGGGCAGATGAAATTTCGGTTGAACAATGAAGAAGTGACCTTCAACATTTGTCGGTTCATGAGGCAGAGTGGTGAGCTCCAATCGGTATCTGCCATATCCTACAAAGTTGGAGAGTCACTTGAAGTACAAATTGAAGAGCGTCTGGGTGTAGAAGCATTAGCGGCAGTGATCATGAATTTCGATAGTGATTACATTGAAGAGTATGGGTCATTAGTCCAGCACTTGATTGAGGTAATGTTCATTTTAAACCCAAGAAATTTGAGTTAGATATGCAACATCGCGAATCTCCACCCGCAAAACCATCTATTGAGGAGGCTCCAAAATTAGAACTAAAAGCTCTACCACCTCATCTGAGGTATGTATTCTTGGGAAAAGATGATACTTTGCCGGTTATTATTGCATCAGAATTGAATGTGCATCAAGTTGAGAGTTTGGTGAAAGTGTTAAAAAGGTTCAAAAGAGCTATTGGGTGGACTATTGCGGATATTATTGGGATCCCTCCCGGTATTTGTTCTCATAAAATCTGACTCATGCCCGATCATAAGTCAAGTATTGAGCACCAGAGACGTTTAAATCCACCTATGCAAGAGGTAGTGAAGAAGGAAATTATTAAGTGGTTGGATGCCGGAGTAATATATCCGATCGCTGACAGTAGTTGGGTATTCCTTGTACAGTGTGTACCTAAGAAAGGGGGAATGACTGTGGTCCCCAATGAGAAAAATGAGGTTGTTCTGATGAGACCGGTGACTGGATGGAGGGCGTGTATGGATTACCAGAAATTAAATGCATGGATCAAAAAAGACAATTTTCCTATGCCCTTCATGGATCAGATGTTGGATAGACTTGCCGGAAAAGGGTGGTATTGTTTTCTTGATGGTTATTCGGGGTATAATCAGATTTCTATTGCACCGGAAGATCAAGAGAAAACAACCTTCACTTGTCCATATGGGACCTTCGCGTTCAAGAGCATTCGTTTGGGTTGTGCAATGCACCCGCCATATTTCAGAGATGTATGATGTCGATATTCTCCGATATGGTGGAGGACACTATTGGGGTGTTTATGGATGAATTTTTCTGTGGTTGGTAACTCCTTTGAGCATTGTTTGAGTAATTTGTCTGAGGTTCTTAAGAGGTGTGAAGACTGCAATCTGGTACTAAATTGGGAAAAATGTCACTTCATAGTGAAAGAGGGTATTGTATTGGGTCATCGCATTTCAGAGAAGGGTATAGAGGTTGATCGAGCTAAAGTCGAGGTAATAGAGAGACTTCCCCCACTATCTCTGTAAAAGGTGTGAGAAGCTTTCTTGGGCATGCAGGTATTTATCGGAGGTTCATCAAGGAGTTTTCAAAAAATGCGCATCCTTTGTGCAAGTTGCTTGAGAAAGAGTGTAAATTTTATTTTGATGAATCCTGTCTTAAAGCATTTGGTGAGTTGAAAGAAAAGTTGGTGTCTGCACCAATCATTATTTCTCCGGATTGGAGCAAACCATTTGAGGTGATGTGTGATGCTAGTGGGGTTGCTCTTGGTGTGGTATTGGGACAAAGAAGGGACAAAATCCTTCACCCCATTTACTATGCTAGTAAAGCCCTAAATGAAGCCCAAAATAACTACACCGTGACTGAGTAAGAGCTCCTTGCAGTAGTCTTTGCTTTCGAGAAATTTCGCTCCTATTTGCTGGGCACTAGAGTTATAGTGCATAGTGATCATTCTTCTTTAAGATATTTGATGGCAAAGAAGGATGCAAAACCAAGATTGATTCGTTGGGTATTACTACTGCAAGAATTTGACTTTGAGGTGAAAGACAGAAAAGGGACCGAAAATCAAGTTGCTGATCACTTGTCCCGATTAGAAGATGAAGCAATGAGAGAGTTAGGTGTAAAGTCTGAAATTGATGATACTTTCCCTGATGATCATGTATTGGCCGCCTCCCAAGACTTGATTCCATGGTTCACAGATTTGCGAATTATCTGGCCAGTGATATTGTCCCACCGGACTTGTCCTTTCACCAAAGGAAAAAGTTCATGCATGATGTTAAAAAGTTCTTTTGGGATGAACCATACTTGTATAGGAGTTGTGCCGATGGGCTTATTCGGCGTTGTGTGCCGGAAGTTTAGATGTTGAGTGTCTTGGAGGCGTGCCATTCTTTGCCTGTAGGTGGGCATCATAGTATTATCCGGACAGCCCACAAAATCTTACAATGTGGCTACTATTGGCCAACTATCCATCAAGATGCTCATGAGTTTGCCAAGGCATGTGATAGATGCCAAAGAGATGGTTGCATTTTGAGAAAGCAAGAGCTCCCTTTAAATCCCATTCTTGTGATCGAATTATTTGATGTATGGGGCATTGATTTTATGGGCCCTTTTGTGAGTTCTCATGGGATGAAGTACAATCTAGTAGCGGTTGATTATGTGTCTAAATGGGTGGAAGCTATCGCACTCGCAAATAATGAAGGGAAGAGTGTCACCGCATTCTTGAAGAAGAACATATTTTCCAGATTTGTCACCCCAAGGGCTATTATTAGTGATGGGGGATCCCACTTTTGTAACAAGCTATTTAAGGGATTACTGGAAAAGTATGGGGTTCGTCATAATGTGGCCACTCCATACCATCCTCAAACTAGTGGGCAAGTTGAGGTGTCGAAAAGGGAGATTAAGCAGATTTTGTCGAAAACGGTGAATGTTAGTAGAACGGATTGGTCAAGGAGGCTTGATGATGCTCTTTGGGCCTACCGGACAGCATACAAGACTCCCATTGGTATATCCCCATATCAACTTGTATATGGGAAGGCTTGTCACTTACCGGTTGAATTAGAGCATAAAGTCATGTTGGCAATGAAGAAGTTTAAAATGGATTGGAATGATGTTGCAGAACAGATGTTAAATGGGTTAAATGAGCTCGATGAATTTCGCCTAAAATCTTATGAAAGCTCAGCCCTCTACAAAGAAAGGATGAAGAAGTACCATGACCAAAAGATTGAGAAACGCAATTTTTTGGTTGGGGATTTGGTTCTTTTATTTAATTATAGGTTGCGCTTGTTTCCGGGTAAACTCATGTCCAAATGGACTGGCCCTTACTTGATCACCCAACTATTCCCTCATGGAGCGGTTGAGTTGGAGAACAAGGAGGGTGTGCGGTTTAAGGTGAACAGACAGCGAATCAAAATCTATCTGGGCATGCTGAAACGGTGAATGAAGTGATCGAGGCATACAATCTTGATGAAGTCTGAGTAATCAAGAGTCCTCCATCGTGCCGCGATGTTAAATCAAGCGCTGGTTGGGAGGCAACCCAATATGTATCCTCTAAGCCAACTATAGGTTTTTCATGACTTTCTAGTAATAGTTGCATTTTCTTTGCTTTTCTTTTTGTTAGAAGTGTTGGCTAGAGTGTAGTTTAGGGTCCGTGTCCAAAAAGTGTCCAGAAAATACAAAAAGAATAGCTTAATGGGTGTTAAATTTGCAGGTATCACATCACCAGAAAATCTGCAAACAATTGGTCTGCAGCACCCATTGACAGACCCATCGACGGACCGTCACGCTTGCGATGGACCGTCGCAAGCAACCGTCATGCCCAGGTATGTTTTTCAATTTTTCTAAGTTAGGGCACCCATGACGGACCCCCACGACGGACCGTCGATGGGGACTCATTGCGTCAAAACTCGTAGACCCGACCCGACCCGACCGACGAATATTAAAAGTTTTTAAACGTTTTAACTTCCCACCTCTTCATTCCAACCGTTTCTTTCCCTCATTTCCTCCATTTACTCCCTCTTCAACTCCCTAGCACTCTCATCTTCTTCCCAAACTTCAGATTTCCCATCCCTTCCCATAATCCCCAAATCTTTCCTCTCCCAAACTCCCTAGTTCTTCAAGTTCTCTGCCGGTCAGAGTCCTATGTTCGTGTGCTGATCATCAAGTGTAGTGCCTTACTCTTCTTTCATCTTCTCCAAGTATCAGGTATGTGGTTCTGATCTCTAAATCATCTACAGTTTTTTTTGTTTTCCCATGCTATATACATGTTTCTGAATGTGTGGGTCTTCGGAATTTGATCCCTATTGCATGCTAAGAACTCACCCGCATAATCCTAAGTGCCTTTAGACCCTTAATATTGTAAAATGAATAGGGGTGTTGTGTTCACCAAATCAAATGGGGGGGGTGTATGCTTCTGATAATTGTTTCGGACCTAGGTTGATAGTTTTCCAAAATTGCATGCTAAAACTCGAGAAATTATTGCCTTCAGAATGATAGAATGCTGGGTAAATTGGTTAGAAATTGTGGGTTGACAAGTATACTTCTTATTAGCAATTTAGGGGACGATTGAGGCATGCTCAATTCTATCACTGAAGGACAGAACGACACCCCATCGATGGACCGTCGTTCCCACGATGGACCGTCGTGGAGTCCATCCCACCAATCCCCCATTTTTTTCCAAGTGTCCCTAAACAGACCTATACGACGGACCGTCATGCCCACGATGGTCCATCCTGCACAACTTTCGTGGTTGTAGAGACTTTCTTTCTAAGAGTCTCAAATTTTTTTCTAAGTGTCCCTCAACAGACCTCTATGACGGACCGTCATGCCCTCGATGGTCCGTCCTGCACAACCGTCCTGGTTGTCAGAGACCCTGTTTCTGAGGGTCTCAAAATTTTTTCTAAGTGTCCCTCAACGAACCTCTACGACGTACCATCGTGCCCTCGACGGTCCGTCCTGCAGAACGTCCTGGTTGTCAGAGACCCTATTTCTGAGGGTCTCAAAAGTTTTTCTAAGTGTCCCTCAATGGACCTCTACGAAGGACTGTCGTGCCCTCGATGGTCCGTCCTGCACAACCGTCATGGTTGTTAGAGACCCTGTTTCTGAGGGTCTCAAAGTTTTTTCTAAGTATCCCATGACGGACCTCTACGACGGACCATCGTGTCGTCGACGGTCCATCCTGCACAACCATCACGGTTGTCAGAGACTTTATTTCTGAGAGTCTCAAAATATTTTCCTAAGTATTTCATGATGGACCCCCATGATGGTCCGTCGTACTTACGACGGACCGTCAATGGGTCCGTCGCGCAGCACAACAACTGCAGCACTGCCATTTTAGTTTTCGTTTTACGTTTTTGTTTTCTTCTGTGCATGTCTTCTTTGCTTCTACTGGTACTAATTGTTGTTCTTTTCAGGTACTAACACTAATGGCACCAAAGCAAGATCGCGTGTACGTACGAGGGCATTCAAAGTCCGTAGCCCCATCTGCCCGACTAGTCATTGGCTCTGATGATGAGCGTGACCTCGAATACGTGCCCCCAGGCACTGTCACTCCTGCACGGGATGCACGTACCACCAGAGCCATGCCCATGAAGGTGGCGCCCGACATAGTCACTACCTCCCAGTCTGAAGAGGAGCGCACACTAACCGGCACGCCTTCTGGGTATGCTGCACACTCCAGGGATGCTTCCGGTTCTGAGAAAGTATCAGGTTTAGAAAAAGTCCCCGGGTCTGAGGAGGCTTCTGCTCCAGCCACCGCATCCCAGTCTGCCTCATCTGATGAGGCCGATAGTGCTGATTCCACTCCAGTACCATAGACTGGAGTCCCCGCCCCGGTTGCCGACCAGCCCAACCGATGGTGTGTTGAGGGGTAGTTTCAGGTGTACACCGACGCCAAGCTGCCGAATGATAAGGGGGTCATGACCAGGACCCATACACTGGAGAGGCAGGTCCTTACGGGGAGTCTCCCCACCATGACGGCACTCCATGCCCTCTTCACCAGGCAACGGCTAGAATGGACGGCTCGTGATGTTGGCCGATACAGTGAGGAGTTGGTCAGAGAGTTCTACGCCTCGTATGTGGCGACTCTCCGATCTCAGATAGACAAGCGGGTTGCCCCTGCCAAATAGGCCCCGCTAGATCACATCTGAGTCCGCGGCAAGCGGGTAGAAAACTCCTTACTAGCCATCTGCCAGTATCTATATGGCGATGATGTTGATGCCACCCGGGCTCTTCTCACCGCCGAGTTTGACTACCGGTGGAAACTTGTTAAAAATGGATGGTTCATGCGTGAGCTAGAGTTGAGAGAGACCACCAAGAGGTGGATTGCCCAGTACTTGTCCGTTGATGGAGAGGCTGCTGACTGGGTACTTGAGCCGAAGGGAGCCATCAGAAGGCTAACCTGACCTTCACGGCCAAGTTTTTGTGGTTGATAGTCCGCCACTGCATTTCCCCCACTGGTGCAGACAATATTGTCACATGGGATCGCGCAGTTTTGATGGCGGTGATGATAGCGGGGTTCGAGGTGGACTTTGCTTGGCTTCTTCAGGCGGTCATGCACGAGAGGGCCTTCAAGTTCACTACTACTTACCCATTTCCGTGCATGGTTTTTGCTTTGTGCAGGTCCACAGGTGTGCCCATTTGGCACATAGATCAGCTCAAGACCCCGTCGGGCAATGTTAATATCGGCCTCATCAGGGATAAGGCAAATGAGTTGGCTCCACACAAAGGGCCCCGCCCAGAGGTTTCTCTGCTTGGTGAGAACCTGGCGGATACAGTAGTGCAAGCCCAAGCGGCTACCCAGGTTACATCTGAGCCTACTGACACCACCCCGGTCGAGTCTATCCCGGGTGGTAGCATCGCCCCGAGCTTCTCTGGTGACTCCTTCCGCTACTCTGGTCCCACTTGCTAGGGTCCAGAAACTTGAGGCCCAAATGGTCACACTTCTGTATCACATCCAGCCTTGGATGCAGAGGTCTATTGCTGAGGCGGAGGAGCGTATGGAGCGGAAGATGGCCCAGCACACGGAGAGGAAGATCATGGAGGTTCATCAGCGCTTGGACGCTTTGAGTTGTGGGTGCTAGCCCGGCCAGCCCCTTTGGTGGACGTGTCGACCCTTCAGGCTGCTGTAGAGAGTCTGAGAGTGGACCTGGACACAATTCTAGAGGCTAGGGTGCCTGAGTCTGAGGCCCCTTCTGCAGAGCCTGCTGAGGACACGGTGATGGCTGAGCTATTCCCCACTACTGATGTGCCACCATATCCCCCACGAGAGCATGATAAGAGGCGTAGAGGTCGAGATGAGGATGAGGCTAGGGCGCGGAAGAAGGAGCGCCGAGAGTTGGAGGCTGCGAGGAGAGCCTCTATTGCTGATGAGGAGGCCCGTCAGTTGAGGACCATAGAGTTGGCTGCTGGGGCGTCTAGCTCCAGAGTTGTTGAGGCGGAGAGAGGCACTACTGATGGTGCTGTTGCTGCTGAGGACACTACTGAAGGTGTCCAGACTACAAAAGGAGTGCGTACCGGGACACCGGACCCACCAGCTTGTTGATCGCCGGAGCTTTGCGCCTCAGGTTTGCTTCACCTACCACTCGATTATTTTAGATTCTTTTATGCATTGGGGACAATTGCATATTGTTTTTGTTGGGGGTGGGGTAAATGGAAAGTGAGTGCTAGGGTGAAGTCTGAGTAGCCCAGTTCACGATCCTCTCTTGGGGTTTTCTTGCCTGTCTTCTTTTTCCCCAAGAGACTGATTACTTTTATTATTGAACCGACATGTTTACATCTTGTGTACATAGTATAACTCTGAAGCATGATGGCTAAAACAGAAATGTAATCCTAATGTAATGAAAATGATGCATGACTAGGGATAGTAATTGATAAAGGTGTGGGTCTAAGCATGACATAGAAATACACTGCTGCATGACCCTAAATCTAAGATTCGAACTAGGTGTCTGATAATCTGGTAAAGTAATGAGATGTCAAGTGAGTGTGAGGAAAAGTTGAATGGTCCACCATTGGTACTGAGCTAGAACTTGCCTGGTTAGTCCTGCTAAAAGTAAGTCGTAATAAACAATTAGGAAAGGATCATAGGCCCTTGTTCGAAATAGTCAATCTTGAGCCTAAAATAACAGAAAACCAAATGAAGTTAATCCCTTATTCATCCAAATGATTTGAGCTTAAAATAGATCTTTCTTTTTTACCCCAACTGATCTTCTCTGGGAACAATGTGTTGGCCCTGGTCCCTCCTTGGACATTTGCACCTCAGCTTACGCCAAAAGCATAAGTTGAGGGTGGCTAATGCAGAAAGCAACCTTGTCGTGGCCCTGACCCAATCTTGGGTATTGTGAACCTTGACTCATGGCAAAATCATGAGTTGAGGGTGGCTGTTATAAGGAATACTCCGAAAAGTGGGGTTGAAAGAATAAAGAGGAAGAAAGAACAAAACAAAGGTGACTTAAAAATAAAAAAATAAAAAAAATAAATCATAAACACAAGAAAAGAGAAGAGTCACTTACACATAAGAAGAAGAAAGGGAGAATAGAAAGGTGAAAGAAAATTGAGAAATAGGGTGAAATAAAATGATAAAAAGGTAGTACGCTTAGCCGATATGTCAAGGAGGGCAACAAGTCACTAAAGTATACCTAAATATACCCTACCTAACCCTGAGCCTATGTTACAAGCTAAGAAAGTCCTATCGTGATCCTAAGAGTTGTTATGGCGAACTTAAAGCAGTGAAAATAAGGGCAAGCCTATGGCAATATGTATAAATGAGTTGTGAAGTTGTTCTAAGAGCGAGTGTTGAAAAGTAATCGTTATACTCAAACTGGAGTCATTATGTGAAAAATGAGGATGTTATTTTGAAGTGAGGACACTAGTTGCAATACCGGAAAAATTAGCACCTTGGTGAGAAATCGAAGAGGAGAGGTGTCAGTGTGTAGTGAGTCTGTGTCATGGTTTGATCCACATAATTCAAGCCTAATAGTAATAGCATGCATGAACATAATGAGAATAATCGGGATTGATAGCCAAATGATTGTGAAAGCTAAAATACGGATACTCTTGTACAAAGATTGTCTAGTGAGTTATAGTGCGTCGCTTGAGGACAAACAACGAATTTAAGTTGAGGGTGTTGATGTACTGTGGTTTCACGGTACTTTCAATGCTTTTTCCTTAAGTTTAGTGTGTGTCTAAAGCCTTTTTATATTGATTTTTGATGTAGTTTTCTCTTTATTTGCAGGAAATCTATCCAAGGGAGAATACGGAGAATTTGAGCTGAAATTACAGAAGTGACCACCTACGGAGCCCACAACGGTCCGTCATGACTCTGACGGTCCGTAGGTAGCACCCGTCGTGAGAAGAAAATGGCTGCTGAAGGAATTTGGGGAATTCTGACCAAGTGTGGGACTACGGAAGCTCACGACGGTCCGTCCTGCACATCCATCAATACTAACAGAGAGTAGTCCCAGTACCCAACTTTAGAAGATTCAAAGTGTCGTGGAACGGAACCCCTTGATGGACCGTCGTGCTTACAACGGTCTATCATACCTGTTCGTCGAGGGTAATAGAGAGTTGATGAAGAAAGCAACAGAGATTTGTGCTAAGTATGGAACAATGGAGGCCATGACGGTCCGTCGTGGCCATGACGATCCGTAACAAGGGTCGTCAACTCAGATGCATTTTGGGCAGATTTTCCTTACATAGATTTTCCTCTTTTATTAGGTTTTGTTTATGATAAATAGTTCGAAAAACCTCGTTTTTGGGGTTAGACCTTTGGATATTTTTCAGTTTTATTGTTTGAGTATTGAACTCTTGATTTTGGTATTATATCATACGTTTTCGGAATTGATTGTTAGTGTTTTTGTGATTTATTCAAGTGAATTTCTGGATTTTCTTCATTCTCATAAAAGTAAGTGCATGAATTCTTATATTATCAATATGAATTGTGTGATTACTTGCATGGGTAACTAAACTCCATAACTAGGGTTGTGGGAACCATGGGTAAATAATAAGGTAAAATCTAACTAAAATAACAATTCTCGAATAATGTCTTGCATGTATTGATAATTCTTTCGTTTAGAAGTCTTTTTAACGGATGGCCAATGTTAGAACTCGCCTTATTGCTACTTACCGTACCAAGGAGGTAGATAATAAGAAAAGAATTATCGACGTAGATTTAGTGTATACTATCTAATAAGCTAGTGTTGGCTGGTGCAAAGTAAAGGTAAGGTATTGTAAAGCATACAGACGTAGCCAGACCAAGGTGCAGAGTGAAATTTCCTAGTTGCCGGACCAAGGAATTAGGAATACATAGCTTACCACTTTGCATGCAAGATATTAGGAAGGGATTGTTATAGTTAGGTTTACAGAGTTATGAACCTATGGGGAACACTTATGCCCTAGTTACTTTAATTACTTGAGAAAAAAAATCCAATCTTTGATCTTGTCATTTATTTACATAGAATTAGTTAATTATAGTTTTTAATCAAACCCCCCCTTTAGTTATTTATTTTCGGGAAATAATTGACTACATAGAAGTAATAATAGAATAAAGTTAAGTCTGAACCATTTTCCTTGTGGGATCGACCCCAACCTCACTAGTTGGGTTCTTTACTTGATACGACCGCTTTACTTCTTTTTGAGAAGTAAGTTTGAGCGTATCAGTTTGAACTTTTGAAGGATTATAACATGAGTGTCCTATACCAACCCGACAAGACTAATGTGGTTGCGGATGCTCTAAGTCGTGTGACTATGGGTAGTGTGTCTCATGTTGAGAAGTGTAAGAAAGACCTAGTTAAAGATGTTAATAGGTTGGCCCGATTGGATGTTCGACTAGAAGATTCTCCAAATGGTGGTTTTATGGTGCATCATAACTTTGAGTCATCTTTAGTGGTTGAGGTGAAGTCTAAGCAACACCTTGATTCGCTATTGATGGAGTTGAAAGAGTCGGTACTTGGTAAGTTGAAAGAATCATTTTCCCAAGGGGGGATGGTGTTTTAAGGTACCGAGAGAGGTTATGTGTGCCCAATATTGATGAGAAATTGAATTCTTGAAGAATCCCATCGCTCCCGTTACTCTATTCATCCAGGTGCCACTAAGATGTACCATGGCCTTAGAGAAATTTATTGTTGGGATGGTTTGAAAAGGGACATAGCGGAAATTTTTGCTTGGTGTCCAAATTGCAAACAAGTTAAAGCCGATCATCTAAAGTCGGGTGTTATGACCCAAATTATGGATGTTCCTACTTATAAGTGGAAAGAGATTAATATGGACTTTGTTGTTGGGTTGCATCGATCTTGGAGTCAAAATGACTCAATATGGATTATTGTGGATAGGTTGACCAAATTTGCCCACTTTATCCCCATTAATACTTATTTGGCAAAAGAGTATGCAAGAATGTACATTAAAGGGATTGTTAGTCTTCATGGGATCCCTTTGTCCATCATTTCGATAGAGGTGCTCAACTCACTTCTCATTTTTGGAGGTCTTTTCGAAAGGGTTTAAGTACTCAAGTGAAGCTTAGCACCACTTTTTATCCCCAAATGGATGGTCAAGCGGAGCGTACCATTCAAACCCTAGAAGATATGTTAAGAGCTTGTGTAATTGATTTCAAGGGAAATTGGGACGATCACTTGCCGTTTATTGATTTCTCATATAATAATAGCTACCTTCGAGTATTGCTATGGAACCTTTCGAAGCATTCTATGGTAGATAGTGTAGATCTATGGTTGGGTGGTTTGAGGTTGGTGAGTTTTCACTCCTTGGTTTCGAGATAGTCTATGGGATTATTGAGAAAGTTCAGTTGATAAGGAATATATTTGAAAATGGCGTATAGTCCGGAAAACTCTTATACTGACAATAGGAGGAGAGACCTTGAATTCGAAGTGGGTCATAAATTGTATTTGAAGATTTCACCTATGAAAGGGGTGATGAGATTCGGCAATAAGGGGAAATAGTCACTGGTATGTGGGTCCCTATGAAATATTGGAGCGTGTTAGCAAGGTTGCATTTGAGTTGTAATTACCTTATAAACTAGCATTGGTTCACCCAGTATTTCTTTTCTCCATGCTTATCAACTGTATTGGAGACCCCGAGTCCATTATTTCTATTGAAGGACTAGGTGTGGATGTCAACCTCTGGTAGTTGAAGTCAAGCAGGGTCAACATCTAAATCCTGTGTTGATGGAGCTGAAGGACTTAGTGTTGATAAAGATGAATGAGTCTTTCGCTTTGGGAGGTGATGGCATACTTAGGTATCAGGACAGGCTGTGTTTACCAGATGTGGATGATTTGCGGACCAGGATTGTTGCAGAGGCCCATGGTTCCAGATATTCCATACATCCAGGTTCCACCAAGATGTATCACGATCTTAAGCAGATTTATTGATGGGATGGCATGAAGAAGGACATTGCAGAATATGTGGCCAAGTGTCCTAATTGTCAGGAGGTTAAGGCAGAACATCTTAATCCTGGCGGTCTGACTCAGATTATTGAGGTTCTGACTTGGAAGTGGGAGGCGATTAATATGAACTCGTGGTTGGTCTTCCGAGGACTAGGAGGCAGCATGACTCCATATGGGTTATTGTGGACAGATTGACTAAGTCTGCTCACTTTATCCCTGTGAAGTCTACTTACAGAGCCAAGGATTATGCGAGACTCTACATTGATGAAATTGTGAGATGGCATGGGATTCCTTTGTCTATCATTTCAGATAGAGGAGCTCAGTTTACTTCATATTTTTAGAGATCTTTCCAGAAGAGCTTGGGCACGCAGGTGAAGCTTAGTAATGCCTTTCATCCTCAGGCTGATGGGCAGGCAGAGCGCACCATTCAGACATTAGAGGACATGTTGAGAGCGTGTGTGATTGACTTCAGGGGTTGCTGGGATGACCATCTGCCTTTGATAGAGTTGTCGTATAATAATAGCTATCACTCCAGCATTGGGATGGCACCGTTTGAGGCACTGTATGGTAGGAGGTGTAGATCTCTAGTTGGGTGGTTCGAGGTTGGAGAGTCATCCATTTTGGGTCCAGAGATCATTCATGAAGCCTTAGAGAAGGTCAGAGTGATTAGGGACAGGTTGTTTACTGCTTACAGTCGGCAGAAGTCATATGCATCAACAGAAAATGGCCCTTAGAGTTTGATGTTGGTGACCAGGTCTATCTGAAGATATCACCTATGAAGGGGGTGATGAGGTTTGGCAGGAAGGGAAAGTTGAGTCCGAGGTATGTTGGGCCATACGAGATCCTACAGCGTGTGGGTGAGGTGGACTATGAGTTGGCATTGCCTGCGGAGCTAGCTTCTGTCCATCCAGTCTTTCATGTATCCATGTTATAGAAGTGTCTAGGTGATCCAGCATCGATTCTACCTGTGGAAGGTTTGGGGGTCGATGAAGACTTGTCCTATGAGGAGGTACCTGTTGAGATCTTAGACAGATAGATCAAGCGGCTGAGGAACAAGGAGATTGCCACAGTGAAGGTATTGTGGATTAATCATCTTGTTGAGGGTGCTACGTGGGAGGCTGAGGCCGACATGAGATCCCATTACCCTCATCTTTTAAGCTCTTGAGGTTAGACTTCTTACTCTTAAGTCTAAGTTTCCTTAATTCTCCATATTTTGTTGCTATTGCTTGACTATGCATAGTGATTATGTTATGATCTGGCTGGCATTACGCTATATAGTGGTAGTGTCATTCGGGGACGAATGTTTCTAAGGGGGGGATAATATAACAACCCTAAAAATGAATAGGATAAGAAATGCTTAATGTGTCAAGAATGCCTACGATTAGACCAGGGTTCACACGAATTGATGCGCGTAGAACCAGACCTCGGAACCCTTGCTAAAGCCAAGTCAACTAACTTGGGGAGTTAGTTGAGCTTGTAAAGGTTGGGTCCAACCATGTAGGGCTCTCGAATACGAAGATTTACTCGAAGGAGTCTTTAACGGACTTAAAAAGAGGAAATCTTAGGTTTGAAGGGTCTAAAGGTAAAATGGTCTTTTTCCTGGCTAAGGGTAGTATCGTAATTATGCTAAATATATAATTAATTATTTATTTAATAAGGTGGAGGGGCAAATTGGGGAGAAAGAGCCGAAATTGATCTCCTGAAGTTAAGTCTTGCTCCACCCGGGTTCGAACCTAGGTGGAAGCAATGAATTTATGTGATTTTTATTTAAGCTATAGAATTAATGTAATTAATTAATTATTATTATTCATTATCTGATTTAAAATAAAATAAAAATCAGATTTTTATTAATTAACTAAACCTTATTTGACTAAGTCCTAAACTAGACTCCTAAGCCTAATATAACTCCCACTCTCTCACGTCTATCTCTCAACTCTCACGCTCAATATCTCCCATTCTTTCACACGACATGTCTCTGCCAAAATAAGATACAAAAGCAGAAAAATAAACCAAGTTCTTCACACTTGAAGAACTCACACGAAATCACAAGAAAACAAACGTTAGTCGCACACTAGGCTAAGGGAGGTTGTCATTCTAGTGGAGTTGATATTGAGGAGGCTTAGACGAGTTCTAGAGTGGAGTTTTTGGGCAGCAACTTCATGTTTTGAACGTCAAAATAAGGTATGGGTTTTCTTCTCTCTTGGTCCCTTTCCCAAGAGACCCCTTAAGGTTCATATTGTTCATTCGAAAACTAGGATTGTTTCCCCTTTTGCATGCCCCTGTCACTAGCTCCCAATGAATTGTAGTTTGGGTATGATTGCTGGTAGATTTAGGTATGTCATGATTTCGTGATGAACATGATTTTGATTGTATACTTGAAATTGTAGGAAAGACAACCATGTATTCGAAAGTTTGTGCAAGTGTGTGTATGTGCGAAAAGGTTACTGTGAATGAGGTTTCGATTTAGGCTTCAAGTTTGATGATGTTTTGGTTGTCATTTTACGTGTATAAACCTATGTAAATCGTGATGTTCATTAAAATGGAAGTGGGGCTGATTTGAGTGTCAATAGTTTGGCTAAACGAATCCATGAAATACACCCAAAAAGTGTTAAACGATCCATGAATCTTCCCAAGTTTTCAAGTGGAAATATTGATGAAAATAAGTTAAGAAAATGATTAAGTGTACAACCAAGAATATAAGTTTAGTTTAGGCTAAAATATAGAAGGGAAATCTGGAAAATTAAATTAATTTAAAGGGGTGAGGCCACCAGGATTCGAAACCTGTGACCTCACCCGTGTGGAACCTTATTCTCGGAAGAAGTAATGAAATGGGGTTGGGGGGATTCGAACTGGGGTCTACTGGTTGAGAAAGGAGAGAGCAAAAATTTAAATAAATAAAATGGGAGGTGTGGGAATCGAACCCACAACCTCCAGGAAGCTAATAGAAGAAGAAAATTAAAGAAAAGAAAATGTGAGGCGTGGGAATCGAACCCACGACCTCAAGGCTGGAAAGGAGAAGGGCGAATTAAATAAGAAAATAAAGTGAGGCTGTGGGGGCTCGATCCCACAACCTCACTGCCAAACGCCTAGCTAAGTAAATTATAATTAAAATAAAAATAAGGAGGCTGTGCGGGTTCGAACCCACAACCTCACAGCCCCTAGCAAAATTAAAAATAAAATAAGGAGGCTGTGGGGGTTCGAACCCACAACCTCCCAATTCCAGCGAAATAAAGACTAAAATAAAAAGAGGTTGTGGGGGTTTAATCCCACAACCTCTTGGTCTAGGCGAAATGGGACAACAAAATTTTAAATGAAAAATAAAAGGGGTTGTGGGGGTTCGATTCCACAACCCTTCGGCTAAATAAAGGGAAAACCCAAGGAGAAAAATCAAGATAGAATGTTGATGTTGGGGCTCGATCTAGGGTCCCAATGTCATGAAGACTAAAAATAAAGTCAAGGAAAAATGTAAGTATTGTCCAAGTTGTTCGAACTTGGGTTCCCTTGCCCAAATTTCCGTATTGATACATAAGACATACGTGAATAAAATATTCAAGAATAAATGCCACCTACTTAGATCGAAATCGAGATCTTGGCATACATACAAGATACATAAGTCTTGTACTACATAATCTTAGGAAGATATGAGTCACTTAACGAACTATGAATGAAGCCTCATGGCTTGTATGTATAGACCCATAAGTCTAGCAAAAAATAATTGAACCTAAGATGTATGTAATGAAATGAAGTAACCCTAGAAGGGTTAAGTACGAGTGTAAAACACACTAAATGGCCAAGTGCATTGGCATACGATGAAATGATTATTATGTTATGAAATGATGAAACCCTTGAAGGGTTAAGTAAGAGTGTGAAACACACAAATAGCCAAGTGCATTGGCATATGATGAAATGAACATTCACGTAAAATGGGGTAAGTAATTATGAAGAGCAATTGTGCTAATGTTAATGAATGTGGTGACAACATGATATGAGGCTAATGTAAAAGATGAGAACAATCTCAAATGAGCCTAAGTAATTGTTACCAAAACGTACTCACCTATGAGAGTGTAACGTTAATGAAGAGACCAGTGTCTATGAACACTCTAATGAAAGTATTGAGATTAACACACTTAATACTAATGATGAGATGAGAAATAATGATATCGTCATACTAGAATCCAACTTCCATGACGTATGAGTTGAATGTAATGGAACTTTATACTGAGCACCGATAGACTAGCTATGAGCGGTGATGCCATCTTTGGAGAAGGGCGGAGGTTCACGTAACTCTCATGAGATGAGACTGTCCGGCTTGCCAGGTATGGGTCTCCTTATATCTCCTAGTCTTCAAACCTATACTGCCAATATAAGGATCTGGCGGGGTTAAATTCCCATGTACACTAGCATGTTTTGGGTCACCTTGGCCGGTGATTCCACCTCTTTTCGGTGTGGGGGATACACTGGATTTCATGATGCTCACATGATCTATGTCAGTTAAAGTTAAAGTTCCCAATGAATGAATGAGGCCAGCCTTAAATGATGCACATAATGAAATTAATGATACCAAAGGTGTTAGGTTAGGATAATCAAGAGGTGAGCTAGACTCAAGTAATGACACTAGGTTATTCTTGAACATTGCACAACAAACCCGATGAAAGTCTTAAACTACATCCTAGGTATAGCTGGTGTTCACACTAGCCTATGAACGAAATGAAATGAAGTACGTATGAATGAATGAAGCAGACTCTGTGTTTGCTAATGAAGACTCCCTAGTTGAGGTCCCATATGTTGATCCCTCATTTTGGAAAGTCTTAATGTCAAGTCCATGATTCCAAGGTCTCATGGCATATGAATGAATGTTATAAAAGATGTTATGTGTTGTATGCTATATGATATGTGCTATGTGTAAGATGTTCTGTGCTGTGTGTAATATGATAAGTATGATGATGCATGTTACTCTCATGGCATGACTTTCCTAATCCAAATTTGGAAAGCTCACTGACTTTCCTAATCCAAATTTGGAAAGTTCACTAACTTTTCTAATCCCAATTTGGCAACTCCACTGACTTGACTTTCCATAATAATGTTGTTAGGAAATAGCTATTCTTTCTCATGCATGTCCTTGGTGTTTGCTTGCATATACCCATACGTGCAAGTGTTTACTAATCCCATACAACTCTATATTTTTAGGTGCAGGCACAGGTGGACGCTAGAGCATACAGGTTGACGTTGCAGCTATCCGGACGTGGAGCTTTCATCCGAACTTGGTAGGCCCTTATGCTTTCGAGGATGTCTACCGTTACTATCTAGCTTAGATATAGGCTTTAGCTAGTGGAGCATGTTCCACTAGTGTTTCTTTCTGTTTTTATTTCAGACATTGTATTGGGGCCATTTTGGCAATTATACATTTATTACAGTATTGCACTATTTCTTTCATTTGATTATCTCTATATTAGATGGTTGATTTGTGAACGCCCATGATGTTAAGTTTAAAATGTTTAGCATAAAATAAGGAAACAAAAAGTTCAAATTTTCCGCTAAAATTAACCTAGATGAAGTAAGAATGACGTAAGTAGGCTTGTCTGCGACCTCTGAGAGGTCAACGACGCCGGTCTCGTCTGGGGTCTAGATTCCGGTCGTGACATCTTTCTTCTTTACAAACCATACTGGAGCACCCCATTGAGAAATACTAGGTGGAATGAAACCTTTGTCTTGGAAGTCTTTGAGTTGAGCCTTCAACTCTTTCAATTCGATCGGAGCCATCCGATAAGGAGGAATTGAAATGGGATTCGTATCCGGTAACAAGTCAATACCAAAATCAATTGCCTGTTCGGGGAGGATTCCGGGAAGATCATTAAAAAAGACCTCCAGAAATTCCCTCACTACGGGGACTAACTCAATGGGAGGAGTTTCGAGCCTAAATCTTTTACTCTTACAATATGGTATAAATACCCTTTAGATATCATCTTACAAGTCTTTAAACAAGAAATGATACGACCTCTAGGAATAGAATTTTCCCTCTTCAAATCTAAGACGGTTTCATTAGGAAAATTGAACTTGACTACCCTTGTTCTACAACATATGGAAGAAAAACAAGCATGCAACCAATCCATTCCACAAATGACATCAAAATCAATCATATCAAGTTCTACTAATTCAACATGAGTAACTCTATTGGACAACATTATAGGACAATTTCTATATGCCCTTTTTGCAACCACCGAATCACCTATTGGGGTAGTCACCATAAATGTTTCATTTAAGATATTGTAACATTCTGGAAAATTACATGTCTACTGAAGAGCCCAGTAAGTCTTTAAGAATGCGTATTGGGGGTACATAGGCACCCCAATGCCCAATATTGAGAAATATTGGGCATAGTATAGAAAATTGGCTAAGGGGGTTAGCCTATTTCTATAATAATATCCAAGCAATTGAAACATAATCAAAGCTTGTTTAAGAATTGTACCTACAATGAAGACCCTAAGCTAAAATAATCTCTGCAATTGTTAGCCTCATCGCTTACTCACATTAGTACTAGGCATCCAAGTGTCAAGCCTAGTACCGTAGTACATAACCATTTAAAATGATCATGTAGAATAAGCAGTGCCCAAGGACATAGTGAGGATCCTTGGGACAATAAGTAAACATACCCAAAGGAACCATAAATAATAGTTAGTTAGGAAAGTACAACCAACACATGTGCAAGCACATGTGCAAGACATGTGAAGAAGCTGCCAAAGGAGGGGACCACCCTAACCGAATTCGGTTAGGGTAGTTAGGGGGAAAAACGTGCACAAGGGACCACTTCATGTGGGACCTAACTTCCTACAAATTCTAGACTCTAACCTACTGCCCTAAATAACTAAATAACCTAGGACCAAACGAAATAAACTAATTAGTGCACCCGACAATCTAGGACTAAACCAGGTTGACACTAACCTAGTACTAGTTGAAGAGACAACCTAGTAGTAACCTAGAATGGTCCAAAAATTTAGTTATGGTCCTAACAACTTAGGGGTACTTTAGTAATTCTCCTAGGTTACCTAATTAATTAATTTAGCAAATTAATTAATTAATTTAAAAGGGCTAAAACCGAAACTAAAAAGGAAATTTTCAGATTCCGGTTAAGACAAGAAAGGGACAACCTAGTACCTAACCTAGGATGGTCCAAAGACTTAGTTAAGATCCTAACGACTTAAGGGTACTTTAGTAATTATCCTAGGCTACTTAATTAATTAATTTAGCAACTTAATTGATTAATTTAAAGGGGCAAAACCGAAATCACAAAATAATTTCCAGATTTCGGTTAAGCCAAGAAAAAAGACAACTTAGTACCAAACCTAGGAGGGTTCAAAGGATTAGTTATGGTTATAATGACTTAAGGTTATTCATTACCCTAGGTCACTTAATTAATTAAATTAGACATTTAATTAATTAAATTAAAGGGGTCAAACGGAAATTCTTATGCTAACCTAGTACAATTCAAGAAACATCCTAGTACTTAACCTAGGATGGTCCTAAAGGGTTGATTATGGTTCCAATAACTTAGGTGTACTATAGTACTTACCCTAGGTCCCTAAATTAATTAAATTAAGGATTTAATTAATTAATATAAAGTAAAAATGTTGACAAAAACCGTAGTCAACACCAAAATTCCAGATTTTGAGTCAAGTCAACATTCCATATGTTTAGTCAACTGAGGAGGGGCTTTTTAGTAATTAGTTAATTAATTTATTTAATTAAATTATTTAACCCTAAGTTGAATGAGTCAAGATCAGTTCTTAAACCTAAAAATCACGTTCAAACTCATACAAAAAAAAGGATGCAAAAATAGTAAGCAACGAACGCAAGAAAAAGGTAGAAAATTTATCGATTTCTCTAGGGCGATTTCATGGTTTCTTCAAGGTTTAGTTCAAGGTGGTCTTCGTAGATTAAGTTCTACATAATGTATGGGTTTCTCTCCTGGACTTCATTCTCCAAGAGAACTTTCTTTCGAATGATTCAAAGATCTTGAAAACTAGGGTTTTTTCCCGTCGTTCTTGTCGAACTCCTTTCCCTAGTATCCTTGTTACGATTTCAATGTTGAATAGGTTAGAAATCATGTTGTTGGTATGTGGTGCTGGCTGATCTTAATGTATATGGTTTTTGATTAAATAATGATTGAATAAACCTATTAATTCGACTCGTTTGATGCTAAGTGTTATTATGTGAATTAAAAGAATGATACTATGTTAAAGATATGTCCAAAAATATTATGTATGAAGATGTTACGGTCTGTTGTGCATACTTGCTGTTAATATGACGTTATAAAGATGATATATTCATCAAATTCTAATATGATGTTGTCCAAGATGTTTAAAAATGTTATGCCTAAAGTTATGTTATAAGGTTGGCTAAACAGATCTCCATGAAATCATAGGTTGAATGAATGTTTGGTTTATGCCAATAAAATGGCTAGAAATGTCTTGCCCAAAAGTTGAATGGAATTGTCTTACATTATTGCTTTTAAATAGTGATGGAAATATTGGTTAATGAGAATCTCATGAAACTATATTTGAATGAATGTTTGGCTTGTGCCAATAAATTGTCTATGAAGTCATTTCCAAATTTTCAAGGCCAATACTAAATTTACACAAATCTTATGTGCCCAATATAATGTAATATCAAATTAAGCATGAACAACAGAACAAAATGAATCCATAACTAAGGGTATGTCAATCAATGGGACAAGTCCCAACATACCCTATACTATCTTATATGACTAAAATGTTGGAATGACAAATGAATAAGCACATCTAAAGTAATTCAATGAATCCATAACCAAGGGCATGACATGCATTGGGACAACTCCCAACATGCTCTAAAAGAAAGAACTATGAATTTATGAAACTCATTAAATGAAGTGCTCATCGTCCATAAACGATGATATAACTTTATTAAAGGGGTCTAAATTAAGTAAGTGACAGAATGGGGTGTTAAAGGAAGTGAGACAAGTCTCACTTACACCTAAGCTACTATGTTAAAAGAATACTCACGTATGAAGGTGTTAGAATGTGTTAGACCAGTTTCATTAACACCAAAGGATGATATGTAAGGAAAATTCACATTTCATCAATGTAAAGTAAGGATGACCAGTAGTCATCAATAGAGTAAGTAAATCTCAATCTAGAAGCAAGCTTCCATAATGCTTGAGTCAACACTAAAAGACAAAGAAGAAATGAACATTCATGTAATGAGGTGAGTAATTGTGTTAAGCTGTGATGCTAATGAAAATGGTGACAACATGATAAGAGGCTAAGATGAATGATGAGACAAGTCTCAATCAAACCTAAGTAAAGGTCACTAAAAGTACTCACCTAAGAGTGTTGAATATCAAGAGACAAGTCTCAATCATACTCTATATGTAAGTGTAAGGACAATTCACACTTAATACTAATGATGAGATGAGAAATCATCTAATGAGCAATGATGCCCTTATGCTAGAAGCCAGCTTCTATGATGTGTGAGATGAATGTAATGGAACTTTATACTGAGCACTGATAGGCTAGCTATGAGTCACGATTCCTTATTTCGGGAAGGCAGAGGTTCGTGTAAATCTCATGAGATGAGACTTTCCGTTTAGGAGGGTATGGGTCTCCTTATATCTCCTCGTCTTTGAACCTATGCTGTCAACATAGGGTTCTAGCAGGGTTCAATTCCCTATATACGCTAGCATGTTTTGGTTTCACCTTGGCTAGTGACTCCACCTCTTTTCGATGTGGGGAAGACACCGGATTTCATGATGCTCACATAATCTATGTCGGTTAAGGTTGGAGTTCCTCAAAGTATGAAAGATAATGAAATGAACGATACCGAAGGTGTTTGTGCAAGACAATCAGGAGGTGAAATCAGATTCAAGTAATGACATTAGGTCATTCTTGGTCATTGCACTTCATGATCCCGATGAGAGTCTTACACTTCATCCTAGGTATAGTTGGTGTTTACATCAGCCTACGAATGAATGAAATGAATAATGTGAAGTACGAATGAACGAATGAAGAAGACTCTGTGTTTGCTAAGGAAGGCCCTCGGGTTTAGGTCCCATATGTGGGGCCCTCACTTGAGATGTCTTAATGCTATATCAACGATTCCAAGGTCTCGTGTATATGAAATGTGTAATATATAAAACATGAAAGTAATGAAATCAATAGCATAATCAATAGACAATGGCTTATAATGTAATGAATACTTGATGTACTGAATAACTTGTTGTAAGCATAGTCAAATCGTGTCCAATAAAGTTTACAATAAGTAAATGGCATAGCTAATAATGAATCCTCATGTTATGAAAATGACAAAGCCAAATAAATTGTCTTATAGTGATTTTATATAATTGGCAAAAGATATTAGCCAAATAAGATTGGCTTATAATGATTTCTTACATTAGGCCAATAATACAATAATAGGGATAGTCACTAAAGATTGGTTTATAAATAATTCATACCCAAAGTAAGCAAGATCATAAGCTTTAATGATATGCCCCAAGAACTATGCACATTATGCAATCAACAAAAGAATGAGTATAGTCAATAGGTATTGACTTATAAATATATTCATGCCCCAAATTGTAGTTAAGTCATTTCCTTAATCTCTTGAATTACTTACTTGATTCATTGTGGGTATGGGACTACAATGAATCAGTGAACTTATATG
Source organism: Solanum sitiens (assembly GCA_016801875.1). Lineage (NCBI taxonomy): Eukaryota > Viridiplantae > Streptophyta > Magnoliopsida > Solanales > Solanaceae > Solanum > Solanum sitiens. Next base: position 174,890 of record JABWTJ010000411.1, read on the forward strand.
TAAAACATAGGACCAAAAGAGTTATTGAACTACACAACAACAAGAAGAAAAAGGCTGAAAAATAATCTAAGTGTACAAAGAGGAGCTCTCGGCCTAAGAGGATCAAAATCTCAAATCTTCGCTCGAGTTGTTCTAAAATTATGTTGATGATACTAATGTCTTGTAATCATATAGAAAATGAGCTATGTGCTTTGAATGCATTAAAATACATCATATTCATACCACAATTCACAACTAACGAATTAGGAAAGTCTAATGTCTAGACTTTCCAGAAATGTCATGTTGCTTAGGAAGAGCTTTCATTGATCATGCATAGCATTATGTGTATGTGTGAATACACCCATACTTAGTACAAGTGGTGTACTAACCCCCTACTATTTACTATTTTTATAGGTGCAGGTCTGAGGACATATTGACGACACTTGCAGCGGTTTTGACTTTAGCGTTTCTCCAAACCATTTGGTAGGTCCTCCTGATTTCGAGGATGCTACAGATTTAGTCTAGCCTTAGTTTTAGACATAGCAGTGGATGTTGTCCCTAGCGTTTCTTTAGTACTTTCATTTCAAAGCTTTGTAATAAGGCTGTGTTTGGCAAACTATTTATGATATATTCATCTTCAGTTTCGAATTGATTCTTTATGATAGATGGTGATGGTTGCTCTATTGATGTTGAGCTTAGTATATAATGTTTAATACGTAATAACTATAGGAAGTCTAAGTAAACTTCATACGTTTAAAATGTTTTAAATTTTCCGCAAATTTAACTAGATGTCTGTGATGAATGCAAGATGAGGCTTGTCTGCAAACTCTGAGAGGTCAACGATGCCGGTGGCGATTCGAATTCAAGAATCCGGGTCATTAGAAACTTGGTATCAGAGCATGAGGTTAAATTACCTAGGAAATAAAGCTCAACACAACCACGTTACGTAGTTTCTGACTTATGGTTGTGAAGCGCGCCACAATCATGACTTACAGACTACGCGATGATAGGAAATTCTCCCTTCTTCTACTCTTTATTATGCTATCTAGAGGTTTAACACTTTGTGTCATTATAAGTATCTAACTTCCTTCCTGTGTGAACGTGTAAAAGAATGCACACAAGATTAGGATGGCCAAGTGGTCTAAGGCGCCAGACTCAAGATCTGGCCTTCCTAGGAAGGGAAATGATGGAAATGCCCAGCGTGACCAAAAGACATGTAGTAAGTGTGGTCGTTCACATGGAGGTGAGACATGGTAGATTCTAAATGCATGCCACAGGTGTTAATGAAGATGAGGAGGCTAAGTTGGCTGCATATAAGCTCAAAGATGTGACTCAGGTATAGATTGGCTCCATAAGTGTTATGCTATGACAGATTGTCGAAACAGGGTAGTGAGACTTCAGTTTTCAAATAAGTTAGAGCTGGAATGGGAAGGGCGTGGTTCAAATCCAGTAGTGTAAATCGTTTCACATTTAAAATCCAATAAGATGATAGCTAAGGGGTGTTGAGGTTTGGTAAGAAAGGGAAGTTGAGTCCGAGGTATATAGTTCCTTAGGAGATCTTGCAGAGGGTAGGAAATGTTGCATACGAACTGAGGTTACCACAAAACTTGGCTTCTGTTCATCTAGTGTTTCACGTTTTGATGCTACAGAAGTGTCTAGGTGATCCAACGTTTATCCTACCCATCGAAGGGTTAGGAGTAAATGGGAATCTTTCCTTATGAAGAGGTTCTCGTTGCCATTTTTGATCGTCAAGTGAAGCGACTGAAGAACAAGGAGGTTCTCACCGTGAAGGTGTGATGGAGGAACCACCTTGTTGAGGGGACAAGATGGGAGGCCGAGGCCGATATGAGTTTCTGTTAACCTCATTTGTTCAGTTCTTAAGGTTAGATATACTCTTCCTAAGTCTGGTTTGTTTAAGAAACTCTAAGTTTAAGTGCTTTAGTCGATTTGGTGTTATAAGTCACTAATCGTATGTCTTATAATAGCACTATGTGAGTTAAAACGAAGTTATATTGAATTTTATGTTGCTGTTTTTGTGTAGCATAGGCATGTTTTCTGTGTTGCATGATTTGTGATGTGCATTAAGTTAAGTGGGATTGAGAAGGAAATTCCTCAATCTCAAATATGAGGCTTCAGATAAGCTTGAATGATATGCATCATCCAAATAAGTGTGAATCATATATTCACAAAAGAGAAATGTTTAAGTATGATAAAGTAACCTTCGAAAGTCACCCTCTTTGTTTAAATGATGTGTAACTGTCATTCGGGGACGAATGTTCCTAAGGGGGAGATAATGTAACATTCCAGAAAATTACATGTCTAGGGAAGAGCCCAGTAATTCTTTAAGAATGCGTATTGGGGGTACATAGGCACCCCAATGCCCAATATTGAGAAATATTGGGCATAGTATAGAAAATTGGCTAAGAGGGTTAGCCAATTTCTATAATAATATCCAAGCAATCGAAACATAATCAAAGCTTGTTTAAGAATTGTACCTACAATGAAGACCCTAAGCTAAAATAATTTCTGCAATTCTTAGACTCATCGCTTACTCACATTAGTACTAGGCATTCAAGTGTCAAGCCTAGTACCCTATTACATAACCATTTAAAATGATCATGTAGAATAAGCAGTTCCCAAGGGCATAGTGAGGATCCTTGGGACAATAAGTAAACATCCCAAAGGAACCATAAATAATATTTAGTTAGGAAAGTACAACCAACACATGTGCAAGCACATGTGCAAGACATGTGAAGAAGCTGCCAAAGGAGGGGACCACCCTAACGGAATTCGGTTAGGGTAGTTAGGGGGAAAACGTTCACAAGGGACCACTCCATGTGGGGACAAACTTCCTACACATTCTAGACTCTAACCTACTTCCCTAAATAACTAAATAAACTAGGACCAAACAAAATAAACTAATTAGTGCACCCGACAATCTAGGACTAAACCAGGTTGACACTAACCTAGTACTAGTTGAAGAGACAACCTAGTAGCTAACCTAGGATGGTCCAAAAATTTAGTTATGGTCCTAACAACTTAGGGGTACTTTAGTAATACCCCTAGGTTAGCTAATTAATTAATTTAGCAAATTAATCAATTAATTTAAAAGGGCTAAAACCGATACTACAAAGGAAATTTTCAGATTCCGGTTAAGACTAGAAAGGGACAACCTAGTACCTAACCTAGGATGGTCCAAAGAGTTAGTTAAGATCCTAAAGACTTAAGGGTACTTTAGTAATTACCCTAGTCTACTTAATTAATTAATTTAGCAACTTAATTAATTAATTTAAAGGGGCAAAACCGAAATCACAAAACAATTTCCAGATTTCGGTTAAGCCAAGAAAAAAAACAACTTAGTACCAAACCTAGGAGGGTCCAAAGGATTAGTTATGGTTATAAAGACTTAAGGGTACCTTATTAATTACCCTACGTCACTTAATTAATTAAATTAGACATTTAATTAATTAAATTAAAGGGGTCTAACCGAAATTCTTATGCTAACCTAGTATAATTCAACAAACATCCTAGTACTTAACCTAGGATGGTCCTAAAGGGTTGATTATGGTTCCAATGACTTAGGGGTACTTTAGTACTTACCCTAGGTCCCTAAATTAATTAAATTAAGGATTTAATTAATTAATATAAAGTCAAAATATTGACAAAAATCATAGTCAACACCAAAATTCCAGATTTTGAGTCAAGTCAACATTCTCATATGTTTAGTCAACTTAGAAGGGGCTTTTTAGTAATTAGTTAATTAATTTATTTAATTAAATTATTAAACCTTAAGTTGAATGAGTCAAGATCAGTTCTTAAACCTAAAAATCACGTTCAAACTCATAGAAAAAAAAGGACGCAAAAACAGTAAGCAACGAACGCAAGAAAAAGGTAGAAAATTTATCGATTTCTCCAGGGCGATTTTATGGTTTCTTCAAGGTTTCTTTCAAGGTGGTCTTCGTAGATTAAGTTCTATATATGGTATGGGTTTCTATCCTGGACTTCTTTCTCCAAGAGAACTTTCTTTCGAATGATCAAAGATTTTGAAAACTACGGTTGTTTCCCATCGTTCTTGTCGAACTCCTTTCCCTAGTATCCTTGTTACGATTTCAGTGTTGAATAGGTTAGAAATCATGTTGTTGGTATGTCGTGCTGGATGATCTTAATGTGTATTGTTTTTGATTAAATAATGATTGAATAAACCTATTAATTGGACTCGTTTGATGCTAAGTGTTACTATGTGAATTAAAAGAATGATACTATATTAAGGATATGTCCAAAAATGTTATGTATGAAGATGTTACGGTCTGTTGTGCATACTTGCTGTTAATATGACGTTATAAAGATGATATATTCATCAAATGCTAATATGATGCAGTCCAAGATGCTTAAAAATGTTATGCCTAAAGTTATGTTATAAGGTTGGCTAAACAGATCTCCATGAAATCATAAGTTGAATGAATGTTTGGTTTATGCCAATAAAATGACTAACAATGTCTTGCCCAAAAGTTGAATGGAATTGGCTTACATTAATGCTTTTAAATAATGATGGAAATATTTGCTAATGAGAATCTCATGAAACTATATTTGAATGAATGTTTGGCTTGTGCCAATAAATTGTCTATGAAGTCATTTCCAAATTTTGTAGGCCAGTACTAAATTTACACAAATCTTATGTGCCCAATATAATGTAATGTCAAATTAAGCGTGACCAACAGAACAAAATGAATCCATAACTAAGGGTATGTCAATCAATGGGACAAGTCCCAACATACCCTATACTATCTTATATGACTAAAATGTTGAAATGCAAAATGAATAAGCACATCTAAAGTAATTCAATGAATCCATAACCAAGGGCATGCCATTCATTGGGACAACTCCCAAGATGCTCTAAAAGAATGAACTATGAACTTATGAAACTCATTAAATGAAGTGTTCATCGTCCATAAACGATGATATGAATCTACTACACTAATGTAAGTAAGTAACGTGAGTTATAACTTAATTAAAGGGGTCTAAATTAAGTAAGTGCCAGAGTGGGGTGTTGAAGGAAGTGAGACAAGTCTCACTTACACCTAAGCTACTATGTTAAAAGAATACTCACGTATGAAGGTGTTAGAATGTGTGAGAGACCAGTTTCATTAACACCCAAGGATGATATGTAAGGAAAATTCACATTTCATCAATGTAAAGTAAGGATGACCAGTCATCAATAGAGTAAGTAAATCTTAATCTAGAAGCAAGCTTCCATAATGCTTGAGTCTACACTAAAAGATAAAGAAGAAATGAACATTCATGTAATGAGGTGAGTAATTATGTTAAGTTATGATGCTAATGAAAATGGTGAAAACATGATAAGAGTCTAAGATGAATGGTGAGACAAGTCTCAACCAAGCCTAAGTAAAGGTCACTAAAAGTACTCACCTAAGAGAGTGTTGAATATCAAGAGACAAGTCTCAATCGTACTCTATATGTAAGTGTAAGGACAATTCACATTTAATACTAATGATGAGATGAGAAATCATCTAATGAGCAATGATGCCCTCATGCTAGAAGCCAACTTCTATGATGTGTGAGATAAATGTAATGAAACTTTATACTGAGCACCGATAGGCTAGCTATGAGTCGCGATTCCTTCTTTCGGGAAGGCACAAGTTCGTGTAAATCTCATGAGAGTAGACTTTCCATTTAGGCGGGTATGGGTCTCCTTATATCTCCTAGTCTTTGAACCTATGCTGCCAACATAGGGTTCTAGCAGGGTTCAATTCCCTATATACGCTAGCATGTTTTGGTTTCACCTTGGCCAGTGACTCCACCTCTTTTCGGTGTGGGGAAGACATCGGATTTTATGATGCTCACATGATCTATGTCGGTTAACGTTGGAGTTCCTCAAAGTATGAAAGATAATGATATGAATGATACCGAAGGTGTTTGTGCAAGACAATCAGGATGTGAAATCAGATTCAAGTAATGACTTTAGATCATTCTTGGTCATTCCACTTCATGATCCCGATGAGAGTCTTAAACTTCATCCTAGGTATAGCTAATGTTTACATCAGCCTACGAATGAATGAAATGAATAATGTGAAGTACGAATGAACGAATGAAGCAGACTCTGTGTTTGCTAAGGAAGGCCCTTGGGTTGAGGTCCCATATGTTGGGACCTCACTTGAGATATCTTAATGCTATATCAACGATTCCAAGGTCTCGTGTATATGAAATGTATAATATATAAAACATGAAAGTAATGAAATCAATGGCATAATCAATAGAGAATGGCTTATGAAATATAATGAATACTTGATGTAATGAATAACTTGTTGTAAGCATAGTCAAATAGTGTCCAATAAAGTTTACAATAAGTAAATGGCATAGCTAATAATGAATCCTCATGTTATGAGAATGATTAAGCCAAATAAATTGGCTTCTAGTGACTTTATATAATTGGCAAAAGATATTAGCCAAATAAGATTGGCTTATAATGACTTCTTACATTAGGCCAATAATACAATAATAGAAATAGTCACTAAAGATTGGTTTATAAATAATTCATACCCAAAGTAAGAAAGATCATAAGCTTTAATGATATGCCCCAAGAACTATGCACATTATGCAATCAACAAAAGAATGAGTATAGTCAATAGGTATTGACTTATAAATATATTCATGCCCCAACTTGTAGTTAAGTGATTTCCTTAATCTCTTGAATTACTTACTTGATTCATTGTGGGTATGGGACTACAATGAATCATTGAACTTGTATGTAAAACATAGGACCAAAAGAGTTATTGAACTACACAACAACAAGAAGAAAAAGACTGAAAAATAATCTAAGTGTACAAAGAGTAGCTCTAGGCCTAAGAGGATCAAAATCTCAAATCTTCGCTCGAGTTGTTCTGAAATTATGTTGTTGATACTAATGTCTTGTAATCGTATAGAAAATTGAGTTGTGTGCTTTGAATGCATTAAAATACATCATATTCATACCACAATTCACAACTAACGAATTAGGAAGGTCTAATGACTAGACTTTCCAGAAATGTCATGATGCTTAGGAAGAGATTTTATTGATCATGCATAGCTTCATGTGTATGTGTTCATATACCCATACTTAGTACAAGTGGTGTACTAACCCCCTACTATTTACTATTTTTATAGGTGCATGTCAGAGGACATATTGACGACACTTGCAGTGGTTTGGACTTTAGCGTTTCTCCAAACCATTTGGTAGGTCCTCCTGATTTCGAGGATGCTACAAATTTAGTCTAGCCTTTGTTTTAGACATAGCTAGTGGATGTTGTCCCTAGCGTTTCTTTCGTACTTTCATTTTGAAGCTTTGTAATAAGGTCGTGTTTGGCAAACTATTTATGATATATTCATCTTCAGTTTCGAATTGATTCTTTATGATAAATGGTTATTCTATTGATACTGAGCTTAGTATATAATGTTTAATCTGTAATAACTATATGAAGTCTAAGTAAACTTCATACATTTAAAACATTTTAAATTTTTCGCAAATTTAACTAGATGAATGTGATGAATGCAAGATGAGGCTTGTTTGCGACCTCTGAGAGGTCAACAACGCTGGTGGCAATTCAGATTCAAGAATCTGGGTTGTTATAGATATCGGGAAGAATATCAAACTTTCTAGATACCAAAGGAGTAACAAAAGACAAGATAACACCGGTATCAAGTAAAGCATAAACATTAATAGAGAATACTTGTACCATACCGGTCACCACGTTGGGAGAATTCTCTTGTTCACCCATAGAGGGCATAGCATAAAAGTGATTCTTTCTTGGAGCGTCAACATTAGAACCGCTTTCTTGAGCTTGCCCACTTCCTTTGTCTTTCCCCTTCATATTAGGGCAATCCTGACCTTATGGCCATTCTTTCCACACCCAAAGAAATTATCCGTCCCAACTAGGCATTCACCCATATGTTTCTTGCCACACTTTCCACAAGTAGGCTTCTTGCTTGTTGAATTAGTACCTCTTCCCTTTTGAGACTTAGGGTTAGACACCTTATTATCACGAGCCTTGGGGAACTTAGAAGTATCTATATTGGAGAACCTCTTTTTAAATCTAGGCTTGTCTTTAATTTCAAACCTTTCCTTTGAAGAACCACCTTCATAAGACTTGGCCCTCTTGGCCTCTGTATTCTTCCTCTCTAGTCTACTCTCTTCCACTTGTTGATAATGCACTATTAGACGAGAAATATTCATATTGTCATGAAGCATATACGAATTATATTCTTCAAACAAGTCTTCAAACACTCCCATCACAAAGCAACTCATCTCATCCCTTGGGTTAGACACAAAGGATGGAGCATACTTAGACAATTTAGTGATTTTCAAGGAGTAATCAAGCACACTCATACCTCCTTGACTAAGGTTGATAAACTCTTCACCTTGGCTTCCCTCTTCTCTATAGGAGAAAACCTATCAAGAAAGGCCCTTTTGAAGATCTCAGTCACCGGACCACCTATTAGCACCCTATTATCCCTCCATTGTGTATACCAAGTTTGTGCCACATCTTTAATTTGATAGGCAGCCCACTCGGCCTTCTCATTCTTAGTCAGACCCATAGAAAACAAGATCTTGTAGACCTCATCAAGAATGTCTTGGGGGTATTCACTTACTTTTGATCCGAAGAACATAGGATGGTTCATCCTAGTAAAGTCTCTCAAACGAGAAGCCATGGGGGACACGAGGTCCAACTTTCCGATTTACTTGTGTCGTCATAGACTGAACTTGAGAAGTTACTGGATTAGCTTGAGAAGTCATGGCTTTGGCGAAATTGAGAAAAGGTGACCTTATGTCTCCATCCGTCATAGGTGGAGGAATAACCGCAACTTTATCACACATAGGAACTTGCTCAAGTGAAGGAACTTGATTTTCTTGTGGAGGAATTCCCTCATTAGCAATCCGTTCCTCGAACCTTCTTGTGGCTTCAGTTCTAGTAGTCATACCTATAACCACAACAAGAAGTTTAGGTGAAAAGAATACATAACTTAAGACTCTAGAGGAACGAAATAGGAATACAAGAAGATGAAAATTTTCTAAGCATCACATAGTCTCTCATTCATAAGAGTGTTCACAATTATGAATAAGAATCTCCATTGACGTGGTGTAGTGAGATATCGATCCTAAGGATATTCAACCTCATGCTCTGATACCATGTTTGTCAAATTCCGGGAGCACCCCCTAGATGTGAACTTCGTCGTCGTCCTCGGAGAGGACTTAGAGTAGACCTTAGCATTCGTCATCGCATATCATAGGCTAAAAGACGGAAAAATTAAAAACTTTTACATATACGTAGTGAAGTTTACATAGACATCTCACATGCTACTTATATAGGGAGTTTACATAGACTCCTTGCATAGGAATCTTACTTATGTTTATACTTTTAAGCTACATAAACAATATACAAAGATAGTCTAATAGGAATGTCTTACATAAAACCATCTAAATCGAATACGATATTGGACTTAGCCAATTACAACTTCATTATGATATAGAGGCTTTCAACAATGTATCAAATGATAAAGGAATGAACGATGTCCTTATAAAAATATGATTACAAGCTAGGATGTAGAAAAGGTAACGCCCCTAAACATAAGGACCTATAAACACTTAGAGAAAGAGAATCCAAGTCTTCATCGATTGGCCTTCTAGAAACTCAATGGCCGGAACTTATATAACATATATCGTCATAGTCATTAATACATATAGCAACTTAGAATAATATACATGTTCATCCATGTAGTGAACATCATAAAATAGAACCATTATGTAAAAGCAACATCATATAATAGCATCATCATGGAAAGTCAACATCATGTAATTCATAATAACATAGTTCATAAGACCATCTCCTAGGACTCCCTTTAGAGTTAACTTGTGCATAGTCTAGGTAGAGTCCCATACACTTACCTATCCTAAGTAGACCCCTCAAGTCATCCTAATCAATGTCTATCTTCATTTATATTTAGTCATTCATTCTACTTTCGGGAACACATTCCATAACCGACTTAGACCACATGATCTAAATGTGGAATCCGGTTTCATGAAACCCTACACCTAAATAAGATTTTCTACTTTCCAAAGTAGTACAAAACACTAGCTATTATTCCTATGGAGGCAACATAGTTCTAGAAATAAGAGACATAATTGAGACCCTCTTTATGCCTTTGGCATTGTAATCTCTATCTCATGAGTACATAATGAACCTACCTTCCCTACATAGGAAGGGACACTCCTCACTACTAGTTCACTCGATGCTAAGCTAGAGTCCCTTTTGAAATATCTTTAAGTCGTCCTTTTACAATAATAACTTAGTATAGGTCATAGGAGACTAACCTCTTGTATAGTCATAGTCATTAGCTCATTAGGAATTGCATAAGAATACCCTTTCAATACAACCCTCATATGTAAGATTAACACATAATCAACATTTTGTCATAGTAACGCATATAGGTAATTCCCAACCAACTTTTTATCATTACACCTTAATCATAATATCACAATTCACATAATCAAGTCATTTCAGTTGCATCATCATACCAACACCTACTTAATCTAATCACATGATATACTTCAATTGAACTTCATCATCAAGTACAAGCCATCACAATTGAAGTAAAGGTTCAAGATTACAAAGTCTTACCAATTCTCCTTCAAAAGCCTTCATCATTTGTCTTACAATCAACAAACAAAATTCATCAATAAATAGGTGTAATAACATCATTATAATAGTAATTAACACAAGAACTAAGTCAATTGGATCAACACTAACCAATTCAATATGAGATCATAACATAGGGTTAGGGAAATAGGGTCAATTCATTATCTCTTCCACGTACTAGGTCTGACATCAACATATTCCATTATTGATAAATAATCCATCATACTATAACCATAACAATAAAAATAGATCAATAACAATACAATTTGAATGATAAATTTTGGATAAGAAAGAAACTGATGTTCATATCATCTTTTGGAAATCAATTTGAAGGAACCTCTTGGGGAAAGGAGTCCCAAGAGTGAAGAGTTCCCATACCTTGTTTATACATGAAGATTTATGGGGAAATGTTAAGTTATTGCAGCCCTAATGACCTTTGACCTTGTTCTTCTATGGATTCTTCTTTGGGGAGAAAGAAAGTAGTGAGAAGGTGGAGGATTTGAGTTTCAGAATTGAGTGAGTTGGGTAAGTTTAATTAGGTTTAGGTATTTATATAGTTCCTTAATTAAATTAATTAGACACCCCTAACCCTTAATTGACAAACTAACCAAATAACTAGTTAAAAGACTCCACTTAAAATTCACCAGTGAAAAGCAAACCTGACCTACGAAACACTGACCTACAGTCCATAGGTCAGTAGACGCCTGCCCTTGCCTCCGTACTGCACGTCCCTCGATCGTGTCAGACACTGGTTCCTAGATCTTCCTTAGCCATTTGGCTAAGTGTTCAAAAGTTGAGCCATCGACAGAGCATCGTCCAACCGACGGATCGTTGGTGTTTTCTTTTTGTATCAAGTATGCTGGGTTTAGCTTATTACTGTCTAATATTCATATGTACATAAGCATGAGTTCTCGAATCAATACATTTGGCCAGCGTATATGGTATATTTGCATGTTACTCTAATATTTAGTTTTATCTATTTCTCAATTGTCTATTGTTGTCCTTAGGAATTAAAATTATAGCCTTAGTTCGGGGTTTAATAATTAATTCTTTAGCATGTGTTTGTTAGTTAAAATCACAGTGATTCTCTTATGTTTGCCCAAATTTTCCAAAATAGCAGTTTTTGTCAATTTGAAAGGGTCCTCTCCAAGATCCCTTAGGGTGGTCCTTGGGGATTCGTAGCCGGATGTTTCGACCCTTAACACATTCTACTTGTTTGACACCTTTCTACTAAATGTTATCAAATTCCGACTCTTAAAACTTAATGAAAAAATTGTAAGGCACACTAGCATCTATTTCACTAGTCTCCGGACATCATGGACGTTCCTTGACGTTTTCACTCTAAAACTTCCTAAATGATTTTTAACTATTATTTTAGGTCTTAAACCATTGTTAACAACTTGTGTAAACATGTGAGGCTATATATTAGCTCTTGTACTTTTGGAGGTTACAGGATCAACCTTGGTGAAAATCCGCTGTAAAAACTTCGAGAACTTGACAAACACTTTAATCTTCTACTGTTTTCTTCTCTTCTTGAACTCCTCTCAAAACCATAGCATATTTTAGAATTTTAAAACTGAACCGAATCTGTTTAACCCTTATGTATTACCAAATTCTCTTAAATCTGAAAGGGTAAGGAAATGACCAAAATACCCCTCATATTTTTAGTAACTTTCCTTAACTAGATAGTCCGACATCTAATGGGCATATCTCGCTCATACAATCTCGAAATATTTAAAACATTCTGGCTTTGGAATAAGGGTTCCATGACCTTTAATTTGATATCTTAAGGGCATTCTTACTCATATTGTACTTAAAGTTATGGTCATTTGGGTTTGGATTGGTTGCACCGATGTTATGCTTCTATCGATTGTAGAACTCATGTAGTCAGTTTCCAATTCCCAAACACGCCTATCCTAGAGTTGGAGGGCGAAGTTATATGCGTAAGGGTTAGTTTATTTCTTATCTTAAAACTAGGAAAATGATTTCTAAGGGTTGCTCGATATATATTCTAAAACCCTTTTCTCGAGTCTGTCCCCGTTGGTAATGTGTTTTAAGAGTTTTTCTCATATGACAGACCCCGCTAATCTTTGCGAGTGGAAAATGGACTTTAATATTTACCTTCTCCAGATACAAAATTTACCTCTAGTACTTCTTATCGTATAGCTTCGGTTGAACATATGATGTTGAATAACCAAATGGATTATTTGTTTGATAAGGGTTTCATCTGACCAGTATCTCTCAATGGGGTGCACCAGATTTGTTTGTTAAGAAGAAATATTATTCTCTTTGTATGTGTATTGACTATAAAGAGTTGAAAAAGTTGACAATTAAGAATAAGCATCCTCTGTCAAGATTCGATGATTTCTTTGACCAACTTCAAGAATCATCTTTCTAAGATTGATCTCCGATCGCCTTATCACCGATTGAGGGTGAAAGATGATGACATTCTGAAGACGACTTTTCTAACTTGGTATGTTCATTATGTGTTTTTGGCAATGTTGTTTGGGTTGAGTGATGCTCAGGTGGCTTTTATTGATTTGATGAACAAGGTCTTTAGATAACACCTTGACATGTTTGTAAAAGTATTAATTAATGATATTTTGATCTACTCAAGGAGTGAGAATGAGATTATTGATCATTTTAGGATTGTATTGCAGGTTATTTAGGAAAAACATGTTTTTTCAAAGTTTAGCAAATGTGGATTTTTTTTAGGTCCATAACATTCCTTGTCCATATTGTTTCAAGTAACATTATTAGGGTAGATCCTAAGAAGACAGGTTTTGTTAGGAGTTGTCCTTGACCTCTAGATACATTTGAAGCCTTATACTATAGGAGGTGTAGATCTCCCATAGGATGTTTGAGCTGGGTGAAGTTTCCCTAATAGGTCCCGCATTGTTATATGAGGCCATAGAGAAAGGTCCAAACGAACTCAAAGTTTTGAATGAGATTCTTGAATGGCAAGTAACGAAGTTTAGAAAAAAAGAAATAGCTTTTGTGAAAGTATTTTGGAGCAATCAGTTAGTTAAGGGTCCTACTTGGGAGGCCGAGGCCTATATAATTTCCTGATATACTCATCTCTTTCCTTCTACTCTTATTTTAGCTTGAGGTAATGAGTTTACCTTGGATTTTATTCTGTTTTGGAATCATGTGTTTTATGTATTTCCATGAACTCCTTATATGATGCATGTTCATGAAAACTAGTGTTTTGAATGAAATTGAGTTTGAGGTGATTGATTTTCCTCATGTTTTTGTGAACTAAATATGAGTTGCCAATATACTTCATGAGATGAATTTATGACCATGCTTTAGCTATAATTTTTTAGAATGAATTACATATGAGCTCTATGATATTGTGTTGAGCATGTTTTTAGCTTGGAGAAGGAATATAGACCTTTCTTGAACGTGAGTAAATTTGAAAATTCATTCATATTGAGTCGCTAAATGTAGTTCCTACTTCCTTTTGATTAATTTGAATATATTTAGATTGGTGTTAATGTTTACTCCTTGTATATGTGCACTGCATACTAGTATCACCCCTCTTGTGATGTTTTGAAAATGTCCTAGCTTGGAGTCGATAGTTCCTCCTCGGTTATATGCATTGCATTGTAGGTTGGTTGGTTTGTTCCTCTCCTACTCTTTTAGAATCAGCTTGGATCTCATTTGAGGACGAATGATCACAAGGGGGAGATATTATAACACCCCATATCCAAAGAGGGGAAAAGAATCAATTTTTGGGAAATTACAAGTGCCAGCCACGAGGCCCACCCATGGCCTGGGGATGGGACCATGGACTGTAGGTGTGGTCCGTGGATGTCCCTACCTAAGGGATTTCGAAGGCTCAAGACCACGGCCTAACCTACGGAGCATAGTCCAGACAAAATTTTGAGGCTGGGGACCATGGTTCAAACCCCCAAAACCACCTTTCTGATGACCAACGATAGTCCACCACGTCATGTCAAGGGTAAGACCAAATCCACCGACTGGGTCTGTTGGTGGTCAGCTGTCAGTTATTTTATGATAGTTGAGTCTTTTATAATTAATTAATTCTTATACTACATCATTTTACCCTTCATGAAGACCCTTATATAAGTATTTCCACCCCCCAAAGTAGCCTATTCACTTCATTCTTCAACAATCACAAAAGAAGCCAATTTTCCCGCCCAAAATATTTTTATGTTTATAAGATGACGAAAAAGAAGATTCAACCTAGGGTTTCAAGTCAGGTTCACAATATCTCCATTGAAGGCTAGCATTTTGGTTCAAGATATGATAATTTCCATCCACTAAATCCTTTGGAGTTCCAAAATTTCTCTTTTTTAAAAGGTAGAATTCCCAATTGAGTTAAGTTTTCTTCAACTACCACGGGTTAATTACAATATTGATTTAAATGATTTAATTATGATCATTCATACATGAATTGATGAAATCATATAATTTTACGGTGGTTTCCCCATGAACCCATGTAATTCCCATGTTTTTAAGTTAAGAAAAATAGTGTGGGATTTTGATCTTGAAGGAACAGTTTATGAAATTGAGCATGTATTGCAAGCTTTACATTAATTTATGATGAAATCCGCACCTATCACATGTTTTTTAAATAATTGATGATTGAACGTGGGTTTAAATGTCACGACCGGAATCTAGACCCCAGAGGAGACCGGCGTCGTTGATCTCTCGGAGGTCGTAGACAAGCCTACATACGTCATCGTTACTTCATCTAGGTTAATTTTAGCGGAAAATTTGAACTTTTTATTCCTTAACATGCATGTATATCATTCTACTTAAATTCATATACATTCACAACCAACCATCTAACATTAAGATCATCAACTGAAAGAAATAGTTCAATACTGCATTAAGTGTATACTTGCCAAAATGGCACCAATACAATGTCTGAAATAAAACGGGAAAGAAACACTAGTGGAACATGCTCCACTAGCTAAAGCCTACATCTAAGCTAGATAATAACAGTAGACATCCTCGAAAGCATGAGGGTCTACCAAATACGGATGAAAGCTCCACGTTCGGATAGCTGCAACGTCGTACCGTGAGCTCTAACGTCCACCTGTGCCTGCACCTAAAAATGTATAGTTGTATGGGATTAGTACACACTTGTACTAAGTATGGGTATATGCAAGCATACACCAAGGACATGCATGAGTAAGAATAGGTCTTTCCTAGCAACATGATTTATGGAAAGTCAAGTCAGTAGACTTGCCAAATTGGGATTAGGAAAGTCAGGGGACTTGCCAAATGTGAATTAGGAAAGTGAGGGGACTTGCAAAATTTGGATTAGGAAAGTCATGCCATGAGAGTAACATGCATATCATACGTATCATATTGCACACAGCACATAACATCTTACACATAGCACATAACATATTACATATAGCACATAACATAATTGCATATAGCACCTAACATCTTTCATATCGTTCGTTCATATGCCATGAGACCTTGGAATCATGGACTTAATATTAAGACTTCCCAAAATGAGGGCTCAACATATGGGACCTCAACTAGGGAGCCATCTTTAGCAAACACAGAGTCTGCTTCATTCATTCATACGTACTTCATTTCATTCATTCATAAGCTAGTGTAAACACCAGCTATACCTAGGATGTAGTTTAAGACTCTCATCGGGTTTACTATGCAATGATCAAGAATAATCTAGTGTCATTACTTGAGTCTAGCTCACCTCTTGATTATCCTATCCTACCACCTTTGGTATCATTCATTTTATTATGTGTATCATTTGAGGCTGACCTCATTTTTTCATGGGGAACTTTAACTTTAACCGACATGGATCATGTGAGCATCATAAAATCCAGTGTCTCCCCCAAACCGAAAAGAGGTGGAATCACCGGCCAAAGTGACCCAAAACATGCTAGCGTATATGGGAAATGAACCCCGCCAGATCCCTATATTGGCAGTATAGGTTCGAAGACTAGGAGATATAAGGAGACCCATACCCGGCATGTCGGACAGTCTCATCTCATGAGAGTTACGTGAACCTCCGCCCTTCCCGAAAGAATGCATCACCACTCATAGCTAGTCTATCGGTGCTCAGTATAAAGTTCCATTTCATTCAACTCACACGCCATGGAAGCTGGCTTCTAGTATGAGGAGATCATATCTCAATAGATGATTTCTCATCTCATCATTAGTATTAAGTATACATTATTCTCAATACTTTCATTAGAGTGTTCGTAGAGACTGGTCTCTTCATTAACTTTACACTCTCATAGGTGAGTACGTTTTGGTAACATTTACTTAGGCTCATTTGAGATTGCTCTCATCTTTCACATTAGCCTCTTATCATGTTATCACCACATTCATTAACATTAGCAAAAATTTGCTCTTCATAATTACTCACCCCTTTTTACGTGAATGTTCATTTCATCATATGCCAATGCACTTGGCCATTTGTGTGTTTCACACTCTTACTTAACCCGTCTAGGGTTTCATCATTTCATTACAAAATATTCATTTAATCGTATGCCAATACACTTGGCCATTTAGTGTGTTTTACACTCGTACTTAACCCTCTAGGTTTACATCATTTCATTACATACATCTTAGGTTCACTTATTTTTAAACGTATGTTAGACTTATGGGTCTATACATACAAGCCATGAGGCTTCATTCATAGTTCGTTTAAGTGATTCATATCTTCCTAAGATTATATGGTACAAGACTTATGCATCTTGTATGTATGACAAGATCTCAATTTCGATCTAAGTAGGCAGCATTATTCTTGAATATTTAATTCACGTATGACTTATGTATCAATGCGGAATTTGGGCAAGGGAACCCGGTTTCGAATCCCTTGTACAACACTTACATTTTATTCATTTTGGTTTGATCCATACGGCTTGAGGACCCAAGATCGAGCTCCAACACCTTCATTTTATCTTCCCCTTAATTTCTCTATTCATTTTTTTGCTCAATGGGACTGAGAGGATGTGGGATCGAACCCCCACAACCTCATTTACTTTTATTTTCATTTCTTTTAATTTCTCTCCTTTTTGGCCAAGGGGTGTGGGTTCGAACCCCCACAGCCCCACTTTAATTTCTTCTCCTTAATTTACCTTGGTTCTGCCTAGAGGTCGTGGGTTCGATTCCCACACGCCTAACCCTTTATTTTTCTTTTAATTTCTCCTTAAATCTGACTGAGAGGTGGTGGGTTCGAATCCCAGTCCTCTCATTTCTTATTTTTATTATTATTTTCGGTCAAGGCACATGGGTTCGAATCCCACATGCCACATTATCTTTTTCTCACCTTATTTCACTGATTTTTAACATGGTTGTGACGGCCTGTATTATGTATATGCTAGTTCTATTCATGTGATACTTGACATAGACTTATATTGTAGGTGAGGGATCATGTTTCTTATATGGTTAGTGTTGGTTTAAACTAGCTTAGAAGGTGATGTAATGCCTTGCACGTTTCAGCATGTGTATTGCAAGTTAACTCTGTCGGAAAGTATTTAAGTAGATATGGTAAGGTGGTCTTCTCTCCTAATCTATGCACTCATATCTTGCTACTTGATTTCATTTGAGCTTCGTATTACATATGCTATTGCCTTACATATTAAGTACATTTTTCGTACTGACATCCCTTATTGGGGACGCTGCATTTCATGCTGCAGGCACATGTACTCCATCTAGTAGACCTCCTCAGTAGGAGTACACGACACTCTGCTACTTTTGGTGAGCTCCAAGTTGATTCGGAGCTTTATTGAGTCCTTGGTAAATTCATTTTGGTATTGTATCATAGTTAAGGGTAAGGCGGGGTCTGTCCCGACCTACTCTAGTCTTTTATCTTTCAGAGGCTTTGTAGACGTATTTAAAAGGTTTAGTTATGTCTTAAGGAGTTGTGGCCGCAACGGCCAAGTCTTGTATATAACTTTTGGACCTACTTATGTTGTTTTGTATCGCTGCATCCTAGGTGAACTTGTCACAATTGTTATATTTATATGCACAGTAAGAACAGGTTGCAGGTTGGTTCTCTCGGGCCTTTAGGGCATCGGGTGCCTGTTCGTCTGAATGGGTTTTGAGGCGTGACAAAAAGTGGTATCAGAGCAGGTCATCCTAGGGAGTCTACAAAGCCGTGTCTGTGTAGAGTCTTGCTTATGGATGTGTTGTGCACCACATCTATAAACAAGAGGCTACGAGACATGTAGGAGTTGTCTCATTTCTTTCATTTATTAGATCGTGCGATAGAACCAGTGTTGTAGGTGAATCATATCTAATTTCTCAATTGTTTATTATAGCAAAGATGCCGGTTACGAGAAGGATTAAAAGTACTGGTAAACGAGTAGATGTGACTGACCAAGAAGGGACCATCCAACCACCAACAAGTCAAGCTGTTCAAAGTGGGGCTCAAAATTAGTCTCTATCGCAGACTTCCCCGAAGCCTCCATTTCCTGAAGAACTAAGGAGGGAAGATGAACCTCAGGAACCCCCTATCAATGCTACAGAGCAAGATTTGAGGAATGCAGTTCAATTATTGACTCATATAGTTTCTGGTCGAGGCCAAAGGCAAGAAGGTCCAGTTGCAAGTACTAGTGGTGTAGATAGATCACCTGGAACACGGATACATGATTTTCTTAACTTGGACCCTCCATCGTTTACCGGGTCAGATCCTAATGAAGATCGTCAAGACTTTATAGATCAAATCAAACGCACTTTGGATATTATGCATGTAAGTGGTAAAGAAGCACTTGAGCTAGCTTCATACAGATTAAAGGGTGTGGCTATATTCTGGTATGAAGCTTGGAAGCGATCTAGGGGAACAAATGCACCTTCAGCAATGTGGAAAGAGTTCAAAAAGGCATTCCTTGGTCATTATCTGCCATTGGAGATCCGAGAGGCACGTGCGGATCAGTTCTTAAATCTTCACCAAGGAAATATGAGTGTGAGAGAGTATAGTCTCAAATTTAATTCCTTGGCCAGGTATGCTCCTAATGTAGTAGCTACTATGGAGGATAGAGTTCATCGATTTGTGGATAGATTAGATTCATATCTGGTTAGATACTGTACAATTGCTTTGTTGAATAAAGATATGGATATAGCAAGGATGCAGGCTTTTGCGCAAAAATTGGAGGATCAAAGGCAAAAAAGAAGGACACAAGAGTTATAAACAGGGCATTCTAAGAGGGCCAGATCCATGGGGCACTTTACACCATCCCAAGGTGAGTTCTGAACTCTGTTCTCTAACAGACCACCTAGGCCGTCATCTTTCTACTATACAGCTAGTGCTCCACCACGGTTCCAAGGGTTTAGGGGCAATCAGTTTGGGCAAAGAAGTGAAAGGCAAGGCTCACAAATAGCGAGTCATCAAGAGCAAGGAAGTACGAGCCAATCAAGGCCTCCACGATAGCCTTGTAAACAGTGTGGGAGGAATCATCTAGGTGCATGTAGGTTTGGGACGGATGTTTGTTTTTGGTGTGGCACACCATGGCATATGATGAGAAACTGCCCTCATAGGGGAGTGGGTGGCGTTGCACAACCAACTAGATCATTTGTTGCGTCAAAATCATCAACCCCTTCTTTAGGTAGGGGACTACATATGCCTACAGGTCGTGGTAGAGGATCTAGGGGAGCATCTAGTTCTAGTGGAGGTCCGAATCGCACATATGCACTAGGGGATCAACAAAATTCAAAAGCCTCGCCGGATGTGGTTACAGGTACATTGTCCATCTTTTCACATATTGTATATGCATTAATTGATCCGGGGTCTACACTATCATATATTACACCATTGATTGCTGGAAGGTTCAAAAGAACACCAGAATTATTAGTGAAGCCATTTAAAGTATCTACACCGATTGGTGAGTCTATTATAGCTAAAAGGGTTCATCATAATTGCATTGTAACTGTTTGTGGTCGCGATACATTGGCTGACCTTGTTGAGCTGGACATGGTAGATTTTGATGTTATAATGGGTATGGATTGGTTAGCTTCTTGTTATGCCACGGTAGATTGCCGAACTAAGATAGTGCATTTCCAGTTTCCAAAAGAGGTAGTCCTCGAATGGAAAGGTAATATTGGGACGCCAAGAGGTAAATTTATTTCTTATATTAAGGCAAAGAAGATTATTTCCAAAGGATACATATGCCATCTGGTTAGAGTGAAAAATGTAGATGCGGAGCCACCAAACCTTCAATCCATTCCGGTGGTAAATGAATTTCCAGATGTGTTTCCTGAAGATCTTCCAGGTTTGCCTCCAGAATGAGAAGTAGAGTTCGGTATTGATGTGCTTCCAGATACTCAACCTATCTCAATTCCTCCGTATAGAATGGCTCCGGCAGAATTACGAGAGTTGAGGGAGCAATTAAAAGACTTATTAGAAAAAGGATTCATAAGGCCTAGTATGTCCCCATGGGGAGCACCAGTTTTATTTGTACGCAAAAAAGATGGCTTGTTAAGAATGTGTATCGACTACCGGCAGTTGAATAAGGTAACAATTAAGAACAAATATCCCCTCCCTAGAATTGATGATTTGTTTGATCAATTACAAGGTGCTAGGTGTTTTTCAAAGATCGACCTGAGGTCAGGTTATCACCAAGTGAGGGTCAAGGACAAAGATATACCCAAGACAGCTTTCCGAACATGGTATGGTCATTTTGAATTCTTAGTCATGTCATTCGGGCTAACAAATGCACCAGCAGCTTTTATGGATTTGATGAATAGGTTGTTCAAGCCATTTTTAGATGTGTTCGTGATAGTGTTCATAGATGACATTTTGGTGTATTCAAGATCGGAAGAGGATCATGCTAATCACTTGCGGCAGGTTACAAATTCTCATTGATCGTAAATTGTATGCAAAGTTCTCTAAATGTGAGTTCTGGTTGAAATCTGTGGCATTCCTAGGTCATATCGTATCCGAGGAAGGAATAAGGGTTGATAACCAGAAAATAGAAGCCGTGAAAAACTCGCCAAGTCCTACAACGCCAACGGAGATCCATAGTTTTCTTGGATTGGCAAGTTATTACAGAAGGTTTGTTGAAGGATTCTCTTCCATGGCTGCACCCTTAACAAAGCTAACACACAAAGAAACCAAGTTTCAGTGGAGCAATGAGTGTGAAAGAAGCTTCCAAGAGCTGAAGAGTAAATTAACTTCTACACCTGTATTGGTACTTCCAGAAGGTACAGAAGGCTATGTAGTGTACTGTGATGCTTCGAGAATGGGCTTAGGTTGTGTATTGATGCAGCATGGTAAAGTTATAGCTTATGTCTCAAGGCAGCTGCGGCCACATGAGAAAAATTATCCAACCCATGATCTAGAGCTAGCAGCAGTTGTGTTTGCTTTGAAGATATGGCGCCACTACTTGTATGGAGTTCATGTTGACATATACACTGATCACAAAAGCTTGCAATATATCTTTAAGAAAAAGGACTTAAATCTGAGGCAGCAAAGGTGGCTGGAGCTATTAAAAGATTATGACATTGACATCTTATATCTTCCCGGTAAAGCTAATGTAGTAGCTGATGCTTTAAGCCATAAAATAATGGCAAGCACTTATGGGAAGTCTGTGGATATACAAGGAATGACTAAGGATCTGTCCCAACTAGCGAACTTGGGCATTCACCTTCTTGAATCTCAAGACGAACGGGTTATTGTGGAAAATGCGGCAGAATCCTCATTAGTAGTGGAGGTGAAAGAGAAGCAGTACACTGATCCAATTCTTTTACAACTTAAAGAGAATGTACTACATGGTATGACAAAGGCATTTGAGCTTAAGAAAGACGGAGTACTTCGATGTCAAAATAGATTGTGTGTACCTAATATAGATGAACTGAGAAAGAGGATCATGATGGAAGAACATAATTCAAGATACTCTGTTCATCCGGGGTCAACTAAAATGTATCATGACTTGAAAGAAATGTATTGTTGGGGGGACATGAAGAAGAACATTGCAGAATTTGTGGCTCAGTGTCCAGATTGTCAACAGGTAAAAGTAGAACACCAATAGCCCGGAGGTTACATGCAGCGTATAGACCTTCAAATTTTGAAATGGGACATGATCAATATGGACTTTGTTACTGGTTTGCCTCGCTCATTCCGGAAGTTTGACTCCATATGGGTAATAGTTGACAGACTTAGCAAAGCAGCACACTTCTTGCCGGTGAAGACTACTTATACAGCTAAAGAGTATGCGAGGTTGTACATTAAAGAGATAGTTCGACTAAATGGAGTGCCAATCTCTATAATATCTGATAGAGGAGCTCAATTCACAGTAAATTTTTGGAAGTCGTTTCAAAAGAGTTTGGGAACACAAGTGAATTTAAGTACAACCTTTCATCCTCAAATGGATGGTCAGGCAGAATGTACAATTCAGAAACTTGAGGATATGTCGCAAGCTTGTATATTAGATTTCAAGGGTAGCTGGGATGATCACCTACCCCTTATTGAATTTGCTTATAATAATAGCTACCACTCGAGCATTAAAATGGCACCTTATGAAGCTTTTTATGGTCGAAAGTGTAGATAACCAATTGTCTGGTTTGAAATAGGTGAAACTGTCTTATATTTGCCAGATCTTATTCATCAAGCTATGGAAAAAGTCAAAGTGATACATCAGCGGCTAGAAACAGCTCAAAGTCGACATAAATCATATGCAGATATTAGAAGGAGAGGACTAGAATTTTCTATTGGGGATTGGGTGTTCTTGAAGGTGTCTCCGATGAAAGGGGTAATGAGGTTTGGTAAAAAGGGAAAGCTGAGTCCACGCTATATAGGGCCATATAAGATTATCCAAAAATTTGGCCAAGTAGACTATGAGTTAGAGCTACCACAAGAGCTTTCATCAGTTCATCCGGTGTTTCATGTCTCAATGCTACGAAAATGCGTAGGTGACCCATCTCGTATTACTCCTACTGAAGATGTACAGGTTACGGGAGATCTCACTTTTGAATAAGTACCATTGTTGTTCTGGATCAACAAGTTAGGAAGTTAAGAAATAAAGAAAAAGCCTATGTAAAAGTACTATGGAGAAACCAACAAGTAGAAGAAGTTACATGGGAAGCGGAAGAAGCAATGAAGTTGAAGTATCCTCACCTCTTCCAGACTAGTGAGAAAGATCAAAATGTTAGTGGAGGTGTTGACAAGTAAGTATAAGTTTATATGTTCAATGTGATTGATAGTAGTACTAACTTAGGATTGAACTTGTTTGGGCTGGACAACATTGCTAACATTCGAGGACGATGTTTTAAGGGGGGAAGGATGTGACGGCCTTTATTATGTATATGCTAGTTCTATTCATGTGATACTTGACATAGACTTATAGTTTAGGTGAGGGATCATGTTTCTTATATGGTTAGTGTTGGTTTAAACTAGCTCGTAAGGTGATGTAATGCCTTGCACGTTTCAGCATATGTATTGCAAGTTAACTTTGACGGAAAGTATTTAAGTAGATATAGTAAGGTGGTCTTCTCTCCTAATCTATGCACTCATATGTTGCTACTTGATTTCATTTGAGCTTCGTATAACATATGCTATTGCCTTACATATTAAGTACATTTTTCGTACTGACGTTTCTTATTGGGGACGCTGCATTGCATGCTGCAGGCACATGTACTCCAGTTAGTAGACATCCTCAGTAGGAGCACACGACACTCTGCTACTTTTGGTGAGCCCCTAGTTTATTCGGAGCTTTATTGAGTCCTTGGTAAATTCATTTTGGTATTGTATCGTAGTTAAGGGTAAGGCGGGGTCTGTCCCGGGCTACTCTAGTCTTCTATCTTTTAGAGGCTTTGTAGACGTATGTACAAGGTTCAGTTGTGTCTTAAGGAGTTGTGGCCTCAACGGCCAAGTCTTGTATATAACTTTTGGACATACTTATGTTGTTTTGTATCACTGCATCCTAGGTGAACTTGTCACAATTGTTATATTTATATGCACAGTAAGAACAGGTTGCACGTTGGTTCTCTCGGGACTTTAGGGCATCGGGTACCTGTCCGTCTTAACGGGTTTTGATGCGTGACAATGGTGATGTCACGGGTTCGATCCTCAGTGACCTCACTTATTTTTCTTCATGTTACATAGCTTATTAAACAACTTTACTTGGCTGAAATTAACCAACAAGGTGCTGGAAATTTGAGATACATTTTTCAGCTTCTTTTCATCAACATTTAGAGTTAATTCTTAGGGCATTTCGTGAATCACTTAGCTAATAGTTTTTCACTCAAATCAGCCACATTATACTTCATATGAACATCACAATTTATACAAGTTTGTGCACGTGAAATACAATCATAAAACAAGTCATTTTCATACTTCAATCCGTGTTCAAAGTCACGACTATACACTGCACACGCATAAACACATATTTTCGGAAAACATAGGTTATCATTCGTACGATTCCAAACACACATTCATGAACATATTCATCACAAAAACACATTACATGCCTAATATATACCAGCATACATACCAACCTACAACCATAAAATAGGAGCTAGTGACAGGGACATGCAACGGGGAAACAATCCTAGTTTTCGGATTAGAATCGACTGAATCCTAGGGGTTTCTTGGGAAAGGGACCAAGAGTAAGAAAACACGTACCTTTTATGTAGTTCTAACCTTTACTTGCTGCCCAAAACCTTCTCCAAAAATCACGTCCAAATCCCCTCAACTTCAACACAAATTCGATAGAATAATCCTCCCTCTTGCGTAACGTTTTTGATTAGTTGTTTGTTTGTAATTTTCATTGTGAGTTCTTCAAGTGTGAAGAACTTTAATAAATTTTTTGTTCTTGTAGTTGTTTAGGCAGAGAGAAAACGTGAAAGAAAAGAGAATGAGAGAGACGTGAGAGAGAGATGAGCGTGAGAGAGAGTTAAAAGAGGTGAAGTAGTTTAGACTTAGTCAACTAGGAGACTTAGTCAAATAAAATACATTACTAATAAATAATTAATAATTAATAAGAAAAATATGATTTTCCTTTTTCTTAAATCAGTCATTAATTATTAATTTATTAAATTAATTCACCAATTAAAAAAATCACATTAAATCATTGCTCCCACCTAGGTTCGAACCCGGGTGGAGCAAGATTTTGCCTCAAAGGCCAATTTTCGGCCCTCTCTCCCCAAAATGCCCCTCCACCTTATTAATTAATTAATTAATTACATATTTAGGGTAATTACGATACTACCCTTAGCCTGGAAAAAGACCATTTTACCCCTAGACCCTCCAAACCTAAGATTTTCTCTTTTTAAGTACGGTAAAGACTCATTCGAGTAAATATTCGTATTCGAGAGTCCTACATGGCTGGACCCAACCTTTCCTAGCTCAACTAACTCCGCAAGTTAGTTGGCTTGAAGGTCGCAAGGGTTCATAGGTCTGGTTCTACGCGCATCAATCCGTGTGAACCCGGTCTAATCATAGGTATTCTAAACACACAAAACATTACTTAGCATATTCATTTTTTTAGGGTTGTTACATTATCCCCCCCTTAGGAACATTCGTCCCCGAATGACACATCTAACTATCTAGCATAATGCTAGTCAGATTACAACATAATTACTATTCACAAACAAGCAATAGCAATAATGAATGGAGAGATAAGGAAACTTAGACTTAAGAGTAGGAAGTCTAACCGCAAGAGCTGAAAAGATAAGGGTAGCGGGATCTCATATTGGCCTCGGCCTCACACATAGCACCCTCAACAAGATGATTATTCCACAATACCTTCACTGTGGCAATCTCCTTGTTCCTCAGCAGCTTGACCTGTCTGTCTAAGATCTCAACAGGTACCTCCTCATAGGACAAGTCTTCATCAACCCCCAAACCTTCCACATGTAGAATCGATGCTAGATCACCTAGGCACTTCTTTAACATGGATACATGAAAGACTGGATGGACAGAAGCTAGCTCCGCAGGCAATGCCACCTCACCCACATGCTGTAGGATCTCATATGGCCCAACATACCTCGGACTCAACTTCCCCTTCCTACCAAACCTCATCACCCCCTTCATAGGTGATATATTCAAATAGACCTGGTCACCAACATCAAACTCTAAGGGCCATTTTCTGTTATCTGCATATGACATCTGCCGACTGTAAGCAGTAGCCAACCTGTCCCTAATCACCCTGACCTTCTCGAAGTCTTCATGAATGATCTCTAGACCTAAAATGGATGATTCTCCAACCTCGAATCACCCCACTGGAGATCTACACCTCCTACCATACAGTGCCTCAAACGGTGCCATCCCAATGCTGGAGTGATAGCTATTATTATACGAGAATTCTATCAAAGGCAGATGGTCGTCCCAGCTACCCCTGAAGTCAATCACACACGCTCTCAACATATCATCCAATGTCTAAATGGTGCGCTCTGCCTGCCCATCAGTCTTAGGATTAAAGGCAGTACTAAGCTTTACCTGCGTGCCTAAGCTCTTCTGGAAGGATCTCAAGAAATATGAAGTGAACTGATCTCCTCTATCTGAAATGATAGACGAAGGAATCCCATGCCATCTCACAATCTCATCAATGTAGAGTCTCGCATAATCCTCGGCTCTGTATGTAGACTTCACAGGGATAAAGTGGGCAGACTTAGTCATATTGTCCACAATAACCCATATGGAGTTATGCTGTCTCCTAGTCCTCGGAAGACCAACCACGAAGTCCATATTAATGGTCTCCCACTTCCAAGTCGGAACCTCAATAATCTGAGTAAGACCGCCAGGCTTAAGATGTTCTGCCTTAACCTGCTGACAATTAGGACACTTGGCCACATATTCTGCAATGTCCTTCTTCATGCCATCCCACCAATAAATCTGCTTAAGATCATGATACATCTTGGTGGAACCTGGATGTATGGAATATCTGAAACCATGGGCCTCTACAACAAACCTGGTCCGCAAATCATCCACATCTAGTACACACAGCCTGTCCTGATACCTAAGTATGCCGTCACCTCCCAAAGCTAAAGACTCATTCATCTTTATCAACACTGAGTCCTTCAGCTCCATCAACACAGGATCGAGATGCTGACCCTGCTTGACTTCAACTGCCAAGGATGATTCAGAACTAGGATGAACTGAAATACCCCCACTAGTAGAGTCAACCAACCGCACACCCAGTCTGGCTAGCCTGTGTACATCTTTCACCAACTCCTTCTTCTCATCCTCAACGTGGGCTGTACTTCCCATGCTCATCCTGCTCAAAGCATCAGCTACAACTGTAGCCTTACCTGGATGGTAGTGGACATTCATATCATAGTCTTTCAACAGCTCCAACCATCTCCGCTGACGTAGATTCAACTCCCTCTGCGTGAACATGTAATGTAGACTCTTGTGGTCTGTGAACACATCAACATACACTCCATACAAGTAGTGCCTCCACAGCTTCAGTGCAAACACCACAGCTGCCAACTCTAGGTCATGAGTGGGATAATTCTTCTCATGAACCTTGATCTGTCTGGACACATAAGCTATCACCTTACCAACCTGCATAAGAACACAACCCAAACCAACCCTAGATGCATCACAATAAACAGTGTAATTCTCACCACACTTAGGCAAAGTAAGCACGGGGGCGGAAGTGAGTCTGTCCTTGAGCTCCTGGAAAATCTTCTCACAAGTCTCCGTCCATTCAAACTTGGCCTTCTTCTTAGTTAAAGTTG
Source organism: Solanum sitiens (assembly GCA_016801875.1). Taxonomy (NCBI): domain Eukaryota; kingdom Viridiplantae; phylum Streptophyta; class Magnoliopsida; order Solanales; family Solanaceae; genus Solanum; species Solanum sitiens. The sequence goes on from JABWTJ010000411.1 coordinate 203,191, forward strand.
TCAGTGGGGCAGCAATGGAAGAAAAGCCCTTCACGAACCTGCGGTAGTAACCAGCCAATCCCAGAAAGCTACGGATGTCAGTGGGAGTAAGAGGTTTTGGCCAGTTTTTAACAGCCTCAGTCTTTTTGGGGTCCACCTCCACACCCTGATCGGACACAACATAACCCAGGAAGGTCAATGATCTAAGCCAGAATTCACACTTGCTGAATTTTGCATAAAACTGATGTTGTCTAAGTACCTGCAAGGTTAGTCTAAAATGTTGTTCATGCTGTTCCTTGGTCCTAGAGTAGATGAGAATGTCATCAATGAATACTATGACGAAAGAGTCAAGGTATTCACGGAAGACCCTGTTCATGAGATCCATAAATGCAGCAGGTGCATTCGTGAGACCAAATGACATAACTAAGAACACATAATGACCATAAGGGGTATGAAAGGTTGTCTTTGGGATATCTCCATCCCTAACCCTAAGCTGATGATACCCTGAATGAAGATCAATCTTAGAGAAGAAACTAGACCCTTGGAGCTGATCAAACAAATCATCTATTCTGGGAAGTGCATACTTATTCTTCATAGTGACTTTGTTGAGCTGCCAATAATCGATACACATTCTAAGGGTTCCATCCTTCTTTTTCACAAACAACCTTGGAGCGCCCCAAGGGGATATGCTCGGCTGAATGAAACCCTTATCAGTGAGATCTTTTAACTGCAGCTTCAACTCTTTGAGTTCAGCTGGAGCCATTCTGTAAAGAGGAATTGAAATCGGTTTGGTATCGGGATCTAAGTCATAACCAAAGTTAATCTCACATTCAGGAGGGATTCCTGGTAAATCCCCCGAAAAGACATCTGGGAACTCATTCGCTATTGACACTGAGTCTATGGAAGGAACTTCTTGATCTAAGTAATTGACTCTAACTAAGTGGTACAAATACCCCTTATCTATCATCATATTGGCCTTCAAGTTGGCCGAGTAGACTTGGACCACACCCTTCCCATTTTAACTCTAACTTATTCAGAAACTTAACCTTACTACCCTGTTTTGATAGTCTGTGGTAGTCTAACATTTATGAAGTAAGCCATAACTAAGCCATCTCCTTGAACTAGTTAGCAACCAACTTAGCCTTCTCCTCTTCATTAATACCCATAGCAGGCTTTAGAACCTACCATGCACTCACCTCCATGCGAACAACCACTCTTACAAACGTCTTTCGTTCACGCTGGGCATTTCTATCACTGCCCCTTCTTGGGAAGGCCAGATCTTGAGTCTGGCGCCTTAGACAACTTGGCCATCCTAATTCTTGTGTGTGTTCTTCTACGCGCGCACACAAGAAGAAAGTTAGATACTTAGAGGGACACAAAGTGTCAAAGCTCTAGATAGCACGATAAAGAGTAGAAGAAGGGAAATTTTACTACGCATCATGCAGTCTCTAATTCAGGATAGTGGTGCACTTCACTACCATGACTTAGAAACTACTCAATGTGGTTGATGTGAACTTATTATTCTCTTAATTTAACCTAGGGCTCTTATACCAACTTTGTCACGAACAGAATCTAGACCCCAGACGAGATCGGCATCGTTGACTTCTCAGAGGTCGCAAATAAGCCTACATACGTCATCGTTACTTTATCTAGGTTAAGTTTAGTAGAAAATTTCAACTTTTTATTCCTTAACATGCATGTATATCAGTCTACTTAAATTCATATACGTTCAAAACCAACCATCTAACGTTAAGATCATCAACTGAAAGAAATAGTTCAATACTGCATTAAGTGTACACTTGCCAAAATGGCACCAATACAATGTCTGAAATAAAACAGGAAAGAAACACTAGTGGAACATGCTCCACTAGCTAAAGCCTACATCTAAGCCAGATAATAACAGTAGACATCCTCGAAAGCATGAGGGACTACCAAATCCGGATGAAAGCTCCACGTCCGGATAGCTGCAACATCGTACCGTGAGCTCTAACGTCCACCTGTGCCTGCACCTAAAAATGTAAAGTTGTATGGGATTAGTACACACTTGTACTAAGTATGGGTATATGCAATCATACACCAAGGACATGCATGAGTAAGAATAGCTCTTTCCTAGCAACATGATTTATGGAAAGTCAAGTCAGTGGACTTAAATTGGGATTAGGAAAGTCAGGGGACTTGCCAAATTTGAATTAGGAAAGTGAGGGGACTTGCCAAATTTGGATTAGGAAAGTCATGCCATGAGAGTAACATGCATCATCATACGTATCATATTGCACACAGCACATAACATCTTACACATAGCACATAACATATTACATATAGCACATAACATATTGCATATAGCACCTAACATCTCTCATATCGTTCGTTCATATGCCATGAGACCTTGGAATCATGGGCTTAACATTAAGACTTCCCAAAATGAGGGCTCAACATATGGGACCTCAACTAGGGAGCCTTCTTTAGCAAACACAGAGTCTGTTTCATTCATTCATACGTACTTCATTTCATTCATTCATAAGCTAGTGTGAACACCAGCTATACCTAGGATGTAGTTTAAGACTCTCATCGGGTTTGCTGTGCAATGATCAAGAGTAACCTAGTGTCATTACTTGAGTCTAGCTCACCTCTTGATTATCTTATCCTAAAACCTTTGGTATCATTCATTTCATTATGTGTATCATTTGAGGCTGGCCTCATTCATTCATTGGGAACTTTAACTTTAACCGACATCGATCATGTGAGCATCATGAAATCCAGTGTCTCTCCCACACCGAAAAGAGGTGGAATCACCGGCCAAAGTGACCCAAAACATGCTAGCATATATGGGAATTGAACCCCGCCAGATCCCTATATTGGCAGTATAGGTTTGAAGACTAGGAGATATAAGAAGACCCATACCCGGCATGATGAACAGTCTCATCTCATGAGAGTTACGTGAACCTCTGCCCTTCCCGAAAGAAGGCACACCGCTCATAGCTAGTCTATCGGTGCTCAGTATAAAGTTCCATTTCATTCAACTCATACGTCTTGGAAGCTGGCTTCTAGTATGAGGACATCATAGCTCAATAGATGATTTCTCATCTCATCATTAGTATTAAGTATACATTATTCTCAATACTTTCATTAGAGTGTTCATAGAGACTGGTCTCTTCATTAACTTTACACTCTCATAGGTGAGTACATTTTGGTAACATTTACTTAGGCTCATTTGAGATTGCTCTCATCTTTCACATTAGCCTCGTATCATGTTGTCACCACATTTATTAACATTAGCACATTTGCTCTTAATAATTACTCACCCCTTTTTAAGTGAATGTTCGTTTCATCATATGCCAATGCACTTGGCCATTTGTGTGTTTCACACTCTTAATTAACCCTTCTAGGGTTTCATCATTTCATTACATAATATTCATTTCATCGTATGCCAATACACTTGGCCATTTAGTGTGCTTTACACTCGTACTTAACTCTTCTAGGTTTACATCATTTCATTATATACATCTTAGGTTCACTTCTTTTTAAACGTATATTAGACCTATGGGTCTATAAATACAAGCCATGAGGCTTCATTCATAGTTCGTTTAAGTGATTCATATCTTCCTAAGATTATGTGGTACAAGTCTTATGCATCTTGTATGTATGCCAAGATCTCGATTTCGATCTAAGTAGGCAGCATTATTCTTGAATATTCAATTCACGTATGACTTATGTATCAATACGGAATTTGGGCAAGGGAACCCGGTTTCGAATCCCTTGGACAACGCTTACATTTTATTCATTTTGGTTTGATCCATATGGCTTGGGGACCCAAGATCGATTCCCAACGCCTTCATTTTAATTTTCCCTTAATTTCTCTCTTCATTTTTTTGCTCAATAGGACTGAGAGGATGTGGAATAGAACCCCCACAACCTCATTTACTTTTATTTTTATTTCTTTTAATTTCTCTCCTTTTTGGCCGAGGGGGTGTGGGTTCGAACCCCCACAACCCCACTTTAATTTCTTCTCCTTAATTTACCTTGGTTCTGCCTAGAGGTCGTGGGTTCGATTCCCACATGCCTCACGCTTTATTTTTCTTTTAATTTCTCCTTAAATCTGACTGAGAGGTGGTGCGTTCGAATCCCACTCCTCTCATTTCTTATTTTATTATTATTTTTGGTCAAGGCACATGGGTTCGAATCGCACATGCCACGTTCTCTTTTTCTCACCTTATTTCAGTGATTTTTAACATGGTGAGGTCACGGGTTCGATCCTCAGTGACCTCACTTATTTTTCTTCATTTTACATAGCTTATTAAACAATTTTACTTGGCTGAAATTAACCAACAAGGTGATGGAAATTTGAGATACATTTTTTAGCTTCTTTTCATCAACATTTAGAGTTAATTCTTAGGGCATTTCGTGAATCACTTAGCTAATAGTTTTTCACTCAAATCAGCCACCTTATACTTCATATGAACATCACAATTTATACAAGTTTGTGCACGTGAAATACAACCATAAAACAAGTCATTTTCATACTTCAATCCGTGTTCAAAGTCACGACTATACACTGCACACACATAAACACATATTTTCGGAAAACATAGGTTATCATTCGTACGATTCCAAACACACATTCATGAGCATATTCATCACGAAATCACATTACATGCCTAATATCTACCAGCATACATACCAACCTACAACCATCAATAGGAGCTAGTGACAGGGACATGCAACGGGGAAACAATCCTAGTTTTCGGATTAGAATCGACTGAATCCTAGGGGTCTCTTGGGAAAAGGACCAAGAGTAAGAAAACCCATACCTCTTATGTAGTTCAAACCTTGACTTTCTGCCCAAAACCTTCTCCAAAAATCACGTCCAAATCCCCTCAACTTCAACACCAATTCGACAGAATAATCCTCCCTCTTACGTAACGTTTTTGATTAGTTGTTTGTTTGTAATTTTCGTTGTGAGTTCTTCAAGTGTGAAGAAATTTAATAAATTTTCTGTTCTTGTAGTTGTTTAGGCAGAGAGAAAACGTGAAAGAAAAGAATGAGAGAGACGTGAGAGAGAGATGAGCGTGAGAGAGAGTTAAAAGAGGTGAAGTAGTTTAGACTTAGTCAACTAGGAGACTTAGTCAAATAAAACACATTAATTAATAAATAATTAATAATTAATAAGAAAAATCTGATTTTCCTTTTTCTTAAATCAGCCATTAATTATTAATTTATTAAATTAATTCACCAATTTAAAAAATCACATTAAATCATTGCTCCCACCTAGGTTCGAACCCGGGTGGAGCACGATTTTGCCTCAAATGCCAATTTTCGGCCCTCTCTCCCCAAAATGCCCCTCCACCTTATTAATTAAATAATTAATTACATATTTAGGGTAATTATGATACTACCCTTAGCCTGGAAAAAAACCATTTTACCCCTAGACCCTCGAAACCTAAGATTTTCTCTTTTTAAGTACGGTAAAGACTCATTCGAGTAAATCTTCGTATTCGAGAGTCCTACATGGCTGGACCCAACCTTTCCTAGCTCAACTAACTCCCCAAGTTAGTTGGCTTGGAGGTCGCAAGGGTTCAGAGGTCTGGTTCTACGCGCATCAATCCGTGTGAACCCGGTCTAATCGTAGGCATTCTAAACACAAAAAACATTACTTAGCATATTCATTTTTTAGGGTTGTTACATTATCACCCCCTTAGGAACATTCGTCCTCGAATGACACATCTAAATATCTAGTGTAATGTCAGTCAGATCACAACATAATTACTATTCACAAACAAGCAATAGCAACAATGAATGGAGAGATAAGGAAACTTAGACTTAAGAGTAGGAAGTTTAACCTCAAGAGCTGAAAAGATGAGGGTAGCGGTATATCATATCGGCCTCGACCTCCCACGTAGCACCCTCAACAAGATGATTATTCCACAATACCTTCACTGTGGCAATCTCCTTGTTCCTCAACCGCTTGACGTGTCTGTCTAAGATCTCAATAGGTACCTCCTCATAGGACAAGTCTTTATCAACCCCCAAACCTTCCACAGGTAGAATCGATGCTGGATCACCTAGGCACTTCTTTAACATTGATACATGAAAGACTGGATGGACAGAAGCTAGCTCCGCAGGCAATGCCACCTCACCCACACGCTGTAGGATCTCATATGCCCCAACATACCTCAGACTCAACTTCCCCTTCCTACCAAACCTCATCACCCCCTTCATAGGTGATATATTCAAATAGACCTGGTCACCAACATCAAACTCTAAGGGCCATTTTCTGTTATCTGCATATGACATCTGCCGACTGTAAGCAGTAGCCAACCTGTCCCTAATCACCCTGACCTTCTCTAAGGCTTCATGAATGATCTCTGGAGCTAAAATGGATGACTCTCCAACCTCGAACCACCCCACTGGAGATCTACACCTCCTACCATATAGTGCCTCAAACGGTGCCAACCCAATGCTAGAGTGATAGCTATTATTATACGAGAACTCTATCAAAGGCAGATGGTAGTCCCAGCTACCCCTGAAGTCAATCACATACGCTCTCAACATATCCTCCAATGTTTGAATGGTGCGATCTGCCTGCCCATCAGTCTGAGGATGAAAGGCAGTACTAAGCTTTACCTGCGTGCCTAAGCTCTTCTGGAAGGATCTCCACAAATGTGAAGTGAACTGAGCTCCTCTATCTGAAATGATAGACGAAGGAATCCCATGCCATCTCACAATCTCATCAATGTAGAGTCTCGCATAATCCTTGGCTCTGTAAGTAGAGTTCACAGGGATAAAGTGGGCAGACTTAGTCATCCTGTCCACAATAACCCATATGGAGTCATGATGTCTCCTAGTCCTCGGAAGACCAACCACGAAGTCCATATTAATGGCCTCCCACTTCCAAGTTGGAACCTCTATAATCTGAGTAAGAACGCCAGGCTTAAGATGTTCTGCCTTAACCTGCTGACAATTAGGACACTTGGCCACATATTCTGCAATGTCCTTCTTCATGCCATCCCACCAATAAATTTGCTTAAGATCATGATACATCTTGGTGGAACCTGGATGTATGGAATATCTGGAACCATGGGCCTCTGCAACAATCCTGGTCCGCAAATCATCCACATCTGGTACACACAGCCTGTCCGGATACCTAAGTATGCCGTCACCTCCCAGAGCAAAAGACTCATTCATCTTTATCAACATTGAGTCCTTCAGCTCCATCAACACAGGATCGAGATGCTGACCCTGCTTGACTTCAACTGCCAAGGATGATTCAGAACTAGGATGAACTAAAACACCCCCACTAGTAGAGTCAACCAACCGCACACCCAGTCTGGCCAGCCTATGTACATCTTTCACCAACTCCTTCTTCTCATCCTCAATGTGGGCTGTACTTCCCATGCTCATCCTGCTCAAAGCATCAGCTACAACAGTAGCCTTACCTGGATGGTAGTGGACATTCATATCATAGTCTTTCAACAACTCCAACCATCTCCGCTGACGTAGATTCAACTCCCTCTGCGTGAACACGTAATGTAGACTCTTGTGGTCCGTGAACACATCAACATACACTCCATACAAGTAGTGTCTCCACAGCTTCAGTGCAAACACCACAGCTGCCAACTCTAGGTCATGAGTGGGATAATTCTTCTCATGAACCTTGAGCTGTCTGGACGCATAAGCTATCACCTTACCAACCTGCATAGGAACGCAACCCAAACCAACCCTAGATGCATCACAATAAACAGTGTAATTGTCACCAAACTTAGGAAAAGTAAGCACCAGGGCAGAAGTGAGTCTGTCCTTGAGCTCCTGGAAACTCTTCTCTCCTGTCTCCGTCCATTCAAACTTGGCCTTCTTCTTAGTCAAAGCTATCAGTGGGGCAGCAATGGAAGAAAAGCCCTCCACAAACCTGCGGTAGTAACCATCCAATCCCAGAATACTACGGATGTCAGTGGGAGTAAGAGATTTTAGCCAGTTTATAACAACCTCAGTCTTCCTGGGGTCCACCTCCACACCCTGATCGGACACAACATGACCCAGGAAGGTCACTGATCTAAGCCAGAATTCACATTTGCTGAATTTGGCATACAGCTGATGTTGTCTAAGTACCTTCAAGGTTAGTCTCAAATGTTGTTCATGTTGTTCCTTGGTCCTAGAGTAGATGAGAATGTCATCAATGAATACTATGACGAAAAAGTCAAGGTATTCACGAAAGACCCTGTTCATCAGATCCATAAATGCAGCAGGCGCATTCATGAGACCAAATGACATATTTAAGAACTCATAATGACCATAACGGGTATGAAAGATTGTCATTGGGATATCTCCATCCCTAACCCTAAGCTGATGATACCCTGAATGAAGATCAATCTTAGAGAAGAAACTAGACCCTTGGAGATGATCAAACAAATCATCTATTCTGGGAAGTGGATACTTATTCTTTATAGTGACTTTGTTGAGCTGCCAATAATCGATACACATTCTAAGGGTTCCATCCTTCTTTTTCACAAACAACCTTGGAGCGCCCCAAGGGGATATGCTCGGCTGAATGAAACCCTTATCAGTGAGATCTTTTAACTGAAGCTACAACTCATTGAGTTCAGCTGGAGCCATTTTGTAAGGAGGAATTGAAATCGGTTTGGTATCAGGATCTAAGTCATCACCAAAGTTTTTCTCACGTTCAGGAGGGATTCCTGGTAAATCCCCCGAAAAGACATCTGGGAACTCATTTAATATTTACACTGGGTCTATGGAAGGAACTTCTTGATCTAAGTAATTGACTCTAACTAAGTGGTACAAATACCCCTTATCTATCATCATATTGGCCTTCAAGTTGGCCGACTAGACTTGGACCACACCCTTCCCATTTTAACTCTAACTTATTCAGAAACTTAACCTTACTACCCTGTTTTGATAGTCTGTGGTAGTCTAGCATTTATGAAGTAATCCATAGCTAAGCCATATCCTTGAGCTAGTTAGCAGCCAACAAAGCCTTCTCCTTTTCATCAATACTCATAACAGGCTTTAGAACCTACCATGCACTCACCTCAATGCGAACAACCACTCTTACCAAACGTCTTTCGTTCACGCTGGGCATTTCTATCACTGCCCCTTCTTGGGAAGGCCAGATGTTGAGTCTGGCGCCTTAGACAACTTGGCCATCCTAATTTTTGTGTGTTTCTTCTACGCGCGCACACAAGAAGAAAGTTAGATACTTAGAGTGACACAAAGTGTCAAAGCTCTAGATAGCACGATAAAGAGTAGAAGAAGGGAAATTTTCCTACGCATCATGCAGTCTCTAATTCAGGATAGTGGTGAACTTCACTACCATGACTTAGAAATTACTCAATGTGATTGATGTGAACTTATTATTTTCTTAATTTAACCTAGGGCTCTGATACAAACTTTGTCACGAACGGAATCTAGACCCCACATGAGACCGGCGTCGTTGACCTCTCATAGGTCGCAAACAAGCCTACATACGTCATCGTTACTTCATCTAGGTTAATTTTAGCAGAAAATTTCAACTTTTTGTTCCTTAACATGCATGTATATCAGTCTATTTAAATTCATATACGTTCAAAATCAACCATCTAACATTAAGATCATCAACTGAAAGAAATAGTTCAATACTGCATTAAGTGTATACTTGCCAAAATGGCACCAATACAATGTCTTAAATAAAACGGGAAAGAAACACTAGTGGAACATGCTCCACTCGCTAAAGCCTACATCTAAGCTAGATAATAACAGTAGACATCCTCGAAAGCATGAGGGCCTACCAAATCCGGATGAAAGATCCACGTCCGGATAGCTGTAACGTCGTACCGTGAGCTCTAACGTCGTACCGTGAGCTCTAACGTCCACCTGTGCCTGCACATAAAAATGTAGAGTTGTATGGGATTAGTACACACTTGTACTAAGTATGGGTATATGCAATCATACACCAAGGACATGCATGAGTAAGAATAGCTCTTTCCTAGCAACATGATTTATGGAAAGTCATGTCAGTGGACTTGCCAAATTGGGATTAGGAAAGTCGGGGGACTTGCCAAATTTGAATTAGGAAAGTGAGGGGACTTGCAAAATTTGGATTAGGAAAGTCATGCCATGAGAGTAACATGCATCATCATACGTATCATATTGCACACAACACATAACATCTTACACATAGCACATAACATATTACATATAGCACATAACATATTGCATATAGCACCTAACATCTTTCATATCATTCGTTCATATGCCATGAGACCTTGGAATCATGGACTTAACATTAAGACTTCCCAAAATGAGGGCTCAACATATGGGACCTCAACTAGGGAGCCTTCTTTAGCAAACACAGAGTCTGCTTCATTCATTCATGCGTACTTCATTTCATTCATTCATAAGCTAGTGTAAACACCAGCTATACCTAGGATGTAGTTTAAGACTCTCATCGAGTTTGTTGTGGAATGATCAAGAATAACCTAGTGTCATTACTTGAGTCTAGCTCACCTCTTGATTATCCTATCCTAAAATCTTTGGTATCGTTCATTTCATTATGTGTATCATTTGAGGCTGGCCTCATTCATTCATGGGGTACTTTAACTTTAACCGACATAGATCATGTGAGCATGATGAAATCCAGTGTCTCCCCTACATCGAAAAGAGGTGGAATCACCGGCCAAAGTGACCCAAAACATGCTAGCATATATGGGAATTGAACCCCGCAAGATCCCTATATTGGTAGTATAGGTTCGAAGACTAGGAGATATAAGGAGAGCCATACCCGGCATGACGGAAATTCTAATCTCATGAGAGTTACGTGAACCTCCGCCCTTCCCAAAAGAAGGCCTCCCCGCTCATAGCTAGTCTATCGGTGCTCAGTATAAAGTTCCATTTCATTCAACTCATACGTCATGGAAGGTGGCTTCTAGTATGAGGACATCATAGCTCAATAGATGATTTCTCATCTCATCATTAGTATTAAGTATACATTATTCTCAATACTTTCATTAGAGTGTTCATAGAGACTGGACTCTTCATTAACTTTACACTCTCATAGGTGAGTACGTTTTGGTAACATTTACTTAGGCTCATTTGAGATTGTTCTCATCTTTCACATTAGCCTCTTATCATGTTGTCACCACATTCATTAACATTAGCACATTTGCTCTTAATAATTACTCACCCCTTTTTAAGTGAATGTTCGTTTCATCATATGCCAATGCACTTGGCCATTTGTGTGTTTCACACTCTTACTTAACCCTTCTAGGGTTTCATCATTTCATTACATAATATTCATTTCATCGTATGCCAATACACTTGGCAATTTAGTGTGTTTTACACTCGTACTTAACCCTTCTAGGTTTACATCATTTCATTACATACATCTTAGGTTCACTTCTTTTTAAACGTATGTTATACCTATGGGTCTATAAATACAAGCCATGAGGCTTCATTCATAGTTCGTTTAAGTGATTCATATCTTCCTATGATTATGTGGTACAAGTCTTATGCATCTTGTATGTATGCCAAGATCTCGATTTCGATCTAAGTAGGCAGCATTATTCTTGAATATTTAATTCACGTCTGACTTATGTATCAATACGGAATTTGGGCAAGGGAACCCGGTTTCGAATCCCTTGGACAACGCTTACATTTTATTCATTTTGATTTGATCCATACGGCTTGGGGACCCAAGATCGATTCCCAACGCCTTCATTTTATTTTTCCCTTAATTTCTCTCTTCATTTGTTTGCTCAATAGGACTTGAGAGGATGTGGAATAGAACCCCCACAACCTCATTTACTTTTATTTTTATTTCTTTTAATTTCTCTCCTTTTTGGCCGAGGGGGTGTGGGTTCGAACCCCCACAACCCCACTTTAATTTCTTTTCCTTAATTTACCTTGGTTCTGCCTAGAGGTCGTGGGTTCGATTCCCACATGCCTCACGCTTTATTTTTCTTTTAATTTCTCCTTAAATCTGACTGAGAGGTGGTGGGTTCGAATCCCACTCCTCTCATTTCTTATTTTTATTATTATTTTTGGTCAAGGCACATGGGTTCGAATCGCACATGCCACGTTCTCTTTTTCTCACCTTATTTCAGTGATTTTTAACATGGTGAGGTCACGGGTTCGATCCTCAGTGACCTCACTTATTTTTCTTCATTTTACATAGCTTATTAAACAACTTTACTTGGCTGAAATTAACCAACAAGGTGATGGAAATTTGAGATACATTTTTCAGCTTCTTTTCATCAACATTTAGAGTTAATTCTTAGGGCATTTCGTGAATCACTTAGCTAATAGTTTTTCACTCAAATCAGCCACATTATACTTCATATGAACATCACAATTTATACAAGTTTGTGCACGTGAAATACAACCATAAAACAAGTCATTTTCATACTTTAATCCGTGTTCAAAGTCACGACTATACACTGCACACACATAAACACATATTTTCGGAAAGCATAGGTTATCATTCGTACGATTCCAAACACACATTCATGAGCATATTCATCACGAAAAGACATTACATGCCTAATATCTACCAGCATACATACCAACCTACAACCATCAATAGGAGCTAGTGACAGGGACATGCAACGGGGAAACAATCCTTGTTTTCGGATTAGAATCGACTGAATCCTAGGGGTCTCTTGGGAAAAGGACCAAGAGTAAGAAAACCCATACCTCTTATGTAGTTCAAACCTTGACTTTCTGCCCAAAACCTTCTCCAAAAATCACGTCCAAATCCCCTCAACTTCAACACCAATTCGACAGAATAATCCTCCCTCTTACGTAACGTTTTTGATTAGTTGTTTGTTTGTAATTTTCGTTGTGAGTTCTTCAAGTGTGAAGAAATTTAATAAATTTTCTGTTCTTGTAGTTGTTTAGGCAGAGAGAAAACGTGAAAGAAAAGAGAATGAGAGAGACGTGAGAGAGAGATGAGCGTGAGAGAGAGTTAAAAGAGGTGAAGTAGTTTAGACTTAGTCAACTAGGAGACTTAGTCAAATAAAACACATTAATTAATAAATAATTAATAATTAATAAGAAAAATCTGATTTTCCTTTTTCTTAAATCAGCCATTAATTATTAATTTATTAAATTAATTCACCAATTTAAAAAATCACATTAAATCATTGCTCCCACCTAGGTTCGAACCCGGGTGGAGCACGATTTTGCCTCAAATGCCAATTTTTGGCCCTCTCTCCCCAAAATGCCCCTCCACCTTATTAATTAAATAATTAATTACATATTTAGGGTAATTACGATACTACCCTTATCCTGGAAAAAAACCATTTTACCCCTAGACCCTCCAAACCTAAGATTTTCTCTTTTTAAGTCCGGTAAAGACTCATTCGAGTAAATCTTCGTATTCGAGAGTCCTACATGGCTGGACCCAACCTTTGCTAGCTCAACTAACTCCCCAAGTTAGTTGGCTTGGAGGTCGCAAGGGTTCAGAGGTCTGGTTCTACGCGCATCAATCCGTGTGAACCCGGTCTAATCGTAGGCATTCTAAACACATAAAACATTACTTAGCATATTCACCTTAGTACCCAACCCTTCTTGAAACGACCTCCAAAACCTAGATGTGAATTGTGCACCCCTATCCGATATGATGGATAATGAAATACCATGGCGAGACACAATCTCATCTATGAAGATCTTTGCATAATATTCCGCCAAATAAGTAGACTTGACAGGAATAAAATGAGCGGACTTGGTCAACCTATCCACCACCACCCATATGGAGTCATATTGTTTTTGAGTCTTAGGCAAACCTACCACAAAATCCATATTGATGTCTTCCCACTTCCAAGTAGGAATTTGGATTTCTTGTAGTAAGACACCGGATCTAGATGTTCGGCTTTCACTTGTTGGCATTTTTGACACTTAGAAACAAACTCCAATATGTCCCTTTTCAAACCTTCCCACCAATACACTTCCCTAACGAGACCCATGAGCTTCCTCAAGAATAACGAGACCCATGAGCTTCCTCAAGAATCCGGTTCCTCAAATCATCAACATTCGGAACACACAACCACCCTTGATACCTCAAAACACCACCACCCTAAGAAGAATGACTCATTAAACTTGCCAAGGACCGATTCTTTCAACTCCATCAATGGTTGATCAAGGTGTTGTTTGGACTTCACCTCAACAACCAAGGATAATTCAGAGTTATGATGGACCACAACACCACCATTTGGAGAACCTTCCAATCTCACGCCCAATCTTGACAACCTATGAACATCTTTCACTTGGTCTTTCTTGGATTCCTCTACATGAGACACACTACCCATGGTCATACGACTTAGAGCATCCGCCACCACAATGGACTTGCCGGGGTGATACAGAACACTCATGTCATAATCCTTAAACAATTCTAACCACCTTCTTTGTCGAAGATTCAACTCCTTTTGAGTAAAGACATATTGGAAACTCTTATGGTCGGTAAACACATCAACATGAACACCATACAAATAATGCCTTCATATTTTCAAGGCAAATACCACGGTCGCTAACTGAAGATAATGAGTGGGATAGTTCTTCTCATGCACCTTAAGTTGTCTAGAAGCATTGGCAATCACTTTCCCATGTTGTATAAGCACACACCCCAAACCCACTTCGGATGCATCAAAATACAAAACGAAGCCCTTTTTACCCTCTGGTAAGGTCAACACTGGAGCTGAAGTAAGCCTATCTTTCATGATTTGGAAGCGCTTTTCAGATGCCTCCGACGACTCAAACTTCTTACTCTTTTGGGTCAAAGTAGTCAAAGGAGATGCAATGGTCACAAAACCATCCACAAACCTCCAATAATAACCCGCTAGATCCAAGAAACTCCTAATAACGGTTGGAATCAATGTTCTAGGCCAACTTCTCGCCGCCTCCATTTTCCTTGGATCAACCTTAACTCCCTCACTAGAGATGATATGACCGAGAAACGCCACCGACCTCAACCAAAACTAACATTTGCTATACTTGGCAAACAATTGATGTTCTTTAAGTATTTGCAATACCACCTTCAAATGACCCATGTGATCACTCTCATTTTTCAACTATACCAAGATGTCGCCAATGAAGACAATGACCAATGAATCTAGGTAACATTGAAACACCCTATTCATTAGGTTATAAACACCGCCGGAGCATTTGTGAGACCAAAAAACATTACTAAGAACTCATAGTGGCCATATCTAATCTGAAATGCCGTCTTTGGCATATCCTCACCTCTCACCTTGAGTTGGTGATACCCCGATCTCAAGTCAATTTAGAAAAGTAGCTTGCCCCTTGGAGTTCATCAAACAAGTCGTCAATATGAGGGAGATGATACTTGTTCTTAATGTGACTTTGTTGAGTTGGCGATATCAATACACATTCTCAAGGACCCATCCTTCTTCTTCACAAACAAAAATGGAGCACCCCATGGAGAAATACTAGGTCTAATGAAACCTTTGTCTAGTAAATCTTTGAGTTGTGCCTTCAACTCCTTCAATTTGGCCAGATCCATCCGATAAAGAGGAGTTGAAATAGGATTTGTATCTGGTAGAAAATCGAGATGAAAATCAATTTCCCATTCGGGAGGAATACCGAGAAGGTCATTAGGAAAAACCTCCGGAAATTCACTCACTACGGGGACCGACCCAATGGGAGGAATTTCGGAGTGTAAATCTTAGACTCTCACTATATGATATAAACAACCCTTAGAGACTATTTTGTAAGCTTTTAGACAAGAAAAAATACGACCTCTAGGAATAGAATTTCCCCCCTTCCACTCTAATACGGGTTCATTTGGGATGTTAAACCTCACCACCCTCGTTCTACAATCAAAAGTGTCAAAGCAAGCATGCAACCAATCAATACCCAAATTTATATCAAAATCAAGCATATCAAGTTCTACTAGATCAACATGAGAAACTCTATTGGGCAAAATGATAGGACAATTTCTATATACCCTCTTTGCAACAACCGGCTCAACCATTGGAGTAGACACTATAAATGGTTCATGCAAGATATCGGGTAAAATGTCAAACTTTTTAGCTACAGAAGGTGTAACAAATGACAAAGTATCACCCGGATCAAGTTAAGCATATACATCAATAGAGAAAACATTCAACATACCGGTCACCACATCAGGAGAGGTCACTTGCTCACCCCTAGTACAGAGAGCATATAAGCGGTTCTTCTTAGGAGCATCACTATAACAACTTGCTTGAGCTTGACCACCCTTATCTTGACTCTTCACATTAGGTCAATCTCGAACCTTGTGCCCAACTTTCCCACAACTAAAACACTTATCCATCCCAATGAGGCAAGCACCATAATGCTTTTTCGCACACTCACCACAAGTTTGCTTCTCATTGGTGAACTAGTACCTCTTCCCTTTTGAGGCTTAGGGTTTTCACCCTTTTCACCATGAGCCTTAGGGAACTTGGATGGAACTTGATTAGAGAACCTCTTTTTGAACCTAGGCTTGTCTTGGATCTCAAGCCTATTCTTAGAAGAACCACCATCAAAATATTTTACCCTTTTTGAATCTCTACTCTTTCTCCTAGCCCTTGCCTCCTCCACTTGTCTCGCATGAACCATGAGATGAGGAATGTTAATATTATCATGTAGCATAGCCGAATAACACTCCCCTTGAAAGTCATCCGACAGCCCCCCTTAAGCGGCTCATTTTATCGCTAGGATTGAAAACCAAAGAGGGAGCATATTTAGACAATTTAGTGAATTTCAAAGAGTATTCAAGCACATTCATAACTCCTTGATGAAGGTTGATGAACTCCACCACATTAGCTTCCCTCATCTCCCTAGGAATGAACCGATCAAAAAAATCCTTCTTGAAGATCTCCCAAGTAACCGGTCCACCCTTTAGAGGCCTATTGTCCCTCCATTGGACATACCAAGTTTGAGCCACATCTTTGAGTTGATTACTGGCTAACTCGGCTTTCTCACTAACAACCCCATAGCAAAGAGTATCTTGTAGACTTCATCAATGAACTCTTGTGGGTCTTGTTAAACCTTGGACCCATAGAAATTAGGAGGATTCATCCTAGTGAATCAATTTCATTTCAAAAGGTTTCCCTTGAAATGACCTTGTGTGTCTTGTATGCTTTCGTCGAGTTTTACGTGTTCGTTTTGGATGAAATTGATATGGGAGGTCCTAAACTCATATACGATCATATATGGGTTGGAAATGTCCAGGCAAACATCCCCAAGGACCAACCAAGGATCCTTGAGGATGGACCCTTCAGAAGAGTCAAAGCTGTCAAAACCAGCCCAACCTACGGATAGCAGTCGATGACCAGTAGGTCAGTCGACTCCGCGTAGGTGGAGGGCGTAGGTTGACACATAGGATGGTGTACTTGGACTTCCAACTATCAGGCTATGACCCAAACCACAGACCAGCAGAACGGTCCGTTGGTTGGGAGACACCCCGTCGATGGCCAGGCGTAGGTGAAGCCTACAACCTGCACAACTTACTGTTAAATGCAAGGGTGAAGTGGTAAATTCACCCTACATCCAAATAAGAGTTTGCGTGGTTTCCTAAGGGTATTCTAGGTATTTTAAGTGCGGTTATAATTCCTAAGTACATATATTAATTAATTATTCTTAAATCAAAAACCAAATTCTCTAAGAAACTCTCTAGAACTCCATTGAAGCTAAATCTCAAGGAAGAACTTTGATTGAAGATTTGTGTGGTGATTCTTAATCAATTTCTCGGTTTAGCTTCATTGAGGTATTTTTATTCATACCTGAAACTCAGTTCATCAAGGAGCCAAACTTCAAAGTGATTTTCCACGACTTTCTCAAAAGATAGATTTCTAACTTGTGATCTAGCTATGTGTTCTTGCATAAAACGTTTTAATTCATTGATTATAGATTGAATTGTTATTAGTTTGATGGTTTTAACCTAAAATATTCATGAACCCATGCAAAACATATTCTCTTCAAATTGGCTATATTATGGATGTTATGATCTTGTTTCAATGCTTATGAATTCTAGTGTAGTTTTGTATGGGCTATTGAATGATGTAAGAATTGTACGGAATTAATGTATAGGTTGTCTTAGATTGATATATCTATATTTAATTGATCTATATTCATTAAGTATGATGGTTTTTGTATTGAATTGATGATCATGGCCACGGGTAAGGGCATTTTTGGTATTGAATTGGCTGATTTAGCTATGGATTGAAGTGGTGAGAATGGATGGTGGTACGGTGTCCTAATTATCTTTATTTATGTATTGTAGGTATTGAATTATGTTGTGATTTGTATGGTCCACTTATGGTTGCAGTGATATGTGTTATAATTGTTAATGTGTTGCCTTGTCGGCGTTACTTTATGTATTATGATGATCATAGCGTTGTCGGCAAAACTAATTGATATATTATGATTTGTGTAGATGATGTGTCACATCTGGGGAGAACCCCATAGACGTAACCGCCATTGTCGTCCTTATTGAGTACTAAGACTAGCCTTAGCATTCGTCATAACATTCATAGGTCAAAAATACGGAAAATTTAAAAACTTTTAGTACTTCGACATGGAGGTTTACATAGACCTCTACATACACATATTATTTTCATATCGAGTATACATAGACCCTTCATATAATAATGTTGCATAGTCTTCTACTTTTATTGCACATACATAAATATATAATAGAACATAGTCGTAAATATTGTCTTATCTCATAACCATCTAAAAACGATCATAGCAATTTGGGCATAGCCCTACATCAATGTAAAGAAGCCACATATAGGCTTATACAAATCGTACTCAAATGAAAATAGAAGAAACATAAGAGTCTTAGAAATAAACAACTCCATAAGCTAGATATTGGCATCACCCTCGAAATGTGAGGACCTTACCACTTGGATGGTAAAGAATATATAAGTCTTCTTCAAGTCGTCTCAATGAGCCTTCAACAATCGAACCCTAAAATATTTGGGAAAAGGGAGAAAATGGGGTTAGTACACCACTTGTACTAAGTATGAGACCTTATGCACATATAAGATCAAATCATGCTAAAAAGGACATTCAGTCAAATCATGCCATTTTACCTTTTGAAAGTCTTATGCACAATCAATCAAACCTTACCAATCATCAAGACATGTTTAACAACTCAAATCAAGTCATATGCATATCAACATATTTGAACCCGTAATCTAATACAACTCTATCATCAACTAATAACATCACAAGCATGAACAAGAGTTTATCATATCATAATAAAGCAAGACAACTAATCATGAATCCCCATAAAGTCAACAAGTGCAATGACCAAGCAAAGACCCATAACCTTACTCAATCAAGTAACCTAACAAGAACCATGACTAATAACCCACTCCACATAACTTAACCTTCAAGTATACATAAAACCATACTTTAACAATAAGGACCAATTACATGTTCATAAGCATCATCATCATCATCATATAATATTATTTACATTTATTATCATATACATACATAATATAAACCTCCTAAAGCTTCTATCAAGGCAAACTAGTGCAAGACATAGGTAGAGTCCCAACCCCTACCTAGGCTAAGTCAAACCCCTCAAGTCACTCTAGTTAGTTTATACTTCATTACTTCATTTTAATTTAGGGAACACTTGACTTAACCGCCATAGACCACATTAGCTAAATATAGAATCCGTTGTTGTAAAACCTTACACCGATGGAAGGTGGTCTATCGGCCAAGGTAGAACCTAACATGAACGTAGCATCTAAGTGGATCCACTAGCTAGTATGCCTATGGTGGTAACATAGTTTATGGAACTTGGGGCTGTCTAGGAAACATCACTCTACACCTTATTTGGGTCATGAGGCTATCCACCCCGTGAGGACCGTAGTAAACCCTACCTTCCCTATGTGGGAAAGTGTCACCCCCTCACAAACAAGATCACTCGGTGCTATGCTAGAGTCCCTTTTTGAAATGTCTTTAAGCCTTTATTAACAATCATAGATTAGTTTAGGTCATATGTTCTAGCCCTTGTATAATCATCATCATCGTAGCTCAATAAGAATTGCATGAGTATAGTCCTTTCATTACAATTCATATAAGTGAGGTTAACACATTTACATATTCATTCATGATAAGGAACATTGGTATTCATCGCTGTCCTTACATAATTAACATCTTAATCAGCCTCACAACCACATTAGAGATATTTCAATTAAACATAATACCACCCTATCAACCCTAATACAAGGACACAACATCATGACTTAATCACAATTAACCAAAATTTGAAGTAAGGAATAGGGTTCATAAGACTTACAAAGTGTCCTTTATAATTCATTATTAAGGTCTTACCATCAACCCATAACTCAACCCAATTAGGGGAGTAACATCATCACATAAATATATCCAATAGAATAACAAGACCAATTGCATCACTATAACACAATTCAATACTAGAACATATCTTAAGACAACATATTTAGGTCAATTTCATAATATACTTTCATAACCTAAATCAACATCTCAAGAACTAGCATGCTAGTCCTAGAATTCATCTCAATATACTCCTAATTGATACAATAACATCAAAGGATAGTAATTTAATCAATAACCAAGTCAATTGAATGAACGTCATACAATAAATATCAATATCACAATCTAGGGTTAAGGGTTGAGGATCATGTTCTACAATTTTGACCAAACCATCAAGAATTATCATAATCAAGTTAAAATACATGTTAATCTATCCGATATATACTAAATAAATCATAAATAACTTACTTCATAACATCAATTTCGAGATTAGATGAAACCCACTTGAAAAACTCAACTTTTAGAAATACTTTGAATGAACCCTTTGAGGAAAGAAGTTTCAAAGGTGAATAGATACCATACCTAAATTTTTGATGAAGCTTTGATGGTGAAATCACCCCTTTACAGCCCCTAAAACCCTTCCTTGGCTTGGTCTGCAATGGTGTCTTCCAATAGAGAGAAAGAAGAGAGAAAGAACATCATTTGTTTTGTGAGTTGTGTTTAGTCTAATGGGGTTGGGGCCTTTATATGGGGGGTTAATTAACTTAAATAGACTCCATTAAACCCCTAACTAAACAACTAACCCATTAACTAATTAAATGAGACTAAGTTAAAAAGTGCAGGAAATTGGACCCTCACAGACGAGACCCCGATCGACGGTCCGTCTATGAGTCGACGGTTGCTACCCCCTTCCGCGCTGAACACTCGTCGTTTTGGTCAGAGACTCTGCAGGTGAGGGACTTCAACAAAAATTATAAGTGTTGGTCGACGGTTGGCGTCGATCAACACACGAACCGTCCCTTGTGTTTCGTTGGTGCACACTACTCAGGCAGTGTTGCCTCCTACGTGCTAGGGTCCTACTCAAGAGACCTTGGTTGGTCCTTGGGGAGTCGTACCTGGACGTTTCAACTGTGAATCTACTTTAAAACAGGTTATACAGCCTTCCACCAAATTTCATGAATTTCCGACTACTAAAAGCTAGTCAAATAGGCTAAGGCACGCTAGTACCTCTTTGAACTAACTTCCTGACGTCATGGACGTTCTTGGATGTTTTGGTTTCTAAACATCCTAGATGACCTATATTCATTAAAATGGACCTTAAAACAGTGTCTAGACCTCATGACACCTATATTAGTCTTGAATATATGTCTTGAATTTTTGAAGTGGTACATGATGTATGTGAAGTATATCATATCTATCTACTTGTGATAAGATTAAAGTATGTGTTCTTCTATTGATGTTGTTACGTGATCATGTTAGACTATGACTATGTCCATATGTGTGTATTCTTAGAGTTGACATATGAATTTCCTACTTGATCATATGAGTCTTATGAAGGTTATATTGATGATATTGTAGTACTGTATCGGGTGACCTATAGATGATACTGGTTATGCCTATGTGCTTGTTATGTGATATGCTATATGTGATAAAGTGAAATATTGGTGTGTCTTGTTTGGTAGACTTGCGTCCCTTGTTTGATACCTATGAAATGTAAATATGAGATGTCTTGACTTAGGATGCTAAAGCCTCAGTCTTGTATGTATGAATTACATGAGACCTTAAACATTGGTAAGAAGGTCAAATTATGTGGAGCCCTCAACCTAGTTGACATATTATGATATCCTTGAAGTCGAAAGACATAACGGTATCTTTCTTGTGTGAATGGTGGACTTAAGGTTGGTTGGCTGGAACGACATGAAATCATCCTTAGAAAAATCATTGAGCTATCCTCTTAACCATTGAAAGGCAACCCTAGGGGACCTTTTGGTAAGGTGAATGTGATAGGGTTATGAACAAGATATGAAACCCCTTCGTATGATCCTTGGTGTGAATTATTCAATGAGAACAAAGGCTAGCACTGAGTGAGTATGGTAAGCGAAGTAGCTCGAGTTAAGAATGAGGCTAGAGTGCAAAGAAAATCTTTATATTCATTAACCATGTGCCTACATGGGATGTGTCCAAGTTCTACCATTGGCAAGTAGAACACTACCCATCGGAGTAGGTTACAACTCCAGATTCCATGCTTTGCTACCATGGTCTATGTCGGTTATTGTTTATTATCATAATATGGAATACCCACTACTGTTGGAGAAGTTCTATGAAGTTTAGGTAGTGGTATGGGACGCTATGTAGACATTGAACAATTAGTCTTTGAAGAACCTAGTGAGTGAGTCCCTAGGTCTTCTCCAAAACCACTACTTGAATGTCCTTATGTGTTGAATATTTCTTAAATGAACTAATGAAGATAATTAACTTAAGTTGAAAGCATGTAAATGAATAAGTATTTATCTAGAGTAGTTTAAGGGTTTCCTTGTTAAGGTGTAAAGGGGGCATAAAGGATGGTCTCTTCATATCTTACCTAGGGAAGTCTTAAGAATGACTCTAAATAGGAAATTTTGTTGATAAAGTAGACATGATCCAATCTTAGAAAGTCTTAAGGATTATTTAGTTAATCTTGAAAAGGGTGTACGGTATAACTCTTCTTGAGTTACTTAAGTAAGTCATTTGATAACCTTTGGGTAGGAGAATGTCATATTATATATATGTTATTGTATGCAGTGAGAATAATCTTATTCTAGATAGTCTAAAGAATCTCTAAGTTGTGTATGAAGGTAAATAATAGTGTGTTGATTGTGCAAATTAAAGTGTTGAAAATGTTGGAAAGCTACAGGTTGGCAAGAAGATAGCCCATTTGATGTATCACCGAAAAGGTTGGCAACCCCGACCTATACGCTCGTTGGACTCTAGAACACTTCAAAAAGGAATTTATAAAACTTGGCGAGGCAAAGAAATAGCTAGAGATGCGCCGATTGTAATACCCTAAAATGAACTAAGGTGAACTAGAGATTCATAAATGTTTCATGAGTTAATTTTGTGCTAAAATGATTTACAATGATGTTCTTTGGAAGTGTGTGAAGTTTGGAGGTCAAATGTCCCTGAACGTCCATGACGTTCGCACGGTGTGCCTAAAAAAATGCTTGCGTGTCTTCATGTGTGTTAGTGAGTTTTACGTGTTCGTTATAATTAAAATTGATGTGGGATGTTCCTAAGACCTGGAAGACTATGTATAGGGGTTTAACGTCCGGGTACAACTCCACCTAGGACACACAAGGGGTCCTACAAGAGGACCCAATACTTGGCAACTAAGCTATCAAAATCGGGCAATCGACGCCCTAGCAGTGTACTGGTCGTAGTCAAGATGACGCCTCATCATCTACAGGCGTAGTTCAAGACTTAACTTGGAATCTCAACCCTCCACTTGCTAGCTGTAGACCAAAACGATGCCCATGCAGCACGGGCCGTCGTTCAATCAATGCCCCATTGCTTGGGTGTGTCGATGGGTCCCTGCAAAAGCTATCACGTTTTCACTGCCTTGGCTTGGGGTGTTTTGTAAATTCACCCCAAATCTTTTATGAACCTAGAATTATTATTTTAGGATTTTTAAGGTTTATTAAATTAGTTTTAAGTACTAGACCTAGACAAGACCCCTCATTTGAAATATTCAAACTCTCTCTCTAAAGAAAGACTCTCCCAAAACCCCATAGAAGCTTGGACTTAAGGAAGGGCTTGGAGAGCTGGTGGTGGTCGTGTTCTTCATCAAAATCAGTTGGTTTACTTCTATTTGAGGTACGGTAGTCATCCTTGTACTATCTTCCATTCAAGGAGTCATTTCTAAATGATTTCAAAAGGGGTTTTCAAACTCTATCTTTTTCTATCTTTGACTCCAAACATGGGTCTTCATATAAATATGTTTTAATGTTTCAAATGTGTTTTTATTAGTGTTTGTTGGTGATTTTAACATCAAACCCCTTATGAACCATGCTTATGCATATTTTTAACTTCTAGCTTGAGAAAGGGGTTAAATGAATATGATTGTGTAGTGTTTGAGTTTTTGTTTCTTCATGTTGATATTATGGTTTAGCTACGTCCCTATGAGCTATTTTTTGATGAATTGTTTGGTAAATTATGAATAGGTGTTAAAATCTTGGATGAATGGTAAGTTGATCTCATTGATAAACTCTTATTATGAAATGTTGTTGTGTTGTATGGTCCACCTTTGGTGGCGATGTTTACTTGAATATATGAATATGAATCTACCTGTGTATTGTGAATAAGGCCATGAAGCCATATTATGTGAAGTATGATTATAATGATGTTGTTCTTGTTGATGTGCTTTATCAAGCTTGTTATGTGAAATATGCTAGAGATAATGTCTAAAAGAACTATATGAGTATGTAAAGTATGTTCACGTGTGAAATATGGTCAATGAAGGTTTAAGAATGGTCAGAATTCAATGTTGATGAAATGGTGATTAGGTGAAACGTGTTCTCACATGTACACTCACACACTCACACTTGAATGAATGAATGAAGTTAGTAAATGTGATTAAGGGTAGTTTTGGGGTGAACATTCTTCGTGAGTTGAGATGAAGTGTTTAGTAGCAACCTCACTATATTTCAACAGCTTTCTATGATAGGTAGGAGGATGGATACCCTTCGTGAGTTGAGATGTGGTGTCCACTAGTTATCCTTAACCTATAGTATAAAATGTTGAGATTTCATGGGAAGTTATGCTTAGCACTGAGAGGATATGAAGAAGGGGTGGTTACACTTCGTGAGTTGAGATGTTGTATTACAATGTACCTCTTGAGATGAGTACTCCTCGTTAGTAGAGAATGAGTTACTTAACAGAAATCTCCTTATCCCTTAACTATGCGCCCGCATAGCTTTAGCTATTGGAAAAGCCATGTAAAAGCAAAGAGAACGACCCTACCCTAGGCAAGTAGGGATCCCTCATCCGATAGGGGTGGTATCGGGATTCCATGTCTAGCTCTCATGGTCTATGTCGGTTTAGATTACCCCTACAAAAGAATGAATGAACTAAGTCTCCTAAAAGAATATACTACTAGGGTAAGTGGTGGTATGGGACACTATATATACATTGCACTAAGTAGACTTTCCGAAAGGGGAGTCTTGGTGTGTTTTATATGAAATGTATGAATTAAGTCTCCTAAAAGAATGTACTACTTAGGGTAGGTGGTGGTATGGGACGCTATCTATCCATTGCACTGAGTAGACCTTCCGAAAGGGGAGTCCTTGTGAGTTTTACATGAAGTGTATGAATTAAGTCTCCTAAAAGAATGTACTACATAGGGTAGGTGGTGGTATGGGACTCTATCTATCCATTGCACTAAGTAGACCTTCCGAAAGGGAGTCGTGGTGGTTTTATCTGAAGTGTATGAATGAGTTACCATGTGTTGTAAATGAAACTAGATGACTTAAGGTATAATGTTAAGGAAGCAATTGAAGCTTGAGTCTTATGTAATGAAGTTATGAATGACTAATGTAGTGTGCTTAATCGAAGGGAATCCTCAAAGAGCACTAAGTGGGAGTAGTAGTATGGGATGCTACTCTAACATTGCACTTAGTGTAACTTACAAGTCCCATTGGAGAAGGGTACTTACATGAAGTCCTTAATGTATGAATATCCTTCTAATGTTTAGTATAGAGAGTGGACTTGTTTCCCGTGCGAGGTAAGCCTATGGTTGGTAGTCTTGAGGATCACTTTGGTGTGTATTGAAGGGGGTGTATGGGAGGTTCCTTCATGTCTTACCTTAGTGAGTCTTTGGATAACTTTTTTAGGGAAATCTCAAAGGACATGAGTTCATTGTGTTTGTAATGATTCCACTGTAAGGTCATTGTGTTAACTTTATGTTTCACTGTGTTCACTGTAAAGTTGTTTGGTTTACTGTAATGTATGTCTTGGTTCTAAGATTATGAGAGTTCTATTTCATGTGATAAATGATGATTCTTATACTATTTTAACTCTAAAATCATGAAGGTTTTACATATTTGGCATATTTTTGCATATGACATACTTATTACACTGTTTTGTACTAACCCCATGCTTTTCTATACTCTATAAGTATATACTCTATAAGTATAGGTTGAAGTCAAATATAAGTCTAGAAGGCAAAACTTGTGAATCTACTCTCTCAAGACTAAGTATGTCCTCATATATCCGAGGCCCTAGTTCTATTTCTTTAGTTTCTATCATTAAGACTTATTAAGTATTTTCATTCGAAGTAAAGGGCCCTGTCCCTAAGATATTTATGTCGTGTGTTTAAGTTAGATTGTGAAGATGAGATCACTCTTTAGTATTTATGAAAGATATCTTATTATTATTAAATGTCGTGAAAAGTTTTAATTCCTCACTACTTTTTACGTTTTATGCAATGAATGATAGCAAATGGATAGTACAAGACCTCCGAAGGTTCATGTACGCAATTGTCCAACCTAAGGTTTTCCCAAAATGCTAGGGGTACTTTCGGTTTGTTACACCAACCACGTCGGTGATCTCGATATTGTCCGCCGTTTGGACCTCCACTTCAATAGGAGGTCTGGTAAAACTTAACGAGGTAAGTAACTACTCCGTGTGTCCCCAAGTGAATCGGTGAGAAGGACTAATATCACAGAGTGGGCGATAATTTGATGGTTATTAAAAAGGACAAAGGTCTAACCTTAAAAAAAAATTCACTTTCCCTCGCTTTTAATCTCCCAAATCTCGCACCTTTGTAGTTTTTTCTATATTTTTACATTATCAAAGTGTTTTAGTGATTTACTTGTGCTCGGAGTTTGAATACTTTACCATTTCAATTTTATATTGTCAGCATAAAATACGACTATATGAGTATATGATGGTTATATTGATGATGTTATAGTAACGTATAGGATGACATAAAGATGATAAGGGTCATTCCTAAGTGCTTCAAAGAATGATATGTTATATGTGCTAATGTGAATTAATAATGTGTCTTGTTTTGATAGATTATGTCCCTTCCTTGATACATGTATATGATGAATATGAACATCTTGACTTAGTAAGCTTAGGCACCTTTGTCTTGTATGTGTATGGATGAATGTTTAATGAAAGTCTAGGATCGGTAGACCTAAGATGGTGCCCTTCTAAGCATGACTAATATGTGGAATCTTCTATATAGAAAGAAGTTTAAGAATGAGCTATCCTTATAGACCATTGAATGGCAGCCCTAGTGAACCCATCTTTGGTAGGTGCATTATGACTAGGTAATGACTAAGAGATTGTACCTTTTCATATGTCCCTTATATTGAACTTACTCTATGAGAACCAAGGCTAGTACCGAGTGAATATGTTATGGTTTGAAACTCTACTTAAGAAGGAGACTAGAGTACAATGTAACTCTACTTGAGAATGAGACTAGAGTACATAAAAGACATTGATATTCCTTAACCATGTGCCTACATGGGATGTGTCCTAGTTCTACCCTTGGCTAGTAGAACACCCTCCATCGGAGTAGGGTAGACTCAGTATTCCATACCTAGCTAGTATGGTCTATGTAGGTATTGCCTATTCTCATCATGTGGGATACATACTAGTGTTGGATAAGTTCTAGGAAGTTTAGGTAGTGGAATGGGACGCTATCTAGACATTGCACGACTAGACTTTGAAGATGTTAGCATGTGAGTCCCTAAGTCTTTCCAAGACCGTTATGTGAAGTCTATAATGAATGAAATGTCTTCTAATTGACATAATGAATCATCACGACTTTAGCTAACGTATGAGGAATAAAATGTGCTCTATCTAGGGTTGCTTAAGTAAGCTTGAAGAGGGTGTATGGGCGGTCTCTTCTTGTCCTACTTAGGTGAATCTTAGAGTAACCTTAGGTGGGGAGTTAATGAAAGGAAAAAGGGAATGATATTATCTTAGGATAACCTTTTGTGAGAAGAATGCAAGTTAAAAGAGGTTACTATAAAGTTGAACTTACTTCACTGTAATGTTCTTCAATATTTGATAAAATGCTTATGTGATGTCTTGTATGTTTCTAGGGTGCTAAATGTTGTTCTTATACTTATACTATGATGTTTTCATCAAAAAGAGCATGTTTTATACGAATGTCTATTTTTCACGATCTTATGCATTACTCCATACTTAGTACAAGTTTTGCACTAATTCTATACATGTTGTCTATTTCAAAAGGTGTAGGTGGTGTTTGAGAGGAGTCTCGAAGTTAAAGCTTGGACTAGTGTTCATTCAAGTAGAGAGTAGGTATCCCTCACTAGATTCGAGGACATCTTGATGTTTAGTTTTCTTTATTGAAAAGTATTGTAATAGACTTAGCTATTTTCTATATGTTGAAATATGGGTCGTGTCCCAATATATTCCTATGTCTAAGATGGCGACTTTGAGACTTAGCCTTTCATTATGTTTTTCCATAAAAGAGATATTATGAAGTATTATTATTTCATATGAAAAGTTTTAATTCCGCACTACTTTTCATACATGTATGCAATGAATGGTACGAAAGGGCTTGTCTTAGACATCCGAGCGGTCTACAACGCCGGTCGCAATCCAAGATTGTACCCTAACTTCTCGGGTGTGGTTTCTGGATGTGACAATAATAGGAAATGAAGTAGTGCAAGGAAGTTCCCTTTAACCCATAGTTTTGAGGGAAAAAATGGAAAATGGAAACGCTCCTTAGAAAAAATAATGAAAATAATTAAAAAAAAAAGAAAAGTTGTGGAATAAAGAGAAAAATGCAAAAAGAAATAGTGTTTCCAACAGTCCATGGAAAACTAATAGTGGGAAGACTTGTCAAAGCGGGCGAAATGATGAAGAAAAGGGAATGAAGTGTAGTTTGCGCCACATTTTATGAGCATAGAAGTCACTGAGCATATATTACCATACCTTAAAACTAAGCCCCATTACAAGCCTTGAAAAGACTTTTTTTATCTCGAGTGAGTTGAAACAAAGGTTGATTGGAAAATACAAGCAAACCTATAGGTTAATTAATGCGTTGTATTTATCTTTCATAGTGTGAGCGTGAATTTGATTCCAGAACTTTAAATTGTGAAGGT
The DNA here is from genome assembly GCA_016801875.1 of Solanum sitiens. Lineage (NCBI taxonomy): Eukaryota > Viridiplantae > Streptophyta > Magnoliopsida > Solanales > Solanaceae > Solanum > Solanum sitiens. The sequence goes on from JABWTJ010000411.1 coordinate 232,566, forward strand.
TGATTTTAACACACAATCCCAATCGATTCTTCCCTATTCCTAAACAGAGACAACACCCCAAGAAGCATCATTTGCATACTGCGGCCCTTGGGCTTTCAGGTACATCGACTACTACTACTAGTCATTCAGGCACTCTAGGTTCTGCTGCTTCACTACCTGCTAGACTTTCTACTATGGTTGTTGCTGGTGTATGCGGTACCTGGATCACCCAGTATTCATTAACTAAATGGGACAACATACCCACTATGTTGATCATCGAGCATCCAAACTCGAGGACTCTATTCTGGGCATGATTCAGAATACCCTAGAAAATAATGTTACACCTTTGAGCAAGGGAATTAATGCTTGTACAGTAAGAATAGAGGTATGGGAGCATGGCCTTGGCGGGGACAACCTTAAAGTATGCCATTGTTGTGATACGAAGAGACGTGGATCAGTTGAAGTCCTCATATATGTCCATGATCATCAAGAAGGTGGAGATCCCAGATTTATGAGGGATGCATTCGGCTCCCATATGGGATGCAGTTAGAGTTTAGTAGACAACTCATCACGAGTCTAAGTCAAATACCAATGAAGAGATGATGGGCATTGCTGAGGAAGCATCACACGAGGGTCTTAAAAAGACAGATGAAGAAATGATAGATGTTGCTATGCGGGCTTCCTAAGAAGTTACAACTCTAGCTTCTCTTAGTGATTCTACTGTTTCTTCAAACATGACTCTGGTTATGGATGCTCTAGTCCAGACTGATGGAACGGGCGTTGATGCATAGACAGATGGAGCAATTGCTTAGTAAGTATCACCTTTGTGCCTCTATATTAATTTATTTCACTTGGATATTTATTGCCTTTGCATTGTAAGACAAATGCCTTTATTTTTGTTGGGGTGATGCCCACCTTTTGTGTGAGTATTGATGTTTGATGTATTGTTATATATTTTGGTTGTGAGATTTACTTGTGTTTTAATTGCATATTGCGGATGTGTGATCTTGTGGATCTGCGTTTAAATTGTAAATGATTGTTGACCCTTCAAATAATAATTACACCTCGTGTTTGTGCTAAATGTGGTTGTTCTCTTGCAGATTTTAGTCCCGGTTTTGATAAATATCAATGAATCGAATAGTGCTCATAATCGAACGACCATGAACGTGCATCTACGATGAGTCCAAATGAAGTTGACTAGACAATATGTGAACTCTTTGCATCTTGTTTTTACTAGTCAAGTATGAAATTAAGTCTCTTGCGATGAACATTTCCCACTAGCGAAAGTGTGGAGTCTTGTTTTTCTTTGGTATCAATTCCTTGTCTAATGAGCTTACCGTGAACCATGCATGATGACACCTAGAATTTGCCTCGTTTGTGCTGTTGACTAAGTAAGGCAAACTCATGATATGATCTTAGGAAACTTTGAAGAGTGTGAAACAATTTGACAAATACCTCTTTTGTTGCAAACCTTGTGAGTGTCTGATCCTTCCTTGAACACTCTTTGAGGCTTAACCTATTCTTGAAAAAACACTTGATGAAATTATGACATTTCTTCATCCATTACACATAATACTAATTGAGTTCATGTTTGTTTGACTAGACAACTTAGGTCAAACGCCTTAGGTAGGGTGTGGTGAGAATAATACGTAAATCAAAGAGTGTAAGACAGTCCCCTTTAACCTGTGGTTTTGAGAAAAAAATGGAAAATTTAAACCCTCCTTACAAAAAAAATGAAGAAAAGAATGAAAAAGAAAAAGAAAATTTGTGGAATAAAGAGAAAGATGCAAAAAGAAATGGTGTTTCCAACAGTCCATGGAAGACTTATAGTGGGAAGACTTTTCACAACGGGCAAAATAATGAAGAAAAGGGAAGAAAGTGTAGTTCGCACCACATTTCATGTGGATAGAAGTCACTGAGCCTAAATGACCATACCTTAACACTGATCCCCATTTAAAACCTTCAAAAGACCTTTTTGATCTTGAGTGAGTTGAAACAAAGGTTGATTGGAAAATACGAGCAAACATATGAGTTATTTCATGCGTTGTGTTTATCTTTGAGAGTATGAGCGTTGGATTTGATTCTGGAACTTTAAATTGTGAACGGTTGTGTGTGAACTTCAATGCTCACACAATTGTCCACAGGTTGAATCTGTGAGTGAGAAAATTATCCTTGCATGAGTAAGTAGAGTCTTTTTGTGTGCATTCATGATCCTTGGTTCTGTAGCACTGTTTGAGACATCCTTTTTTAACTACTAAACTTCAGTTTTTCTTGAGGACAAACAAATGTTGATGTTCAGTGTGTAGATAAGTCCATGATATGAACTCATTTATGATTATATTTTGATAGATTTAATGTCCTCAAATACATGTTTTGTCGCACTAATTGAGGTAAAATTTTGAGCTTCAGGTATTTCGATGTCAAGACAAAGCACGGATGCTATTGAACAAAAAGGAACAAGGCAGCTAAAACAACCAAGAAATGAAGGCCTGAAGATCGCCTAATCAATTACGAGAGTCGTCGAATGGACTTCATCTCCCTTAATCTTCTAGTATGCTGAGTCTTAAAGGAGATGATCAATTTGGCGGTGAAAATGAGTAGTTGGCGTGTCGCCAAATTATTTTGCGAATAAGTACTAAATTGCCCTATGATCTTGAACGTGAAGATGTTGAGGGTTAAAGCAAAGTTGCGATGGATCATACCAAAGGGTGGATCACCGGTTTTACCTACAATCTCGACTAATTGCGCTGAGTGATCCTTTGCAGCACAATTCTCGACAACTATAAATATATTTTTAAATTCTTAGTTTACTATCTAGACATTGTGTAATCAGATAGACTTTCATCATTCTAGTTTTGAACGTTGTATTAAGATTGGAGACATTTTTTCTTTAGCTTTTTAAGATTTGAGGTTTTCCAATCCCAAGAAATTGGAAGTGGTTGTTGAATAATCTTCATGGTACACTTGTGTAAAGACAATATCAATTGTTCCAAGTTGATGGAAACACCAGTTGGTATTGATTTCTTGCTTTTTAGTATGTATATCTAAAACCCCAATTCTTAGGGTGTGATTATGTCAGTATAGGTTGAATTTAATACTAGATATATGTAATTATAGTTAATTTTTTGTTTAACTTGATTTCATTCAGTAGTTGTGTTTGAATTTAATGGGGCTGTAGTTGCAAATACAATTCGTTTTCGTATTTTTGTCTTTCTTGAGAGAGAGGTTTTAAAACAAAGACTACTAAATCGATAGCCCATGGTTATTAGGTTGTCATGGGTTCTGCTTGAGAGAGTGAATCCTAAACCCTCTCCCACACATTCAGCTCGAGAGTGTAACACCCCTAAAATGCTAGACCAACATCGGCATGTTGATACACCATTTCTTAATTACCAGAATATGTTTTATTATTATTTTAGGAACTTGAAATATTTTATATTTGCAATCTTGCTTAGGATAATTGTGATTGTAATTTAAGGAATTGTATTGGGTATTTACGTAATATTCTAGTTAAAAGTATGTATAACTTAAAAGGGATGTGAGGGTTATACATATAGGTATATACGTATGCATTTTGGGCAACAAAGCTTTTTTGGGGAAGTCAATTTTTGGAGACCTCCATAAAGTCCAACTGAGGTATGAATTTACATGGGCTTAGAAGGGTACTATGAAATAGTTGTGAAAGACTTTTCCGTTATCGCCTCCCCTTTGACTAAGCTCTTGCAGAAGGAAGTAAAGTTTATTTGGGATGACAAATGCCAAGAGAGCTTTGAAACTCTCAAATTCTTGTTTGCTCAGGCTACTATACTTACTCTACCAATTGAAGGGAAAGAGTATGCATTATACAGTGATGTTTCTCACAATGGTCTAGGATGCGTTATGATGCAAGTAGGGAAGGTTATTGATTATGACTCTCGGGAATTAAAACTTCATGATCTGAATTATCTTACTCATTATTTGGAACTTGTAACTATAGTGTTTGCTCAGAAAATACTGCGGCATTATTTGTATGGATAGAAATGTCATATATTCAGTGATTAGAAGAGCTTAAAGTACTTGGGTACTCAAAAGGAGCTCAACCTTCGACAACGTAGATGGCTTGAACTCATCAAGTATTATGATTGCACATTTGATTATCATCCAGGTGAAGTCAATGTGGTTGCAGATGTCTTAAGTTGAAAATCCTTCGCAAGCATTTCTTTGAGTCCTTTGCCCTTGCTTTATGAGTTAAGAGCCATGAATGATTGTTTCACACTTGATTAAAATGGTACAATTATTTCTAATTTCAACTAAATCCAATATTACTTGAACAGGTGAAAGATGCACAAAAGTAAACCATCTAGTACTTGAATATACAACATTTGGAACTAAGCCCATACAAGACATAAAAATAAAGACTAAGACATAAGGAACATGTGGGTATTGTCCTCGAATCGATGAGGACTCACCAATACTTCATCTTCAACCCTCATAAACCTATTTGTTTTCCATGGCATATAAAAAAATCCAAATCCCTACACTTTAGTCAGAAAGGGGAAAAATTGGGTTATAACATTGAATGCACTAAGTATGGAAGCCAAGCAAAAACCATGAAAAAGGGACATTTAGTATATAACATGTTTTTCATGACATTTGATAAAACCTTCTTAAAATAGTTTAAGAGACATAACACATTTCAATAATCACATATAAAACATAATTCACATAACATCAATCACATGACCATATCCACATAGACCCTCTACTAAAGGTTATCCTAAGACCCACCTCAGTAAGATATGAAGTTTTCGCCCATACAGCCCATTCCCACAGACTTAGATGATCATAAAGACTACCTAAGGTAAAGTTATTCCCATACATCACATAACTACGAATCAGCAAGACAAGACGTAACATCATTTAGACTACCTCCCTAAGCCTACTCTAAGACTCACCTGGGTAAAACATAAAGAGACCACCCATACACCCTCTTCAAGACTACCTAATCAATCCTCAAAGCTACCCTAGATAAGACCCTTTCTATAAAACATACTTCATTAAGAAGCCATATTTTCATTAAAAACATTTTGAGAGAAAACCATACTTTTAGAGGACTTCACATAATAGTCGTAAAAATACCTAGCCAACCGACATACTAGCATCTTCAAAGCATACTCGTGCCATGTTAATATAGCGTCCCATTCCACTACCTAAATGTTGTAGAACTTCTCAGATACTATCCCACATGATTAGAATAGGCATTGACCGACATAGACCACACTCACCAGGCATTGAATCCAGCGTCTACCCTACTTCGATAGAGGGTGTTTAACTTGCCAAGGGTAGAACTAGGACACATCCCATGTAGGCACATGGTTAAGAAATATCAAGGGCTTCTTTGCACTATAGTCTTCTTCTCAAGTAGAGTTACTGACTATAGCATATTCACTCGGTGCTAGCCTTTGTTCTCATAGAGTAATTCAATCACACAAGACATACAACAAGGCAAAAATTCTAGCCCTACCTCACCATAATATCTCTACAAAAGATGGGTGCTCTAGGGCTGCCAATCAATGGTTAATAAGATAGATCCATGACTTTCTTAGATATGGTTTCATGTAGTTCCAGCCAACCTATCCTTAATTTTATCATTCACACGAGGAGGATACCATCACGACTTTCAAATCCAAGGATATCATAACCTTCAATACATATTTCAAGGTCATACATACAAAAAAAGGGTGCTTTAGCCTACCTAGTCAAGAAATAAATATTCACATATGTTTCATGCATCAAGAAGAGGGACATAGGTCTACCAAGTCATGACACACAATAGTACTATCACATGTTCATTATCAATACAATTACTAAGTAAGGACACTAGGTCTACCATACAGGATACCACATTAACACATATAGAAACATCAACATAATGTAACACCCCAAAAATGAATTAGGAAAATATTGAGCCTAATATGAGTGTGTCATGAGCTTATAAGGTCTTAAAATGACTAAAATTAATGTTTAGAGGCAGTATATGAAGATTGGAACTATTTGGAGGTCAAACGTTCAAGAACGTCCGGAAACTAGTTAAAGTTTAACTATTGTGTCGTAGTGTCTTTTAGTGAAGTTTTGGTAGCTTGGCCAAAACCATTTCATGGTAGCTTTAGGACAAAGACCTATACTCTCCTAATGGTAGCTTGATTTGCATGTAAGGTGTAATTCATGGAATACCTTGAGATTAGTTTCTCATGGTAGCTTAGGGTTGAGGATTCATGCTCCCCTATGGTTAGCTTGCATCTACATGATTGGTTGCATGGTGGTTAGGAGTGTCGTATCATTCCTTAGTTTGCTTGGTTAGTATGTTGAGATGCTTTCCATGTTTGTGGGTTGATTATGGCAGTATGTTTAGGTTAATAGACAACATTATAAGATAAGTTATCTTGGATTGGTTTAGCCTATAGAAGTACTTAGTATGGATTGTAGTATGGTATGCCATCTATATATTGCACAAGTATGAATTGAAGCAACCTAAGACATAACACCTACATGATGTATGATTGTCTTGGATAGTGACTGGAGTTGCGTTCGATGACATGATTGACTTAATATGATAGTTCCTTGTCAAGATGAACTAGGTCTACTAGATGACTTCTAAGAAGACATGAAAAAGTTATGGTGATTGATATTCTTAGTGTGTGAAGTATTATGGGATGCTTCACATGCATTGCACAAGTGTGTTTTCAGATGTTCTAGGGGTATAGTGCTCATATGTTATGATGAACTTAGGTCTTAATTATGATAGTGGATTACGATCAAGAATGACCAAAGAGAGGTACTTAGCTTTGGTAGTAGTATGGGATCCTACCTTAGCCATGAACATGTATACTTGGAGGTAGCTTGTGGTGTAGTTCACTTGAGTAAGAAGGACAAGTAAGTAAATAAGTATGAACTAATATATGATTTATGAAGCCTTATAATGTTATGATATTCATTATATGCTTATGCTTTTATCTCTTATGATTATGTCTATTATTGACTTACCCTTTGAGATATATTATGTTTTGTATGACTAGAGTTGTATTCCATGACATGATTGACTAAATATTATAGTTCCTTGACAAGATTCACTATGTCTTTTAGATGACTCCAAAGAAGACATGAACAAGTTAGAATGATTTCAAGATATGCTTAGTGTGCGAAGTATTATGGGATGCTTCACATGCATTTCACAACTGTGTTTTGAGATGACCTAGGGGAATAGTCCTCATATGTTATGATTAACTTATGTTTTAATTATGATAGTGGATTACGATAAAAAATGACCAAAGAGAGGTATTTAGCTTTGGTAGTAGTATGTGATGCTAACTTAGCCTTGCCCAGGTATACTTGGAGGTAGCTTGTGGTGTAGTTCAGTTGAGTAAGAAGGACAAGTAAGTAAGTAAGTATGAACTATTATATGATTTATGATGCCTTATTATGTTATGATATTCATGATATGCTTATACTTTTATCTCTTATTGTTATGTCTATTATTGACTAACCCTTTGAGATATCTTATGTTTGGTATGATAGTTTCCATACTTAGTATATATCGTACTAACGCATATTGCCTACATGTTGTCCATGTAGGGTGTTGAGATGATAGAGTTGCTTGAAGGGTAGAGTTTCAAGGTTTACGAGAAGAGAATAAGTGGTGAGTCCTTATAGCTTCGAGGAAGAACCTTTATGTTCCTTTATGTTTTCTTTGTATTTTAGACTTTATGTGGGCGGCGTCCCAATATGTTTCTTTCATGTCAAAGAGATGGTTTTTGAGACAGTGTTAGAAGAGATGCTTCTGCTTGTATGAAATACCTTTTGGTTTATGCTTAAAAAAAGTTTTTGAATTCCCTCCATTTATGCATGATATTATTTAATGAGGTCAATTGGCTTGTATAAGACCTCCGAGAGGTCGAGTACGCCGTGTTGCAATCCAAAGCTTACCCTAATTTCTAGGGTGTACTTGCGGGTGGTTACAAACTTGGTATCAGAGCCTAAGGTCATGAAAATGGACTTAGGATGTCTCAAAACGATGTATAGTAGAGTCTTATTCATCGGTGTGAGTCGCAACACATCTATGAGTAGGAGGCTATGAGATGCTTAGGAAAGTTTCACTTCTTCCTTCCTCAAGTGGTGCCATAGAGGTTGGCTTTAGTAGGCCCTTTTCTAATGTTTGCCTTTGATTTTGTAGGTGTGACTAACACTAGGGCTAATGCTAGAAGGGAAGGAGATGGGAGTGGGAAGCAAGGGGTTCCTCCCAAGTTCAAGATGTGCCTCCTCAAGTGCAAGAGCAAGTTCCTACTCAAGTTTCTAATGACCCTTCAATAGGGAATGCTATGCTTGAGAAATTTAGGGCTTTTATGACTTTTTTGTCTCAAGCCTTAACGGCACAAGCTAATAGAGAAGAGGTGGCTCCGGCCAATCCTTTAGGAGGAATGAGTGCTACTAGAGTAAGGAGTTGTTGAGAATGAATGCACCGGAGTTCTATGGATCCAAAGTTAATAAGATCCGAATGGGTTTATTGATGAGGCATATAAGGTGCTTGCAATCATGGGAGTGTCTTCCATTGAAAAGGCGGAGTTGGATGCCTTTCAATTAAAAGATGTTGTCAAACTTTTGTATGAGCAATGGAAAGATAGTAGACCAATAGGAGCAGGTTCCATCGAGTGGGAGACTTTTAAGTCGGCATTCCTTGATAGTTTCTTTCCAAGGGAATTGAGGAAGGCTAACTTGGGGGAATTCATAAACCTCAACAAGGTGATATGAGCGTTAAAGAGTATGATTCGAAGTTCACTCTTTTGACTAAGAATGCTCACGTTTGGTAGCAAACCCTAGAGACTTGATGAATAGGTTCATGACGGCGGTTTCTAAATTAGTAGAAGAAGAATGTCGTATGGAAATGCTTGTAGATTACATGGATATCTCCCAACTCATAGTGTTTACTCAACAAATAGAAGAGTCAAAATTTAAGAAGGAGAAAAAGAGAAGTAGGATGGACAAGGATGGATCCGATGGACATGGTCATTCTAAGAATCGACAAATGTTTTCCAAAATAGGTTATTCTAATGCTTCTAAGAATGAGGATGAGAGGGTGTCTAACCCTATACCTAAAGGGAAGAATGAGTATTCCCGACCTACTTGCCCTATGTGTGGTAAGAAACATTAGGGTAGGTGTTTTCCCGGTAGGGATGGTTGCTATGGGTGTGGTGAGAGTGGACACATGATGAGGGATTGCCCTAAGGCAAGGGCTAATGTGAGAGAAGGCAAGCAAGTTGCTCCTATTCTGGTTGAAGATGGCCCTCCAAAGAGAAATAGGTTCTAAGCTATCCCATCCAAGGGTGATTAAGAATGATCTCTTTATGTCCCTCTTCGGTATGTGTCTCTTACTGATTTATGAAAATTTACAGAATTTCCATGATTATGATTTGCTTTGCTGATTTTTGCTGATTTTTTCTGCTCTTAATGATAATGAATCGATGTTAGAAAAGACATGTGTAGCTTATTCCCAAGAGGGGGATATGGAGCCCTTTTCATAAGGTCTCTATATGATCATGTGTAGTTATGATTATCTTGGAATTGAATTGATTCCTTGATTTGGGTATATGCATTTAGGTATAATTCATATACGATGGGATGCTAGTCTAGAGGTTGTCCTTTAACAAGTGTTTAGTAAGGTGTCATTTGAGGTCGAATGTTTCCCAAGTAGGGGATATTCTAACACCCCAAAAATGAATTAGGAAAATATAGAGCCTTATATGTGTGTGCCATTATATTATAAGGACTTTAAATGACTAAAATTAATGTTTAGAGGCAGTATATGAAGTTTGGAAGTGTTTAGAGGTCAAACGTCCAAGAACGTCGTAGACGTGTGGAAACTAGTCGAAGTTGAACTACTGTGTCGTATTGTTTTGTAGTCGAGTTTTGGGGTATGATTTTAGATTGAAATTTAGTATCGATGGTTCCTTTACATATACTTACATGTAAAGAGTCGAAACGTTCGAGAATGACGCCCCGGGGACCAGCCTAAGGGTCCCCGAGGAGGACACAAACATAGGCCATTGAAGCTTCCAGGCAACCTAGATGTGGAAGCTACTGCGCGACGCAGAGCCCTCACATAAAAGGCAATTATTGCCCTGCGACGCGGGTACATAGAGAACCATTCTGTTCCAAACTAGTTTGCTGAACCAAGAATCAAAAATGCCTCAGCGACGCGCAGTAAGTGCTTAGATTTAGACGCATCATTTTGAAGTCAAATTTAAGTTGGTTTAAATGTCCAATTCTTTCAGGGGTCTTTTGGGCACTTTAGGGATTAATTATTGGCAGTTATTATATATATTTGACAAGTATTTAAGTAGCACAATAGCCAATAAGATCCTAGACTCCAAATCAAAAACCTTCCTCTCCCAAAATTCTCCCAAAAACCACCATTGAAGAAGAAGAGAAATTGGAGGCTTCTTTAAGACGAATTGATCAAAGTTTCAAGCAAGTTTTAAGGATCTAATATAAGTTATGTAAATCTTATTCATTCATGGATTCTTCCATCCATGAAGTCCCCCTAGTTTTCCTCAATTGTGAATCCAAAGAACCCCATTCTAAAGAGGGATGTGATTGCATTGTGGATAAGGCTTGATTGTGATCCCAATCTAGTGGGTAGCATTCAATGATGTTTATATGATGCTTATATTTGGTTTTCATGATTCTTCCATGGTGAATTATGATAATTGAACTTGAAGGTGATCATGGTTATTTTAGGCCATTAAAGGCTAGATAAAGGTTTTCTGTTAGTCTACTTAATACAATTGTATTCTATGCTATTGGGTAATGATTGAATCATCCAGATATGAATTTAAATACTTCTAATTGATTAAGGTTGATCTTGACCAAGGGAGTTGGAATTGAACCTAGGTGATCTTGAATGACCATAATTACCTTCTAATGATCTAATTTAATAGATTAACCTGTAATGGAGTATGAATAATGAAGGACTAAATATAGTAATTGTTTATAGGGCTTATGGCCATTGTATTTAGGGTTTTGGGGTTAAAGTCTTGATGAGGATGATTGTGATGATATTTCCTTTTTCTTCGACACCTAGACATGAATATGATTAGGAGAAGCAAGTTCTCACATAGAGGAACCCTAGATTGATTTAAGCACCTAACAGGAAACAATGTATGGTAGACTAAGGTTAGCTTGAAGGTGGGTTGTATGAATTCTTCTTGTGTAATAGACATGGTGAGACAACACCAAGGACATGGTATCTTGAGATAGTACATCTCAAGTGTAGCTTGGGATAGTGAATCTCAAAGAGGCTTGAGTTGAAATACTCATGGTAACTTGAGATATTGAATCTGATGGAAGCTTGGGTTAGATTACTCATGGTAGCTTGAGTGTCAAACTTCATGGTAGTTTAACTTGGTTTGGACAAAACCATTTTGTAACAACCCGAAATCATACCCTAGAAGTTAGGGTACAATCTTGGATTGTAACCGGCATCGTCGACCTCTCGGAGGTCTAAGAGAAGCCTCTCATATCATTCATCGCATATACATAATGAAAAGTACTGCGGAATTAAAACTTTTCATTAAAACAATATAGAAGTCTTTAAACTCTTTCATATAAGTAGAAAATAGGAAAACACTAAGCATCGATCATCATCTTAAGACACGACTATACTTGGTACACAGCCCATACGAATTCAAAACATACTACTAAATAGTCTATTACAAAACTTCATAAAAGAAACATAAAATGACATATATGCCCTCGAGTCAAATGAGGACATACTTCAACTTCTCTTGCACGATGTTCTAAGTCCAAGTCTTCTCTTCAAAGCTCTTCACCTATCAAGAACTATAGATAGAGAATAAAGCATGGAATTAGTACAACCACATGTACTAAGTATGGCATTATGCAAAAAAATCATGAAAACGGACTTTATTGGAAATATGCATCTTTTCATTTTAGAAATCATATTTTAATCATAACAACATCATTTATCAACATAGAAACACATAAGAAAACATTAAAACCGAAATCATAAATTTAAAGCTCACATTACAGTGAGTTCACTTCACTGTACAGTGAAGTCCATTCACTGTTACAGTGAAGTCCTAGCATTCCCTTTTAAATATCTTCTAGCATGTAATTCCCTCACTTAAAGTCATCCTAAGATTCACTTAAGTCACACAGAGAGAGACCGCCCAAACACCCTCTCTAGATGTGCCTAAACGACCCTTAAGATGACTTATAATGGTTACATACACTTACAAAGCATCCTAAACATCAAGGTAAGATTCATCTACCAAATGTGACTCTAAGTTTCACTTGAGTGGATTGTGAAGCAACCCTTACACACACACTCAAGAGATCCAATAGACTTCCTAGGATAGAATCATTCTCACTAAATCACCAACACATAAATGATAGGACATTCTCTTTCCAAAGGCTATCAAAAGACCTACTTAAGTAATTTCAAGAAGATAACGTCCATAGTGACCTCTTCAAGATTACCTAAATATTTCTTAAGACTACCTAAGGCTTAGATCATGTCAACAACACCAAACCTTTTCCCTACCTAGAGTCATACTCAAGACTTCCAAAGATAAGTCACAAAGAGATCATCTCATATGCCCTCTTCACACCTTAACTAAGGAGTCCTTAAGTTACTTTAGATTCGGTACTTATTCTATTACATACTTTCTAACATAAGTCATTAGTTTATTCGTTTATTTAGAATACATACATCACATAAAGGACATTCAAGTAATGGTATTAGACAAGACCTAGGAACTCCACATAACACCTTCAAAGTATATTGTGCAATGTCAAAGTAGCGTCCCATACCACCACCTAAACCTCATAAACTTATCAAATGTTAATAGGTATTCCATATGATGAGAATAGGCAATAACCGACATAGACCATGGTAGCAAAGCATGGAATCCGAAGTTCTATCCTACTTCGACGAGGTGTTCTACTTGCCAATGTTAGAACATAAAGATCTCACGTAGGCACATGGTTAAGGAATATGAAGGGCGTGCTTTGTATTCTATTCTCATACTTAACTATAACTACTTCCCTTTACCATATTCACTCGGTGCTAGCCTTAGTTCTCATAGATCAATTTACATTAAGGTTCATACAAATGGGTCTCATATCATGTTCATGACACAATTACATTTACCCTACCATAGCAAGGTCCATTTGGGCTATCTCACTATGGCGACAAGAATCTCATCACGACTTTCCTAAGGTATAATATGATGCCATTCCAGCCATTCAACCCTAAGTCCATCACTCATTACATGAAGGATATTATTACGGTTTACTACTTCACGATTCATAACCTTACCACTTGGTTCAAGGTTCCACATAAATGACCCTTTTATCATCATTCAAGTTCTCACCTATGTTCATTTATTCAAGACTAAGACCCTTTAGGTTCCTAAGTCAAGACATCACATATTCACATAAGCATCAAGTAAGGGACACAAGTCTACCTAAGCAAGACACAACATACTTTCATTTATCACATATAGCCTATCTTCTTTTAGACTCTAAGAAATGACCCTTAGCCTTATTAAGTCAACCTATCCATTACCTTAACATTATAAACTTAACCATTTTAGACTCATATAGCCAAATTAGGAATAACCATGTATCAACTCTAAGACTACAGCATAACATATAGTCAAAGCACAACATGATTAACTAGATATCATCAATAGTCTAGCACATACTTCCACATATAGGTAGATATGATCATACATCATCAAACCAACTACACAAATAGCCATATAAGCTCAAGTAGTGCCGACAAGTCCATAATCATCAATGTACTAGAAAGTAACGCCGACAAGGCCGCATCAATTCACATAGCACCGCCACCAAAGGTGGACCAAACCAATCATAACATAATGGAAGTAAAATTAACATTAAAATAAAGGAATTAGGGCAGTGTACTACCTCTTCATCCTCAACTCTTCAAGCCAATACCAAATCACCAAATTCAACATCATAAGGCCCTTACCCATGGCCATGAACATCAATTCAATACACAATTATACGAATCAATGAAATCCAAACCAATTCAATATAGAATCAACAATCTAAGATCAATTCTACAACAATTGAATACAATTCTTACATCAATAGAAAGCCCATAAGAAAGTACACATGAATTCATCAAAATTAAGTCAATATAAAGTAACCCATAATTTAGTCAAAATCTTAGGTTCATCAATTTCATGGATTCATCGGAAATTTAGGTTAAAATCATCAATATAACATCAATCTAATCCATAATAGACGTTTGAAAACCTTTAACGCAAGAACCCATGGAAGAATTATGAAATTGGACAATTTCCTCTTTGAAAACTTTGAAAACATCTTTGAATGTTGGGCTCCTTGATGAAACGAGTTTCAAGGATCAAAATCCATAACTCAAGGATGATAACTCTTCACTTTGATGAAGAATTTCCACTCAAAACTCCACACCAAGCTGTTCCTTTAATTTGGACTTCAATGGAGTCTTTGTGATTTCTAAGGGACTTTGGGGTTCTGATTTTTGAAGTATGAATTTCTCTAAGTGTTAAACACTTATATACTCATTTAAAATACCCAAAAGACCCTTAATAAACCGTCCATGACTTAATTTAGAAGTGGGGTGAATTTACCAATTCACCCTTAAGTGGACAGCAGCCTGCACAAGAACACAGGCCTCACTCGACGACTGCCTCGACGGGGCGTCACGGCCATGACAGGGCATCACAGGCCTCCGTCGTTGGCAACAGTGGCCTGCCAAGGAAGCAAACTTCCCTCAAGGCTAAGTCCCTCACGACGGGACCCTTTGACGGGGCGTCATCAGGCCAACGGGCCGTTGACTGGACCGTCGCCAAGGCCTGCCTGGGACAGCCTGCACACTAATTTTGGGTCCTTCCTCAAGGACCCTTGAATGGTCCTTGAGGATAATTTCCCAGACGTTTCCAACCCAAATACGATTGTCTATGAGTTTAATACCTCTCACATAAATTTCATGCAAAACAAACACATAAAACTCAACAAAACATGCGTAGACACACAAGGTCGATTCAAGGCATATCTTTCGAACGCCTTAGACTTTCTTGGACGTTTGACGTCCAAACTTCTCGAAACTTGACACACTTCCTATACATGCTATAATAACTCAATTAATAACCTTAAAACACCATGAAACACACATAAGCACATAGAACCACATAAGAGATATTTAGGTGACTTAGTCGTCGAACGTCTTAGTCGTCCCTTGACGTTTGACTCCAATCACACCTAATACCTTAGCTACTGCCTCTATACCATATATACGACATATTTAGGACCTTAGAACATCAATACTAATATGTTAGGCTCTAGTTAACCTAGGCTATTTTCAAGGTCCTACAATCTCCCCCACTTGGACAATATTCGTCCTCGAATGACACTTGCCACTCTCCGAACACTTCCAAGATTTGAGATTCCACTAGAAGCACATAACCAAACCATATAACACATCATCAAGAAGAAATCATCAATTCACAAAATCAAGAGATTCACAACACAACAAGAAACTAGAAAACAATTCTATAAATCATTATGCTACAAAACTCACATGCTTCAATCCAAATAGCAAAAACTCATTTTATATTAAATATCATACTCATATAAATCAGTTCTAACCACATTACCACAATTTTAGACCAACGAATCAAATTGTCATTTTGACCAAAATTTTACAGTGAGCAATTTAACAAGCTACAGTGATTTTTAGCAAATTTTCCAAAAATGGTCATTTAAGGTAATTCATGATATGAACATGCTAATATGCAAAGTAACATCATATAAACACACCTTATAACATACTCAAAGTTTCATAAAATACATAATGTAAGAGGTCAATGAAATTCAATTTCAACCAAACTCCTAAACATCATGCACATGCAATACTTCTAGCATAATTCTAACCATACTCCCCCACTTAGAAGGAACTCATACCATCAAAAGAGAACAAGAACTTACCAACATCATCATCACCATCACCCGGCTGCTCAAACCTAGTCCGGAGTGCATAGAAACGCCTCTTAGTTGAAGCATCTTCCTTTGGAACACTAGGCTCAACCTTCTTACCCTCCTTCCTAGAAGCAATGTTTGGACAATCTCTCACTTTGTGCCCATCTTTTCCACATCCAAAGTAACTACCAGTACCCAATAAACACTCACCATAATGTCTCTTACCACAAGTAGCACATAAAGGTTTGTCATTGCTAGAATCACCTCTTTTCTCAAACTTCTTCTTAGGAACACTAGGTCTATCTTGAGTTTGAATCCTCTTTTTGAACCTAGGTTGCACTTGGTCACTAGCAACACTCCTTTTCAAGTTCCTTGACATCCTCCTAACTTTAGACTCTTCAATTGATTGTGCATACACCATGAGTCTAGCCAAAGTCATATTATCATGCAACATAGCCGTACGACATTCCACCTTCACTAAATCGGCTACACCTGTCACAAAGCGACTCAGTTCGTCCCTTGAATTTGTCACTAGGGAAGGTGCATACCTAGACAAAGTTGAGAATTTCAAAAAGTATTCCTCAACACTCATATTGCCTTGCTTGAGATTGATAAATTCTTCTACTTTCTCTTCCCTCCTCTCACGGGAAAGTAATTGCCAAGAAAAGCTTCCTTGAATTCTTCCCACTCAATAGGACCCGACTCCACCGGTCTATTGTCCTTCCATTGAGTGTACCAAATTTGAGACACGTCTCTCAATTGATAAGAAGCCAACTCCGCCTTCTCCCTAGATGTAACCCCCATAGAACTCAAAACTTTGTACACACCGTCAAGAAATTCTTGGGGATCCTCATTCACCTTAGATCCAAGAAAGATTGGAGGATTCAACCTCACAAAGTCTCTCAACCTAGATGACATAGTGCTCTCCATAGCATTAACCCTAGGCACCATGTTCAAGTTAGCTTGAGCCGTTACTGCTTGGGCTAAAGAAACCAAAGCCTCTCCAATCATCCTATTAGACAACCCCGGCACTTCATCACCTCCTCCCACATTCGGAGCATGATCACCTTGAGGAGGCACTTGAGCACCTTGAGCACCTTGGGCACCTTGCCCACCTTGAGCACCTTGAGGAACTTGCTCAACTTGAGGAAGAACTTCCTCATTAACCCTTTCCTTTTCCATCCTTCTAGCGGCCATCCTTATAGTATTCATCTCCAAGAAACACAAGGAAAAACATTTAGAAGGATACTCATAACATAACTCTACCGCACGAACATAGGAGTAGAAATGAAGGGAAACACTATCGTCCTATAGCCTCTCGCCCATAGATGTGTCGCGACTCACACCGATGGTCAAGACTCTACTAGACGTGACTTTTTGAGACTTTTTGATACCTAAGACTACTTTCACTAACCTATACTCTGATACCAAGCTTGTCACAACCCGAAACCATACCCTAGAAGTTAGGGTACAATCTTGGATTGTAACCGGCGTCGTCGACCTCTCGGAGGTCTAAGACAAGCCTCTCATATCATTCATCGCATATACATAATGAAAAGTAGTGCAGAATTAAAACGTTTCATAAAAACAATATAGAAATCATTAAACTCTTTCATATAAGTAGAAAATAGGAAAACACTAAGTCTCGATCATCATCTTAAGACACGACAATACTTGGAACACGGCCCATACGAATTCAAACGACATATATGCCCTATACCCTCGAGTCAAATGAGGGCATACTTCCACTTCTCTTGAACAATCTTCTAAGTCCAAGTCTTCTCTTCAATTCTCTTCACCTACCAAGAACTACAGATAGAAAATAAAGCATGGAATTAGTACAATCACATGTACTAAGTATGGCATTATGCATAAAAATCATGAAAATGGACTTTATTGGAAATATGCATCTTTTCATTTTAGAAATCATATTTTAAATCATAACAACATAAATTATCAACATAGAAACACATAAGAAAACATTAAAACCGAAATCATAAATTTAAAACTCACTTTACACTGAGTTCACTTCACTGTACAGTGAAGTCCATTCACTATTACAGTGAAGTCCTAGCCTTCCCTTTTAACATTTTCTAGCATGTAATTCCCTCACTTAAAGTCATCCTAAGATTCACTTAAGTCACACAAAGAGACACCACCCATACACCCTCTCTAGATGTGCCTAAACGACCCTTAAGATGACTTATAATGAGTTTGTGTAGTTGATTTGATGATGTATGATCATATCTACCTATATGTGGAAGTATGTGCTAGACTATTGATGCTATCTAGTTAACCATGTTGTGCTTTGACTATGTGTTATGGTGTAGTCTTAGAGTTGATACATGGTTATTCCTAATTTGGCTATATGAGTCTAAAATGGTTAAGTTGATAATGTTAAGGTAATGGATAGGTTGACTTAATAAGTCTAAGGGTCATTTCTTAGAGTCTAAAAGAAGATAGGCTATATGTGTTAAATGAAAGTATGTTGTGTCTTGCTTAGGTAGACTTGTGTCCCTTACTTGATGCTTATGTGAATATGTGATGTCTTGACTTAGAAACCTAAAGGGTCTTAGTCTTCAATAAATGAACATAGGTGAAACCTTGAATGATGATAAAATGGTCATTTATGTGGAACCTTGAACCAAGTGGTAAGGTTATGAATCATGAAGTAGTAAGCCGTAATGGTATCCTTCGTGTAATGAGTGATGGGCATAGGGTTGATTGGCTGGAATGGCATAATATTATACCTTAGAAAAGGCGCGATGAGCTTCTTGTCGCCATAGTGAGATAGCCCAAATGGACCTTGCTATGATATGGTAAATATAATTGGGTCATGAACATGATATGGGTCCAATTTGTATGAACCTTAATGTAAATTGATCTATGAGAACTAAGGTAGCACTGACTGAGTATGGTAAAGGGAAGTAGTTCTAGTTAATTATGAGACTAGAATACAAAGCACGCACTTCATATTCCTTAACCATGTGCCTACGTGGGATCTTTATGTTCTACCATTGGCAAGTAGAACACCTCATCGAAGTAGGATAGAACTTCGGATTCCATGCTTTGCTACCATGGTCTATGTCGGTTATTGCCTATTCTCATCATATGGAATACCTATTAACATTTGATAAGTTTATGAGGTTTAGGTGGTGGTATAGGACGCTACTTCGACATTGCACAATAGACTTTGAAGGTATTATGTGGAGTTCCTAGGTCTTGTCTAAGACCATTACTTGAATGTCCTTTATGTGATGTATGTATTCTAAATGAACTAATAAACTAATGACTTATGTTATAAAGTATGTAAATGAATAAGTACCTAATCTAAAGTAACTTAAGGACTCCTTAGTTAAGGTGTGAAGAGGGCATATGGGATGATCTCTTTGTGACTTATCTTTGGAAGTCTTGAGTATGACTCTAGGTAAAGAAAAGGTTTGGTGTTGTTGACATGATCTAAGCCTTAGGTAGTCTTAAGAAATATTTAGGTAATCTTGAAGAGGTCACTATGGACGTTATCTTCTTGAATTACATAAGTAGGTCTTTTCATAGCCTTTGGAAGGAGAATGTCCTATCATTTATGTGTTGGTGATTTAGTGAGAATGATTCTATCCTAGGGAGTCTATTGGATCTCTTGAGTGTGTGTGTAAGGGATTGTATGGGCGGTTGCTTCACAATCAACTCAAGTGAGACTTAGAGTCACCTTTGGTAGATGAATCTTACCTTGATGTTTAAGATGCTTTGTAAGTGTGTATGGAATAGCCATATAAGTTCAAGTAGTGCCGACAAGGCCATAATCATCAATGTACTAGAGAATAACGCCGACAAGGACACATCAATTCACATAGCACCGCCACCAAAGGTGGACCAAACCAATCATAACATAATTGAAGTAAAATTAACATTAAAATAAAGGAATTAGGGCAGTGTACTACCTCTTCATCCTCAACTCTTCAAGCCAATACCAAATCACCAAATTCAACATCATAAGGCCCTTAACCATGGCCATGAACATCAATTCAATACACAATTGTACGAATCAATGAAATCCAAACCAATTCAATATATATTCAACAATCTAAGATCAATTCTACAACAATTGAATACAATTCTTACATCAATAGATAGCCCATAAGAAACTACACATGGATTCATCAACATTAAGTCAATATCAAGTGAACCATAATTTAGTCAAAATCTTAGGTTCATCAATTTCATGGATTCATAGGTAATTTAGGTTAAAATCATCAATATAACATCAATCTAATCCATAATATACGTTTGAAAACCTTTAATACAAGAACCCATGGAAGAATTATGAAATTCGACAATTTCCTCTTTGAAAACTTTGAAAACATCTTTGAAAGTTGGGCTCCTTGATGAAACGAGTTTCAAGGATCAAAATACATACCTCAAGGATTATAACTCTTAACTTTTATGAAGAATTTCCACTCAAAAAGCCACACCAAGCTGTTCCTTCAATTTGGACTTCAATAGAGTCTTTGGGATTTCTAAGGGACTTTGGGGTTTTAATTTTTGAAGAATGAATTTCTCTAAGTGTTAAACACTTATATACTCATTTAAAATACCCAAGGTACCGTTAATAAACCGTCCATGACTTAATTTAGAAGTGGGGTGAATTTACCAATTCACCCTTAAGTGGACAGCAGCCTGCGCAGGAACACATGCCTCTCTCGACGACTGCCTCGACGGGGCGTCACGGCCATGACAGGGCGTCACAGGCCTCCGTCGTTGGCAACAGTGGCCTAACAAGGTAGAAAACTTCCCTCAAGGCTAGGTCCCTCACGAAGGGACCCTTTGACGGCGCGTCAACAGGCCAACGGGCCGTTGACTACTCCGTCGCCAAGGCCTGCCTCGGACAGCCTGCACACTAATTTTGGGTCCTTCCTGAAGGACGCTTGAATGGTCCTTGGGGATAATTTCTTAGACTTTTCCAACCCAAATACAAAGTATATGAGTTTAACACCTCTCACATAAATTTCATACAAAACAAACACATAAAACTCACCGAAACATGCATAGACACACAAGGTCGATTCAAGACATATCTTTCGAACGCCTTGGACGTTCTTGGACGTTTGACCTCCAAACTTCTTGAAACTTGACACACTGACTATACATGATATAATAACTAAATTAATAACCTTAAATCACCATGAAACACACATAAACACGTAGAACCACATAAGAGATATTTAGGTGACTTAGTCCTTGAACGTCTTAGTCGTCCCTTGACGTTTGACTCCCATCACACCTAATACCTTAGATACTGTCTATACCATATATTAGACATATTTAGGACCTTATAACATCAAGAACAATATGTTAGGCTCTAGTTAACCTAGGTTATTTTCAAGGTCTTACACATTTCATGGTATCTTTAGGAGAAAGGCCTATACTCTCCTAATGGTAGCTTAATTTGATTGTAAGGTGTAATTCATGGAATAGCTTGAGATTATTTTCTCATGGTAGCTTAGGGTGTAGGATTCATTCTCCCTTATTGTTATCTTGCATCTACATCATTAGTTGAATGGTGGTTTGGAGGGTCGTATCCTTTCTTTGTTTGATTGGTTAGTATGTTGAGATGTTTTCCATGGTAGTGGGTCTATTATGGTAGTATGTTGAGCTTAATAGACAAGATTACAAGATAAGTTAGCTTTGAATATGTTAGCCTAGAGAAGTACTTAATATGGATGGTAGCATGAAATGTCATCTATACATTACACAACTATGATTTGAAGATAACTAAGACATAATTCCTTCATGATGTATGATTAGCATGTATAGTGACTAGAGTTGTATTCCATGACATGATTGACTAAATATTATAGTTCCTTGACAAGATTCACTATGTCTTTTAGATGACTCCAAAGAAGACATGAACAAGTTAGAATGATTTCAAGATATGCTTAGTGTGCGAAGTATTATGGGATGCTTCACATGCATTTCACAACTGTGTTTTGAGATGACCTAGGGGAATAGTCCTCATATGTTATGATTAACTTATGTTTTAATTATGATAGTGGATTACGATAAAAAATGACCAAAGAGAGGTATTTAGCTTTGGTAGTAGTATGTGATGCTAACTTAGCCTTGCCCAGGTATACTTGGAGGTAGCTTGTGGTGTAGTTCAGTTGAGTAAGAAGGACAAGTAAGTAAGTAAGTATGAACTATTATATGATTTATGATGCCTTATTATGTTATGATATTCATGATATGCTTATACTTTTATCTCTTATTGTTATGTCTATTATTGACTAACCCTTTGAGATATCTTATGTTTGGTATGATAGTTTCCATACTTAGTATATATCGTACTAACGCATATTGCATACATGTTGTCCATGTAGGGTCTTGAGAAGATAGAGTTGTTTGAAGGGAAGAGTTTCAAGGTTTCTGAGCAGAGAAGAAGTGTCAGCCCTCATAGCTTTGAGCACGAACCTTTATGTTCCTTTATGTTTTCTTATATTTTAGACTTTATGTGGGCTGCGTCCCAAGATGTTTCATTCATGTCAAAGTTAGATGGATTTTGAGACTATGTTATTAGAGATGCTTCCGCTTTTATGAAATACCTTTTGGTTTATAATTAAAGAAAGTTTTTGAATTCCCTCCATTTATGCATGATATTATGTAATGAAGTCAAGTGGCTTGTACAAGACCTTCGAGAGGTCGAGTACTCTGTGTTGTGACGCAAGGCTTGCCCTAAATTCTAGGGTGTACTTGTGCGTTGTTACACATAATCCATCATAAGACACACATAATCAATTATGAAAAATCATGCTTCAACATCAAGGCTACACACATAAGGACATAGTCATAGTCTATCATGATCACCTATTATCAATTAGAAGAACACATGCTTGCACTTTACACAAGACTCACACCTATATCAGATCATACATCCATTTACATGTTCACACAAACCATAAAATCTCATACAAGATCACATTACTTCACATCACAACTTTGCATTATACCTTCATATAAGTCCTAACATGATACTACTACAACGTACATAATAGTAATGCCGAAAAGGCCACGTTCATCACATAAGAACACATAAACATCACCAACATAAGTGGACCATAGAAATAAATACAATTCACTACCAATTCCAAATAATATAGAGAGTTTAGATCATCTTACCAACATTCCATCACTATCATCAATAATGCTTAGCCATTTAAACCAATTCAATTAACAAAGGCTCTTAACAATATAAATCAATATAATTCAAAACCAACAATCCAACAATATACAATATTCATATAATCAAATTGAGTCAGCCTATAAACCATACAATCATGATCTATACATAAATCAATAGCACTAACCAACCGACACATGAATTCATTACAATTTGGCCATAATCAATTCATCCATACTTTTGTCAAATTTAGAGATTTGAGAAGGTCAAGGGTTCATGGAGGATTCATTGAAAAACATCAATTATACATGAATAACAACAAATATTGATATTTGAAAACGTTTCATGCAAGAACCCATGACCTAGAGTAGAAATTGGACATTTTCATAAACATGAAAATCTTTGAAATCATCTTTGAAATTGGATCTAAAGTGAAAGAAAGCCTTAGATGAAGAGTACCCATACGTTATTAGAAAATCAAAGAGAATTGAGGGCAGAAACTCCATTGAAGATCCATCATATAGCTCCATCTTCACCTTGAGCTCTCATGGAGGTTTTTGGAGAGAAATTGGAAGGGTGAGGGTTTGATTTAGGTGGTAGGCTATAAATGAGAGGTTAATGACTTAAATACTCTTAAAATACCCATATACACCTAAATGAATCGTCCCTCTAATTTATAAGACTTGGGTGAATTTCCCAAAACACCCCAAGCCAAGTCGTGTAAAGACAGCATTTCAGGTTCCATCAACGGCCACCCATTGATGGACCTTCGACTGGCCTACGCCCCGTTGATTGTGTTTGTCATTTTGGTCTGCAACTGCCCAAGGTGCAGGCTTGCAGGATGCATCGACGCCAACAATCGACAGGCTGTCGTTTGATCGACTGGCCATCGTTTGGGGTCCATCGTTTGGTCACTGCAAAACAGTCTGCCCCTTTGAGGTTGGGTCCTCCTCTAGGGAACCTTGTGGGTCCTAGGTGGAGTCGTACTCAGACCTAAAACCCCTAAACATACACGTCTAGATCTTACGAACATCTCCAATCAAATTCAACACAAACAAACATGTAAAACATGTTAAGGCACATACAAACACACAAGGACGTCCAAAGGCTAACTTTCAAACGTCATTAGACGTTCTTGGACGCTTGACCTCCAAACTCTTATAAAGTAAACACTCTGCCTCTAAACACTATAATTCATCAATTTTAAGACCTTTAAACCTCATGAAACACACATAAGTACATGCAAGCACATAGGTGATTAGTCGTCCAACGTCTTGGTCGTCCCTTGACGTTTGACTTCAAACTTAACCGGAATGACTTCAAAACTCATATACATATTATTTAAGGTAATTATAAGCATTTATAATAGTAGCGATGCTCTAGATAAGCCTAGTTCATTTTAGGGTCGTTACAGTTATAATGAAAAACCTATCTTAATTCAAGTTCGAGAAGTAAAGAAACATAGGAACAAGGGAATTCCATTAGTAAAGGTACTTTGGAACCATTCTTGAAAAGAAGCTACCTGGAGAGAGAACAAGACATGAAGACCCAATATCCACTTGGTCCGGGACTAGTGTAAGGTGAATTTCGAGACAAAATTTCTTTAAGGGAGAGAGAGTTTTAACACCCTTAAAATACTACACCAACATTGGTATGTTGATACACCATTTCTTAATTACTAGAATATATATTATTCTCATTTTGGGAACTAAAAATTTCGTTATATTTGCAATCTGGCTTAACATAATTATGATCGTAATTCAAGGAATTGTACTAGGGTATTTGCCTAATATTCTAGTTAAAATAATGTATTACATTAAAGGCAGGTGAGTGTTACACATATAGATATGTGTATACATTTTGGGAAGCCAACATTTTTTCGGGCAGCCACCCTTTGGAGATAGTTGTGCGTGTGATAATCATCACTCTTAAGATTATATTTTTGCACCTCCTCTAGTAAAATTCATTTTCCTCGAAGTCTAAGAACCTTAGAACATTATCTAACCATTTTTTCTTCAAAATAACAAGAGAAAAACTTGGTCATTTTGGCTGGAATTTGGGACACACCATTCTCATTGGTCAGTTGTCGAAATATGTTATTGAGCTAAGTAGTGTTTAGTACTTTTGGAATATCTCATTCTCTAGAACTCATTCTTCAGTTATAAATGTGATTTGTAAAGCTAACTCTTATACCTACAACTTTTATGTTTATGAAAAACTCTAATTTAGCTGTTATGTATTCGAGATATGGGAGGCAACCTAGGACAAATACTGTCAAGATTTCGTATTTAGAAATTTGGTATGTACAACTATTAGTGTTGCAATGATATCTTTTGTAAAAAATATATTTTCTTTAAAATTATACTAGTACTTAAAACAAGAAATATAAATAAATACTTGCGACATTTAAAAGAGATTAACGATGTCCATATTTATTACAATTTAGTAGAGGAACTAGGTTCATATACAAAAAAATGTATAGTTAAGGATGTGCAACCTGCCCATTTTACATTTATTTGATATCAAATTGATATTGCGCAGAATTTTACTTATGGTGGAACAACCCTTCAAAAATAATCTATGCAAATAACTTACGAGATTTTCATGCATATATTATCCTCACGCTGCAAAATTGATATAAGAAGAATATTACTGTCACATCCGGGGAGCACCCCCTAGACGTAACCGGCGTCGTTGTCCTCAGAGTGGACTAAGATTATCCTCATAGCATTCATCATTACATTCATAGGTTAAAAAGTGTGGAAAATTAAAATTGTTCATCTACATTTACT
Organism: Solanum sitiens; assembly: GCA_016801875.1. Classification (NCBI taxonomy): domain Eukaryota; kingdom Viridiplantae; phylum Streptophyta; class Magnoliopsida; order Solanales; family Solanaceae; genus Solanum; species Solanum sitiens. The sequence continues at coordinate 258,552 of JABWTJ010000411.1, forward strand.
TCATGAGGTTTACTTAAACATCTCGCTTACACATAATATATTCATAGCAAGTTTACCTGGACTTTTCGTATAAAAAGATTACACAGTCTTATACTTTTATGGCATATATATATAATATACACATTATAGTATTAAAATGGATGTCTCATATTAAACCATCTAAATGAAATAGAACAACATGGGATAGCCCTTACATGATGTATAAATGCCATTTAGGGCTTACAACAATATATTGAAACAACAAGAGTGAAATGATTGTCTTTTGACTATAACAATGTAACATAGCTAGAATAAGAAATGGCATCATCCTCGGAACATGAGGACATACCCACACTTGGAGAAATGATCGAAGCCTTCTTTCTAATCGGTCACGAACCTTTCAACGACGGGAATATAAAATATTGGGGAAAAGGGAGAAATAGAGGTTAGCACATCACTTGTACTAAGTATGGAAACATATGCACACACAACATGGAAATCATGCTAAAAAGGGACATTTGATACAACCATGCAAAAATCACTTTGAAAAGCCTTATGCCCAATCAAGAACCAATACAAGTCAATAAGCACATATTCCTTAAGTCAAGAACATGTACAACACAAGACCAACATCATCAAGTATAGGATAGTAAACATGCACATCAACATAATTGATCACATAATCAAATCAACTCTAACATCATGTTATAACATCAACAAGCATGTATAAGAGTTCATAACATCATAACATAAGCAAGTCCCTTACTCATAATCCCCATTAAGTCCACTAGTGCAATGACTAAGTAAGGCCCCATAACCTTACTCAACCAAGTAAACAAAACAAGGACCATAACCATTGCCTAACTTTACATACCATAGCATTAAGAGTAGTCATCATCATATTTAGCAATAGAGACCAACAACTTGTCCATAAGTGGAACCAATATTGTATAGTATCATCAACATATAAGATCAACATATGCATATCATTTACTTCTATAAGAACATAAGAACATAAGAACATCCTTCTAGGATGTCCCTCAAGTCTAACTAGTGCAATGTATAGGTAGATTACCATACACCACGTCCGCGGCCAGGTGGCATCTGCCAAGGCCAAGTCAAACACCTTAAGTCATCCTAGTTAGAGTTAAATTTATTACTTCATTTTACTTTTTAGAACATTTAACAGACATAGACCACATGAGATAATGTGGAATCCGGTGTCATGGAACCCTACACCGAAAGAAGGTGGACTACTTTCCAAGGTAGTACTAAAACATGAACATACCATCTATGTGGATCCACTAGCTAGTATTCGTATGGGGTAAACACAGTTCAAGAACTAGGAGATGTGTTTGGGAATCTATTTATGCTATATGCATTATAGTATCCAATCTTATGAGTACAATAGTGAACCTACCTTCCCTTTTTGTGAAGGAACACCAGTGCTAAGCTAGAGTACCTTTTTGAAATGTCTTTCTTTAATAATCATAACTTAGTTCAGGTCATAGTAGACTACTCCTTGTATATTCATAGTCTTTAGCTTAATAGGAATTATATGAGAACATCATCATAATATATTATTGCACATATGTACTTCATAACAAACCTTATATCAATAAATCTGAACATAATCTCACAATATACAAAATCAAGACATTTCAACTGCATCATGATACAACCACCTACTTAATTTAATCATAAGATATTCTTCAATTGAACTTCATCACAAAGTACAAGCTTTCATAATTGAAGTGAAGGTTTGAGATCACAAAAACTTACTCAATCTCCTTCAAAAGACATCATCCATTGTTTTACTATTAACCAATCAATTCCACCTAAATATAGGTGTAATATCATCACACCATAGTATATAACATAATGTCTAAGTCAATCATAACCATCCTAATCAATTCAATCAAGAGTTCATGATCTAGGGTTAAGAGAAAAAGGGTTCATTCATGAATTCTTCAAGAACCAAGATCAATACCAACTATAATAGCTACTAGGCAGTCCATAAACGAATTAATACCATGAAGACAGCCCACACATTCCCGTACTTCCATCAATGTACAAGTAAGAACCAATAATTGGGGAAATTGGGGAAAGGACATGATATATACAAAATTCCCACAATTAACATAAATTACTCAACAATCTACACTTGATTAGTCATAGGCAATCATAATTCAACATAATTAATCATCAATTTTGACATTAGAATAAAACCCATTTGTAGAGAAAAACCTTGAGAATTGGGTAATTTGAAAAATAAACTTTGAGAGAACCTCTTGGGGAAAGGAATCCAATGAGTGAAGAACCCATACCTTAATGACGCTTTGCCCATGAAAATTGAGTCAAAACCTTGGAGACTTTGTCTTCTTTCTCAAGCTTCTTGTTCTTCAATGGAGGGTGAATGGAGACAGAGAAAGTAGAGAGAAGTAGGAGCAATTTGGGTTTCAATTTGTCCTTGAGTTTTTGAGTGGGAAATGAATGAAAATTGACCTAAAGTCAATATATAGTCCACCCCCAAATACCCAAACTACCCCTCATTAAGTTGGACATCCAAAAGTAAAGTCAAACTTAACTTCACTGTGAGCCCTCATCCATCTTCAAGGCCCACTTAAAGGTCTTTGAAATGCATGACGGACAGTGGTGGTGGTCGTGAAGGGTTGAGGTAGTAGCAAATCAAAACGAGCCACCTCCATTTTTCCGTCTAAGCAAGACCACGAGACACCTTGCTCCCTTCCGTGAAGATGCACCACGGCCGATTAAGTGGCTCGTGGTTCTCTTAAGGCAGTAGCTCACCAAACGTTCCACCAAACTTACCTAAATTGGCAAAGACATTTTCACAGCAACTTGCCCCCTTCCGTTATGTGTACCACTAGTCGTGATAGGGCTTGTGGTTTCTTGGATAGTAGATAGGTCCAAAGAAATATTCCCCTTCATGGACAAGTCATCTTCATGAGATCACCACCTTGGCCGTGGTCATGACCATGAGCCATGGTCATGCTCGTGAAGAGTAAGGCAGTAGCCTCCTTTCTTGGTAGCCTTGGCCTCTTGGCTTTGGCTTGCCCTTGAAGGTTGGAACTACTCACTTTGCCTTGATTCATTATACCCCCTCTTAGGCACCTATATCAATCCTCATTACCTCACAAAGATTAACCCTTTATGACCCTCTTTAAAATAATCAAGGGACCACACTAGTCCAACTTACAAGTTCAACGAACGTCGTGACCTTTCCTTGATGTTTTAACTCCAACACCTTCTAAATGATTTGTATTCATTATTTTTGGCCTTATAACACTGTTACAAAACATAGAAAGTCATGAGAGACTCTATATTAGGTTTTAGACTTTCGGAGTGTTACATTATCCCCCCTTAGTAACATTCGTCCCCGAATGACACTAAAATTTTTTGAAGGGAAAGGATAGACTCAATACTAGCAGACCAACCAACAACATATATACTCAACATGAGTTACAACTCAAACATGGCATTTACACATAGCAATTCAAAACTTCAATAACTACACGTAAGAGCTTAAAACCACAACATGAGGAATTTCATTCTCACAACAACATGAACTTAACATATCATTAAAGAGTCAGTTATGCCAACATTCAACCTAACAACATTCTCAATATCATTTTATAAAGGCAACAATATAAAAAGTACATAATAAGTGAAAAACAAGCAAAAGAGCATTTTCCATAAATTTTATTTTAGCAAAAACCTTTAACACAATTATGCATATCTTTTCAAAAGAAGTAAAATTCAAATTAACTAATTAGTGTATTATGTTTTGGAACAACTAACCTCAATTATGAAAGTAATGAGGGTAAGGGACTTCATGTCGGCCTCGGCCTCCCATGTTGCTCCATCAACTAGGTGGTTTCTCCATAGAACTTTTACGGAGGCCACCTCTTTGTTCCTAAATTTCTTCACTTGACGATCAAGAATTTTCAACGGAACCTCTTCATAGGAGAGGTTTTCATCCAAACCTAAAACTTCAATAGCAAATTGGACTCGGGATCACCAATGCACTTCATAAGCATGGAGACATGGAACACCGGATGAACCGAAGATTGTTTACTAGGTAGTCTCAACTCGTATGCAACATTACAACCCTTTTCAAAATTTCATAGGGATCCACATAACAAAGACTAAACTTCCCTTTCTAGCCAAACCTCATTACCCCTTTCATGGCTGAAATTTTCAAATACACTTTATCACCTTCTTCAAATTCACGATCCCTTCTTCTATTGTTGGCATAAGACTTTTGCCGATATAGGACGTCTTAAACCTATCCCTTATGAGACGAACTTTGTTCAAAGCTTCATATACCAATTCGGTACCAAGAAGTGAAATTCACAAACTTCAAACCATCCAACCGGAGATGAACATAGCCTACCCTACAAAGCTTAAAAAAGAGACATGGATATGGAAGAATGGTAACTATTGTTACTAGAGAACTCAACCAAAGGAAAAAGTTCATCCCAATTTCATTTGAATTCAATCACACAAGCTCTAAGCATATCCTCTAGTGTTTGAATTGTATTCTATGCTTGACCATCCGTTTGAGGATGAAAAGAGGTGCTTAACTTCACCTTTGTACGCAACCCTTTTTTGAATGACCTCCAAAACCTAGATGTGAATTGTGTACCCCTATCCGATATGATGGATAACGGAATACCATGAAGACACGCAATCTCATCTATGAAGATCCTTGCACAATCCTCTGTCGAGTAAGTGGATTTTACCGGAATAAAATAAGGGGACTTTGTCAATCAATCCACCACAACCCATATAGAGTCATTTTTCCTTATAATCCGAGGAAAACCCAATACGAAGTCCATACTAATCTCTTCCCACTTCCAAGTGGGAACTTGCATTTCTTGGAGTAACCCACCCGGCTTTTGGTGCTCGACTTTCACTAGTTGGCAATTTGTACACTTTGCAACAAATTCTGCTATGTACCTCTTTAAGCCATCCCACCAAAAAACTTCTCTAAGGTCATGATACATCTTAGTAGAACCCGAATAAATAGAATAACGGGAACCATGAGCTTCCTCAAGAATCTGGTTTCTCAAATTATCAACATTGGGAACACACAATCATTCTTGATACCTCAAAACACCCCACCTCCCAAGGAGAATGACTCATTGAGCTTACCAAGAACCAATTCTTTCAAATCCATGAATGATTGATCAAGGTGTTGCTTGGAATTTACCTCAACCACCAAAGATGATTCGGAGTTTTGATCGACCATAAAACCACCATTTGGAGAATTTTCCAACCTAACACAAAAACGAGCCAACCTATGAACATCTTTGACTAGGTCATTCTTGGCTACTTATACATGAGACACACTACCTATGGTGATACGACTTAGAGAATCCGCAACCACATTGGCCTTGCTAGGGTGGTAGAGAACACTCATGTCGTAATCTTTAAACAATTCCAACCATCTTCTTTGTCAGAGATTTAGCTCATTATGAGTAAACATGTATTGAAGACTCTTATGGTAGGTATACACATCAATATGAACACCATACAAGTAATGCCTCCATATTTTCAAGGCAAATACCACGGCCGCTAACTCAAGATCATTGGTTGGATAATTCATCTCATGTACCTGAAGTTGTCTAGAGGCATAGGCTACTAATTTCCCATGTTGCATAAGGACACACCCCAAGCCCACTCGGGATGCATCACAATATACCACGAAGCCCTTAGTACCCTCCGGTAGATTCAATATCGGAGCAGAAGTAAGCCTATCTTTAAAAATCTGAAAGCTTCTTTCACATGCCTCCGACCACTTAAATTTCACACTCTCTTAGGTCAAGGTAGTCAGGGGAGAAGCAATGGACGCAAAACCATCCACAACCTCCTATAATATCCCACCATACCCAAGAAAGTCCTAATGTTGGTTAGAGTCAATGATCTAGGCAAATTTTTCACTGCCTCAGTTTTTCTTGGATCAACCTCAACTCCCACACTAGAGATTATATGACCAAGAAACACCACCGACCTCAACCAAAACTCATATTTTCTTTACTTGGCAAATAGTTGGTGTTCCTTAAGAACTTGCAAAACCACTCTCAAATGGTCCATGTGTTAACCCTCATTTTTCAAATATACCAAGATGTCGTCAATGAATACAATGACAAATGAATCTAGGTAACTTTGCAACACTCTATTTAGGTCCATCAACGCCATCGGGGCATTAGTGTGACCAAAGGACTTTACTAAGAACTCATAATGACCATATCTAGTTCAAAATGCTGGTTTTTGTATATCCTCACATCTCATCCTAAGTTGGTGATACCACGATCTCAAGTCAATCTTAGAAAAGTAGCTTGCCCTTTGGATTTGATCAAAAAATTCTTAAATATGATGGACAATACATTTATTCTTAATAGTAACTTTATTGTGTTAGCGATAATCAATGCACATTCTAAGGGACCCATTCTTATTCTTCACAAACAATACTGAAGCATCCCATGGAGAAATACTAGGTCTAATGAAGCCTTTGTCTAGCAAGTGCTTGAGTTGATCCTTCAACTCTTTCAATTCGGCCAGAGCAATTCGATAAAGAGGAATTGAAATGGGTTTGGTATCCAGTAACAAGTCAATACCAAAATCAATTTCCCGTTAAAGAGGAACTCCGAGAAGATCATTAGGAAAGACCTCCGGAAATTCCCTCACTACGGGGACCGACTCAATGGGAGGATTTTCGGAATCTAAATCTTTGACCCTTAAAATAGGGTAGAAAGACCCTTTATAGATCATTTTATAAGACTTAATACAAGAGATTATACGACCTCTAGGAATAGAATTTCCCCCTTCTAATCTAAGACAGGTTCATTTAGAAAATTGAACTTGACAATTCTTGTTCTACAATCAATGGAAGCAAAATAATCATGCAACCAATCCATCCACAAAATGACATCAAATCAACCATATCAAGTTCTACTAATTAAACATAAGTAACTCTATTAGGAAACTTTATAGGACAATTTCTATATACCTTTTTTGCAAACACCGCAGCACCTACAGGAGTAGTTACCATTAAAGGTTCATTTAGGACATCGGGCAAAATATCAAACTTTCTAGCTACCAAAGGAGTAACAAAAGATAATGTAGCACCGAAATCAAGTACAACATAAACATAGATTGAGAAGACTTGTAACATACCGGTCACCACATCGGGAGAACTCTCTTGTTCACCCCTAGAGCGAAGAGCATAGAAGCGATTGAAGCATCAACATTAGAACCACTAGCTTGATCTTTCCCACTTCTTTTGTCTTGACCCTTTTAATTAGGGAAATCACTCACCTTGTGTCCACACTTGACACATCCAAAGCAATTGTCCGTCCCAACAAGAAACTCACCATAATGCTTCATACCACACTTTCCACAAGTTGGCTTCTTACATGGTGAACTAGTACCCTTTCCCTTTTTGGACTTAGGGTTAGACACCCTATAATCATGAGCTATGAGAGATTTGGAAGGAAATTGATTAGAAAACCTATTTTTGAATCTAGGTTTGTCTTGAATGTCAAGCCTACCTTTTGAAGAACCACCCTTATAAGGCTTGGCCCTTTTGGCCTGCCTATTATTCCTCCTTAGTCTACATTCTTCCACTTTTTGATCATGAACCATTAGACGAGAAATATTCATATTATCATGAAGCATAGCAAAATGAGATTCTTCTGCCAAGTCATCGGACACCCCCATAAGAAAATGACTCATCTCATCCCTTGGGTTAGACACCAAGGATGGAGCATACTTGGAAAATTTAGTAAATTTCAAGGAATAGTCAAGTACACTCATACCTCCTTGACAAAGGTTGATGAATTCTTCCACCTTAGCTTCCCTCAACTCTAAAGGAAAGAACCTATCAAGGAAGGCCTTCTTGCAGATCTCCCAAGTCATCGGACCACCTCCTAGTGCCCTATTATCCCTCCATTGTATGTACCATGTTTGGGCCACATCTTTGAGTTGATAGGCCGCTAACTTGGCCTTCTCAATTGAGGTCACACCCATAGCATATAGAATCTTATAGACCTCATTGTGGAAATCTTAAGGGTCTTCATCTGATTTTGAACCGAAGAACATAGGTGGTTTATTTTAGTAAAGTATCTCGAACGAGAGGCCATAGTGCTAGCATGTTGAGGTACTCGGGGTCCAACCTCCCTATTCACTTGGGTCGTCATAGCTTGGACTTGAGAAGTGACGACATTAGCTTGAGAGGTCATGGCTTGGGCCAAATTGAGAAAAGGCTCCCTTATCTCTCCATCGATCCTCGATGGAGGAGCATGCGAAACTTGATCACCCATAGCAACTTCTTCAAGTGGATGCACTTGATTGTCTTGTGGAGGAGCTTGGTTGTCATGAGCTCCCACATTAGCAATGCCTTATTTGGACCTTCTTGCCGCTACTCTTAGAGTATTCATAAGCACATAATAAGACTCTAGAGGCACGACGTAGGAATGCAAGAATATGAGAGTTTCCTAAGCATCACATAGTTTCTCATTCATAAATGTGGTGCGCTTCACAATTATGAATAAGAATCTACATAGACGTGGTTTAATGAGACATCGATTCTAGGGATATTAAAACTCATGCTCTGATACCATGTTTGTCACATCCGGGGAGCACCCCCTAGATGTAACAGGCGTCGTCCTCCTCGGAGAGGACTAAGACTATCCTCTTAGCATTCATCATTATATTAATAGGTTAAAAAGTTTGTAAAATTAAAAATTTTCATCTACATCTACTTCATGAGGTTTACTTAGACCTCTCACTATCACATAATATATTCATAGAGAGTTTACCTAGACTTCTCGTATAAGAAGATTACATAGTATTCTACTTTTATGGAACATATATATAATATAAGCAATATAGTCTTAAAAGGGATGTCTCATATTACAACATCTAAATAAAATACAAAAACATGGGCATAGCCCTTACAAGATGTATTAATTCCACTTAGGGCTTATAAAAATATCTTGAAACAACAAGAGACAAATGATTGTCTTTAGACTATAACAATGTAACATAGCTAAAGTGATAAATTGCATCATCCTCGGAACTTGAGGACATACCCACACTTGGAGAAATGATCCAAGCCTTCTTGCAAATAGGTCACAAACCCTTCAACGAATGGAACCTAAAATATTGGGGGGAAATGGAGAAATAGGGGTTAGCACATCACTTGTACTAAGTATGAAACATATGCACACAAACATAGAAATCATGCTAAAAAGGGACATTTGATAAAAGCATGAAAAAATCACTTTGAAAATCCTTATGCATAATCAAGAACAAATACAAGTCAATAAGAACATATTACTTAAGTCAAGATCATGTACAACACAAGACCAACATCATCAAGTATAGTCAAGTCAACATGCATATCAACATAATTGAGCACATAATCAAATCAACTCTAACATCATGTTATAACATCAACAAGCATGTATAAGAGTTCATAACATCATAACATAATCAAGACCCTTACTCATAAACCTCTATTAAGTCCACTAGTGCAATGAATCAGTAAGGCCCCATAACATCACTCAACAAAGTAAACCAAACAAGGACCATAAGCAATCCCTAACTTTACATACCATAGCATCAAGAGTAGTCATCATCATTGTAACACCCTAAATCGAACTAAGGTGATCTAGAGCTTCGTGAATGTTTCTTGAATTAATTTTAAGTTAAAATGATTTACTTTAGTGTCCTTAGATAGTGTGTGAAGTTTGGTTAAGTTTGCAGGTCAAGCGACCAAGAACGTCTATGACGTTCGGAAGATATGCCCTAGAAAGTGCTTGTGTGTCTTGATGTGTTTGAGTGAGTTTTACGTGTTTGTTTTACTTGAAAATGATGTGAGATGTTCCTAAGACCTAGACTACTATGTTTAGGGGTTAAACGTCCGGGAACGACCCCACCTAGGACCCACAATGGGCCCTAGAGAAGGGCCTAAGAGAAGGACCCAAACTGTCTTGGCATTGTCCACAAACGAAGGCAAACGACTGCCAGTGGTCCAACCAACGGCCCGACCTCTTTCCCCGTCATTTGGAACTGCAAGGTAACTTATTTTGGATCCAAATGGAGCTAAGTATCAAGCCTTGAGACCCCACCATCGGACCATTGATTGACAGACGGTATGTTGGTTGCAAACCTTCGATGGTGATGCCATGTTCTAAAGCCTAAGACCTAATTAAAAACCTCATTTCCTAAAACCCAGAACCCCTCTCCCTTTGAACTCTCTCTCAAACCTCCTGGGGAGTTAGAAATCAAGAAGAGCTAGGAGAGTTGTTGGTGGTCAAGTTCTTCACACAAATCATTGGGGTTTCTCTTATCTAAGGTATGGTATCCATTCTTGAATCTCATCCATTCAAGCAGTCACTTCTAATGAATTTTCAAAAAGGGTTTTCAACCCTAGTTTCTACTATCTTCAACTCATAACATGGGTCTTGCATGAAAACGTTTCTAATGACTCAAATATGATGTTTCTAATGTTAGTTTATGAGTTTAAGCCTTAAACTTCAATAATATCATGTTAAAGCTTTTCATCAAATTTTGGCTTAAGAAATGCGTTAAATGAGCATGACTTTGTAGTCTTTGAGCTTTGGTTTCCTTATTTTGATAATGTTTTTTAGCTACTGCCTAAGGGCTATTTAAGGATGAATTTTTTAGTAAATTGTAAATAGGTGTGAAGGCTATGGAAGAATGGCAAGTTGGTTTCATTGTTAACTCTCTTTATCAATTTCTCTTGAGCGGTATGGTCCACCTTCTTGGTGGCGGTGTTTACTTGATGAATTTGGTCATGTTTAGTATGTATTGTGAATGTGGCTTTGAAGGCCTAATATGTGAAATGAAGTGATATTGAAGGAGATGTTTAGACGTTTCGGTCATGTCTTACCTTGGAGAGTCTTAGGATAACCTCGATTAGGGAAACTTCTATGGAAATGAGTTCACTTCCTCATCGGAAATACCCTTGAAGTTCACTATTTTTGGAGTCAAAATGGGTTCAGTATAATGTTCTAAATAGTTCACTGTAAAATTGGAAAGTTACACTAAAGTGCATTCTTCGATTAAAATTATGGGAATCTTTCTCTAAGTGTTAAATGATGTTTCTTATGTTGTTTTGTTTCTAAATTTATGAATGTTATAATTATTTGGCATGAAATCTTATTTTTACTAAAATATCCCTTTTTACATGATTTTGCATATGCCATACTTAGTATATTGTTTTGTACTAACTCCATACTTTTCTATACTTTATAAGTATAGGTTTTTGGAGCAAGGTTGAATGCTAGAAGACAAAGCTTGGGAAAGTATCTCTCAAGACAAAGTATGTCCTCATATATTCGAGGGCATAGTCCTTTTCTTAGTTTCTTTATTCAAAGACTTATTATGTATTTCTTTTAATGTAAAGGGCCGTGTCCCTAAGATTCTATGCCGTGTCTTTAAGTTTGGCTTGTGACGATGAGATTCTCCAAGTATTTATGAATAATTTCCTTTAGTAATTTATTCAAGAAAAGTTTTAAATTTCGCACTACTTTTAATGTCTTATGTAATGAACGATAGTTAAAGGGCTTGTACAAGACTCCAAAGGGTCAAGTACGCCTTGTTACGACCTAAGGGTTCTCCCTAACTTCTAAGGGGTGCTTTCGGGTCGTGACAGACTTGGTATCAGAGCATAAGGTTATGGGAAATAGTTTAGGATGTAGAAGTATCAAAAGCCACGTCATGTAGTGTCTAGGTCATTGGTGTGAGTCGCGACACATCCATGGACAAGAGGCTATAGGACGATAGAGTTTCACTTCCTTCATTACTCTTGAATCGTAACATAGAATTTAATTCCATAAGGTCTCTCTCTTGTGTTCCCTTGTCCGATGGTCTTATAGGTGTGATTGCTTGGAATGGGAGATGTTTCTATGTTTGACGGAGAGAAATGTTAGTTTTGGTGCTTATGATGGGTTTGTGGCTAGTAGAGTAGATATGAAGGTAGTTTTGACAAGTGTGATGTGATGCCATTTATGGCTAGGTGTGAATTATGAGATTAAAAGTGTTGTGATGAGAAACTTTAAAGTGATGTAGTTCTAAGCATGATAAGAGTGATAGTGATTGAATGAAGTGCCCTTGGGAGGAAATGAGTTATCTTGTGATTATGTTCAATGATGGTAGAAATGCTTTAAGGTGTAAATTTGAGGGATGTGAGAGAATGGGAAGATTTTGTAGGAGTTGAGGGCAACCCTCTTGTGTGGTTAATGTTTCATAGTTTTTCTTGTGATGAGTTGAAGTTCTTGTGTAGGTTTACCCTAAAGAGTAAATGTGGTATGAATACCTAGTAAGGGAGTTTTATTCCATGAGGTTGAGTTAAGTGGTGCCTATGAGTTCAATGAGGTGATGTTTAAAAAAGTTTGTCTAGGCTTGAATCCTAAGAGGGAAGTATCAAGCTTGACTTGTAAGGTTGATGTTTAGTCTTGATGTGCATGAGTTGAGGGTAGAGTGAGTTCCTACCTTGTGAGAGCCATAATGGTGCTTTGAAGTATGAGACCTTGACAATGGCTTTACCCTAAGTGGGGGAGAATGAGTTGAGTTGAAAAGGGTAGTTTTGATTATGAAGTGTTTGAATGAGTTATCATGTGTTGTATATGAAGTTAGATGACTGAAGGCCTAATGTTAAAGAAGCAAGTTAAAGCTAAGTTTGGCATAACAAATGCTAGATAGAATTGCATGTAGTGTACTTAGTCAAAGAGAATCCTCAAGGCTCACTAAATGGGAGTGGTAGTATGGGATGCTACTCTCACATTGCACTTAGTGTAACTTACCAAGTCTCTTTGGAGTAAATTATAATGGTCTTGTCTCTCATATTGTCATGCCATCTTGTTAAAGTTGCTTAAAAGGTGCAGTATAGAAATTTTTTTTTGAAAGTAACACAGTGAAGTTTTGAGTTCACTGTAAGAAGTTCAAATTTTTGACAAATTCCATTTTTCATATATGATGATTTCAATGTGTATGAAAATGATGTGTATAAGAATGTTTAATGTTGGAATAGGTAGTTCCTCCATAAAAGAAAGATAAGGGTGAGTTTTGAAATTGTGAAGTGATGCAAAGGTTGCTTATGTTGCAAAGTGTGTGAAAATGTAAAATTGTGCTCCTTGTTAGTTGGTGACTTGACTATGATGTTTTGGTCGTGATTGTTATGTGTTATGTATTGCTAAGTGAGTCCTTGATGGTCTTAAAGTTGTAGTGTCATTCAAGGACAAATGTTGTTCCAAGTGGGGGATAATGTAACACCCTAAAAGGAACTAAGGTGATCTAGAGATTCGTGAATGTTTATTGAATTAATTTTAAGTTAAAATGAGTTTCTTTAGTGTCCTTAGGAAGTGTGTGAAGTTTGGTTAAGCTTGGAGGTCAAGCGACCAAGAACGTCTATGACATTCGGAAGATATTCCTTAGAAAGTGCTTGTGTGTTTTGATGTGTTTGAGTGAGTTTTACGAGTTCGTTTTACTTGAAAATGGTGTGATATGTTCCTAAGACCTAGATGACAATGTTTAGGGGTTTAAATTCCGGGCACGACCCCACCTAGGACCCACAAAGGGCCCTAGAGAAGGACCCAAACTGCCTTGGCAGTGTCCACCAACGAGGCAAACGACGGCCAGTGGTCCAACCAACGGCCCGTCGTCTTGCCCCGTTGATTGGACCTGAAAGTTAAGTTATCCAGGATCCAAATGGAGCTAATTATCAAGCCACGAGACCCCACCAATGGACCGTTGATTGACAGACGGTCCATTGGTTGAAAACCGTCGATGGTGCTGCCAAAAGCTGTCATTTTTTCTGCCAAGTCTTGGGGTGTTTGGTAAATTTACCCCAAGTATTTTATGAACCTAGGGAATTAGTTTTAGGGTTATTTAGGTATATTAAATTGTTCTAAACCCTAAGACCTAATTAAAAACCTCATTTCCTAAAACCCCAAACCCCTCTCCCTTAGAACTCTCTCTCAAGCCTCCTTTGAAGTTAGAAGTCAAGATGAGCTAGGAGGGTTGTTGGTGGTCAAATTCTTCACCAAAATCATTGTGGTTTATATTATCTAAGGTATGGTTTCGATCCTTGAACTCTCTTCCATTCAAGGAGTCACTTCTAATGAATTTTCAAAAAGGGTTTTCAACCCTAGTTTCTACTATCTTCTACTCTATACATGGGTCTTGCATGAAAACGTTTCTAATGATTAAAATATGATATTTATAATGTTTATTGATGATTTTAAGGCTATAACTTCAATGAAATCAGGTTAAAGCTTTTCATCAAATTTTGGCTTAAGAAATGGGTTAAATGAGCATGACTTTGTAGTCTTTGAACTTTGGTTTCCTTATGTTGATATTGTTTTTTAGCTACTGCCCTAAGGGCTATTTTAGTATGATTTTTTGAGTAAATTGTGAATATGTGTGAAGGCTTTTAATTAATGGTAAGTTGGTTTCATTGTTAACTCTCTTTATGAATTTCTCTTGAGTAGTATGGTCCACCTTCTTGGTGGAGGTGTTTACTTGATGAATTTGGTCATGTTTAGTATGTATTGTGAATGTGGGTTTGAAGGCCTAATATGTGAAATGAACTTATATTGAAGGTGGTTCTTGTATTTTGTATTATGAAGCTTGAATTGGATGTCTTGCCTAGATTATGCCTAAATGAAGAAATGTATCTATGTGAAGCATGTAAAGTGTGTGATGTGATGAATGAAGGTCTAACGCATGTATAGAAGTTAAAGAAAATAAAATGATGCTTATGTGCAAGGTGTGTTCACATGTACACACACACTCACACTTGAATGTATGAATGAATCTATGTTAAGTCAAAAGGGGAGTTTTGGGGTGAACACTCTTTGTGAGTTGAGATGAAGTGTTTAGTAGAAACCTGATACACTAAAATTACACTTCCTTACAGAAGTATAAGAGGTCGTATCAAGTAAAGAACCCAACAAGTAGGTTGTGGTCGATCCCACGAGGAAAATGGTTTAGACTTAACTTCAATATATAATTACGTCTATTTAGTCAAGTCCTTTCCAAAAACAGTTAATAAAAAAGGGGGGGTTGTGAAACAAAATTGTTTAATTAATTCTAAGTAAAACAAGAAGCAAGATTGAAACTTTGGTGTTTATCAAGTCGTGATAGAAACTAGGGTGTAAATGTTCCCCATAGGTTCATAACGTGGTACCCCTAGCTATAACAATTCTTTCCTAGTGTCTTGCATGCAAAGTGATAAGTTATGTATCTTTAAATTTTTGGTCCGGCATTTAGAGAATTTCACCCCGTACCTTGGTCCGGCTACGTGTGTCTAAGTTACTAAATCTTACTTTTACTTCATATTAAGCATCATAGTCGATGTATGGCTTAGTTACTACTTGCCACCAATCAAAATTAGCCTATTAGATAGTGTCCACTAAATCTATGTTGATAATTCTTTTCCTATTAACTACCCTCTTGGTCCGGCAAGTAGAAATAGGGCAAGTTCTAACGCGTGCACTCGTTAAAAAGACTTCTAAACGAAAGAATTATCAATTCATGCAAGAACCTATTCTAGAATTGTTATTTAGCTAGTTTTACCTTGTTAATCACCCATGGTTCCCACAACCCTAGTTTTGGATTTAGTTACCCATGCCTATAAGAACATAATTCATGGTTGTTAAACAATAATTCATGTAATTACTTTAACAAGTTTAACGAAAAAATAGAAATAACACTTGAAATAGCAAAATTCACTTGATAATCGATTCCGAAAACTTTACTAAATTGCCAAATTGCAAAATCCAATCTCCAAGAAAAAAAGGATGAAAAATAATAAAAAGTCTAATCCCAAAACCGAGTTTTTAACCCTATTTATAATAACAAAGTCCTAAATTAGAAGGAGTTCAAAATAAGGAGTGTTTGTCCCAAAATGTGTCTTTAATCGATGACTCCACAGATGGTCCGTCGATGAAACGACGGACCGTCGACTACCTCTGTCGATCCATACATAGCATCTTCTTTAAGCCTCCAAATTTCATCTTCTCTGATCCAATCGACGGACCAACACCACGGTCCTTCGATGCACTTGCGGTCCGTCGATGCTTATCGTCATTCCGTACTTTGCTTTTCTCAAACATCGGGTACTGGGGCAGTCTCTGATCATATCAATGACTTGCCAGTATGGTCCGTCGATCCTTCTGTAGTCCCATATATGGTCAGAATTCCCCGAGTTGCTTCCAGATGCTCAAACCTTCAATCGATGGTTACCACCTACGGTCCGGCGATGAGACGACGGGCCGTCAATGGCATCGTGGGTCACTTCTGCACTTATTTTTGCACAGCCTTCTGCATTTCCGCTTTGGACAACTTTCCTACAAAATTCAGATAAAAACAAATTAAAATTACTACAAAAAGGCCCTAGAAACACACAAAACTTAAGGAAAAAGCATTTAAAGTACCATGAAACCACGGGACATCACAACCCCACTTCATCCTAAGAGCTTTCTAAGATAGGTTGTAGGATGAATGCCCTTCGTGAGTTGATATGTGGCGTTTACTAGTTATCCTTAACCTATAGTTATAATGTTGAGAATCCGTGGGGAGTTATGCCTAGCACCGAGAGGATATGAAGAAGGGGTGGTTACACTTCGTGAGTTGAGATGTTGTATTCCAATGTACCTCTTGAGATGAGTACTCCTCGTTATTATAGAATGAGTTACTTAGTAATAATCTCCTTATCCCTTAAACTATTCTCCCGCATAGGTGAAGCTATTGGGAAAGCCATGTAAAAGCTAAAAAGTAAGACCTCACTCTAGGAAAGTGAGGGGATCCTTCTCCAATAAGGGAAGTATCAGGATTCCATGTTTAGATCTCATGGTCTATGTCGGTTAAGCTAACCCCCACTAAAGTAATGAAAGTACTATGTATTCTAAAAGAGTGGGCTACTTAGGGTAGGTAGTGGAATGGGACACTATTTATCCATTGCACTAGGTAGGCATTCCGAAAGGGGAGTCTTGCTGAGTCTTATGTGAATTGAATGAACTAAGTCTTTTAAAAGTACGTACTACTTAGGGTAGGTGGTGGTATGGGACGCTATCTATCCATTCCACTAAGTACGACCTTCCGAAAGGGAAGTCTTGGTGCCAAACGTTCTAAAAGAATGTACTACTTAGGGTAGGTGGTGGTATGGGAAGCCATCTACTCATTGCACTAAGTAGGCACTCCGAAAGGGAAGTCTTTGGTGTGTTGTTGAGTGTTCTTCTAATGACTTTTCATTGAGTGGTGACTTCTTCTCCCGAGTGGAGTAAGCCTATGGTGGGTAGTCTTAAAGATCCCCTTGGTGAGCATCGAAGGAGGTGTCTAGACGTTTCCTTCATGTCTTACCTTGGAGAGTCTTACGATAACCTCGGTTAGGGAAACTTCTACGGAAATGATTTCACTTCCTCCTCTGCAATACCTTGGAAGTTCAGTATTTTTGGAGTCAAAATGAGTTCACTGTAAAATTGGAAAGTTACTGTAAAGTGCATTCTTTGGTTAAAATTATGGGAATCCTTGTCTAAGTGTTAAATGATGTTTCTTATGTTGCTTTGTTTCTAAATTGATGACTGTTACAATTATTTGGCATGAAAGCTTATTTTTACTAAAATATACCTTTTTACATGATTTTGCATATGCCATACTTAGTACATTGTTTTGTACTAACCCCATACTTTTCTATACTTTATAAGTATAGCTTTTTGGAAGAAAGGTTGAAGGCTAGAAGGCAAAGCTTGGGAAAGTATCTCTCAAAGACAAAGTATGTCCTCATATATTCGTGGGCATAGTCCTTTTCTTAGTTTCTTTATTCAAAGACTTACTATTTAATTATTTTAATGTAAAGGGCCGTGTCCCTAAGGTTCTATGTCGTGTCTTTAAGTTTGTCTTGTGACGATGAGATTCTCTAAGTATTTATGAAAGATTTCATTTATTAATTTATTCGTGAAAAGATTGAAATTACGCACTACTTTTCATGTCTTATATAATGAACGATAGTTAAAGGGCTTGTACAAGACCCCAAAGGGTCAAGTACGCCTTGTTACGACCTAAGGGCTCTCCCTAACTTCTAGGGGGTGCTTTCGGGTTGTGACAATCATATTTAGTAATAGAGACCACCAACTTGTTCATAAGTAGAACAAATATCGTATAGTATCATCAACATGTAAGATGAACATATGCATATCATTTACTTATATAAGCACATATCAACATAAGAACATCCTTCTAGGACATCCCTTAAGGCTAACTAGTGCAATGTATTGGTAAACCATACCCCTACCTAGGCTAAGTCAAACCCCTTAAGTCATCCTAGTTAGAGTTCACTTTATTACTCATTTTACTTTTGGGAACATCTTGCCTTAACCGACATAGACCACATTAGATAATGTGAAACCGGTGTCATGGAACCCTACACCTAAAGAAGGTGGACTACTTGCCAAGGTAGTATGCAAAAACATGAACATAGTATCTATGTGGATCCACTAGCTAGTATTACTATGGGGGCAACATAGTTCATGAACTAGGAGATATGTTTGGGACCCTCTTTGTGATCCATGCATTATAGTCTCCAAACTCATGAGTACAATAGTGAACCTACCTTCCCTATTTTGGATGGGACACTCGTCACTACTAGTTCACTCGGTGTTAAGCTAGAGTCCCTTTTTAAAATGACTTTCTTTGATAATCATAACTTAGTTTATGGCATAGGAGAGTACTCCTTATATAGTCATAGTCTTTAGGTCAATAGGAATTATGTGAGAACATCCTTTCAATACAACCCTCACATGTGAGATTAACACTTTAACATTATCATAATATAATAAGGCACATAAGTACTTCATAACCAACCTTATATCAATGCATCTTAATAGAATCTCACATTATACATAATAAATACATTTCAATTGCATCATCGTACCAACAACTACTTAATTAAATTATAAGATATACTTCAATTGAACTTCATCACCAATTAGAAGCCATTATAATTGAAGTGAAGGTTTGAGATCACAAAGACATACCCAATCAACATGAATAGCCATCATCCATGTTTTTACCATCAATCAATCAATTCCACCAACTAATAGGTGTAATATCATCACACCGTAGTATATAACATAATGTCTAAGTCAATCATAACCATCCTAATCAATTCAATCAATAGTTCATGATCTAGGGTTAAGAGGAAAAGGGTTCATTCATGAATTCTTCAAGAACCAAGATCAATCCCAACTATAATAGCTACTAGGCAGTCCATAAACGAATTAAGACCATGAATACAACCCTTACATTCCCCTACTTCCATCAATGTACAATTAAGAACCAAAAATTGGGGTAATTGGGGAAAGTACATGATCTATAAAAAATTCCCACAATTAACATTTATTACTCAACAATCTACACTTGATTTGTCATAGGCAATAATAATTCAACATAATTAATGATAAATTTCGACTTTAGAAGAAAACCCATTTGTAGAGAAAAACCTTGAGAATTGGGTAATTTGAAAAATCAACTTTGAGAAAACCTCTTGGGCAAAGGAATCCCAATAGTGAAGAACACATACCTTGATGACGTTTTGCCCATGAAAATTTAGTCAAAACCTTGGAGACTTTGACTTATTTCTCAAGCTTCTTGTTCATCAATGGAGGATGAATGGATACAGATAAAGTAGAGAGAAGTGGGAGCAATTTGGGTTTCAATTTTGTGTTTGAGTTTTGGAGTGGGAAATGAATGAAAAAGACCTAAAGTCAATATTGTAACATCTCCAAAAATGACTTAAGTGAAACTAGGTCCTAATGTGTGTGTCATGAATTCTTGAAGTCCTAAGATGGTTTAAAATGATTTTTGAGCCAGTGTATAAAGAATTTGGCTAAGTTTGAAGTCAAACGTCAAGGGACGACCAAGACGTTCGACGACTAGTCACCTATGTTCCTTATGTGTTTTCATGTGATTATTTTTGTGTAATAAGTTTATGATATCCTTATATGTCTAATTATAGTGTTTAGAGTACGAATGTTGAGTTTGGTAAGGTTTGAAGGTCAAACATCCAAGAACGTCCGGTGACGTCCAAAGATAGCCATTGGATGTCCTTGTGAGTTTTGATGTGTTTTAGCATGTTGCGTGGATTTTTTAATGCTGAAATTGTTTGGAGATGTTCCTAATACCTAGACGTGCGTGTTTAGACGTTTAACGTGTGAGTACGACTCTAACTAGGATCCACAAGGGGCCCTATAAGAAGGACCCCAACGTGGAGCTCAAAACTGCTTGGCAGTAGCAATCGACTGCACCAAACGACGGCTTATAGATGGGTGGCATCGATGGATCCATGTAGCCTGAAGGTTTGGGAGTTGCATACACAACCAACGTACCCCATCGATGGGGCGTGGTCTCACCAACTGACTGTCGATGGTGCTGCATTTTTCTGCCACTTGATTTTTTTTGGGAAATTCACCCCAAGTCTTATAAAATAGGAGGACGGTTATTTTAAGTGTTTATGGGTATTTTAAGATTATATAAGTCATTAATCTCTCATTTAGACCCTAGAACCTACCTTTTCCCTCACAAAGTTTCTCCAAAAACACCCCATGAGAGCTTAAGGTAAAGATGGAGCTTGATGATGGATCTTCAATGGAGTTTCTTCTTCAATTATCATTAAGTTATTCTAATAAGGTATGCTATTTATTCATATAAGTCTTGCTATCAACTTAGAGTCAATTTCAAAGATGATTTCAAAGGATTTCAAAAAGATGAAAAAGTCCAATTTCTACTCAAAGTCTTGGATTCTTGCATGAAACGTTTTAAAACCTTAATACATGATATTATTGATGCATAATTGATATGAAGTTCTCCATTATCCCTTGACTTTCTCTAGTCTCTCAATTTGACTAAACTATGGGTAAATTTATTATGGCTAATAAGTAATGAATTCATGTGTAGATTGTTATGGGCTTTTGATTTATGTATAGATTATTATTGTATGGTTTATAGGATGTCTTAAATTGATCACATGATTATTGTATATTCTTATATTCATTGAATATTAAGCTGATTGGATTGAATTGGTAATCATGGCCATGGGTAAGGGCCTTTGAGTATTGTATTAGTTGATTGGGTTATGGATGGAAGTTTTGTAGTTGGATCAAGGGTATGCTGCCCTAACTATCTAAGCATTATTAATAGCTTTTGTATTACAATAATGATTGGTATGGTCCACTTATGGTGGCGGTGTTTATGTGTTACTTTTGTAAAAGATGTGGCCTTGTCGGCTTTACTTTATGAATTGTATTAGTATCATGTTTAGGACATATATTAAGGTATAATGTGAAGTTGTTGATGTGAATTAATTTTATCATGTCTAAGATGTTATGGATTGTATGAACATGTGATATGAAGTATGATGGATAATAGGTGCTAATTGTAAAGGTTAACATTAAGGTGCCTCATGGTGCTTGTATGATCTTGTGTGAGTGATTATTTTATTATTCCTCTTTTATGATGATATGTGATGAAGTTGTATATGGATGTGATAAGGTTAATATTATGTACTCTTAAATGGCTATGTATGCCTAAGGTAGTCCGTGACGACTTTTTACATGTGTTATGAGAAAGTAGTGTCTTGTGTGATAGATTTGTGTCCCTTACTTTATACATGTATGAATGTGAATATGAGATGTCTTGACTTAGGATGCTAAAACCTCTTAGTCGACATGAGACCTTGAATGATGTTAAGAAGGTCCTTTATTTGAAACCTTAAACATAATTGTAAGATTATGACACTTGAAGTTGAAAGCCGTAATGGTATCCTTCTTGTAATGAATGATGGACTTAAGGTTGTTTGGCTGGAAAGGCATCATACCATCCTTAGGAAAGTCATTAATCTATCTTCTTCGCCATTGTAAGGCATCCCTATGGGACCTCTTTTGTAGGGTGAATGTGATTGGGCTATGAACTAGATATGGAACCCCTTCGTATGATCCTTAATGTGAATTACTCTATGAGAACAAAGGATAGCACCAAGTGTGTATGGTAATGGAAGTAGCTCTAATTAAAGGATGAGGCTAGATTGCAAAGTAAACCCTTTATATTCCTTAACAATGTACCTACATGGGATGTGTCCAAGTTCTACCATTGGTAAGTAGAACACCCTACATCGGGGTAGGTTACAACTCCGGATTCCATGCTTTGCTACCATGGTCTATGTTGGTTATTGCCAATTAACCTCGTATCGTATACCTACTAGTATTTGAGAGGTTCTATGAAGTTTAGGTGGTGATATGGGATGCTATATAGACATTGCCCAATAGGTTTTGAAGATATAAGTGAGAATCCCTAGGTCTTCTCTAAGACCGTTACTTGAATGTCCTTATGTGATGAATGTCTCTTAATGAATTAATGAAGTAATGACTTATGTTAGAAATTATGTAAATGAATGAGTACATAATCTAGAGTGACTCTAAGGATTTCCTAGTTAAGGTATAAAGGGGGCATAAAGGATGATCTCTTCATGTGTTACCTAGGGAAGTCTTGAGAATGACTCTAGTTAGAAAAGTTTGTTGATAAGTTAGGGATGATCTAATTTTAGGAGGTCTTAAGGATTATTTAGTTAATCTTGAACAGGGTGTATGGGTGTTTTGATAATTACTTAAGTAAGTCTTTTGATATCATTGCTGAGGTGAATGTCATATCATATAGTTTATGTATTTTGGTATATTTTATGTGTATGTATCTCATTATAGGTGATGTTAAGGATCATTTAGGTGTGCCTACAGAGGGTGTATGGGAGGTCTCTCTTTGTCTTACTTAAGTGAGTCTTTGGATAGCTTTTAGTGAAGAGACTACATGCTAGAAATGACTCAATATGAAGTTGAAGGACTTCACTGTAACAGTGAAGGAATTCACTGTAACAGTGAATTAGCTCACTGTAAAGATTTCTTAAAAATGTGATAAATTGCCTAAGTGTTGTCTTATGTGTTTCTAAGCTTTTAAATATTTTTTATGCTTATATTATGATGATTTAATTAAAATTCATAAAAAACATGTTATTTACTGAATGTCCCTTTTTCATTGTTTTTGCATGGCTTCCATACTTGGTGCATTTAAAGTGCTAACCCCATCTTTTCTCTTTTTGACTAAAGTGTAGAGAATTGGAAGTCATGATATTCCATGGAGGATGGATAGGTTTCTAAGGGTTGAATATGAAGTATTGGTGAGTCCTCATCGATTCGAGGACAATATCCACATGTTCCTTTTATTTCTTAGTCTTTATTTTATGTCTTCTATCGGCTTAGTCCCAAGTAATGTATACTACAAAGTTTAGATGATTCAATGAGATGTTGTAAAGGTTTAATGTTTTAATGAAAGTCTTCTGCTTGCGTATTGAGTATGGAAAGAGTTTTTCGTGTGTGAAGAAAGTTTTAAATTCTTACTCATTTTAGAATGTTTATTATGCAATGAACGATACGAGTGGCTTTAGTGAGACTTCCAAAAGTGAAGTCCAACATAATTTTAGTGTGAGCCCCCGTCCATCTTAACGCCCCACTTCACGGTCCGTGAAATGCATAATGGACCGTCGTGGTGGTCGTGAAGGGTGGAGGCAGTGTCTCCTCCAAACGATCCACCTCTATTTTCCCTCTCACGCAAGACCACGAGACACCTTGCTCCCTTCCGTGAAGATGCACCACGGACCGTTAAGTGGCTCCTTGTTCTCTTAGGTAGTAGCTCACAAACTCCATACCAAACTCACCTAAATTGGCTAAGGCATTTCCACGGCCGCCTGCCCCCTTCCGTCAAGTGCACCACGAGTCTTGAAGGGGCTCGTGGTGTCTTCGACTGTAGCTAGGTCCAAATACATCTTCTCCTTCATGGCCAAGTAATCTTCACGAGCTTCCCACCTTGGCAATGGTCATGACCATGAGCCATGGTCATGCTCGTGAAGAGTGAGGCAGTAGCCTCTTTTCTTGGGCAGCCTTGGCCTCTTGGCTTTGGTTTGCCCTTGAAGGTTGATACTCCTCACTTGGACTTGCTTACTTATATACCCTTTTAGGAACCTATATACATCCTCATTTCCTCACCATGATTAACCCTTTATGCCCCTCTTTAAAATCATCAAGGCACCACACTAGTCCAAGTTACAAGTTCACCGGACGTCGTGGACTTTCCTTGACGTCTTAACTCCAACACCTTATAAATAATTTATATTCATTATTTTGGCCTTATAACAGTGTTACAAACCTTAGACACTCATTAGAGTCTCTATATTAGGTTTTTGACTTTCGGAGTGTTTCAATTACCAACTTTTGAGTACCCAAATTAGGTGGTTCATGCTTCACACAACCTTTCAAAACAAGTAGCAAGTTTAATATATTACCATACTTGGGCTTAAACACTCCAACAGAAAAGAGCATACAACCATACTTATATTACAACCCATGGTTACTTGATCACATTAGCACTCAAAATTCCATGTGAATATAGAACACATAGATCATGTACAAGTTCCAAAGTTTATACAAAATATTGATGCCTATATGCAAATGTGATCTTCCTTGAGGCTCTCAAAATCTCCATCTCCAATGGACAACTTCATGCCTCCTATTGATCATTCCATACGATACAAATAACTTTCGCTAAGCATATAGCTTAGTGGTGTAAAAACTATAGGTTCGGAGCCCCCAGATTCACCAAGCTATCTTTCTCAAGTCATAGGCAACACAACTGAAACATAACGAATAAATCAATTAAACTATGTATAAAGAGTATTAAGTTTGATATTTAGAAAATCAAATATCAAGAACGCTCATAGCACCATTTTCCAAGAGAAAAAATAACAAGGCTCGCCCAATATATACATCATGTCGTCACACCAAGAACAAGCAGGTATCAAGATGGGCCGACGCCTTGTATCAAGAAGTGTCAAAGCCCAGTAATCAAGAGAACCAAGAACCATATTAAAAATGGCTTTCTAGTTCATACTCAAAATGGACACCTTCCATTGCTTAGAAGGACTAAAAATCTAGAGTCAAGATGCAAAATCATCTGAAACAAGAGGCATGCCAACAGTGACAATGTCACATCCACAAGAAGGAGAAGGTCCCAACAAGAGTGCCGAGTGGTCAATCAATCCGTACAAGAAGGCGAGTTACACAAGTGTCCATAATGTCTTAAAGGATACCAACACGACAATACAAAGTGAAAAGAGGTAACCAAGCAAATTAAACTTTCAGATATACCAACAAGTAAAAAGAGTGCAAGTACAAGTTTATACACAAACCTCAGTGCTTTAGCATAGAAACAGTCCAACACCCCTTCAAGAGTTCAAACCGTAGACCAACAAATATATCAATATCCTCAACATGTTTACGAGTATATACAACCTTTAAAATATAATATAATAGCATATTAAATTCCTAGTAGCTCAATAATATTGATCTAAAAACATGATTATCATCACATGTGAGCTTAGCCTATAAAAATACGACTATGCCCCCAAAACAGTAATTATGTTCATCCTAGTACCTCATGTCGCAACCTAGATTTGAATGGAAAATGGAAAAACTGGACTGTATATCCTTCATGAAATATGTAGGTACATCTCTTAAAGTTTCAAAAAGTCAATAATCACCGCAAAATATATTTTGTACAAAACGTTATCATCCTAGCACTAATAGTTGTCTATATAGGATTTCTAAATATACTACAATATTTTAGGCCTACGACCACACTAAATCTGAGCAACGCTTGAAAAGTGTTGACTAAAATATTTTTGGGAACGCTTTTTGAATGTAGCCTAAATTTTTAAGTTTTTGCATCGATAATATTGGCAATACTTGTAAAATGTACCCTTTAATGGTATAGGCTACACATTATAAGCATTATCATAGTATGAAATAAATGGCAACAATTATTTACATATATGGCCACACTTTTAAAGTGTACTATTTTTATAATAGTAAGAACAACACATTAAAAGTGTGGTCTAAAGTTTTTCTCTAAAATATTATATTCGTCCAACATTTTTAACTTTCCCGCCAATTTTTATTGGGCAAAAAAAAATTAATAAAAACTTTTCGCTTTCTCCTCTTTCCTATTTTAACATTGGCTTTACTCTTGTTTCCTACTCTGAAAACCTTACACCTCTCTCATTTCTTAGAAGTGAAAATCAAAGAGATGAAGCTGAAAGTCGAAGAGAGGAAGATGAAGATCGAAGACAGGAAGCTGAAGAACTTACGAGCTGAGCTAAAAAACGGAAGAGTTGAGTTGAATATTCTCTTCTCCAAAACTCGATTTTCTCGATGAGATGAAGAGCTGATGCTAAAAAAATCGGTATTGAAGGACTAAATATTGAAGAGCTGAAGGACGGAAGCTAAAGAATTGATTTCGTCAAGTAAGTATGAATTTACACTTACTTTAGAAAATGAAATAGCAGTGTCAAGTAGTATTGTGAGAAGTGTGCGTTAAGGTGGTAGGGAAGAATGTTGGAGGAATAATACCTATATGGGATGAGAGTAATTAGAGATTGTGGACGTAAGATAAGTGAGTGTATGTTAGCAGCTCAGTTTAGACACACTGGAAATGGAATGGATGTTCTGGGGATTTCTGGGAGGAGTTTATGGTGTATGGGAGGGGTCTAGGATACTTTTTGGGAACAACTCTAGCTCTTTATCTATCTCGTTTAATCTTAGGAATCTTATACTCGAAGGAGATGGTTAAAAAATCACAGGCCGTAAAATATTGGACAAAAAATCCTTATTTTTTCATGACCGAGGAATTAGTGTGGATCCAATCTTGTGGACCAACGACAACCTTCGAATTGAAAGATGATGAGATCGCTCTCTACCCTTGTCCACTTAAAGACTGGACTTAGTTCACTTGGGCTAGGGCTAGGGCTTGACTTATTACACAAGACACAAGTCCCTAAACATTAGAGCTAATCCCTCTGAAATTTTGTATAGCCATCACTAAAACATGAAATCTATAATTTACGTAACTAGATACAATGCCACTAGTTATCTATGTTTCAGGTAATTAGCTACAAATACCAACAGTTACTGAATTAGGTGAATGCTTATTCCTTACAAGAATACATAAAATCCTTGAAAAATAAAATAAGAATACTTTTGCTTTTTTGGAATCTATAAATATGGCTACCATATATCCTTTCATTGATTTTCAATACAATGAGACCCTCTATTTTAGAAAAATCTTAAGTGATTTAGTTAGCATAATTGTACTTGAAATTCTCTGTTTTTGCATTGTGTGGTGGTGGTATGGCCCCACACTATCCCTATGGTGAGTCAATTTCATTGTTATTTGACCTCAGATGTATTACTGATGGACATAGGAAACGGTAATAGGACTTGTAATCAGAAGTCTGAATGTGGTTGTGAGCTTATGTTTTAGAATCGAAAAATGATTTTTTTTCCGAATTTGCAGATTTGTTGATTTCCTTATGAACTTTCATATTTAAGATTTTAACTATTTAGTATGAAAAGCCTATAATAGCACTGAAAATTAAAGAGAGGAAGCTAAAGAACTGACGAGCTGAGCTAAAAAATGGAAGAGTTGAGTTGAAAATTCTTCTGTCCATAACTCAATTTTCTCGACCAGATGAAGAGCTGATGCTAAAGAACTGGGGATCGAAGAACTAAAGATCGAAGAGTTTAAGGACGGAAGTTGAAGAATTGATTTTGTCAAGTAAGTACCAATTTCATACACCCGAGATTCCTTTTTACTCTCTACTAATAATCTATTACTAAAGACAATAAATTGATTGATTTTTTGTTTTGTGTTTAGAAGTAATTATAGATGAAATTCCAAAGTGGGGGAAGAAAGTGCCAAAAATCTGAAAGTGAAAGTTAGACCTAAGAATATTGAGCAGACGAGATTTTTTTCTTTAGAGATATCGTTTGGTGTGGACAGTATTGTACTCTAGTCTTAGCGTTGGGCAGAGGCTGAGTACATTTGGGCCATAGAACTGTAACACTCCAAAAAGTCAAGACCTAATCTAGAGCCTCACAAGTTGATATAAGGTTAAAAGTACTGTTTTAAGACCTAACATAATGTTTATAAGTCATCTAGGAAGTCTTAGAGTCATGACGTCAAGAAACGTCCATGACGTCCGAAAGCTAGTCAAATTTCACTAGTGTGACGTCCTTAGGTTTCGGGAAGGTTTGGAGGTGTTGTATGAGGTCTAAAACTTGTAAAATGACTTTGTATAGGTAAAAACATATATATAGAGCAAAAACGTCCAGGTCCGACATCCCAAGGGTCACCTTAGTGGCCCACGAAAGGACCCCAAACTTGGTTTGGTAAGCTGTCAAAGCAGCAGCCAAGTTGTGCATCGCAGAAAAAAGTCCGCGTCGCGGACTTTGGTGGATTTTGGTCAAAACTCAAGTCTGCGTCGCGAGCAGGTAGCGGACTCCACTGTCTCAAAAATAAATTTAGAAAATCATGTGGGAGGAGCTGCGCTTCGCGGAGTTGTTCCCCGACGAAAATCTGAAAATTAGAATTCAAGTTTGACTTCATTAACGAGTCATCTTAAGTGAGGGGTATTTTGTGTATTTCATGGGAGGTCTATATATTGATTTTAAATCAGTTTTTCCTCACATTCACTCACTCAAATCAAATCCCCAAATTAAAACCCAAAAGCTCTCACCTCTCTCTAGCTTCTCTCTCTATTCAACCTCCATTGAAGGAAGAACAAAGCTTGAAGAGGAAGACAAATTTCTGTAGTATTTCACTTCAATTTTATGGATTAATCTTTATTAAAGTATGGGTTCTTCACTCTTGGGATTCCTTTCACCAAGAGTCCTTTCAAAGTTGATTTCTAAATCACCTAATTCCATGGGTTTTCCAATTCTAATGGGTTTTCTTCCAAACTTCGAATTGATGATAAATTGTGATTTCCTATGAATATTTAAGTGTAGATTGTTGGTTAATTGATGTCAATTGATGAAATTTCAAGTAGATCATATCCCTTTCCCCAAATTCCCCAAATCTTGGATCTTGCTTATAATTTGATGGGAATTGAAGAATGTATTGGTTGTTAAACTAGTTTTATCTATTCTAATTCATTCATGGACTGCCTAGGGTTATGTATTGTTGGGATTGGATTGATTTCATGAAGAATTCATGATGAATTCTATTCCCCTAGCCGTAGGTTATGAATTGAAGTTAATTTGGATAGTGATGATGAAATTGACCTAGCTATTGTGTTAATTACTATTGTGTGATTGTATTACACCCATTGTTAGGTTTAATTGGATAGTTGATGGCCAAACCATGGATGATGGCATGTGAAGGAGATTGGTTAAGTTTTTATGATCCTAACCATTACTTCAATTATGATCACTTGTGTTTAGTGATGAAGTTACATTGAAGTATACCTTATGATGAGATTGATAGGGTTGGTATTATGTTGAATTGCAATGTCTTGACTATAGTTTGTGAGTTGTTGTCTAATATGTAAATGTTATAAGGATGGTGATAACATTCCAATGTGTCTTATTATGATGTGACTATGTAAAGGTGCTAACATCACATTATGAATTGTAATGAAAGGAAAATACTCATGCAATTCTTATTGAGCTATGATAATGATGATTATATAAGGGACAAACCCTATGACCTAAACTAAGTTAGGATCATTATTAAAGGCATCAAAGATATTTCAAAAGGGACTCTAGCTTAGCACCGAGTGAACTTGTAGATTAGGGGTGGCACCTTCTTAAGGAGGGAAGGTAGGGTTCACCATAGTCCTCACGGGGTGGATAGCCTCAAAGTCCAAAAAGGGCATAGATTAATGTTTCAATGACAGCCACCAAGCTACATAAACAATGTTGGCACCATAGGACTACTAGCTAGTGGATCCACCAAGACGCTATGTTCATGTTTTGTCTTACCTTGGCCGGTAGACCACTTTCCATCGGTGTAATGTTTTACAATACTGGATTCCACACTTAGCTCTTGTGGTACATCTCGGTTAATGCATGTTTTCTCGAAAGTAAAATGAAGTAATGGAGTAAACACTAACTAGAGTGAATTTAAGAGGTTTGACATAGCCTGGGTAGGGGTATAGGACTCTACCTATGTCTCTAAGCATGCCTAAATGATCCTTAAGACTACTTATAATGATACACATACACACTTACAATACACCAAACACATGAACATATAAGATATGACATTCTCATTACTAAGGCTATCAAAAGACTTATTTAAGTACACCTAGAAGAGAACGCCCATACACTCTCTTCAAGGTTACCTAAATAATCCTTAAGACTACCTAAATTTAGATCATGCCTATAGAATCAACCAACTTCCCTAACTAGAGTCATTCTTAAGACTTCCCTCGATAAGACATGAAGATATCATCCCTTATGCCCTCTTCATACTTCAACTAAGGAATCCTTAAGTCACTTTAGATTAGGTACTCATTCATTTACATGATTTCTAACATAAGTCATTATTTCATTAGTTCATTAAGAGACATTCATCAGATAAAGGACATTCAAGTAATGGTCAGAAGATCTAGCGACTCTCACTAACATCTTCAAAGCCTATTATGAAATGTCTAGATAGCGTCCCATACCATTACCTAAACTTAATATAACTTCTCTAATGCTAATAGGTATCCCACATGATGAGAACATGCAATAACTGACATATACAATGGTAGAAAAATATGGAATCCAAAGTTGTAACCTACTCCGATGGTGGGTGTTCTACTTGCCAATGGTAGAACTTGGACACATACCATGTGGGCACATGGTTAAGGAATATGAAGGGATTACTTTGTATTCTAGCCTCATCATTTAACTAGAACTACTTCCCTTGCCATATTCACTCGGTGCTAGCCTTTGTTCTCATGAAGTAATTCACATTAAACGTTCATACAAAGGGATTCCATATCATGTTCATCACCCAATTACATTTACCCTACCAAAGAGGTCCCCTAGGTCTGCCTTACAATGGCGACAAGAAGCTCCTAATGACTTTCGTAAGGATTGATATGATGACGGTCCAGCCAACCAACCTTAAGTCCATCATTCATTACAAGAAGGATACCATTATAGCTTTCTACTTCAAGTTTCATAACCTTACCACTAGGTTCAAGGTTTCACATAAATGACCCTCTTAACATCATTCAAGGTCTCATTTCATTCATACATAAAATACTAAGAGGCTTTAGCATCCTAAGTCAAGCCATCTCATATTCACATTCATACATGCATCAAGTAAGGGACACAAGTCTACCAAGAGAAGACACAACATACTTTACTTTATCACATATTGCATATCATATTCAAGAAGCACATAGGCACAACCTTCATCACCTTTAGGTCACCCTATACACTACTATAACATCATAAATCAAGCCATCATAAAACTCAATAACCAATTAGGAAGAATCATGCATCAACTCTAACACTACACACATAAAGACCATAGTCTAACATGATCACCTAACAACATCAATAGAAGAAACAACATACTCTAACATTACTTCACATGTAGGTAGATATTATAACACTTCACATAATCAACTACACAAATCATCATATTACTTCAATTAGTTGCCGACAAGGCCATGATCATTATAATACATAAAGTAAAGCCGACAAGGACACATCAATCACATAACACCGCCACCATAAGTGGACCATACCAATCACAACATAATTGAAAAGCTATAATACTTAAAATAAATTGAATTAGGGCAGCGTACCACCAATCCATTCTCTCGACTTCATTCCTTAGCTAAATCATCCAATTCAATATCATAAGGCCCTTACCCATGGCCATGATCATCAACTCAATGCATAAATCATAATACACAATGAATCTAGGTGAATTCAATATAGATTTATCAATCTAATACAACATATACATCAATTTAATACAATTCTTACATTATTCAATAGACCATAAAACACTACACTATAATTTATAAGCATTAAGTCAATATCAAGTAACCTATAAAGTAGTCAAAAACTAGGGTTCATCAAATATATGGGTTCATAGGTTAATTGAGTTAAAATCATCTAATTAACAACATTATAACCAATACTTAATTATTCAAAACCTTTAATGCAATAGATCATGAAATTGGACAAGTTCATCTTTGAAAACTTTAGCAAACTTCTTTTGAATTCGGGTTCCTTGATGAATAGAGTTTTAAGGATAAAAAAACCATAACTCAATGAAGCTAATACTCCAATTTGATGAATAATCACCACTCAAATCTCCAATACAAATTGTTCCTTGAGTTTTGGCTTCAATGGAGTTCTAGGGAATTTCTAAGGGAATTTGGGTTTTTGCTTTTGAAGAATGAATTCTTCTAAGTGTTAAAGACGTATATACATGCTTAAAATAACCAAAAGACCCTTAAGGAACCTCCAAACTTCTAATTTGGATGTGGGTGAATTTACAACTTCACTCCTAACATTACATTGAACTGCGTAGAAGGCATTCCTCATAGACGGATGGCCATCAACGACTCATCCCTTAACCAATGGACCATCCTTTTTGTTCATGGTTTGTTGTTGAGGCTGGTCTTTGGCTTGGCCTCTCCCACGCCTAAGTTTCCACCTACGCCCTCTCACCTACGGGGCATCGACTGACCCAGTGGGCGTCGATTGCCTAAGTAGGTTGGGCTGGTTTTTGACAGCTTGGGCACTCTTGAAGGGTCCTTGCCCAAGGACCCTTGGATGGTTCTTGGGGATGTTTTCCTGGACGTTTCCAACCCGAATATATTTGTATACGTGTTTAGGACCTCTCACATGAATTTCACCCAAAATGAACATGTAAAACTTGACGAAATATGCTTAGGCACACAAGGTCATTTCAAGGCAAACCTTTCAAACGACATGGACGTTTTTGAACGTTTGACCTCCAAACTTCAAAAAACTTGACAAAATTCCTATATACACTATAATAATTCATTTAAGGACCTTATAACCTCATTAATCACATATAAACATATATAACCACATATGAGGCACATAGGTGACTTAGTCGTCGAACGTCTTAGTCGTCCCTTGACGTTTGACTTCCAATGCACCTAAACTCTTAGACACTGCCTCAATACCACATTATAGACAATTTTAGGACCTTAGAACACCATGACAACCATGTTAGTCTCTAGTTCACCTAAGTAATTTTTGGGATTTTACATTCAACATATTATGGTGCATATTCACGTAGGAAAATTCTGGGTACGACTCCCTAAGGGCCCCGCAAGAGGCCCTCAAGAAGGACCTAAAGGATGTTGAGACAGTGCCTTGGCAGTGTCAATCGACTGAGCCAAATGATGCCTCGTTAGTTGACTGACGCCCCGTCGATGGGGGGTCGTCATTCAGGACTTAGCCTAGTGAAGGCTTAAGGCAGATGACAAGCCTCAGACCCAAACAACTGCCAGCAGAACGGTTCGTCGATGGACCTACTGGGCATCGATGGGTCCGTCGATAAAGGCTGTGTAAAACTTCCAGGCGACTATTTCATTAAAGGGATGAATGGGTAATTCACCCCACGTTCTAACATGACCCCACATGGGTTATTTAGTATTTTTTGGGTGTATATAGATGATCAAAAAACGTTATGACCCCATTCCCAATCCATTCTTCACAAAATTAGACATTCCCTCCAAACAAATTCTCTCTAGAACCTCCATTGAAGGTGAAGCTCAAGAACAACCTGGAGCTTGGATTCCTATGGGTTCTTCATCATGTTTTAGAGGTTTTCTTCTACATTAAGGTATGGTTATCCTTCATATCATGTTATCCTTCCATCTAGAGAGTTAATATCAAAGTTTTCAAAGGGAAAAATATGATCAAATATCTTCTTCTTCGATCTAGCCATGGGTTCTTTCTCAAAATGGTTTTAAAGGCTTCCTAATGATGAATTGAAGTTAACATGTTGATTGTAACATGAATTTTAATCCAATTGAATGATGAACCCTTGCTCCCTTCAATGTCTCGATTTATCCTATGTGTGGGCTTTATGATCTGTAATTTATATCGATTGAATTATGATTCTAATACGTTGAATTGCTTATATTTACTGCCTAGTATGTGTATTGATGGTGAATTGTTGATGAGTAACCCATGAACATGAAGGCTTGAAGGTATGAATAAGGCTAGTTTATAATGTAGTATTTTGTGATCTTGATGCTAGCATGCTTATTGTGAGATTCAATTATGTTGATGTGATGGTTAGCTACTGCCTATGATGTTATGTGATTATGAATTATATGTAATGGATCCAATGTGGATCAAGGCTTGATAGTTTGAATAAGATTAGCTGTTACGAACTGAGGGTATACTCTAAAAGTTATGGTATTCTCGAATCATAACACGGTGTCGTCAACCTCTCAGAGGTCTAAGACAAGCCTCTTAATGTACCTTAATTGCATACTCATAAAAATAGCAGAAAATTTAAAACTTTTCATAGCACATCATATGCTAGAACATTACTTCATATATATATATATATATATATATATATATATATATATATATATATATATATATATATATATATATATCATAGTACATAGTTAGACTCTAATTGTCTCTTTGACATCTTAAGACACAACTCAGTAGAATAGAATAGGGACACGTCCCTTAACAACTTAAAATAATATCTAAGCCATTACATTAACTTTAAGAAAATCTTGACATAGGCAACCCTTGAATCATAAGGGCTCCTTTACTTGAACTTGGGAGATCTATCCAAGCTCTTCGCCTAGGATACATCCTGTAGCCATCACCACCTACACTTAGTGTAAAAAGATGAAGAAGAATGGTATTAGTACAATAATGCACTAAGTATGACAACCATGCAAAAACATGCTTTTAAAGAGAACATTTCATTTGAAATCGTGCAACATGTCCTTTTAGTAAACTTCATGAACATAGGCACATATAAGCTCAATGTAGTTCACATACATCATATAGACATGGATAATAAAAATAATAGAACATAAATCCATTTATCATAATTATAAGCATATTCAATACACATCATACGTTACCCTTCTTTTATTTCACTTCTTTTCTTAAGTAACCCTCAAGTGTACTTAGTACAATGTATCACTTTGACGTCACCTTACAATAGTCTTTCAGAATACGCTTCATAAAAATAGTCACATATATTCACAAGTCATAAGCACATCAAAGACATCAACTTCACATAAGGAACATCACCTAAGACAACTCCTAAGTCACACTAGTTGAATGTGTAGGTAACATCCCATAATGCTACTTCCACCAAGTGTACCTAAGAAGTCACCCTAGACTAGGCATAACATATTCAACAATTCATAACATATTCAACAAGTCATAACATATTCATTGACAACTATAAATAAGGCCACATACTTCATATCATCATATAAGGACTCTTTCCTTTACTACAACCTTAGTCATAAGTCACTTAGTTCATATAATAGGTAAACTACCATCATAACCCCTTCACAAGCTTACTTGTGCAATGTACACATGGAGTCACATACCCCACATATACTAAGTAAACCCATTTAGAAGCTATAAGTGTATTTCACATGCATAGTCATAATTCATATCTTAACTTAACAAGGTCACTTAATATGCATTCATACAAGTCATACATAACATAAGTCTTTACTTCATAAGGGTCTCCAATCCTATCGTTTCTTGAAGTCATCTAGTGCCATGTATAGATAGGGTCCATATTCCTCCCATACCAAGTACACTCCTCAAGGAATTTAGATTAGAGTTCATATTCTTACCTTAGTTAATTTATTAACCTTCGGGAGACATTACCATAACCGACATAGACCATGTGAGCTACATGGAATCCAGTGTTCTACTCCCACACCGAAAAGTGAGGGTTAACACTTGCCTAACGTGCAACCATTCGTACATAGCTTCTCTAGGTGGATCCACTAAGCTAGAGTCGTATGTGGGCACATAGTTAAGGGACAAGGAGATTGCTTCTAGAAACCTTGTCTACTAATCGTGAAGGTTTCCATCTCATGAGACTTCATATACCTTGGGAATTAACACTACTAGTCGTGAAGAAACCCATGCAGGAGGCCGGACTTACTAACGTGAGACCTCCATCTCATTTACATGCCCCTTCGGTGCTAAGCAATAACTCTCTTTTTAAACATCATTAAGCCTTTAGATAACTTTAGTTTATAAAGAAAAGGCCTTAGGGACTTAATCCCTCATATATCATATAGCTCAAAGGTATCTAGGATGAGAATTCTACAATCATCATAGAACCTATATTATGTGAGAATGTCCTTTCACATAATCATATAATATTCATACATACATGTGTGTGTACATATATGTGAGATCTACCTTCACATAAACACCTTTAGGCACACATGTTCATAACTTCATAAATCATATACTTTACATGCATAGAAATTGTTAATGATGCATAGGAGAACTATCCTTTCCTTAATCATCTTGAATCTATCCTACTCATAGATATGCATGAAGTGTGTGTGTGTACATTGGTCAACATGATCACATAATGGCTATCACATAGTATTAAGGAAGCCACCCTCTAAAGACCACAACACATATGCAACATTCTTCAAGTCTCAAGTCATACAAACATGTAGAGTATTGAGGACTATAGACTATGCACACTCACATTTCATCATAGGAGGAAAGTACATATTCACAATAGAATATAAGACTCCTAGCATACTTTAATCATACATTTATATCGGGTTCATATGGGTAGGGGTCATGCTATAAAGATATTCATTATCATTAGCCATATACACCACACCTACCCCAACATGATCATCACATATGCATATAGAATCATCTCCACACCTACATTAAACAAGTAATGTAGAAGACTATACACATAAAGTCACATAGCATCAATTCATTAGACATGATATTAGAATCAAGGCTAAATCCTTCAACTTCCTATCAGAGAAATCATCATATCAATTCATATTGCATCTAATGCTTTCAAGGCCATGATAATAACACATAAACATGTACAAGAATGTAAACACCGCCACCAAAGGTGGACCATACCAATCAACGCGATTCAATGTACATTCTAGGCTAATTAGAAGAAATAAGTCAACTTGCCGAATCTCCAAGTTAATGATCATCTTTGATCATTAATCCACAATTAATATTCAATTGATATAGAAAGTAATAACAATAAGCAATTCAATACAATCTAATCACAATTCTATAAACATCAAGTCAATATCACAAGACACACATTATAGGCAAACTTGAGAAATTAGAAGGATCATGGGTTCTTCATAAAATTGTATAGAAATTCATGATAAAATCAATAGATAAACATATATTCATCATTATAATACTTTTGAAATCAATTTGAGAATGAACCCATGGCTAGATTCAAAAATAGGATTTTTGACTTAGAATTATTGTTTAGAAAACCTTTGAAAGGACTCCATAGATGAATGGTTATCTATGGATGAAGGATCACCATACCTTATACAATAAAAATACCATGAAAATCTGAGAAGAAAGATCCAATAATCCAACTCCATAGCTTGTTCTTGAGCTTGGTCTTCAATGGGGATTTTGGGGTTTTTGGAAGAGAAGAGAACTTTGGGAATTTGATTTTTTAATGGGTATTGGGGTTTGGTTTTGGTAAAGGGTTTAAAAAGGTCCTAAAACAGTTAATAAAACGTCCCCCAAGTTACCAAAACACCTCCACAAGAATTAAGGCTCTTAGGCATGTCAAAATTGACTTAAAAACGACGCAACCGGATGTGGGAGTGGGATGCGCGTCGCGGAGCAGCCTCCCCATTCTGCCCCAAATAATTTTTGGGACAGTGAGGTGTGTGCTAGGTGCACGTCGCGAGGGCAAGGTCTATTTCTTGGACCTGCTCGCTGCCTTGGGCAGCTTCTTGTCCAAGGTTTGGGTCCTCCTTGGGGGCCCTTCTGGTGGTCCCCGGAGAGTCGTACCCAGACGTTTTGACCCTTAACATGTCTATTAAGGTAATAGGATCAAATACACTGAATCTCAACTCCAAACAACACATGAAAACAAGACCAACATACAAGGACACACTAGCACATCTAAAAGGCTAACTTTCAAACCTCATCGACGTTCTTGAACGTTTGACCTCCAAACTTCATGAAACAGAACATACTGCCTATAAAAATCATTATAACTCATATAAAGACCTCAAGATCCCATGAAAAACACATAATCACATAAAAACACCTAAGACCCTTTGGTGACTAGTCGTCGAACGTCTTGGTCGTCCCTTGACGTTTGACTTCCAAATCACCTCAAATCAAGTATACATACTATAAAAAACATAATTAACCTATTATTAACCTTTTTAGGCACATGTGAGGCTATAGCTACCTTAGTTCATTTTGAGGGCGTGTCATTAGCCCATGTTATTCTATCTTCTATGAATCCTAACATGTAGCATGCTCATTGTAATCTCGAGTTTATGGCAATTGTAGTAGGATCATTTAGGTTATGATTTCTTTAACTACTGCCTTATATTGATGTTATTGATGAATTTTGGGTATGAATCATTCATGATCAAAGTAAAGGAGTCTTGGTAAGGATTGATCTTGGTTGTTCTAGTCTATAGATTGATGAAAAAGGAGTATTGATCAAGGATGATCAAAGGGTGATAAATTGGTAAGAATGCTTATCTCTTTTACTTTCTTATAGTATTGATAGTTGATGAAGCCTTGTATGGCATTGTGTGGTATGGTCCATGTCACATCCGGGGAGCACCACCTAGAAGTAACATGGTGTACTTGACCTTTCCTAGGTCTTGTACAAGTCCATAGTTATCATTCATCGCATTGTCACAGTAAATTTAGCGAAAAATTTAAAACTTTTCATAGCACATCATATGCTAGAAACTTTACTTCATATATATAAAAGATCACAAGTACATATTTAGGCTCTAGTCTCTTTTTTCCATTCTAGGCTCAACATCATCAGATTACTTTAGGGACACGTCCCTTACAACATAAAACATAAGTACAATAATAAATTGACTTTACAGTAAAGACATGACTTACGACATCCTTCGACTTAAGGATTTCTTTCCTTGAGCTTGGGAATCATCTATAAACCTCTTCACCTTAAAGACCTTCTTTAAGAATCCACAACCTACACTTTGTGTAAAAAGAAGAGAAGAATGGTGTTAGTACAAGAATGCACTAAGTATGTCAACCATGCAAAAACATGGATTTAAAAGGGACATTTTTCTTGAAAATCATACATTATGCCTTTTTGTGAAAACTTTATGAAAACCTTGATATAATAGCATTTATATCATTCACATACTTCATATAGACATATTCAAAGGCCAAACATTATATAAAATCACATATAGAATTTAAGCCATATTTGAGGTCACTTTACAGTGAGCTCTCTTCACCTTACAGTGAAGTATTTTCCTTTACAGTGAACATCTTTTCCTTTAACTCCTTAACCTCCCAAGTAACCCTCTAATGATACTTGGTGCAATGCATCACCTTAGGGCCACAAATAAAGCATACATACAAGCTACATAAGCCAATACATATCATGATAGAAATATAATGCATCATAGACACACTTAAGTCAAGACTCTAATGGCTTTAAAGTAAGCTACATCAACTTGCACATCTATTCACTTCACTTCACATAAATAATTACAATACATTACTCATGACCCAAATTAAAGTCTACTAATGCAATGTACATGTGAAGTCCCATAACCTGACACATACTTATTAAACCTATCATGAGACCACAAGCCTAAACACTCTATTTCATGCACCAACAAGTAACTGAAAACAACTTCATTAATTTCAAGCAAGCCCTTCATCACATGTTCATTAAGACCAACATATTGCATATAAGAAAAAGACCACATCACATAGATCCATTATGACTCATACCATGCACTTCATCAAAACAAGTAGACAATTACTACAAAGTCATGCATACGGGACATATACAGAAATACATGCATTAGGACACCTTCCTAGGACTTCCCTCAAGAAACACTTGTGTAATGCATAGTGAAGTCCCATACCCCCACCTAAACTAAGAAACTACCCTTAGGTTATCCTAGTTAGGGTCCTTACATTATTTCCATCGTCCATTTTACTTTAGGGAAACTATAGGCTTAACCGACACTAAGACCATGGGTGCTACATGGAATTTTGTGTTGTAGAGCCTTACACCAATGGAAGGTGTTCTTACCTAGACAAGGTAGAACATTACACATGCAAGAATCTTGGTTGAATCACTTTCTAGATCCTATGTGGCAAGCATAGTTTATGGAACTTGGGGTCATCATGCTCTACACCCTTTTTGGGTCATGAGGCTATCCATCCCATGAGGTCTATGGTGACCTACCTTCCTACAATGGGAAGGGACACCCCTCATCTTCAAGTTCACTTGGTGATAAGCTAAGTTCCCTTTTTATTAAAATCCTTTATTAATTTTATCTCATAAAATTAGTCTTAGGAGAGTCATCTCCTCATATGCTTAGCTCATAGGTCATAGATGAGGGTTCATCAACCTAAATCATTTGAGAAACCATTTCACATGGACATAGCATATGTAATCACCTATCTAGTTTAGGGTACACATGAGAACACATTTCAAGGCCTTTCTATTGACTAGATCTTCATACATGTGTGTGTGTACTTATACGTGAGCAATCCTTTCAATTAACACATAAATGTCCCACATGTTTATATATCAATGCATAAGTCTATAGGTGTGACTATATGAGCAATCTTTTCATATTAACACAATAAGACACTATGGACATTCATATTTTATCACATCATATACTGAACATCATAGCATGTAAGTCATACTCATAACATGTTCATAAAATTCTATGCATTTACTTAGAAGACCAATCTAGGAAATATACTATCAAAGCACACATGTGCAATGCATAGACAAGAAGTCCATACCGTTTACCATACTAGTGCACCTATCAAGTCATCCTAGTGAATGATACATCACACAACATCATAGAATAGATAGCATAACACAAGACTCATTTGTTTCAAGACTTACAACATCTTACAGTAAGCTCTAGTCTTTATGCACCTATCATACCTTTAAATCACATACAACATTATAGGACCTCATAATAGGCAACAAGTACACAAAACCTTAACATATCCTTTTACATGCTCATGACATTAGCAACACAACGTAGATTCACAACTAGAGTA
This sequence comes from Solanum sitiens, assembly GCA_016801875.1. NCBI lineage: Eukaryota > Viridiplantae > Streptophyta > Magnoliopsida > Solanales > Solanaceae > Solanum > Solanum sitiens. Next base: position 299,822 of record JABWTJ010000411.1, read on the forward strand.
GAAGACTAGGCACAAATTACACATAAAAATATCATCATAACCACACATTCATATATTCTTCAATTTTACTTCAAGAACATAGTCAACACATATATATATTGACAATAAAGTAAACTCTGACACCATAAGTGGACCATACCACACAATGTCATACAAGGCTTTATCAACAACAATAATATAGAAAAGTAGAGAGGAAGAACCATTCTTACCAATTCATCAGCCTTTGATCATGATTGATCAATACACCTTTTTCATTATAAATACATTATAGTGAAGTATCTAAATATACATTTAATCATGAAGAAACCATGTACAAGTAGATACAAGATCATACTACAATCAAATACAATACATCACATATATTTTAGAAAGTAGAAAGTTATAGATCATCAACTAATTTACCTAATATTTTTCATCAATCATATTGTATCGATAATATACATTTAGGGCAGTATCTAAAGAGATAGAACATCATAGGTAAGTCATGCTTCATCCCCCCTAGAATATAGATTACAACATATACATTACTCTATCAAGTCTATAAGCAAGAAGAAACTAAATCAATATTTACCAATTCAATTGTTATCTATTCATATTGGATCAATTACACTTAATTATCATCACATTACATAGTAGGCATTATCTTTGACAAAATCACCATAATTGAGTCACATAACAACCATCCTAACGTCAAGATCACAAGTTACTACTTGATAGACTAGAAGAATCTAAATCAATTCATACGAAGCCTTCTTTACTTTGATCATACAAGATTTATACCCATAATTCAACCATGATATTAACCTAATGCTGTATCTACAAGCATCTTAAGATAATCGAATTCCAATATTATACATTTAAAGATCAATGTTACAGTGAACACATAGAAGCATAGACCAGTCATGTTCAATTCTTCATACATTGATCCACATGGATTATTCATAAAAAATTCACCATAAATATACATAATAAATAGTAGTCATAAGTAATTCAACGTAATAGAATCACAATTCAACCAATAACAAGCCACGATCACAATGCCCATGCAAGGGATAAATCGAGTTTGGGAAGGGACATGGGTTCACAAGGAAATTGAACTGAAATTCACGTTAAAACAATTAAATTATCATCAATTCATCATGATTAAACATTTAAAAATGTTTTTATAAAGAACCCATGGCTAGATTGAAGAAAGAGAAGTTTGATCATGAAATCTCTTTTGAAACTTTGAGATTAACTCTCTAGATGTAAGGATAACTAGAGATGAAGGATCACCATACCATAATATATAAAAAAAAAACATCTAAAACTTGATGAAGAATCCATGGGAATCCAAGGTCCAATCTGTTCTTGAGCTTCACCTTCAATGGAGGTTTCTAGGGAGAATTGGTTTTGGAGGGAAAGTCCAATTTGTGTGAATGGGATTGGGAATGGGTTGATCAAGTTTTTGATCACTTAAATACACCCAAAAATCACCAAATAAACCATGTAGGATCGTTTTAGCACGTGGGGTGAATTTCCCATTCACCCCTCTAATGAAACAGTGCGCATGAAGCTTGACACAGCCTGCACCAACGGCCACCATCGACGCCCAGTTGGTCCATCGATGGACCATCTGTGGCTTCCGTCTATTGGATATTGGTTTGTTCTTTGGTTGAGACTTACCCAGGCTAAGTGTTGATCGACGACTTCACCACCAACGGGCAGTTTGTCAACAAATGGGGTATCGTTTGGTTCAGTCGATCGACGCTTCCAAGGCAGAGTCTCGACAACATTTGGTTTCTTCTTATGGGCCCTTTTTCGGGGCCCTTGGCATGTTGTATCCAGACGTTTACAACTTGAATATACACCTTAAATTTTTGAAGACCTTCCATGAAAGTTTCACCCAAAATGAAAACAACAAACACATCCAAACATGCACACTCAAGACACGCATGAACGTATCAAGGGCTAACTTTCGAACGTCTTAGACATTCTTGGATGTTTGACCTCCAAACTTCATGAAACTACATAAACTGATTATAAAAACCATTATAACTCATTCTAACACTTCATAATCCCATGTCACACTCATAAATACATAAAAGAATTTAAGGCCCCTTTGGCGACTAGTCGTCCAACGTCTTGGTCGTCCCTTGATGTATTACTTCTAAATCACCTCAAACTTTACACACTTCAATACCGTATTATAAACCATTCTAGGACCTTAGACCCTTATAACGAACATGTTAGGCTCTAGACACCCTTACTCATTTGGGGAGTCTTACATTATCCCCCACTTGGGCACATTCGTCCTCAAATGAGACTTGGGGCATATTAAACACATTAAGGACTTTAATGCATCATAGAAAAGTTAATATTATTCATCACATAACTATACGGAAGTCAATGCACCAAACTTACAAGGAACACGACTTCAAACCAATTAGCACTCAAGCAAGCCACACTTTCACTCACTCATGCTCATCACATCAAACACTTCGGCACTCTTCATGTTCAATAGAGGAACATCCTTCTCCTAATCATAACATGGTCATTGCCCCTCATTTCATTAAGAGCTCATCATGTATTATCACACATAGTAAGACTTCAACAACACCCAAGAACTAATAAGCACTCATACTTCAATGCACTTAGACTTGACTAAGATAGGTTGACAATGGATTCTTGTTAGTTAGGCATACTGCCTTGAGACCATACTAACCAATACCATGCTTAGTTATGTTTTAGGAAGGAATGTCCTTCAACTCAACACACTTACTTGTCTCATGAGTTCATACCTAAGCAAATGTACAAAGGTCTATTTCCTTTAAAAATGAGAAATTCTCAACTTTTAAACCAAGGCATGCTCATGTTTTCTTCCTAGTGAAGTCTAAATGGTAAGTCTCACCAAGCACATCACAATAATTAGGAAGCCATTTCACAAAATGTCAATTTCTAACATAGCAATAGCCTTCACAGTAAGCATCATTTGGGATAAATAACACAAATCATAGGCACACACAAGGACACTAGCTAATCATGCCTTCACTTTTCAAGAGTGAGCCTACAATCATGCTTTCCAAATCATAAAAGTCACATAGTTTTCAAGAGACTCAACACTTTTCATTTTAAAAAGACTCAACTTTTCATTATGAGACTAAACTTAACACATCGAAAGTGACTAAAACCATGTTTCTTACCTTATCTTATGAATTCAAATGCACAACTAGCATATCAAGATACACAATAAACATAAGAAAATATGGATTTTATCAAAAACATTCTTTTATGCACTTTGAAATCTTCAAAATATCCTTAAGGTAGTGTCAATCATTACATACCAAACATATAGAGGTCATGCAATTCATACTTATGCAACACTCCATTCATGAACAAGCTTACTCAGATTTCATTAGATTCAAGCTGAAGTAAGAATAGAAGGACAAGGTAGATATTATCTACAACCTTACTACTCCATCACAATCTCCCACATAGGGTAAACCCAATTAAGAGCAATTTCACCCAATCTTCAAGAGGATCTTAGCTTTTCAACCAACAAAGAAGTTACAGTAACTTACCATATTCATCAAAGGCATTCTAAACTTTATCACCTATGCAAATTGTCCCCATGTTTTCAAGTTAAGTCATACTATTCAACCACATTAGGTTTTCAACAATTCCATAGACACAAGAGTCATACAACATTAGGGTAAACAATAGAGGAGACTTATCCATAAAATTTCTTCTTTTTATTTGGTAGGTCAATCCAACCCACACTATCCCCCTACAAAGACAAGCACACTACCTTCACACCTAGGATCAATTCTATACAAAGGAGTCCAATCCATACTAGGCAACTAGAAAGGACCAAATATATACAAAGGGAAACATTGAACACTTTTAAGCACATATTCTTAGGGTAGCATGCTTCCATAGGTAGTCAGTAAGCATTTAAATTCAAATCATATCATTAGACTACCATCACGTAAAACCACATACTAACACATCATTCCAAAAGAAACTCATTTTAACCACAATAACTTCTAACATGCTTTAACTATTTCATGACACACATTTTTCAACCATAACATGCTATTTCACATCAATTTCATACATAGCCATAAATGGCATCACATCATAAAAATACGCCAAAATTCACCTTCACTCCTCATCAAACCATAAAACCAAAATAAGCATCAAACTCACCTTTTCTCCCTCAAGCATATAAGATACCATCTCGTCCAAGCAATCACATTAAAAGACCACCAGAAAAGAAGAGATCTTATAGAGTTAAGTTCTACGGCGCAATAAGAGAATGGTGAAGAAGGGAAACTCTATCGTCCTATAGTCTCCCATATCATTTGATGTGTATAGACTCACCACCAATGATACGAGACTCTACTAGACGTGCCAATATGAGACTTCTTGGAACTTAAACCCACCTTTATAAATCTCATGCCCTTATATAATGCTTGTCACATCCGGGGAGCACCCCCTATAAGTAACATGGCATACTTGACCTCTCGAAGATCATATACAACCCCATAGTTATTATTCCTTGCATTGTCATATTAAATTTAGCGGAAAATTGAAAAATTTTCATAGCACATCATATGCTAGAAACTTCATTTCAAATATATAAAAGATCATAAGTACATATTTAGACTCTATTCTCTTTTTGCCATCCTAGACTCAACATCATAAGAGTACTTTAGGGACACGGACCTTACAACATAATACATAAGTACAATAACAAATTGACTTCACAGTAAAGACATGACTTAGGACATCCTTGGAATTAAGGATTCCTTTCCTTGAGCTTGGGAATCATCTATCAAGCTCTTCACCTTAGAGACCTTCTTTAAGCATCCACAACCTATACTCTGTGTAAAAAGTAGAGAAGAATTGTGTTAGTACAAGAATGCACTAAGTATGGCAACCATGCAAAAATATGCATTTAAAAGGGACATTTTTATTGAAAATCATACATTATGCCTTTTTTGTGAAAATTTCATGAAAACCTTGATACAATAGAATTTATATCATTCACATAGGCCAAAAATTAAATGAAATCACATATAGAACTTAAGCCACATTTGAGGTCACTATACAGCGAGCTCTCTTCACCTTACAGTGAAGTATTTTCCTTTACAGTGAACATATTTTCTTTTAACTCCTTAACCTCCCAAGTAACCCTCTAGTGATACTTGGTTCAATGCATCACCTTAGGGCTGCAAAGAAAGTATACATACAACCTACATAAGACAATACATATCATGATAGAAATATAATGCATCATAGACACACTGAAGTCAAGACTCTAATGGCTTTACAGTAAGCTACATCAACTTTCACATCTATTCACTTCACTTCACATAAATCATTATAAGACCTTACTCATGACCCCAATCTAAGTGTACTAGTGCAATGTACATGTAAAGCCCCATAACCTCACACATACTTAGTAATCCTATCATGAGACCACAAGCCTTAAAACTCTATTTCATGCACCAATAAGTAAGTGAAAACAACTCCATTCATGTCAAGCAAGCCCTTCATCACATTGTAATTAAGACCAACATATTGCATATCAGAACAAGACCACATCACATAGATCCATTGGGACTCATACCATGCACTTCATCACAACAAGAAGACAATTACTACAAAGTCATGCATAAGGGACACATACATAAAGACACGCATTAGGAAACCTTCCTAGGACTTCCCTCAAGAGACACTTGTGCAATGCATAGGTGAAGTCCCATACCCCCACCTACACTAAGCAACTACCCTAAGATTATCCTAGTTAGGGTCCTTACTTTACTTCCATTGTCCATTTTACTTAATGGTAACTATAGCCTTAACTGACAGAAAGACCATGGGTGCTACATGGATTTTTTTTTTGTAGAGCCTTACACCAATGGAAGGTGTTCTTACCTAGTCAAGGTAGAACATTAACACATTCTAGCATCTTGGTTGATATCACTTGCTAGATCCTATGTGGCAAGCATAGTTTATGGAACTTGGGGGTTATCATGGAAACATCACTTTACACACTTTTTGGGTCATGAGTCTATCCATCCCTGAGGTCTATGGTGACCTACCTTCCTACAATGGGAAGGTACACCACTCATCTTCAAGTTCACTCGGTGTTTACCTAAGTTCCCTTTTCATTAAAAAGTCTTTATCAACTTTATCTGATAAAATTAGGCTTAGGAGAATAATCTACTCATATGCTTAGCTCATAGGTCATACATGAGGGTTCATCAACCTAAATCGTGTGAGAAACCCTTTCACATGGACATAGCATATGTAAGCACCTATTTAATTTAGGTTACACATGAGCACACATTTCAAGACCCCTCTATTGACTTGATCTTCATACTTGTGTGTGTGTACTTATATGTGAGCAAACCTTTCACATAACACATAAATGTCACACATGTTCATATATCAATGCACAAGTCTTTAGATGTGACAATATGAGCAATCTTTTTATATAACACAATAAGACACAATGCACATTCATATTTTATCACATCATATACTTAACTTCATAGCATATAAGTCATACTCATAAAATGCTCATAAAATTCTATGTATGTACTTTGAAGACAAACCTAGGAACTACCATATCAAGGCACACATGTGCAATGCATAGACAAGGATTCCATACCCTTTCCCATACTAGTGCACCTATCAAGTCATCCTAGTGAATGATACATCACACAACATCATAGAATAGATATCATAGCACAAAACTCATTTATTTCAAGACTTACAACATCTTACAGTAAGGTCTAGTCGTTATGCACCTATATTAGCTTTACATCACATACAACATTATAGGACTTCATCATAGGCAGCAATACACATAACCTTAACATATCCTTTTACATGCTCATGACATTAGCAACACAACCTAGATTTACAACTTGAGTAGAATACTAGGCACAAGTTACACATAAAGTGATCATCATAACCACAGACTCATATATTCATCAATTACCCTACAAGGTCATAGTCAACACATATATATTGACTACAAAGTAAACACCACCACCATAAGTGGATTATACCACACAATGCATGTAAAACTCCAAAAATGAATTAAGGTGATTAAAGCCTCAAATATGTCTAAAAAGGTTTAAAATATGTTTATTAAGTGTTTTATAGTATTATACTTTATTAGAGGTGATTTGGAAGTCAAACGTCAAGGGACGACCAAGACGTTCGACGACTAGTCACCAAATGGTCTTAAGTGTTTTTATGTGCTTATGTGTGTGTCATGGTCTCATGAGGTTCTTATATGAGTTATAATATTGTTTATAGGAAGTGTGTTATGTTTCATGAAGTTTGGAGGTCAAACGTTAAGAACGTCCAAGACGTTCGAAAGTTAGACTTTTAGACGTTCTAGTGTGTCCTTGTTTGTTAGCCTTGTTTTCATGTGTTGTTTTCAGTGGAAAGTCAGTGTAGTTGACCCTAGTGCCTTAATATACATGTTAAGGGTCAGAACGTCTGGGTATGACTCCCCGGGGACCACCCGAATTAAGGATTACCTTATTGTTATGCTATTATGTGGTATGGTCCACTTATGGTGGCGGTGTTTACCTTATTGTTATGCTATTATGTGTTGTGATCATGTCCTTGGAGGCAATTGTATCTTGAAAGTGTGGTTATGATGATCACACAATGTGAAGTATTAGGCCTAGTCTCCAATGCTAGTTTATGAACTATGTTATATTGATGATGCTTCCTCTACATTCAAACGTCTATGTTAGGTCTAGGTATGGTCTACATGTTTATGTTTGAATAATCTTGTGTAGTATGATCCCTACCTATGAACCTCTACTTGAATGTGTGGTCTTAAGCATGATTAGGAGTCTGAGATTCAAGTAATGAAGATGTCTTGTCCCCTATGTTATAATCTTGTTGTGTGTGATATATAGTTTATATTACTCTATATGATTTGTCTATGGTTTAAGGGACTTAAATGTGTATAGTGATATTTTTAAGGTGGATGACTTAATGTTATAATTTTTGCCTTTCTATGATCATGTTGACCAATGTACACACACTCACACCTCATGCATGCTTATCAAAGTAGTATAGGTTCATGGTGTCTAATGAAAGGATAATTCTCATATGCACTAATGTCTACTACTATGCATGTTAAGTATATGTTTATGAAGTATGATATGTATCCCTTAACAATGATGACTAGATAGGTGTACTAATATGGCCAAGGGTATGGGACCTTGTCTATGCATTGCACATGTGTACCTTGATAGGATAGTTCATAGGTTTTGTTTTATATGTACATGAATAGGAATTCATGAGTATGTTATTGTAAGACCCCCAAAATGAGTTAGGGTTTCTAGATACTAACATGTTTGTATTATGGTTATAAGGTCCTAAAATGGCTTATAATATGGTATAGAGTCAGTTTGTAAAGTTTAAGGGGATTTGGAAGTCAAACGTCGAGGGACGACCAAGACGTTCGACGATTAGTCACCTATGTGACTCATATGTCTATGCGTGCTTATATTTGTATTAAATGAGATTATCAAGTCTTAAAATGAGTTATATTGATGTTTAATGGTAGTATATGGATTTTCGTAAAGTTTGGAGGTCAAACGTCCAATAACGTCCAAGATGTTAGAAAGATAGCCTTGAGACATGCATGTGTATGTCTTGATGGGGCCTAGCCTGATTGGACGTGTTATGTGTATTTGTTTTGGGTGAAACTGATGTGGTAGGTCTAAAACTTGTTAAGGTTTGTGTTTACATTGGAAACATCCGGATACGACTTTTAAATGGCCCAACAAAAGGGCCCACATAAAGGACACAAGGCTGTCGAGACAATGCCTTGGCAGTGTCAATCGACTAAACCAAAATGACGCCCTATTGATTGACCAGCCCGTTGGTGGTGTATCGGCAATCTACACTTATCTTGGGCAAGGATAAACCAAACAACAGGCCAAGTTCCAATCGAATGAAGCCATAGACGGCCCATCGATGGACCTACCAGACTTTGTTGGTGATCCGTCGATGGTGGCCTGCTACTGGTGCCTGCGCACTGCCCACTTAAGGGGTGAATGGGAAATTCACCCCACGTCCTAACCTGAATCTAATTGATTTATTTACCTATTTTTGGGTGTACATAAGTGATCTAAAAAGTGACCAACCCATTCCCAATCCCATTCACACAAATTCAACCTTCCCTCCAAAACCAATTCTCTGTAGAAACCTCCATTGTTGGAGAAGCTAAAGAACAACTTGGAGCTTGGATTTACATGGGTTATCAATCAAGTATTAGGGATTTTAAACTATAAAAAGGCATGGTAATCCTTCACCTCCAAGTAACCTTTCACTTTGAGAGTTAATCTCAAGTTTTCAAAGAAGGTTTCATGATCAAATCTCTTTTTCTTCAATCTAGCCATGAGTTCTTTCTAAAAACGTTTTAAATTGTTAAATAATTATGAATTTATTTTAATGTATTGGGTTTGAGCTTTAATCCAATTGCATGATGAACCCATGTTCCTTCCCTAAATTGATTTAGTCCTTGCATGGGCTTTGTGATCATGGCTTGTTAATGGTAGATTTGTGAATCTCTTACGTTGAATTTCATATATTTACTGTTATTTACGTTAATTGATTATGAGTTGATAATGAAGGATCCATGAGTATCAATGTATAAATATTTGAGTATTACTAGACTATGTTTCTATCTGTTACAGTGATTTCAATTTTTAAACAATTGTGTAGGATTTCAATTATGCAAGAATCATTGTAGCTACTGCCTTAAGTAAACATTATGGATGAATTTTGGGGTATAAACCCTTGATGATCAAATTAAATAAAGGCTTACATGAATTGATCTAGGCTCTTCTAGTCTATGAAGTGAAAAGGCTATCTATGTGCTGTCATCTCAAATTATGGTTAGATGAAGCATGATTTCTTCTTAGTAAATATCTATTGATCTACTGCCTAGCATTTATTATATGGCTAATATATCATTGATGATCAATACTTTGAGAAATTGGTAAGATAGCCTACTCCCTCTACTCACTATTGAATTGATAGTCTAATGCCTCTGTTAGTGTCATGATCTTGTAGGGATTTAAGTATGATTTCGATATGCAAGTGTATAATTTAGCCACTGCCCTAGGTTGATAAGATTAATGAAATATGATTTATAATCCATGCAAGTGAAATTGGTTAATGGTCTATGTTCTTCTACCTTCTAGTATGTTAATGTGTTGTACTAGTTGTAGCATAACCTAGTAGTAGCTTATACTTGACTTCATATATGATTATGGTACTTTAGCTACTTCCCTATACTAGAATTATCGATGAAAGAGTAGTAATGGTCAATGATGCCAAAGGCTAAAGGATTGGTAAGAATTGCTCTACTCATCTATTTCTCTACTTCCTGTAGTATTGTTAATGGATGAAGCCTTGTATGGCATTGTGTTGTATGGTCAACTTATGGTGGTGGTGTTTACTTTATTTTCATTATATATGTGTTGACCATGACCTTGTAGGCAAATTCATGAATATATGAATGAGTGGTTATGATGATCACTTTATGTGTAACTTGTGCCTAGTCTTCTATTTTAGTTGTGAATCTAGGTTATGTTACTATTGTTATGAGCATGAAAAGGGTTGTGTAAGATCATGTTTAGGTGCTGCCATTGATGAAGTGTTAAGGATTGATGACCCCTACCCATGTACCCCTATGTGAATGTGTGAATAGCTAATGTTAGGAGTCTTAAAGCATAATGTGAAGTTGACTTGTCTCCTATGCTAAATTGTGTTGTGTGGTCTATTCTTGAAAGTGTAATATGGTCTTAAGAGGGTGGCTGCCTCAATCTATTGTTGATGGCCATTATGTGATCATGTTTACCAATGTACACACACACTCACACTTCATGCATGCTTAAAATAGTAAAGATTCATGGTGTCTAAATGAAAGGGAAATTATCATATGCACTAATGTCTACTACAATGAATTTAAAGTATATTTATGTGAAGTATGTTATGTATTCCTTAACTAGGATTACTTGATAGGTGTACTAGTATGGGCAAGGGTATGGGACCTTGTCTATGTAACACTCCGGAAATTTCATGACTTAGACTAGAGCTTAATCTATTAAATAATGTTTAAAAATGATGTTTACAGACCTATATTAATGTAATAAAGTCATTTGGAAAACTTAGAGCCAAAGCGACAAAGAAAGACGTTGACGTCCGGAAACTAGCTAATTCAAACTTGTTGACGTCCCTATGTTTGGTGAAGGTTTAGAGGTATCAAATGGAGTCCAAATCATGTAAAGAGACCTTGTATAGGTAGTATGTGGTACAAAGGGTCCAAACGTCCATTATCGACACCCCAAAGACCACCCGAAGGGTCCTTGGGGAGGACCCAAACATGGGTGGCCAGAATGTCTGGCAGCCTACGAGCAGGCAGATTTGGAGGGATGGTGCGCGACAAACAAAGAACACGCAGTGTTTTGCCTCAATATTTGAAAGGAAGCCTCGCGACGCAAGGCTGACACACACCTCACTGCCTCAACTCAAAATTTAATAAAAATGACGGGATTTTGCCCCGCGACGCGCAGCTATTTCCCAGAATCGTTAAAGTCATATTTTTGGTAATTTAACTTATTAAAAAGACCCATTTAAGTGGAGGGTATTTTGGGTAATTCATAGGACGATTATATATGGATGTTAGGTCAGTTTTAGACTACTTTTACCCGTCCCAAATCAGATCAAACGAAATTTCTTTCATCTCTCTCAAGAACGCTCTCTTTTCCAAAGTCCATTGAAAAACAAGAAGAGCTTAAGGAAGAAGACGAAGACTTCAAGCTTTTCATCCAGTTTTTCGTGGATTATTCATCTATAAGGTATCGGTTTTTCACTCTTGGGATTCCTTTCCCCAAGACGTCCTTTCAAAATAAGTTTTCAAGAACTTCAAATACTAGGGTTTTTACTCTACAAAACGGATTTTCTTCCTAACCCTAGATTTACAATTTTCAATGAAAAGTAAGTGATTTCTATGGTCGATTTCACATGGATTGATGAGTATGTGGATATTTATGTTTGAATTTCGTGTGAAGTATGTTCTTAGCTAGATATGGTTTCGTATGGTTGTTTTTCTACTACTTGATGACACATAAACGTAGGGATTGAAATTAAGACTAGAATGAAACCTTAAATGACCCGTTCCTTTATCCTTCATTATGCATTGCTCTTGTATATGACTTGAAGAGTTGTTCTTGATTATGTTATTTAGTATTTCACTATATTATGGTTATGAATGTTATAAGTAGAACGTAAGTTCTTGAATAAGGTTATTGGAAGCAAGAGGCAAGTCTTCTAAGTTGTGATTATGGTAGCCTATTAATCATGATGCTATGTTTTGAAAGTATGTATGATGTTGCTATGTGTATATGTTGGTCTATGAACATGTTACTTGTGAGATCATAATAAGAACATGATGAATGCAAGTTACGATATTCTCTTGTATACTTTACACAAGATGACCATGTTATGTAAATCTCACAAACGAAAGGTTAGAATGAAAGGAAATTGTCATCTAATCTTAAAGAGCTTATGATCATGTTTATAAAAGGATTAATCTCCTATGACCTATGATAAGTTTATGATAAAAGTCAACTTAAAGGTTATTCAAGGAAGGGACTTAAGCTAAACACCGATGAACTAGATATGAGAGGTGTACCTTCCGTAGTTGGAAGGTAGGTTCACAATGACTCTCATGATATTGAGTCTACCATGTGATATGGAACTATGGGTCTCTAATACATCTCCTAGTTCTTGAGCTATGTTTCCACCATAGGATACTAGCTAGTGGATCCACCTAGAAAGCTATATCATGTTTGGTTCTACTTTGGCTGGTAGACCACCTTCTTTCGATGTGGGGTTTTATGACATCGGATTCCATGTTTAGCTCACATGGTCTATGTCGGTTAAGGTGAATTTTCTCTCATGTAAAATGAAAAACAAGTAAATGAATGTTGACTAAGGTGACTTGAGGAGTCTACTTAGTATAGGTAGGGGTATATGACTCTACATAGACATTGCACAAGTTGACTATAAAAGATGTCCTAGGAGATTGTTATTATGTAATATGATAACATGAAAGATATATGTTTATGATACATGATGTTACTCTTATATGAATGTTGGTCATTATGATGAATATGTTATTGGGTTATATTGCTATATGAAGTGATGATTGTTTATGTTACAAAGTTATATGAAGCAAATCTTTACTCATGGTCTCCTATCTTATCTACTTGGTTGTGTGGGGTTATGGGGCTTCACATGACCATTGCACTTGTAGGTTGGGGATGAGATCATTGGTAAGTGTTTTGTGTGTTATGTTCTATGATCCTTTGAATATGTAATGTTAACATGAATCTATGATGATATGTCTTTGATTAAGATCATGCTTTAAGTTGATGGAATCCTTAACTTGTATATGTTATATGGTATGTGCATTGAAGAATTTCATATGACTTAGCATGCTTTCTAAATAGAATGATAAATGATCCTTTTTTATGCATGTCCTTAAGTTTTATGTGCATATACCCATACTTAGTACATGTGGCGTACTAACCCCAGTACTTTATATTACTACAAATGTAGGTTTCGGCCATGTGTAGGTGCTTCTATTGATGAAGTGTTAAGGATTTATGACCCCTACCCATGTACCCCTATGTGAATGTGTGAATAGCTAATGTTAGGAGTCTTAAAGTATAATGTGAAGTTGACTTGTCTCCTATGCTAAATTGTGTTGTGTGGTCTATGCTTGAAAGTGTAATATGGTCTTAAGAGGGTGGCTGCCTCAATCTGTTGTTGATGGCCATTATGTGATCATGTTGACCAATGTACACACACACTCACACTTCATGCATGCTTCAAAGTAGTAAAGATTCACGGTGTCTAACTGAAAGGGAAATTCTCATCTAATGTCTACTACTATTCATGTTAAATATATGTATGTGAAGGATGTTATGCATTCCTTAACTAGGATGACTTGATAGGTGTACTAGAACTGGCAAGGGTATGGGACCTTGTCTATACATTGCACATGTGTACCTTGAAAGGATAGTTCCTAGGTTTGGTTTCTATGTATATGAAAATGAATGAATGGGCATGTTATGAATATAACTTATATGATATGATGAAGTATAAATGTGCATAGAGTCTTAGTGGGTTTATATGAAAGGATTGCTCATATAGTTATACCGATAGGCTTATGCATTGATATACCGACACGTGTGATATTTATGTGTTATGTGAAAGGTTTGATCACATATATGTACACACACATGAATGATGATCTAGTAAATAGAGGGGCCTTGAGAGGGATGCCCAAGATTACTGTAAAACTAGATAGGTTCTTGCATATTCTATAAGCATATGAGGGATGAATATTCTAAGCCTATGTTTTATGAAAAATGTAATAAAGGCTTTTCAATAAAAGGGAACTTAGCTTAGCACCGAGTGAACTTGACATTGAGAGGTGTTGACTTCCCTTGGAGGAAGATTCACCATTTGTCCCTTATATAGTGTTGACTTCCCTTAGAGGAATACTCACCTATGGACCCACATGAGGTGGTGACTTCCCTTTAAGGAAGGTTCACCCATGTTTTCTCATGAGAGGAGGCCCCAATGGACCAATGGCATGTAGAGGGATTATACCTATCTCTTAGTTTCATAAACTATGTTTGCCACATAGGATCTAGCAAAGTGAATTCACTTAGGATGCTAGGATGTATGTTAATGTTTTACCTTGGCTAGGTAGGAACACCTTACCTTGGTGTAAGGCTCTACAACACTAAATTCCATTTTTAGAACCCATAGTCTTAGTGTCGGTTAAGGCTATAGTTTCCCTAAAGTAAAATGGACAATGGAAGTAAATAACTAGGATCCTAACTAGGATGCCTTAAGGGAGGTTACTTAGGATAGGTCGAAGTAATGAACCCATCTAGACATTACACAAGTAGCTCCTTAGGAAGTTCTAAAGAGGTGACCTAATGTATATGATTATGCTCATGTCTTTATGCATGACATTGTAGTATCTATCTACTTGTTATGAAGATGTGCATGGTATGAATCTATATGATGTGATCTTATCATTGTAGTTCTATGATGATTTGTGTTGACTTATGTAGGTTGTATGTATGTTTTCTTTGTGACCTTAAAGTGATGCATTGCATCAAGTATCACTAAAGTGTTACTTGGGAGGTTGATGAGTTAAAAGAAAAGGATTCACTGTAAAGAAGAAAGGGCTCACTATAAAGTGACCTCAAATATGGCTTAAATTCTATAACTGATTTTATGAAATGTTTGGCCTTTGAATATTTTTATATGAAGTATGTGAATGAAATAAATTCTATTGTACAAAGGTTTTATGGAGATTTACTGAAAATGGCATGAAGTATGATTTCAAGAAAATTTCCCTTTTAAATGCATGTTTTTGCATGGTTGCCATACTTAGTGCATTCTTGTACTAACTCCATTCTTCTCTACTTTTTACAAAAAGTGTAGCTTATGGATGCTTAAAGGATTTCTATGTGATTGAGGAGCTCGACGGAGATATTATACGAGGAAATAAAACCTCCAACACAGGTTATCAAGATAGGACTAACTAAAGATATGATTATACCCGAGGACATCGGACAACAGGAAGAGATACCCAAAATAGAGATACCAAGTTTTTATGCTAAAAAAAGAATAATTGGTATATCAACTATTATTCAAGAATTAGCTATGGATAGTAAGAAACATACTAGTAGAAAGTTAAGAAAAATAAGAACAAAATTAAATAAATTATATCCGAAATATAAACAACTCAATATCACAAAAACTGATAACGTAAAATTAGATCAATTAATAGATGACATATCTAAAATAGAATATAAATATATTCAATATTTAAAAATACAATGAATAATGAGAATAACGAATATAATGAAAAACTTACTGAAATAATTATAGCGAAAAGACAAGAATTAGTATATAGGCAAAATAGACTTAATAATAACATATTCGCACGAATTTGTAAAAAATATATAATAGCACAGAGAAAAACTATTTTTTATCTGGAAATACAAATAGAAAGTTTAGAATATAAACTTCAACACAATCTATAAATGAATAAGGAAGAATACGCGATAGATGAAAAAACATATGAAAACTATGATGGATTAAAAATAAAAAAAATATTTTCTAATCTAGGAAGAAGATATAAGAAAATAGGTGGCAATCTAAATTTAATGTTAGAAAAAGAAACGGTAAAACTAGAAGATATTTTAACTGCTATGATAAGAGTAACAAAAGAAAATAAAGAAATAAATAGAAAAACGGAAATCAAAAAAATAAAGCGACAAGAAAAAAGGGAAGTACAACAATTAGAAGAAGTAAAAAATACTAAAATAATAGAGCTAGAAAAAGAGCTAGCAATATTAAAGGAAATGTATGAAATTAAACAAAAAGAAAAAGAACAAAAAACAAAATTAGCAAATGAGATAATTAAATTCAAAGAAAAATTGCAATTAGAAGACGAATTAGAAAAAGAAGAAAATAGCCAAGATAATCTACCCGAAATAAGAATTGATGAAATAAACAACGATGATCTAGAACAACATTCGGAAACAAGCGAAACATATACGAAAATTTTAGCAAATATAGATAATGCAAGGAATTTAGAAATAAATACAGGAAGCGTAGACATGGATGAAAAACCTAGCACATCGGGAGTAAAAACCCCAAAAAATAGAAATTCGAAATATTATAATGAAAACTATGGACACTATGATAGAGAGAAAATTATATGGGATAAAAGATTAAATAAAAAATGGACACCTAAACCAATAACTGAACAACATAATTTTCTAGATTTAGACTGTGTATCAGATATAAATAAAACAATCCAATTATGGATAGGATATATATCAAAACAGTTAATAGATAACAAAATAGTAATAACAGAGACACCAGGATACATAGAAAGAACACTTATAGGAACAGTAAAATTATGGTTACAAAATTTATCAGATGAAAGTTTAAAAACCTTAAGAAGTAATAAAAAATCTAGTGGAGAATTAGCCACTACAACTATGGAAATATTATATAAATATGAAGTAGCGATAAGAAATGAATTTAGTAGTATGACAACAGAGAGTAGAAGAACAAAATAAAGAAAAAATCATAAATCGGAATCTAATGACAAAATTAGCAATATGTAATATGTGTTACATAAATGAATATACATGTGCATTTAGAGAATATTATTATAAAGGAACATATAGCATAGAAGAAAGTAAAGAAATAAGAAAATTATATTTTACAAAATTACCAGAACCTTTTAATTCAAAAGTAATAAAAAGTTGGAACGAAGCAGAATTAACAGATACCTTAGGAGCCAGAATAAAATTCTTGCAACGATGGTTTATGGAATTATGTGAAAAACATAAAGAAGAAATAAAAATGGAAAAAATATTAGTAAAAAACTTGGCATGTTGCAAAAATAAAACAGCACCTCAATTTGGTTGTACGGATAGGTATTATAAGAATAAGAATAATAAAAAAATACAGATCAAAATATAAATATAAAAAACCGAGAAAAAGATACTATGTAAGAAACTACAAAACCAAAAGACCATATAGACCAAAAAGAAAACCAACAGAATGTACTTGTTATAATTGTGGAAACTTAGGACATATAGCTAGAGACTGTAAACTACCTAAAAATCCAAAGAAAAAACAAATATCAGAAATAATAATAAACGATGAAAAATATACGCAAATAGAGTACGTAGATTATGAATTAGAAAGTGAAGATATCATATATGAAATATCAGAAAATGAAATGGATAATGATATAGAGATGGAATCAGATAATGAATTCTACAATACAACAAATGACTGAAACAGATATAAAAATAATAAATAAAGAAGAACATCAAGACGAAGAATCTTTAGAACAAAAAATAATATTTGATAATAATATATTTGAACAAATAAAAGGAAAAGAATTAGATCTAAGCATAGAAAAAATATTCGAAATACCAACAATAAGAAACTGGTTTGAACGACAAAAAGAAGAATATTATGTAGTAAGTCAAAGAGAACATATCATATATTGCAAATACACTAAAGGAAAGGCCAAAATACCAATAATAAACAAACGAATAATAAATAAAGAAACACAAGACATTAAGGCTAAAAATCCAATTAAATTTGTACATTTAGGAGGAACAGAAATATTAATAAGGAATAGATACACCCATAGAAATATACTTAGCGGATGATAGAATCATACAACCCATAGAAAAAAGTATAATAAGTGCAGTAAAAGGTAACCTCATATATCAAAATTTTAAATTTATAATAAGTGCTAACTACTCAGTAGCAATAAATGACAGGAACATAGATAAATCACTAGTATTATATTGGAAAATGTCGGGAATAGAACTAGCCCCGGGGAGTAAAATATTTACAGCTAGATGTAAAAACTTATATGTTTTAACAACAAAACACAAAATAACAGCTAAAAATAAAATAGATAAAATAAAAATAGAAGACCCTTTTGAAAGAATAGTCACAGTCATAGATAAAAATGATTATACTTATAATGAGATTGATATAGAAGAAGACTTAGAAATAGTAAAAGAAAGATTAAGCACATCAAAAACAATAAACTGTGAAATAACACAAATATCATAAAAAATGAGTACCTCAAGAAAAATAGATAAAACTCCACAAAAATTAATGGAAGATGAAATAAAACCACATCATTATTACATAATGGGAATAATGGAACAACGAAAATACTTAATATTAATAGATACAGGACGAGAAGAAAACTATATTATAAGAGAATTAGTAACGGAAGATGAAATAATAACTACTGGGCAATCATGCCCAGAACTTCCAAAAGCATTAATGTATACCGAAGAAACTACAGAAAAGGAAATAATCATTGGAGGAGTACCAATAGTAATAAAATTTAAAATATACCAAGGAGATGAAAATATTATTTTAGGAATAAAATGGTTAGAACAAGTAAAACCATATAATCTAGAAGACAAACAATTGATAATAAATTATAAAAATAAAAGAGTAATAATAAAAAGAACTTTGGTAGGATAAAAATATGAAAATACATATACTTGCGAAGATAATAATAGAGGGATGTTACAACAGATATTATACACCAATGATAGATATGGGAGCAGAAGCTAATATATGTAAATACAATTGTTACCAGAAGAGAAATGGGAAAAATTAAAAACACCAATAGTAGTAACAGGATTTAATAATGAAGGAAGCATGATCACATACAAGGCAAAAAATATAAAAATACAAATATGGGATAAGATATTAACTATACAAGAAATATATAACTTTGAATTAACCACAAAAGATATGCTATTAGGAATGCCATTTTTAGAAAAATTATATCCACATATAATAACAAAAACACACTGGTGGTTCACAACACCATGTAAACAAAAAATAGGAGCAAAAAGAGTAAATAACAAAAAACGAAAAACAACGGAATGGATAAAAGGTAGTGAGAAAATTACACAAAAATTAGAAAACATAAAGAAGAAGGCCCTAAAATAGAATTAATCATATTCTCTATAGATGAAGTAAAAATAATCCAAGAAAAGTAAGAATTATTATATAGTGAAGATCCTTTGCAAGGATGGGAAAAACACAAAACAAAAGTAAAAATTGAGCTAATTGATAATAATAGTATAATAACCTAAAAACCATTAAAATATAATTTTAATAATTTAACCGAATTTAAGATACATATAAATGAATTACTAGAAAAATGATATATACAAGAAAGCAATAGTAAGCATACAAGCCCGGCATTTATTGTAAATAAATATAGTGAACAAAAAATAGGAAAAAGTAGAATGGTTATTGATTATAGAAATTTAAATGCAAAAACTAAAACATATAATTACCCAATACCAAATAAAATATTAAAGATAAGACAAATACAAGGATATAATTACTTTAGTAAATTTGACTGTAAATCAGGATTTTACCACTTAAAGTTAGAAGAAGAATCTAAAAAACTTACAGCATTCACCGTACCACAAGGATTTTATGAATGGAATGTATTACCATTTGGATATAAAAATGCACCAGGTAGATATCAACACTTTATGGATAACTATTTTAAACAATTAGAAAATTGTGTAGTATATATTGATGATATATTACTATATTCTAAAACCCAAGATACATAAGAGTATTAGATAAATTTATACATATAATAGAATATTCAGGTATAAGCCTAAGTAAAAAGAAAGCAGACATAATGAAAAAACAAATAGAATTCTTAGGAATACAAATAGATAAAAATGGAATAAAAATTCAAACACATGTAGTACAAAAAATAATCAACTCGAACGAACAACTAGGCACAAAAAAGAAATTACAATCATTTTTAGGACTAGTTAATCAAGTAAGAGAATACATACCAAAATTAGCAGAAAATTTAAAGCCATTACAACAAAAATTAAAGAAAGACATAGAATATCAGTTTGATAAAAAAGTCCAAGCACAAATACAAAAGATAAAATTATTATGTAAGAACCTACCTAAACTATATTTTTCCAGATGAAAATAAAAAATTTAGTTATATAATAGATGATGCTAGTGAAAAAAGCTATGGAGGAGTCTTAAAATATAGATATGATGAAATAATATAGAACACCATTGTAGATATTATTCAGGAACATTTACAAATACGAAAATAAAATGGAAATAAATAGGAAAGAATTATATTCAGTATATAAATGTTTATTAGCATTTGAACCATATATTGTATATAACAAATTAATAAGAACAGATAATACACAAGTAAAATGGTGGCTAACAAGAAAAATACAAGATTCAGTAACAATAAAAGAAATAAGGAGATTGGTATTAAATATATTAAATTTTACATTTACAATTGATGTAATAAAAACTGATAAAAATGTTATTGCAGATTACTTATCACGACAAAGCTACTCATACTGAGACTGAAGAAGAAGATACAATTGAAAAGGTACTCAAAGCCATTACTACACTTTGTACAAAAGTGGATAGTATGGATAACGAGATACAAAAGATAAAGACTAATGAAGATAATCTGAAGTCTAAAGCTAGTATAAGTCAGCAGCATGACTATAAAAATGCGGAGATACGTCGACCGGAAGACGGAAAAAATCCAGAGTTAAAAGGAGACGATGGGAAACTCCTTAAAACCCATAACATTTGTTTAAATACAGCTGCAGGTACGAGAAAAAGAGTTAGTGAAAAGAGATGAAGCTGAAAGTCGAAAGAGGAAGATGAAAATCGAAGACAGGAAGCTGAAGAACTTACGAGCTGAGCTAAAAAACGGAAGAGTTGAGTTGAATATTCTCTTCTCCAGAACTCTATTTTCTCGACGAGATGAAGAGCTGATGCTAAAAAACTCGGTATTGAAGAACTAAAGATTGAAGAGCTGAAGGACGGAAGCTGAAGAATTGATTTCGTCAAGTAAGTATGAATTTACACTTACTTTAGAAACTGAAATAGCAGTGTCAAGTAGTATTGTGAGAAGTGTGCGTTAAGGTGGTAGGGAAGAATGTTGGAGGAATAATACCTATATGGGATGAGAGTAATTAGAGATTGTGGAGGTAAGATAAGTGAGTGTATGTTAGCAGCTCAGTTTAGACACACTGGAAATGGAATGGATGTTCTGGGGATTTCTGGGAGGAGTTTATGGTCTATGGGAGGGGTCTAGGATAATTTTTGGGAACAACTCTAGATCTTTATCTGTCTCATTTAATCTTAGGAATCTTATACTCGAAGGAGATGGTTAAAAAATCACAGGCCACAAAATATTGGACAAAAAATCCTTATTTTTTCATGACCGAGGAATTAGTGTGGATCCAATCTTGTGGACCAACGGCAACCTTCGAATTGAAAGATGATGAGACCGCTCTCTACCCTTGTCCACTTAAATACTGGACTTAGTTCACTTGGGCTAGGGCTAGGGCTTGACTTATTACACAAGACACAAGTCCCTAAACATTAGAGCTAATCCCTCTGAAATTTTATATAGCCATCACTAAAACATGAAATCTATAATTTACATAACTAGATACAATGCCACTAGTTATCTATGTTTCAGGTAATTAGCTACAAATACCAACAGTTATTGAATTAGGTGAATTCTTATTCCTTACAAGAATACATAAAATCCTTGAAAAATAAAATAAGACATACTTTTGCTTTTTTGGAATCTATAAATATGGCTACCATATATCCTTTCGTTGATTTTCAATACAATGCGACCCTCTATTTTAGAAAAATCTTAAGTGATTTAGTTAGCATAATTGTACTTGAAATTTTCTGTTTTTGCATTGTGTGGTGGTGGTATGGCCCCACACTATCCCTATGGTGAGTCAATTTCATTGTTATTTGACCTCAGATGTATTACTGATGGACATAGGAAACGGTAATAGGACTTGTATCAGAATTCTGAATGTGGTTGTGAGCTTATGTGTTAGAATCAAAAAATGATTTTTTTCCGACTTTGCAGATTTGTTGATTTCCTTATGAACTTTCATATTATTAGGATTTTAACTATTTAGTATGAAAAGCCTATAATAGCACTGAAAATTAAAGAGAGGAAGCTAAAGAACTGATGAGCTGAGCTAAAAAATGGAAGAGTTGAGTTGAAAATTCTCTTCTCCAGAACTCGATTTTCTCGACCAGATGAAGAGCTGATGCTAAAGAACTGGGGATCGAAGAACTAAAGATCGAATAGTTTAAGGACGGAAGCTGAAGAATTAATTTTGTCAAGTAAGTACCAATTTCGTACACCCGAGATTCCTTTTTACTCTCTACAAATAATCTATTACTAAAGACAATAAATTGATTGATTTTTTGTTTTGTGTTTAGAAGTAATTATAGCTGAAATTCCAAAGTGGGGGAAGAAAGGGCCAAAAATCTGAAACTGAAAGTTAGACCTAGGAATATTGAGCAGACGAGATTTTTTTCTTTAGAGATATCGTTTGGTGTGGACAGTATTGTACTCTAGTCTTAGCGTTGGGCAGAGGCTGAGTACATTTGGGCCATAGAACTGTAACACTCCAAAAAGTCAAGACCTAATCTAGAGCCTCACAAGTTGATATAAGGTTAAAAGTACTATTTTAAGACCTAACATAATGTTTATAAGTCATCTAGGAAGTCTTAGAGTCATGACGTCAAGAAACGTCCATGACGTCCGGAAGCTAGTCAAATTTCACTAGTGTGACGTCCTTAGGTTTCGGGAAGGTTTGAGGTGTTGTATGAGGTCTAAAACTTGTAAAATGACTTTGGATAGGTAAAAACATATATATAGAGCAAAAACATCCAGGTCCGACATCCCAAGGGTCGCCTTAGTGGCCCATGAAAGGACCCCAAACTTGGTTTGGTAAGCTGCCAAAGCAGCAGCCAAGTTGTGCATGGCAGAAATAAGTCCGCATCGCGGACTTTGATGGATTTTGGTCAAAGCTCAAGTCTGCATCGCGAGCAGGTAGCGTACTCCACTGTCTCAAAAATAAATTTAGAAAATCATGTGGGAGGAGCTCCGCGTCGCAGAGTTGTTTCCCGACGAAAATCTGAAAATTAGAATTCAAGTTTGACTTCATTAACGAGTCATCTTAAGTGAGGGGTATTTTGTGTATTTCATGGGAGGTCTATATATTGATTTTAAATCAGTTTTTCCTCACATTCACTCACTCAAATCAAATCTCCAAATCAAAACCCAAAAGCTCTCACCTCTCTCTAGCTTCTTTCTCTATTCAACCTCCATTGAAGGAAGAACAAAGCTTGAAGAGGAAGACAAATTTCTGTAGTATTTCACTTCAATTTTATGGATTAATCTTTATTAAGGTATGGGTTCTTCACTCTTGGGATTCCTTTCACCAAGAGTCCTTTCAAAGTTGATTTCTAAATCACCCAATTCCATGGGGTTTTCCAATTCTAATGGGTTTTCTTCCAAACTTCGAATTGATGATAAATTGTGATTTCCTATGAATAATTAAGTGTATATTGTTGGTTAATTGATTTCATTTGATGAAATTTCAAGTAGATCATATCCCTTTCCCCAAATTCCCCAAATCTTGAATCTTGCTTATAATTTGATGGGAATTGAAGAATGTATTGGTTGTTAAACTAGTTTTATCTATTCTAATTCATTCATGGACTGCCTAGGGTTATGTATTGTTAGTATTGGATTGATTTCATGAAGAATTCATGATGAATTCTATTCCCCTAGCCGTAGGTTATTAATTGAAGTTAATTTAGATAGTGATGATGAAATTGACCTAGCTATTGTGTTAATTACTATTGTGTGATTGTATTACACCCATTGTTAGGTTTAATTGGATAGTTTATGGTCAAACCATGGATGATGGCATGTGAAGGAGATTGGTTAAGTTTTTATGATCCTAACCATTACTTCAATTATGATCACTTGTGTTTAGTGATGAAGTTACATTGAAGTATACCTTATGATGAGATTGATAGGGTTGGTATTATGTTGAATTGCAATGTCTTGACTATAGTTTGTGAGTTGTTGTCAAATATGTAAATGTTATAAGGATGGTGATAACATTCCAATGTGTCTTATTATGATGTGACTATGTAAAGGTGCTAACATCACATTTATGAATTGTAATGAAAGAAAATACTCATGCAATTCTTATTGAGCTATGATAATGATGATTATATAAGGGATAGACCCTATGACCTAAACTAAGTTAGGATCATTATTAAAGGCATCAAAGATATTTCAAAAGGGACTCTAGATTAGCACCGAGTGAACTTGTAGATTAGGGGTGGCGCCTTCTTAAGGAGGGAAGGTAGGGTTCACCATAGTCCTCATGGGGTGGATAGCCTCAAAGTCCAAAAAGGGCATCGATTGATGTTTCAATGACAGGCACCAAGCTACATAAACTATGTTGTCACCATAGGACTACTAGCTAGTGGATCCACCAAGACGCTATGTTCATGTTTTGTCCTACCTTGGTCGGTAGACCACTTTCCATCGGTGTAATGTTTTACAATACTGGATTCGACACTTAGCTCTTGTGGTACATGTCGGTTAATGCATGTTTTCTCGAAAGTAAAATGAAGTAATGGAGTAAACACTAACTAGAGTGAATTAAGAGGTTTGACATAGCCTGGGTAGGGGTATAGGACTCTACCTATGTCTCTAAGCATGCCTAAATGATCCTTAAGACTACTTATAATGATACACATACACACTTACAATACACCAAACACATGAACATATAAGATATGACATTCTCATTACTAAGGCTATCAAAAGACTTATTTAAGTACTCCTAGAAGAGAACGCCCATACACTCTCTTCAAGGTTACCTAAATAATCCTTAAGACTACCTAAATTTAGATCATGCCTATAGAATCAACCAACTTCCCTTACTAGAGTCATTCTTAAGACTTCCCTCAATAAGACATGAAGATATCATCCCTTATGCCTTCTTCACACTTCAACTAAGGAATCCTTAAGTCACTTTAGATTAGGTACTCATTCATTTACATGATTTCTAACATAAGTCATTATTTCATTAGATCATTAAGAGACATTCATCAGATAAAGGACATTCAAGTAATGGTCAGAAGATCTAGGGACTCTCACTAACATCTTCAAAGCCTATTATGAAATGTCTAGATAGCGTCCCATACCATTACCTAAACTTAATATAACTTCTCTAATGCTAATAGGTATCCCACATGATGAGAACAGGCAATAACCGACATATACAATGGTAGAAAAATATGGAATCCAAAGTTGTAACATACTCCGATGGAGGGTGTTCTACTTGCCAATGGTAGAACTTGGACACATCCCATGTGGGCACATGGTTAAGGAATATGAAGGGATTACTTTGTATTCTAGCCTCATCATTTAACTAGAACTACTTCCCTTGCCATATTCACTCGGTGCTAGCCTTTGTTCTCATGAAGTAATTCACATTAAACGTTCATACAAAGGGATTCCATATCATGTTCATCACTCAATTACATTTACCCTACCAAAGAGGTCCACTAGGTCTGCCTTACAATTGCGACAAGAAGCTCCTAATGACTTTCGTAAGGATTGATATGATGACGGTCCAGCCAACCAACCTTAAGTCCATCATTCATTACAAGAAGGATACCATTATAGCTTTCTACTTCAAGTTTCATAACCTTACCACTAGGTTCAAGGTTTCACATAAATGACCCTCTTAACATCATTCAAGGTCTCATTTCATTCATACATACAATACTAAGAGGATTTAGCATCCTAAGTCAAGCCATCTCATATCTAGCGTAATTAAGGGTTGTCTAGTTAAGGTATGAAGGGGGCAAAGGAATGGTCACTTCATCTCTTACTTAGATAAGTCTTAATAATGATTCTAGTTAAGTAAATTGATTGATTATGTAGACATGATCCAAACTTAGGTAAGTCTTAAAGATTACTTAGGTAATCTTGAATAGGTCGATTATGGACATTCTCTTCTTGAGTTACTTGAGTAGGTCTTTTGATAACGTTTGAAAGGAGAATGTCATGACTTATGTATGCTATTGTATTAAGTGAGAATGATTCTATCTTAGGTAGTCTATAGAATCCCTTGAGTGTGTGTGAAAGGGATTGTATGGAGGTCGCTTCACAACTCACTCAAGTAAACCTTAGAATCACCTTTGGTAGGAGGATATCATGTTCGTGTGCTTGATGTATTGTAATGGATGTATCTCATTCTAAGTAGTCTTGAAGATCATTTAGGCATGCTTAAGAGGGTGTATGGGCGGTCTCTCTTTGTGTTGCTTAAGTGAGTCTTCGGATAGCTTTTAGTGAGGGAATTTCATGTTAATTAGTGTCTAAGTTGACATTAAGGAACTTCACTATAACAGTGAAGGAGTTCACGGTACATTGAAGTAATTCACTGGAAAGTGTTCTTAAAAATGTGAATAAGTGCTTAGATGATTCATCATGTGTTCTTAAGATGTTAAATGTTATTCTTATCCTTATAATATGATGTTATAATCAAAATTCATGAAAATCATGCTATTGACTAAATGTCCCTTTTTCATGTTTTTTGTATGGCTTCCATACTTAGTGCATCTAATGTGCTAACCCCTTCTTTTCCCTTTTTGACTAAAGTGTAGGGAATTGGAAGTCTTGATATGCCATGGAGGATAGATAGGTTTCTAAGGGTTGAAGATGAAGTATTTGTGAGTCCTCATCGATTCGAAGACAATATCCACATGTTCCTTTATGTCTTAGTCTTTATTTTATGTCTTGTATGGGCTTAGACCCAAGTGTTGTATACTCCAAAGTTTAGATTGTTCAATGGGATATTGTAAAGGTTTAATATTTTAATAAAAGTGTTCTGTTTGCGTATTGATTACGAAAGAGTTCTTCGTGTGTGAAGAATGTTTTAAATTTTTAATTATTTTATAATGTTTATTATGCAATGAATTGTACGAGTGGCTCAAGTGAGACTTTTTGAAGTCCCATTTGCCGTGTGACGATTCAAGGATGTTCTAACTTCTAGGGTGTACTTGAGGGTCGTTACATTGTGGCTGCTCTTCGGGTATTCATAAGGAGACATGTAAATGGATTAATGGAAACTATTATTGTAAGCAAACTCCACCAAAGGCAAGTGCTTATCCCAACTTCCTTTGAAATCAATGACACAAGCCCTAAGCAAATCCTCAAGGGTTTGAATAGTATGTTCCGTTTGACCATCCATTTGGGGATGAAAAGCGGTACTCAACTTCACCTTAGTACCCAACCCTTCTTGAAACGACCTCCAAGACCTAGATGTGTATTGTGAACCCCAATCCAATATGATGGATAACAGAATACCATGGCGACAAACAATCTCATCTATGAAGATCTTTGCATAATCTTCCGCCGAGTAAGTAGACTTGATTGGAATATAATGAGCGGACTTGGTCAACCTATCAACCACCACCCATATGGATTCATATTGTTTTTGAATCTTAGGCAAACCTACCACAAAATCCATATTGATGTCTTCCCACTTCCAAGTAGGAATTAGGATTTCTTGTAGTAAGCTACCCGGCTTTAGATGTTCGGCTTTCACTTGTTGGCAATTTGGACACTTAGCAACAAACTCCGCTATGTCCCTTTTCAAACCTTCCCACCAATATACCTCCCTAAGGTCATGATACATCTTTGTTGACCCCGGATGGATGGAATAATGGGACCCATGAGCTTCCTCAAGAATCCAGTTCCTCAAATCATCAACATTAGGAACACACAACGTCCCTTGATACCTCAAAACACCATCTCCCCCTAAGGAGAATGACTCATTAAACTTGTCAAGAACCGATTCTTTAAACTCCATCAATGGTTGATCAAGGTGTTGTTTCGACTTCACCTCAACAACCAAGGATGATTCGGAGTTATGATGGACCATCACACCACCATTTGGAGAACCTTCCAGTGTAACACCCAATCTAGACAACCTATGAACATCTTTCACTAGGTCTTTCTTGGCTTCTTCTATATTAGACACACTACCCAGGGTCATACGACTTAGAGCATTCTCCATCACATTGGCCTTGCCGGGGTGATACAGAACATTCATGTCATAATCTTTCAACAACTCTAACCATTCTTTGTTGGAAATTCAACTCCTTTGGGTAAACACATATTGGAGATACTTATGTCGGTAAAAACATCAACATGAACACCATACAAATAATGTCTCCATATTTTCAAGGCAAACACAACGGCCTCTAACTCAAGATTATGAGTGGGATAGTTCTTCTCATGCACCTTTAAGTTGCCTAAAAGCATAGGCAATCACTTTACCATGTTGCATAAGAACACACCCCAAACCCACTCGGGATGCATCACAATACACAAAGAAGCCCTTTGTACCCTCCGGTAAAGCCAACACCGGATCATAAGTAAGCCTATCTTTCAAGATTTGGAACCTCTTTTCATATGCCTCCGACCACTTAAAATTTTTACTCTTTTGGGTCAAAGTTGTCAAAGGAGATGCAATGGACGCAAAACCATCCACAAACCTCCGATAGTAACCTGCTAGACCGAAGAAACTCCTAATATTGGTTGGAGTCAATGGTCTAGGCCAACTTCTCAGCGCCTCCATTTTCTTTGTATCAATCTCAACTCCCTCACTAGAGATGATATGACCACGAAACTCCACCGACCTCAACCAAATATCACATTAGCTATACTTGGCAAACAATTGATGTTCTTTAAGTAATTGCAACACCACTCTCAAATGACCCATGTTATTACTCTCATTTTTCGAATATACCAAGATGTCGTCAATGGAGACAATGACAAATGACTCTAGGTAACTTTGAAACACCCTATTCATTAGGTCCATAAAAACCGCCGGAGCATTTGTGAGACCAAATGACATTACTAAGAACTCATAGTGGACATATCTAGTCCGAAATTCCGTCTTTGGTATATCCTCACCTCTCACCCTAAGTTGGTGATACCCCGATCTCAAGTCAATTTTTGAAAAGTAGGTTGCCCCTTGGAGTTGATCAAACAAGTTGTCAATCCGAGGGAGAGGATACTTGTTCTTAATAGTGACTTTGTTGAGTTGGCGATAATCAATACACATTTTCAAGGACAAATCCTTCTTCTTTACAAAAAAAACCGGATCACCCCATGGAGAAATACTAGGTCTAATGAAACCCTTTTCTAGTAAATGTTTCAGTTGTTCCTTCAACTCTTTCAATTCGGCCAGAGCCATACGATAAGGAGAAATTGAAATGGGATTTGTTTCCGATAGCAAGTCGATACCAAAATCAATTTCCTGTTTGGGAGGAATACCAGGAAGGTCATTAGCAAAGACCTCAAGAAATTCACTCACTACTGGGACCGACTCAATGGGAGGAATTTCGGAGTCTAAATCTTGGACTCTTACTATGTGATATAGACAACCCTTAGAGATCATTTTGCATGCTTTTAGACAAGAAATGACGTGACCTCTAGGAATAGAATTTACCCCCTTCCAATCAACAACGGGTTCATTTGTGAAATTAAACCTCACCACTCTCGTTCTACAATCAATAGTGGCAAAGCAAGAATGCAACCAATCCATACCCAATATGATATCAAAATCAAACATATATAGTTCTACTATATCAACATGAGAAACTCTATTGGACAACATGATAGGATAATTTCTATATACCTTTTTTGCAACTACCTTCTCACCCACTAGAGTAGACACTACAAAGGGTTCATGCATAATATCGGGCAGAATGTAAAACTTTTTAGCCACTAAAGGGGTAACAAAGGAAAAAGTAGCACCGGGATCAAGTAAAGCATACACATAAATAGAAAAAAAACTTTCAACATACCGGTCAACACATCGGGAGAGGTATCTTGCTCACCTCTAGTGCGGAGAGCATAGAAGCGGTTCTTCTTTGGAGAATCACTAGAACCACTTGCTTGACCACTCTTCTCTTGACCCTTCATATTAAGGAAATCTCTAAACTTGTGTACACTCTTTCCACATCCAAAACAATTGCCCGTTCCAACCAAGCATTCAACAAAATGACCCTTTCCACACTTGGCACACGTAGGCTTCTCATTCAATGAGTTTACACTCCTTCCCTTTTGAGCTCTAGTTTTAGACACCTTATCATCACGAGCCTTAGGGAACTTAGATGGAACTTGACTAGAGAACCTCTTTTTGAACTTAGGCTTGTCTTGGATCTCAAGCCTACCCTTAGAAGAGCCACATTCAAAAGATCTTGCCCTCTTAACATCTCTACTATTCTTTTATCCCTTGCCTCTTCCGCTTGTCTAGTATGAACCATGAGACGAAAAATGTTCATGTTGTCATATAGCATAGCCGAATAACACTCTTTTTGCAAGTGTTTTGACACCCCCATCACAAAGCGGTTCATTTCATCTCTAGGATCGGAAACCAAAGAAGGAGCATATTTTGACAATTGAGTAAATTTCAAGGAGTATTCAAGCACACTTAGACCTCCTTGACGAAGGTTGATGAACTCCACCACTTTAGCTTCCCTCATATCCATAGGAAAGAACCGATCAAGAAAAGCCTTCTTGAATATCTCTCAAGTCACAGGTCCACCCCTTAGAGGCCTATTGTCCCTCCATTGCACATACCAAGTTTGGGCCACATCATTGAGTTTGTAAGTATCTAACTCGGCCTTTTTACTAGTAGACATTCCTATAGCAAAGAGTATCTTATTGACTTCATCAATGAACTCTTGGGCGTCTTCTTCAACCTTAGACCCATAGAAAGTAGGAGGATTCATCCTTGTGAAATCCTTTAGACGGGATGCCATGGTAGTGACTTGTTGATTGGCTCGGGGCACAATCTCCTGATTATATTGGGCCGTCATAGCTTGAGCTTGAGTAGTGGAGGCTTGGGCTTGGGTAGTAATGTCTTTGGACATTTGAAGAAGGGCAGCCCTTATGTTCTCATCCGTCAAAGGTGGCGGATTACCGGAGCTTGGTCATCAATAGCATCTTCTTCAATAGGAGGAACTTGATCACCATTGGGAGGAGCTCCCACATTGGAAATCTCTTCCTCAAGTCTTCGAGCCGCATTCCTTCGAGTATTCATTGCCTATAAATAAATACAAGATTTAGGTGAAAGCACACAATAGTTACTCTAGAGGCACGATATTGGATTTTCAAGAAAGAGGGAGATTCCTAAGCATCATATAGATTCCTATTCATAAGTGTGACACACTTCACAATTATGAGTACAAATCTACATAGACGTGGTTGAGAGAGACATCAACATCAAGAATATTTAACCTCATGCTCTGATACCAAGTTTGTCACATTCGGGCAGCACCCCCTAGACATAACCGGCGTCGGCGTCCTCTTTGAGGACTAACACTAGCCTCTTAGCATTCGTTATAACATTCATATGCCAAAATTATGGAAAATTTAAAAACTTTTATTACTTCTACTTGGAAGTTTACATAGATCTCTACATACACATACTATATATATTTTACGAGTATACATAGACCCTTTGTATAAGAAGATTACATAGTCTTCTACTTTTATGGCACATATATATATATATATATATATATATATATATATATATATATATATATATAAGATAGAACATAATCTCAAAGATTGTCTCATCGCATAACCATCTAAAATGATCATAGCAATTTGGGCATAGCCCTACATCAATGTAAACAAGCCACATATAGGCTTATAAAAATCGTACTCAAATAAAAATAGAATGAACATAAGAGTCTTAGAACTAAACAACTCCATAAGCTAGATATTGGCATCGCCCTCAGAAAGTGAGGACCTACCCACTTGGATGGTAGATAATATCCAAGTCTTCTTTAAGTCGTCTAGAATGAGCCTTCAACGACCGGAACCTAAAATGTTTGGGAAAAAGGGAGAAAATGGGGTTAGTACACCACTTGTACAAAGTATGAGACCATAATGCACATATAACACCAAATCATGCTAAAAAGGAATTTTATTTAAAACATGCTCTTTTACCTTTTGAAAGTCTTATGCACAATCAAGCAAACCAGAACAATCAAAAAGACATTTTTAACAAGTCAAAGCAAGTCATATGCATGTCAACATGCTTGAACCCATAATCTAATACAACTCTATCATCAAGTAATAACATCACAAGCATGAATAAGAGTTTATCATATCATAATGAAGCAAAAAATATAATCATGAATTCTCATTAAGTCAACAAGTCCAATAACCAAGCAAAGCCCCATAAGCTTACTCAATCAAGTAACCCAACAAGAATCATGACTAATAACGCACTCCACATAACATAACCTTCAAGTATATACAAAACCATACTTTAACAATAAGGACAAATTTCATGTTCATAAGCATAATCATCATCATTTAATATCATTTACATTTATCATCATATACATACTTAATATCAACCTCCTAAAGCTCCCATCAAGGTAAACAAGTGCAAGGCATATGTAGAGTCCCATACCCCTACCTAGGCTAAGTCAAACCCCTCAAGTCACTCTAGTTAGTTTATACGTCATTACTTCATTTTAGTTTAGGGAACACTTGCCTTAAACAACATAGACCACATGAGCTAAGTGTGGAACCCGTTGTTGTAAAACCTTATACCTATGGCAGGTGGTATAGCGGCCAAAGTAAAACCAAACATAAACATAGCTTCCTAGGTGGATCCACTAGCTAGTCTTCCTATGGGGTAAACATAGTTAAAGAACTATGAGATAGGTATTTGCCTCTTTATACCACTTGGTAATTGGGGCCACTTTTAATGGGAATCCAATAAATGAGTATCTCTCAATGGGGAGTCAACATCACATATAGAACTATAGGGTAACTCTTCCTCTATGGAAAGTCATCACCTCTCATTGTCAAGTTCACTCGGTGCTAAGCAAAGTCCCTTTTTGAAATGTCTTTAATGTCTTTATTTATCAATCATAACTCAGTTTAGGACATAGGGTGTAGACCATGTATAATCATCATCATCATAGCTCAATAGAATTGCATGAGTATAATCCTTTCATCACGATCCATATAAGTAAGGTTAACACATTTACTTAATCATTCATAATAATTCACATTGGTAGTCATCAACATCCTTATAACATTTGATATAATCAACCTCACAATCATAGCAAAGACATTTCAATTCAACATCATACCACCCTATCAATCCTAAACAGGGCATACTCCAACACAACATCATGACTTAATCACAATTAACCACAGTTTGAAGTAAATAATAGGGATCACAAGACTTACCAAGTCTCATTTATATTTCATCATCAAGGTCTTACCATCAACCCATAACTCAACCCAATTAGGGGAGTAACATCATCACACAATGATATCCAATAGAATAAGAAGGCCAATTGCATTACTACATCACAATTCAATACTAGATCATGGCTTAAGATAAGGTAATTAGGTCAATTTCACAATATAATTTCATAAACTAGATCAACATCTCAGACCTAGTATAATAGGACTAGACTTCATCTTAATCTATTCATACTAACATCATATCATAGTAATATAATCAATGACCAAGTCAATTGAATGAACATTATATAATACATATCAAGATCACAACCTAGGGTTAAGGGTTGAGGATCATGTTCTACAATTTAGACCAAACCATCAACAATTATCATAATCAAGTTAAAATACATGTTAATCTATCCATTATATCCTAAATAAATCATAAACAACTTAGTTCACAACATTAATTTCGAGATTAGATGAAACCCACTTTAAAACTCAACTTTTTAGAAATACTTTGAATGAACTCTTTGAGGAAAGAAGTCTCAAAGGTAAATAGATCACATACCTCAACATTTGATGAAGATTTTATGGTGAAATATACCCTTTAAAGCCCCCAAAAACCTTCCCTAGCTTGGTCTTCAGTGGTGTCTTTCAATAGAGAGAGAAAGAAGAAAGAAGGAAGAAGATTTGTTTTGTGAGTTGTAATTAATCTAATGGGGTTGGGGTCTTTATATGATGACTTAATTAGACTCCCTTAAACCCCTCACTAATGACCTAACCCCTTACTTAATTATTTAAGACCAAATTAAAAACGTGCAGGAAAATGCAGTGCCATCGACAACACCACAATCGACGGATCGTGGGTCAGTCGATGAACCAGGCCTCCTCCTTGCTGCACATCCGTCGTTCTTGTCAGAGAGTTGTGCAGGCGAGGGCTCCAATATTTTGGCTAAGTGTTGGTCTATGGTTGGTATCGACGCCCCGTCTATCCACACACGAGCCATTGGTTGGGTTTCGTTTGTACACACTGCCTAGGCAGTGTTTCCTCCAACATGTAAGGGTCCTCCTCAAGGGCCCTTGGTTGGTCCTTGGGGAGTCATACCCGGATGTTTCGACAACAAATCGACTTTAACAAATGTTATACACCCTCCCACCATATTTCATGAATTTCCTACTCCTAAAAGCTAGTCACATAGGCTAAGGCACGCTAGTACCTCTTTTAACCAATTTCCGGACGTCATTGACGTTCTTGGACGTTTTTGTTTCTAATCTTCCTAAATGACCTATATTCATTAAAATGTAAATTAAAACAGTGTCTAGACCTCATGAAACCTATGCTAGGCTTTAAGACAGGTCTAAGACTTTTGAATTGTTACACTTACTCAATCAAGTAAGCTAAACAAAGGATCACAAGCAACGTCTAACTCCACATAACATAGCATCAATAGAAACCATCATCATATTTACCAATATAGACCAATAGCATGTTCATAAATGATACTAACAACATATAGGATCATCAACATGTAAAGTCAACATCTTCATAGCATATACATTATAAGAACACAAGAACTACCTCCTAAGGATTCCCTCAAGGCAAACTAGTGCAAGGCATAGGTAGAGTCCCATACCCCTACCTAGGCTAAGTCAAATGTCTCAAGTCACCCTAGTTAGTGTATAGTCCAGTACTTCATTTTACTTTTGGGAACACTTGTCTCAACCGACATAGACTACAAGATCTAAGTGTGGAATTCGGTGTTGTAAAACCTTACACCGATGGAAGGAGGACTACCGTCCAAAGTAGTACCAAACATGAACATAGCTTCTTCGTGGATCCACTAGCTAGTAGTCCTATGGTGGAAACATAGTTTATGGAGCTTGGTGGGTGTCATGGAAACATCACTCTATGCCATTTAGGACTATGAGGCTATCCACCCGTGAGGACTATGGTGAATCCTACCTTCCTTCCTTGGGAAGGCGCCACCCCTCATCTACAAGTTCACTCGGTGCTAAGTTAGACTCCCTTTTGAAATGTCTTTCTTTATTATTCATCACTAAGTTTAGCTCATAGGGTCTATCTCTTGTATAATCATTGTCATTTATCTCAATAGGTATTGCATGAGTATATCCTTTCAATACAACCCTCATATGTGAGATTAGCACATTAACGTAATCATATCATAATAAGGTACATAGGTACTTCATAACCAACCTTATATCATTTCATATTAAGCATAATCTCACAATAACATAGTCAAGGCATTTCAATTCAACATCATACGAACACCTATGTAGGCTATTCACAAGGTATACTTCAATTGAAGTACATTACCAATCACAAGCCATCATACTTGAAGTAAAGGTTAGGATCATGAAGACTTACCAAATCTCCTTCAAAACCCATAATCATGGTCTTACCATCAACCAACCAATTACATCAAATAATAGGTATAGTAACATCAATCAATAGTAATTAACACAAGAACTAGGTCAGTTGCATCATCATTATCCAAATTAACATCAATTCATAACCTAGGGTTAGGGGAAATAGGGTTCATCATGAATTAATCAAGAATTAGATCCAATCCCTACAATATATTACCCTAGTCAATCCATACATGAATTAGAATAGATAAAACAAGTCTAATAATTAAATCATTCTTCAATTCCCATCAATTTATGACCAAGATCCAAGATTTGGGAAATTGGGGAAGGTGACATGATCAACATGAAATTGCATCAATTAACATCAACAACATATACTCAATTAGTCATAGGAAATTGCAATTTATCATCAATTTGAAGTTTAGGAGAAAACCCATTAAAATTTGAAAACCCCATGGAATTGGGTATTTTGAAAATCAACTTTGAGAGGACCTCTTGCGGAAAGGAATCCCAATAATGAAGAACCGATACCTTATTGAAGCTTAATACATGAAATTGAAGTGAAATCCTAGAGAAATTGACCTTCTTCTTCAAGCTTTCTTTCTTCTTCAATGGAGGAATTTCGGGAGAGAGAAAGTAGAGAGAGCTGACAGATTTTGGTTTTTTTGGGGGGGAATTGGGTTTGGATGAGTGACATATGACTTAAAATGAACCTTAGGTATATATAATCAGCCCCAAAATTACCCAAAACACCCCTCATGTAAATGAGTCTTTTTGTGAAGTCAAAATGTCAAAAATACAATTTTATCGGATCTGGGAAGTGGCTTCGCATTGCGGGGACAACACACATTTTATTTCCCAAAAATAATTTGAGGAATTGAGGTCCGTGTGAGCTGCGCATCGCACAGCAGCCCACTGATTTTTGACTTTCGCAGGCTGCTTTGGCAGCCTTCCCACCCATGTTGGGGTCCTCCTCCATGACCCTTCGGGTGGTCTTTGGGGAGTCGTTTTTGGAAGTTTAGACCCTATATACTACACTCTACCTAAACAAAGTCTTTATTCAAGTTTTATACTTTATTTGGCCCTCCAAAACCATCCCCAAACATAGCGACGTCAACTAGTTTAATTAGGCTAGTTTCCGGACGTCATGGACGTTCTTTGACGTCTTGGCTCTAAAACTTCTTTGACGGCTTATATAAATTATTTTAGGTCTTAAAATATTATCTAAACGTTTAGACACTCATTTTAGGCTCTAGATTAGGTCTTGACTTTTCGGAGTGTTATAACCTATATAAGGCTCTTTGTTGTATTGAAGTATGGGTTAAGTCCAATTGTTGAATTAGTTTTAGATGGTTTAATTTGAGACATATTTTATACATTCTTATGAGAATATGTTCTTATACTATGTATGTGAAATTAAAGTAGAAGACTATGTAATCTTCTTATATGAAGGGTCTATGTATACTGGATAAATATATAATGTATGTAAGCGAGAGGTCTAAGTAAACCTCAATGTAGAAGTTAACGAATAGTTTTAAATTTTCCACATTTTTAACCTATTATTGTAATGATGTAAGATAAGAGTCTTGTCTTAGTCCTCTTTGAGGACGACGACACCGTACGTCTAGGGGGTGCTCCCCGAATGTGACAAGAACATAAAGAACTGTTGTTTGAACAATTGAAGTATTGTTCCAGGCATAAAAAGTCCTTGATGTACATTTTGTGAATAGTTAAAAGTAGACAAGATTGATATAAAATGTTTAAAATGGGTGAGATTTGCAAGAACACAATATAGGTCAGTGAGTTTGAACTTTACATTTTGTTTGCTCATGGGCAAAATTTAAAGTTCAATAAGTTGACTTTGAGATTGAAGGTTTGCCTATGGTGCAAGCGGGTTGTGAGTATTTTCACTATGGCGTCATTTGTGAGTAAGTTTCTTTTGTTTGAATATATTATATCAAGTGAAAAGTTGTGTGACAACATGTGGAAGAATGAAAGAAGTTCAAAATAGATATTACAAACATTACATTCTCTAAAATCTTACTTTTTGCAAATGTATGCCTAACATACTAAGAAGTATAGACAACTAATAATGTAAGCTCAGATCCTCAAAACATTTCACTCCCAACAAACTGATTCGTTAGAAAGTATATAGCAGACAAGTACACATGCAAATGCATTCTAATATGGTAAATCCATTCCGGTGGAACTCTTCCAACTCTGTCATTTCTGTACAACTTATGAAGATATAATTGTTTTTTAAAGTAGTACAAATAGTTGTATGGGTTTGTTCCCACTGTTGAGTATTGCAATGCTTTATGAGCGCGTTGCTGCATTTTGATAGGGTAGATGTTACATTAGATTTTTATAAGAATGCGTACAAATAGTAGTATTTGTTCCCACTGTATAGCCAGGTTGGTAATTCTGAAATGGGAAGTAGGCTTTTCGAGGAGATGGCAAACAATGGAATGAAGGCTGATATCTTGACTTTCGATGCATTGATTATCCTACTTAACTAAAAGGGGCGTCCCTTTTGGAATCCATGCAAAGGGTATTTTTGATGGTTTAGTGCCTACTGCCCAAATATTGATTGAACATCGTAAAATATGTTCAAAATTTTCTGAAACACTCTAGTTCAAACCTACACAAATTGATCAAATCGTAGAATTTTCATTCTACATGGCTACTTTTCCACCAACAATCATATTTGACGTTGTATATATATATTCTAGTTTGACAGGGATCCTACAATGATATGAAACTAGCACAGAAGCAGAAAAAGAGATCTTTTCAAAAATCCAGACTGCAAAGGTATTTGATTAGTTAATTGCTATCAAGTTATATCCTAGTTAATTAGGTTCCTCTCTTCATACTTGAAATAAGTGCATTATATTGCATATGTAAAAATCTCAATTAAAATTTGGTTACTCTTTGCGTCGCTTTGATAGGGATTAAGTAACTCTGAACTTGTTACATATTCTCACTATGGTTTTGAATATTGTTGAATGCTGGCGAAACATTCTAAATGAGGCTTTCTCTTTTAAGTTGTTGTTAGTGGGTTTGGCTTGAATTGATCTAAGGTATTTCTTCTCTTGTTTGACTCTTGATCTTGTTTGTTTGTTATGGTTGGAGTCTAGTTTTTGCTATGTGGGATTTTGTTTCCCGTTTTAATTATGTTCGTGGTGGTCTAATGCGATACGTATGCGTTTAGATGATATCATGAGTTATCATATTGTCGGATTAAGTCCTTTGTTGTTCTGTATCTAATGTTGGTGTTTCTCTACTAATCTATTCAACTGATGAGCCTTCAATATATACCAGATGCAATCTGGAATCTGCAATCTGTAGATTTATCATTTTTCTGTAACTTCCAGATGCAATCTGGAAATCTGCAGATTTATGGTTTTCTTCAACTGTCAATCTACAATCCTTTTTTGTTCTATAAACTACGGCAATTAGGAAAAATGCCAAAGCATAAGCAAATTGCTTCTCCATTTGTCTTCCCATTGACAAGATTTGGATTCTTAAAAGGCTACATGGCTATTTTTTCTTTTTTGTTGTGTATTTAAGGTTGGAAGAACTAGGAAATTATATAGCTTAACTAAGAGGGTGATTAGATGATCTGGATGCTATCAAAATAATCCAAACATATCAATGATTTCCCATTTTTTTAGTTAATGCTATTCAATTATGGTTTTGAGATAATGGGAAGCCATGAACATATTCATACACCTTTTCTCTACTTACCTATTTTTAATTAAAAAAATGAGTCCAATCTTTTATTGACTTGCAAGTTCAAACAAGGTTGTTTTTGTTCCCTTTTGTTATTACATTGATAATTTAACTAAATAAATTTTTTGAAGTTGAAATACATATGTTGTTGGCCTAAAAAATATTGTCCATCAATTAATAGTGATATATACTTTTGATTCTTTGAGAACGACTTAAAATTCTCATCATTGGACCATGTATACATACTTTGAATCACCAAGAATTATAATATAAACTACTGCAATCTGGACTCCTTGCCTCTTCAATAAATGTTGCAATATGGAACTTCTTTCCTCTTCTATAACTGCCACAGTCTGATTTGTGTAGGGAATTGGAGGTAAACAAATTTGAAGTTGATGATGAAGAGTTTTTGAACTATTGTAAAAGTTTGAATACATTATATTTGCTTTTTTGAAATATATTCATTGGTGGAATATATTGAACTATTGTAAGAGTACTTTTTGAACTATTGTGTACACATTTAGAATATTGTTTTATAAGTATGTGTATGTACACAACACTATGTTTTGAAGTATATGTAAATTTGAATTACTTATTAGCTAATTTAATACTTGAGATTATTTGTCGCAAAACAATGTTGGTGTATTTTATTTAGAAATTGTGGCATATAAATATTTTATAACAAAAATAATATTACCACACTTAAAGTGTAGCCATAGGACTGTAAATTGTATATTCACATGGGCAAGGACAACACTAAAAAGTGTTGTCATACATTAGATAGAAAAGGCAACACTTGATAATTGGGGGCAATATGGTATCAAAGGCCACACCTGAAGTGTAGCTTATAAGGCAAGAATTTTAAGCGTAGCTGCAAAGTGTGGCCTTTTTGCCTATTAGGCTACGCTTGAAAGTGTAGATGATAAGTCAACACTTTTAAGCGTAGCTGCAAGGCGTCATCTTTTCGCCTTTAAAGCTATGCTTGAAAGAGTAGCAGATAAGGCAACAATTTTAACCGTAGCTGCAAAGCGTGGCCTTTTTGCCTTTTGACTACGCTTTTAAGCATTGATGATAAGACAACACTTGTAAAGTGATGCCTAAACTCTAAGGTTACGCTGCTTTCAGCCACCCCTGGAAAAGTGTTGCATAAAGTCAAAAAGTGTGGCCTTTTATCAAAGGCCGCACTTTTTTAGGGTGGTTGTAGACATAAAATGTTGTAGTGATACGAAATTTGGGCAGAACTTGTCCTATGTTGCATCCCATATTTCAAATACATAAAATCTAAATAAGAGTTTTACATAAATATAGGAGTTGTAGGTGTCACGACTCGGATTCTAGAATTCGAATCGCAACCGGCGTCGTT
The DNA here is from genome assembly GCA_016801875.1 of Solanum sitiens. Lineage (NCBI taxonomy): Eukaryota > Viridiplantae > Streptophyta > Magnoliopsida > Solanales > Solanaceae > Solanum > Solanum sitiens. Next base: position 341,182 of record JABWTJ010000411.1, read on the forward strand.
GACCTCTCAGAGGTCGCAGACACGCCTCTTCTTGCATTCATCATATTCATACGGTTACTTTTAGCGGAAAATTTAAAACTTTTTATTTATAGTAGAAGTATACATAGACTTCATATAAATGCATATTTATAAGGAAGTTCATTGCTCATACATCAACCATCTAATTATAAGATCATGCAACTTGAAAGAAATGGAATCTCATGTCATAAGTAATACTTGCCAAAATGGCATCATACAAGCGTCTGAATAAAATAGGAAAGAAACATTAGTGGAACATACCCCACTAGTTCAAACCTACTACTAAACAAGAAATATGAAGACATGCATCCTCGAATGCATGAGGACCTACCAAGTCCGAATGAAATCCCTGAGTCCGAACAGCTGCAATGATACCTTGAACATCCACCTGAGCCTGCACATAAAATAGTAATATTGTATGGAATTAGTACACACTTGTACTAAGTATGGGTACATGCAACAACACATAAAGGTAATGCATGAACAAGAATGGCTCTTCCTAATCAACATGCTTTCTTAGAAGGTCAAGTCTCTTGACTTGGACTATTTCGTAATAGGAAGGTCATACCATGAATATGTCACACAGCATACACACATAGGTTCACATAATATACATTTCATGTTTCATAGAGTATACATTTCATATCCATGAGACCTTGGAATCATGGACGTAGCATTAAGACATCTCAAGTGAGGTCCCAATATATGGGACCTTAACCCGAGGGTCTCCTTTAGCAAACACAGAGCATGCTTCATTCGTTCATTTGTACTTCTCATTATTCATTTCATTCATTCATAGGCTGATGTGAACACCATCTATTCCTAGGATGAAGTTTAAGACTATCATCGGGATCATGAAGTGCAATGACCAAGAATGACCTAATGTCATTACTTGAATCAGGTTTCACCTCTTGATTGTCTTGAACAAACACCTTCGGTATCATTCATTTCAATTTCCTTAATACTTTGAGGAACTTCCAACCTTAACCGACATAGATCATGTCAGCATCATGAAACCCGGTGTATTCACCACACCGAAAAGAGGTGGACTCACTGGCCAAAGTGAAACCAAAACATGCTAGCTTTATGGGTTCGAACCAAGCTAGTTCCCTATATTGGTAACATAGTTCAAAGACTAGGAGATTTAAGGAGATCCATACCCTCCTTGGTGGACAGTCTCATCTTCATGAGAATTATGTGAACCTCCGCCCTTCCCGAAAGAAGGCATCACCACTCATAACTAATCTATCGGTGCTTAGTTTAAAGTTCCTATTTACATTCAACTCATACATCATCGAAGCTTGCTTCTAGCATGAGGTACTCATACCTCATTAGATGATTTCTCATCTCTTATTTATGTATTGTGAATTGTCCTTACACTTATATATATAGAATGTCATTGAGACTTGTCTCTTAATATTCAACACCCACTTAGGTGAGTACTTTTGGTGACCTTTACTTAGGCTTGGTTGAGACTTGTCTCACCATTCATGTTAGCCTCTTATCATGTTGTCACTATTTTCATTAGCATCATAGTATAATATAATTACTCACCTCATTAAGTGTTCATTTATTAATCTTACCATTAACTCATGGTATTACCCATTTCGGGTTACTCATAATTGACTAAGTGTTTCCTGATAATCTAAGTATATGTTGTGTAAGACTTATGCATTTTACACATTCAACTAAGGGACTCATGTTTGATACCTAGTGGCTACATTTTATTTCATTATATGTGAGACTTATGTGTCTCACAATTTTGGTCAAGGGGACCCATGTTCGAATCCCTTGGGCAGCACTTTATTTTTAATTATTTAGAGTGCTAGGTGACTTCATTCATTCGGCCAAGAGGATCTGGGATCGAATCCCAGTGGCCTCAATTTTTATTATTTTATTTTGGTGTGAGATTTATGTATCTCACACCCTTGGCCAAGGAGCCGAGTTTGAAACCCCCTCTCTCACACTTTTTTTAAGGCTTCTTTCAATGAGCCGGGTTCGAATCCCCTCTCTCACCCTATTTTCTTTTCTTTTAATTTAAGGCTTCTTCTGTTAGTGTTAGGACCTTAACGTCTCGAGATCCACCCTAAATGGAAGCATCTATTTCTCTTCATTTATACTAGTGACTAGCCGAAACCATGTTCAATTAACATATAATTTTAATTCACTTTCTTACATTTAGCCTAGGCGTTAAACTCATAGTTTTACATATACTTTTAACCAATTCATTATGGACTTTACTTTTACTTTCTTGTTCATGAACATCACGATTTCTTTTTGCATGTTAAACACACAACATTACATAACACATGATTCACCATTTTCTTCAAGTGAACCGTAACAATACAATTACGGAACAACAACTTGTTTTGTGCACATATGACATTCAACATTCGGACATACATAACAAGTCATAAACAGCCCGAAATACACATTGCACACAATCACAATCATTCCTAAAATCATCTACCTGAAGTCATGCCAACGCATGCATCAATTCGTTCATAGGATCTAATGAAAGGGGCATGCAACGGGGGACAACCTTAGTTTTTCGATTGGACTTAAATTGAACCTTGGGGGACTCTTGGGAAAGGGACCAAGAGAGAATAAAACCCATACCTTTTCAGCCTTGACAACCAGCCACAACCACACGTCCTCACCCACACACAAACCTTTCTTCCAATCTTTGATTCTTGTTCCCAAGTGAAGTTCATTACTTAAAACACTTATGCATACGAATTCTTCCTTTTTTTTTGATGGATGCAGCAGCCAAGAATACTTTTAGAACAGTGAGTTACGTTTATTTTCTATTTTTGAATTGTGAGGTAAAGCTGAAAATGTTTTTAGGAGTAATATAAAGAATTAAAAGTGGGGATGAAGCACACTCCTAGTGGGAGTCGTGCGCCCCTTTTGTGGGAATTGTTGTTGACTTATTCAACACAATTTAAATGGTAAAAATCAGATTATAACTATATATAAAGTTATTATAATGTCTCTCCTTATTTTCTCTAATTTTTAATCATTTAATTCGTGCCCCCTAATGCCTCCAACTCGGCTCGAACCCGAGTGTGGAGGTCTAGTCAAACTCGGGTTTGACCATCGAGATTTGACCCATTTTGACTAATTAATAACCTTATTTAATTAATTAAATTTTATCCTAGGGTAATTACTATACTACCCCTACCCCCAAAATTACCTTTATACCCCTAGAACCCTTAAAACCTAGGACTAACCCTCTAAGTCCGGTTAAGACTCATCCGGGTGAATCCTAGTATTCGGGTACCCAACATGGCTGGAACCAACCCTGCCTAGCTCAACTAACTCACAAAGTTGGTTGGCTTGGCTTCTGCATAGGTTCAGAGGTCTGGTTCCACGCCCATCAATCCGTGTGAACCCGGTCTAACCTAGGCATTCTATGTACGTTTAGGCCTTACTTAGCATAGTCATTTTCGGGTTGTCACATTATCCCCCCCTTAGGAACATTCGTTCCCGAATGACACTATATATCATTTAAACAAAGATGGTGATTTTTGAAATTTACTTCATCATACTTAAACATTTCTCTTTTGGGAACATTTGATCCACATTTATTTGGGTGGTGCTTATCATGCAAGCTTATCTAAGGCTTTATTCTTGAGATTGAGGAATTTCCTTCTCAATCACACTTAGTTTAATGCACAACACAAGTCATGCAAGAAAGAAAACATGCCTATGCTACACTAAAACAGCAACATAGATTGCAAACATAACTTCGTTTTAACTCATATAGTGTTATTTCAAAACATATGAATAGTGACCTATTACACCAAGTTGACTACAACACTTAGAACTTAGAGTTTCTTAAACATGAATCAGACTTTAGGAAAAGAATATCTAACCTTAAGAACTGAACAAATGAGGATAGCGAGATCGCATGTCAGCCTAGGCCTCCCACGTTGCTGCCTCAATAAGGTGGTTTCGCCATATAACTTTCACGGTGGCAATCTCCTTGTTCCTCAGTCGCTTCACTTGACGATCTAAAATTTCGATTGGAACCTCTTCATTAGAAAGGCTCTCATCAACTCCTAACCCCTCAACAGAAAGGATGGATGTTGGATCGCCTAGACACTTCTTAAGCATTGAAACGTGAAACACTGGATGAATAGAAGCCAAATCTTGAGGTAACTTCAATTCGTAGGCAACATTTCCTACTCGCTGCAAGACCTCATAGGGGCCTATATACCTCGGACTCAACTTACCTTTCTTACCAAACCTCATCACCCCTTTCATGGGTGATATCTTCAAGTAGACCTGATCACCTACCTCAAACTCTAGAGCTCTCTTTCTGTTGTCTGCATAGGATTTTTGACGATTGTAAGAAGTAGCCAACCTATCTCTAATCATCTTCACCTTCTCCATAGACTCATGTACAATCTCAGGACCAAGGATGTCAGATTCTCCTACCTCAAACCACCCAATCGGAGACCTACATCTTCGGCCATATAGTTCTTCAAAAGGTGCCATCCCAATACGTAGAATGGTAGTTGTTATTGCAAGAGAACTCTATCAGCGGCAAATGATCATCCCAACTCTCTTTGAAGTCAATAACACATGCTCTCAGCATGTATTCAAGGGTCTGGATGGTACGCTCTGCTTGTCCATCCGTCTGCGGATGAAAAGCAGTACTAAGCTTCACCTGTGTGCCCAAGCCCTTTTGGAAAGATCTCCAAAAATGAGAAGTAAATTGGGCTCCCCTATACGAGATGATAGACAGAGGAATCCCGTGCCATCTCACTATCTCATCAATATAAAGCTTGGCATAATCTTCAGCTTTGTAATAGACTTCACTGGTATGAAGTGAGCAGACTTGGTCATTCTGTCAACAATAAGCCAAATAGAATCATGTAGTTTTCTAGTCTTTGGCAGACCAACCACAAAATCCATATTAATAGCCTCCCACTTCCATGTTGGAATCTCAATCGTCTGAGTGAGACCTTCAGGCTTAAGGTGTTCTACCTTAACCTATTGGCAATTCGAACACTCCTCCACGAATTTAGAGATATCTTTCTTCATGGCTTCCCACAAATGTCTCTATAAGGTTATGGTATATCTTGGTGGCACCTGGTTGAATGGAATACCTGGAACCATGAGCTTCTGCCAAAATATTAGACCTCAAATTATCAACATTGGGCACACATAACCTGTTTTTGTACCTAAGGACACCATCCCCTCCTAGGGAAAATGAGTCATTCAACTTACGCAATACTGAGTCCTTCAACTCCATGAGTATAGGGTAGAGATGCTGATTGGCTTTAACATCTACAACAAATGAGGATTTGGAACTTGAGTGAACCGAAACACCCCCACTTGGTGCATCTGCCAGCCGTACACCCAATATAGCCAATTGGTGTACCTCTTTAACCAGCTCCTTCTTCTCTCTATCAATATGAGACATGCTGCCGATGCTCAATCGACTCAACGCATCAGCCACTACATTGGCCTTACCCGGGTTATAATAAACACTCATATCATAATCTTTGAGCAGTTCTAGCCATCTCCTTTGACGAAGGTTCAACTCCCTCTGTGTAAAAACATACTAAAGACTTTTGTGGTGAGTATATACATCAACATGTACACCATATAAATAATGTCTCCAAAGATTTAATGCAAACACCACAGCAGCTAACTCAAGATCATGAGTAGGATAGTTCTTCTCGTGGATTTTCAAATGTCTCGATGCATATGCAATCACCTTGACATCCAGCATAAGAACACATCCCAAACCTACTGGGGAAGCATCACAGTACACCATATATCCTGCACCACTTCTCGGTAATGTGGGAACTGGGGCTGAAGTGAGTCGGTCTTTGAGCTCTTGGAAGCTCTTCTCACATTTTTCAGACCACTCAAACTTTGCCTTCTTCTTTGTCAAGGCTATCAATGGAGCAGCAATAGTGGAAAATCCTTCCACAAACTTGCGATAGTAATTGGCCAAACCTAGAAAACTGCGAATATCGGTAGGAGTAAGGGGTGTCAGCCATTTCTTCACCGCCTCAACCTTTTTAGGATCAACTTCTACACCTTGGTCGGTCACAACATGACCAAGAAAGGTCAGTGATCTCAACTAGAATTCACATTTGCTGAATTTTGCATACAACTGATGTTCCCTGAGTACTTGCAATGTCTTTCTCTAAAGTAACTCATGCTCTTCTTTAGACTTAGAGTATATGAGAATGTCATCTATGAATACTATGACGAAGTAATCAAGATACTCACGGAAAACCCTATACATAAGGTCCATAAACGCGGCTGGTGCGTTAGTGAGACCGAATGACATGACCAGAAACTCATAGTGCCCATATCTAGTACGAAAAGCCGTTTTAGGGATGTCTTCTCGCCTCACTCTAAGGTGATGGTAGCCTGACCAAAGGTCTATCTTGGAAAAGAAACTCGAACCTTGGAGTTGGTCAAATAAATTGTCAATTCTGGGAAGAGAGTATTTATTCTTTATAGTGACTTTGTTGAGTTGCCAATAATTAATGCACATTCTGGGGGTTCCATCCTTTTTGTTTACGAACAACACTGGAGCACTCCATGGGGATATGCTCGGCTGGATTAATCCCTTATCAAGTAGATCTTTTAACTACAACTTCAACACTTTGAGTTCAGCTGGTGCCATCCTATACGGGGGAATAGAAATTGGCTTGGTGTTGGGATCTAAATCAACACCAAAGTCAATCTCACGTTCAGGAGGGATTCCTGGTAAATCGTCCGGAAAGACATCTGGGAACTCATTCACTATTGATACTGAGTCTATGTAAGGAACTTCTTAATCTAAGTCATTGACTCTAACTAAGTGGTACAAATACCCCTTAGCTATCATCTTATTGGCCTCTAAGTGTGAAACAATTTGGCCGACTGGACTTGAACCATGCACTTCCCATTCCCGCTCTAACTCATTTGGAAACTGAAACCTCACTACCCTCTTTCAACAATCTATTGTGGAATAACACTTATGGAGCCAATCCATACCAAAGATTATATCAAAATCGAGCATGGCTAATTCCATAAGATCAGCATGAGTGACTCTAACAAAGATTTGAATTGGGCAATTTTTATAGACTCTTTCTGCTCTAGTACCATCTCCTATGGGGGTACTTACTAGAATCGGCTCATGCAGGACATCAGGAAGCACATAAAATCTAGTAGCTATCAAAGGAGTAATAAATGATAGAGTGGATCCTGGATCTAACAATGCATACATTGGGAAAGTAAAGACATGCAACGTACCCGTGACAACATCAGCTGACTTCTCTTGCTCTCCTGTACCTTTCAGTGCATAAAATTGGTTCCTTTTAGGAGGTTCGGCTGTAGCATTAGCATTCGGCCGAGGCTGAGCATCTGCATTGGCCTTATCCATCGTCTGAGGAAAATCTCGGACCATGTGTACAGTCTTGCCACACCCGAAGCAGGTGTTAGTACCTATTAAACACTCACCTACATGTGGATGTCCACATTTACCACAAAGCTTGATTTTTCGCTGGACGTTCTGATCATTGCCCTTTCTGGGGCCAGACTCGTTCTCTTTGGCATTCGCATTTCCTGAAGAAGAAGAATTACCTGAATGTCTCTTGAACTTAGGTCTTTCTAGACTCCAAATGAGACCCTGCCTGAGCTAGAACCAGCCTGATCCGCAGTCCTAGGCTTCTTGCTTTCATGAAATCTCCTCTTACGGCGGCTCTCCTCCACTTGCTGAGCATGCACCATCAACCTGCCCAGATCCATGCTATCATGTAACATGGGTGCCCGACAATCTTTCACTAGATCCTCCGACACGCCAGTCACAAACCTGCTCATTTCATCCCTGCTATTTGCCACAAGAGAAGAAGCATACCTTGAGAGTTTAACGAATTTCAAGGAATACTCCTTGACTGACATACCTCCCTGTCTCAGGTTGATGAACTCTTCAACCTTAGATTCTCGTTGCTCTCTGGGGAAGAATCTCTCCAGAAATGCAGTCTTGAGAACATCCCAAGTGATGGGAACATCTTCACGTGCTCGGCTATCAGCCCACATCCGGTACCAAATCTGTGCCACATCCTTGAGTTGATATGCAGTCAACTCAGCCTTCGCCTCCTCAGCTACTCCCATGGCACAAAGGATCTTGTGGACCTCATCCACGAACTCCTGGGGATCCTCATGGGTCTTGGATCCGTAGTAAACTGGGGGGTTCATTCGGGTGAAGTCCCTCAACCTGCTAGCCATGGTGCCAGCATAAGGATTCTCTCTGGGAGCACCCTCTCTCGCGGCTTGAGCCGTGTTGGCTTGAGCCTGATAGTGATGGCATGTGCCATCTGTAGCAAGGCATTCGTCACTTCTCCATCTATCAACCCAGCTGGACTGATAGGCACCTGATCAGCAACAATTGGGGCTTGGGGAGGAACTTGATTTCCTCCAGAATCTGCCTCACCTACACTCCTGCCTGTATTTCTCCTCGTAATTATTATCTACACATAGATACAAGAAGAGAGTTAGATTCTTAATGACACAATCATGTCACAATTCAACATAGCACGATAGCGAGTAGAAGAAGGGAAAATTTCCTAAACATTATGTAGTCTCTAATTTATTATAGTGGTGCACTTCACTACCATAACTTAGAAGCTTCTTAACGTGGTTGATATGAGCCTGATGTCTTGGATATTTAACCTAATGCTCTGATAACAAGTTTGTCACGACCCGGATTCTGGAATCCGAATCGCAACCGGCGTGGTTGACCTCTCAGAGGTCGCAGATAAGCCTCTTCTTGCATTGATAACATTCATACGGTTAATTTAAGCGGAAAATTTAAAACTTTTTGTTTATAGTTGAAGTATACATAGACTTCATATAAACGCATATTTATAAGGAAGTTCATTGCTCATACATCAACCATCTAATTATAAGATCATGCAACTTGAAAGAAATGGAATCTCATGTCATAAGTAATACTTGCCAAAACGGCATCATTACAAGCGTCTGACTAAAATAGGAAAGAAACACTAGTGGAACATACCCCACTTGTTCAAACCTACTACTAAGCAAGAAATATAAAGACAGACATCCTCGAATGCATGAGGACCTACCAAGTCTGGATGAAATCTCTGCGTCTGTACAGCTGCAATGATACCCTCAACGTCCACCTGAGCCTGCACATAAAATAGTAATATTGTATGGAATTAGTACACTTTTACTAAGTATGGGTACATGGAACAACACATAACGGTAATGCATGAACAAGAATGGCTCTTCCTAATCAACATGCTTTCTTAGAAGGTCAAGTCTCTTGACTTTGACTATTTCGTAATAGGAAGGTAATACCATGAATATGTCAACATCATACACACATAGGTTCACATAATATACATTTCATGTTTCATATAGTATACATTTCATATCCATGAGACCTTGGAATCATGGACGTAGCATTAAGACATCTCAAGTGAGGGTCCAACATATGGGACCTCAACCCGAGGATCTCCTTTAGCAAACACAGAGCCTGCTTCATTCATTCATTTGTACTTCTCATTATTCATTTCATTCATTCATAGGCTGATGTGAACACCAGCTATACCTAGGATGAAGTTTAAGACTCTCATCGGGATCATGAAGTACAATGACCAAGAATGACCTAATGTCATTACTTGAATCCGGTTTCACCTCTTGATTGTCTTGAACAAACACTTTCGGTATCATTCATTTCATTTTCCTTAATACTTTGAGGAACTTCCAACCTTAACCCACATAGATCATGTGAGCATCATGAAATCCGGCGTCTTCCCCACGCTGAAAAGAGGTGGAGTCACTGGCCAAAGTGAAACTAAAACATGCTAGCTTTATGGGTTCGAACCAAGCTAGTTCCCTATGTTGGCAACATAGTTCAAAGACTAGGAGATTTAAGGAGACCCATACCCACCTTGCTGGACAGTCTCATCTTCATGAGAATTATGTGAACCTCCGCCCTTCCCGAAAGAAGGCATAACCACTCATAACTAGTCTATCGGTGCTTAGTTTACAGTTCCTATTTACATTCAACTGATACATCACCGAAGCTTGCTTCTAGCATGAGGTACTCATAACTCATTAGATGATTTCTCATCTCTTCTTTACGTATTAAGTGTAAATTGTCCTTACACTTATATATATAGAATGTCATTGAGACTTGTCTCTTAATATTCAACACCCTCTTAGGTGAGTACTTTTGGTGACCTTCACTTAGGCTTGGTTGAGACTTGTCTCACCATTTATCTTAGCCTCTTATCATGTTATCACTATTTTCATTAGCATCATAGTATAATATAATTACTCACCTCATTACGTGAATGTTCATTTATTAATCATACCATTAACTCATAGTATTACCCATTTTGGGTTACTCATAATTGACTAAGTGTTTCATGATAATCTAAGTATATGTTGTGTAAGACTTATGCATTTTACACATTCAGCCAAGGGACCCAAGTTCGATCCATAGTGGCTGCATTTTATTTCATTTTATGTGAGACTTATGTGTCTCACAATTTCGGTCAAGGGGATCCATGTTCGAATCCTTGGGCAGCACTTTATTTTAATTATTTAGAGTGCTAGGTGACTTCAGTCATTCGGCCAAGAGGATCTGGGATCGAATCCCAGTGGCCTCAATTTTTATTATTTTATTTTGGTGTGAGATTTATGTATCTCACACCCTTGGCCAAGGAGACGAGTTCGAACCCCCCTCTCTCACACTTTGTTTTTAAGTCTTCTTTCAATGAGCCGGGTTTGAATCCCCTCTCTCGCCCTATTTTCTTTTCTTTTAATTTAAGGCTTCTTCTCTTAGTGTTAGGACCTTAAGGTCTCGAGATCCACCCTAAATGGAAGCATCTATTTCTCTTCATTTATACTAGCGACTAGCCGAAACCATGTTCAATTAACATATAATTTTAATTCACTTTCTTACATTTAGCCTAGGCGTTTAACTCATAGTTTTACATATACTTTTAACCAATTCATTATGGACTTTACTTTCACTTTCTTGTTCATGAACATCACGATTTCGTTTTGCATGATAAACACACGACATTACCTAACACATGATTCACCATTTTCTTCAAGTGAACTGTAACAATACAATTACGGAACAACAACATATTTTGTGCACATATGACATTCAATATTCGGATGTACATAACAAATCATAAATAGCCCAAAACACACATTGCACACAATCACAATCATTCCTAAAATCATCTACCAGAAGTCATACCAACGCATGCATCAATTCATTCATAGGATCTAATGACAGGGGCATGCAACGGGGGACAACCTTAGTTTTTTGGTTAGATTTAAACTGAACCTTAGGGGACTATTGGGAAAGGGACCAAGAGAGAATAAAACCCATACCTTTTCAGCCTTGACAACCAGACACAACCACATGCCCCCACCCACCCACAAACCTTTCTTCCGATCTTTGATTCTTGTTCCAAAGTGAAGTTTTTTACTTAAAACACTTAGGCGTACAAATTCTTCCTTTTTTTTTTTGGATAGATGCAGCCAAGAATACTTTAGAACAATGAGCATTTATTTTCTGTTTTTGAATTGTGAGGTAGAGCTGAAAATGTTTTTATGAGTAATATAAAGAATTAATGGTGGGCATGAAGCACACTCCTAGTGGGAGTCGTGCGCCCCTTTTGTGGGAATTGTTGTTGACTTATTCAACACAATTTAAATGGTACAAATCAGATTATAATTATATATCAAGTTATTATAACGCCACTCCTTATTTTCTCTAATTTTTAATCATTTAATTCGTGCCCCCTAATGCCTCCAACTCGGCTCGAACCCGAGTGTAAAGGTCCGGTCAAACTCGGGTTTGACCACCGAGATTTGACAAATTTTGACTAATTAATAACCTTATTTAATTAATTAAATATCAGAATAGGGTAATTACTATACTACCCCTAGCCCCAAAATTACCTTTATACCCCTAAAACCCTTAAAACCTAGGACTAACCCTCTAAGTTTGGTTAAGACTCATCCGGGTGAATCCTAGTATTCGGGTACCCAGCATGGCTGGAACCAACCCTGCCTAGATCAACTAACTCACCAAGTTGGTTGGCTTGGCTGGTGCATAGGTTCAGAGGTCTGGTTCCACGCGCATCAATCCATGTGAACCCGGTCTAGCCTAGGCATTCTATGTACGTTTAGGCCTTACTTAGCATAGTCATTTTCGGGTTGTCACAGTAGGTATAAGAATTAGCTTTCCAAATCATATTTTTTCACTGAAAGATGACTTCTAGTAAACTAGATGTTGCAAAAGTACTAAACACACTTAGCTCAATAACAGATTTCGACTACTCACCAAAGAGAAAGGTGTGTCTCGAATTCCTGCAAAAAGGACCAAGTTTTTCTCTTGTTATTTTGAAGAAAAAATGGTTAGATAATGTTTGAAGTTTTTAGACTTTAGGGATAACGTATTTTCTAGAGGAGGTGTCAAAATATAGTTTCAAGAGTGATGTTTATCACTTGCACAATTGTCTCCAAAAGGTGGCTGCCAAGAAAAGGTTGGCTTACCAAAATGCATATATCTATACCTATATGTATAACCCTCACCTAACTTTCGAGTTATACATAATTTTAACAAAAATATTACGTAAACAACCCAGTACAATTCCTTAATTTATGAGCACAATTATGTTAAGAAAGAGTGCAAATATCAAAAAATTTTAAGTTCCCAAAATGAGAAAAAAACATATTCTACTAATTAGAAATGGTGTATCAACATGACAATGTTACTGTAGTATTTTAGGGGCATGACAACTTTCTACCCCTTAAAAAACTTTCATCTCGAAATTTACCTTACACTAGTCCTAAAGAAAGTGCGGATATTGGGTCCTCATGTTTTCATCTCTCTCCCAGGAAGCTCCTTTTCTAGAATGGTTCCTCCAAAGTACATTTAATAAGGGGATTCTCTTGTTTGTTATTTTCTTTACTTCTCGAGCTTGAATAAGGATTGGTTCTTCATAATAAGTCAAGCCAGGATTAACCTTAATAGATTCAACTCAAAGAACATGCAATGGATCAGAACGATATATTCTGAGCATAGAAACATAAAAGACATTGTGGATCTTGTCTAACTCCGATGGCAAATCTAAATTATATGTAAATGGTCCACCTTGCAAGTATCTCATAAGGTCCAATAAATCACGGAATAAGTTTCCTTTTTAGCCAAATCTTATGATACTTTTCCATGGAGACACAATTAAGAATACTTTATATCAAACTTCATATTCAATTTCACGCCTTTTAAGATGTGCGTACGAATTTTGTCTATTTGAAGAAACCTAGACGATCCTTGATAATGTTTACCTTGTTCTCTATTTGTTTCACAATTTAAGGACCAATAAATTTTATGTCACTCTTACAACCCTCAAAAATAATTAGGTTAAATTACAGCCTATCATGAGTTTTATGACTTAATAGAGTGCTAAAATGATGAATACTACCATTAGAAGTCAGTTTGAAGAGTTTGGATGTCAAACGTCAAAGAACGACCAAGACGTTCAAAAAGTAATCCTTGTGTGTTCTAGTGTGCCTTTGCATGTTTTACGTGTTTTTTGGTGTCCATATTGATATGAGAGGGCTCTAACACCTATATAAACATGTTTAGAATCGAAACATCTGGGTACGATTCCTCAAGAACAACCCTAGGGAACCTTGAGGAGGACCCAAACCTTGGCAAGAAACTGCCAAAAACAGTCCAACCAACAACCATCAAACGATGTTTATTCGTTCAAACGACGCCCCGTCGTTTGGGGGCATGGATCCACGCTTAGTTTTGCGAGCTTAGAAAACAAAAGTGGAGGCTCTAACTAAAATGACTCCCCAACAGAATGCCCCATCAATGAGATGATGGCCAGTAGCTTGCAACTGTCGTTTGGGCTAGATGTTTATTTTGTGTTATTTCTTGTATTTTATGTTATTTTAAACTCTAAAACCTATACATAAACTTCATTATTCAAAATCAATCCCCAAGATCAAAAGAAGTTTTCTCCAGAACCACCATGGAAGCTTGAAGTCAAGTTGAAGCTAGTATTGAAGTTCTTCATTGATTTATTCTTCAATTTCATTTGATATCTTCAGTGAAGTATGGCGATTTCATCCTTGATTTGTCACATCCGGGGAGCACCCCCTAGACGTAATCGGCGGCGTCATCCTCGAAGAGGACTAAGACTAGCCTCTTAGCAATCGTCATTACATATCATGGGTTACAAGTGCTGAAAATTTAAAACTTTTCATTTATTCTATATTGAGGTTTACTTAGACCTATCTCTTACACATAATATATATTTATCGAGTATACATAGATCCTTCGTATAAGAAGATTACATAGTCTTCTACTTTTATGGCACGTACATAGTATAAGATAGTCTCATAAGAAGTCTATAACATTGTCTCATATTAAACCATCTAGACAAGAGTATAACAATTTGGGTATAGCCCTTACATCATCAATTATAGCAACATATAGGCATTACAATTATAGTACCAAAATTGAAAGAAAATGAACAAAGTGTCTTTAATACTAAACAACATCCAATAGGTGGATAATGGCATCTTCCTCAGAAAGTGAGGACCTACCGAACTTGGAAGATAAGAATCCAAGTAGTCTTCGAAGCCTTCTCTAATATCATCGGCGGGATCCTGCATTTGTAGTAAACATCAAACATCGGTTATTACACACTTGTACTAAGTATGGGTATATGAACATAAAATAAGTGAAATCATGCTAAAGAGGACATTTGATCAAAACCATGCTAAAGTACATTGAAAAGCCTTATGCACAATCAAGAACCCATATAAGCCAATAATCACATAATCCATAAGTAAAACCCATGTACGACACAAGACCAACATCAACAAGTAATAGTCAAGTCAACATATACAAGAGTTCATAACATCATAATATAAGCAAGACCCTTACTCATAACCCACCATTTAGCTTACAAGTGCAATGACCAAGCAAAGCCCCATAAACTTACTCAATAAAGTAAACAAAACAAAGGATCACAGGTAATGCCCAACTCAACATAACCTAGCATCAATAGTATTCATCATCATATTTAGATATATAGACACATAGCATGTTCATTAATAAAACTAACATCATAAAGGATCATCACCATGTAAAGTCAGCATAAGCATAATATTTACATTTATAAGATCAATATAACATAAGAACATCCTTCTAGGAATTCACTCAAAATCAACCAGTGCAATGCCTAGGTAGAGTTACATACTCCTACCTAGACTAACCAACCTCTCAAGTCACCCTAGTTAGGGTTGACATCATTACTTCATTTTACTTTCGGCAACACTTGCCTTAACCGACATAGACCATAAGAGCTAAGTGTGGAATCCGGTGTTGTAAAACCTTACACCAATAGAAGGCGGTATACCGGCTAAAGTAGTACCAAACATAAACATAGCATCTAGGTGGATCCTCTAGCTAGTATTCTTATGGTGGAAACATAGTTTATGGAGCTTGGGGGCTGTCATGGAAACATCACTCTATGCCCTTTTTGGACTATGAGGTTATCCACCCCGTAAGGACTATGGCGTACCCTACCTTCCCTCATTGGGAAGGCCCACCCCTCATCTACAAGTTCACTCGGTGCTAAGGTAGAGTCTTTTTTGAAATGTCTTTAATAATTTATTAATGATCATAGCTTAGTTAGGTCATAGGGTCTATCCCTTATATAATCATCATCATTATATCTCAATACGAATTGCATGAGTATTGTCCTTTCATTACAATTCATACATGTGAGGTTAGCACCTTTTCATAGTCACATCATAATAAGGCACATTGGTAGGTTATCACCATCCTTAAAACATTTACATCTTATCCAGCAACTCACAAACCATAGTCAAGGCAGTTCAATTCAACATCATACCAACCCTATCAATATCATCATAAGGTATACTTTAATGTAACTTCATCACTAAACACAAGTAATCATAATTAAAGCAAGGTTTGGACCATAAAGACTTACTCAATCTCCTTCACAAGTCATCATCCATGGTCTTACCATCAACCATCCAATTCAACCCAACAATGGGTGTAATACCATCACACAATAGTAATTAACACAATAGCTAGGTCAATTACATCAGCACTATCCAATTTATCTTCAGGTGATAACCTAGGGTTAGGGGAATTAGGGTTCATCATGAATTCATCAAGAATTAGATCCAATTTCAACAATACATTACGTTAGTCAATCCATACATGAATTACACAAGATAAAACAAGTCTAATAATCACAGAATTCTCCAATTCCCTTCAATTCATGACCAAGATCCAAGATTTGGAGCAAAATTGGGAAGGGAAGATGATCAACATGAAATTGCATCAATCAACATCAATTAATCAACAATCTATACTCAATTAGTCATAGGAAATCACAATTTATCATCAATTTGAAGTTTAAAAGAATACCCATTATAAATGGAAAACCCCATGAAATTGGGTAATTTATAAATCAACTTTGAAAATACCTCTTTGGGAAAGGAATTCCAAGGGTTAAGACCCATAACTTAATGAAGATAAATCCACTAAATTGAAGTGAAATCCTAGAGAAATTGACCTTCTTCTTCAAGCTTTGTTCCTTCTTCAATTGAGGAATTGAGGAGAGATAAAGTAGAGAGAGATGAGAGCTTTTGAGTTATTTTTTAGGAATTGGGTTTGGATTAGTGAAAAGTGACTTTAAAATGACCCTTAGGCTATACATAATTACCGCCTAAATTACCCAAAACACCCCTCACTTAAATGGTCTTTTTGTGAAGTCATAATGTCAAAAATATGGTTTTTCCAAATCTGGGAAGTGACTCCGCGTTGCAAGCCCAATACACATTTTTATTTTTGAAAAATGAATTGAGGCAATAGGGTCCGTGTGGTCTGCGCTTCGTGCAGCATCCCACTAATTCTTGACTCACGCAGGCTGCTTTAGAAACCTGCTCACCCATATTGGGGTCCTCTTCAAGGACCCTTCGGGTGATCCTTGGGCGTCGTTATTGGACATTTATACCCTCTATACTAAACTCTATTTATACAAAGTCTTTTTGCAAGTTTTAGACTTCATTTGACCCTCCTAAACCTTTACCAAACTTAGCGACGTCAACTAGTTCAATTTAATCTAGTTTCCAGACGTCATGGACGTTCCTTGACGTCTTGGCTCTAAAACTTCTCTGATGACTTATAAACATTGTTTTAGGTCATAAAACATTATTTAAACCCTTAGACACTCATGTTAGGCTCTTTATTCGGTCTCGAATTTTTGGAGTGTTTCATTATCCCCACTTAGGAACATTTGTCCCCGAATGACACTAAACTTTTAAAAGGAAAAGAATAGACTCAAGACTAGCAGCCCAACCAAACAACATACTACAACATCATCATGAGTTAGAACTCAAATCAAAATAACAATATGGCATTTACACAATGACTCAACATATCGATTTTACACATATTGGCTCAAAGTCACAACATGAGCTCCACATATCATTAAAGAGTAAATTATGCCAAAGTACCTTTCTGAAAACATAAACATGCTCAATATCATTTCATGAAGGCAACAATATACCAAATACACAAATAAGTGCAATTCAAGCAAATGAGCATTTTTCCAAGAGACTTATTTTAGCATAAAAACTTTTTTACCATAAATATTCATATCTTTACAAAACAAGTCAAATTCAAAGAAACTCATTATTTTTCATTATTATGAAGAACAGCTAAACTTATTTAGCAAAGAGATGAGGATAACGGGACTTCATGTCGGTCTCGGCCTCCAATATTGCTCCCTCAACTAGGTGGTTTCTCCATAACACTTTTACGGGTGACTTCTTTGTTCCTCAAACTCTTCACTTGACAATCAAGGATTTCAACCGGAACCTCCTCATAGGAGAGGTTATCTTTCACAACAATACCTTCAATAGGAAGAATTGACTCAGGATTACAAATGAACTTCTTAAGCACGGATACGTGAAAAACCGGATGAACCAAAGATAGTTTACTAGGAAGTTTCAACTCATATGCAACCTTACCAACCATTTTACAAGATTTCATATGGACCCACATGACGAGGACTTAACTTCCCTTTCTTGCCAAATCTAACCACCCCTTTCATCAGCAAAATTTTTAAATACACCTTATCACCCTCTTCAAATACAAGGTCTCTTCTCCAATAATCTGCATAAGACTTTTGCCGACTATAGGCTGTTTGCAATCGGTTCTTTATGATATGAACTTTCTCCAAAGTCCTATAGATCAAATCGGGACCAAGAAGCGAAGACTCGCCAACCTCAAACCATGAAATAGGAGATCTACACCTCCTACCATACAATGTTTCATAAGGAGCCATAGATATAGATGAATAAAAACTATTGTTATATGAGAACTCCACCAAAGGCAAGTTCTCATCCCAATTTCCATTGAAGTCAATGAACAAGCCCTAAGCATATCTTCAAGATTTTTAATAGTGCACTCTGCTTGACCATCCGTTTGAGGATGAAAAGCGGGCTTTAACTTTACTTGAGTACCCAAACCTTTTCGAAATGATCTGCAAAATCTAGATATAAATTTAGCACCTCTATCCAATATAATGGACAAAGGAACCCCATGAAGACTCACTATCTTTTCAATATATATCCTTGCATAATCTTCCTCCGAATAAGTAGACTTAACGGAAATAAAGTGAGCGGATTTGGTCAATTTATCTACTACCACCCATATAAAGTCATATTGCATTCGAGTTCGAGGCAAACCCACTACAAAAACCATATTAACAACTTCCCACTCACAAATAGGAATTTGGATTTCTTGTAGTAGACTACTCGGCTTTTGGTGTTCGACCTTCACTTGTTAACAACTGGGACACTTTGCAACAAACTCCGCAATATCCCTTTTTAGGCCATCCCACCAAAACACTTCCTAAAGGATGACTAGAGTAACGGGCTCCATGAGATTCCTCAAGGATCGTACTCCTGAAATCATCTACATTAGGAACACACTATCTACCTTGATATCTAAGAACACTATCCCTCCCTTGGGAGAATGACTCATTCATCTCACCAAGAACTGATTCTTTCAACTTCATCAATAATGGATCAAGGTGTTGCTAGACTTAACTTCAACAACCAAACACGACTCGGAGTTATGATGTACCACCATACACCATTTGGAGAACTTTCAATTTGAACCCCTAAACGAGCCAACCTATGAATATCTTTCACTAGGTTTCTCTTGGATTCTTCCACATGGGACACACTTCCCATGGAAAATCAACTTTGAGCATCCTCTACCACATTAGTCATACTGGGGTGATAGAGAACACTCATGTCATAGTCTTTCAACAGCTCTAACCATCTCCGTTGCCGGAGATTCAACTCCTTTTGAGTGAATACATATTGGAGCCTTTTATGGTCCATATACACATCAACATGAACCTCATAAAGATAATGCCTCCATATTTTCAAGGCAAATACCACGGCCGCTAACTCAAGGTCATGAGTCGATAATTCTTCTCATGATCTTTGAGTTTTCTAGAAGCATAGGCTATAACTTTACCATGTTGTATAAGAACACACCCCAACCCAAATCGGGATGCATCATAATACACAACGAATCCCTTTGTACCCTCTGGTAAAGTCAACACCAGAGCGGAAGTAAGCCTATATTTTAGGATTTGGAAGCTTCTTTCATATGCTTCTGACCACTCAAATTTCTTACTCTTTTGTGTCAAAGTAGTCAAGGGAGATGCAATGGACGCAAAACCATCCAGAAACCTCCGATAATAATCCGCTAAACCCAAGAAGCTCCTAATGTTGGTTGGAGTAAATGGTCTAGGCCAATTTTTTACCGCCTCGATTTTCCTTGGATCAACCTCAACTCCATCACTAGAGATTATATGACCAAGAAACATGACAGACCTCAACCAAAACTCACATTTGCTATACTTGTCAAATAATTGGTGTTCCTTTAGGACTTGCAAAACCACTCTCAAATGGTCTACATGCTCACCCTTATTTTTCTAATATACCAAGATGTGGTCAATGAACACAATGACAAATGAATCTAGATAACTTTGAAACACCTCATTCATTAGGTCCATAAATGCCGTCGGAGGATTAGTGAGACCAAAGGACATTACTATGAACTTATAGTGACCATATCTAGTCTGAAATGCCATCTTGGGAATATCTTCACCTCTCACCCTAAGTTGGTGATATCCCGATCTCAAGTCAATATTGTAAAATTAAACTCGCAACTTGGAGTTGATCAAATAAATCATCAATCCGAGGGAGAAGATACTTGTTCTTGATTGTGACTTTTTTGAGTAGACGGTAATTGATACACATCCTAAGGGACCCATCATTCTTCTTCACAAACAATACCGGAGCACCCCATGGAGAAATACTAGGCCGAATGAAACCCTTGTCTAGTAGATCTTTGAGTTGAGCCTTCAACTCTTTCAATTTGGCCGGAGCCATCCGATAAGGAGGAATTGAAATGGTATTTGTACTGGTAGCAATTCGATACCAAAATCAATTTCCCGTTCAGGAGGAATACCGGTAAGATCATTAGGAAAGACCTCAGGACACTCCCTTACTATGAGGACTGACTCAATGGGAGAAACCTCGGAGTCGAAATCTTTGACTCTCACAATATGGTATAAACACCATTTAGAGATCATCCTACAAGCTTTCAAACAAGAAATTATATGACCTCTAGGAATAGAATTTCCCCCCTTCCACTCTGAGAGGGGTTCATTTGGAAAGTTAAACATCACTACCCTTGTTCTACAATCTATGGAAGCGAAACAAGAATGCAACCAATCCATACCCAATATGACATCAAAATCAAACACACCAACTTTTACTAGTTCAACATGAGTAACTCTATTAGGCAACATTATAGGACAATTTCTATACAGTCCTTTGCAACCACCGACTCACCCACCAGGGTAGGCACCATAAAAGGTTCATTCAAGATATCGGGCAAAATGTCAAACTTTTTAGCTACTAAAGGTGTAACAAATGACAAGTTAGCACCGAGAATCAAGTAAAGCATATACATCAATAGAAAAGACTCAACATACCGGTCACCACATCGGGAGAGGTCTCTTCCTCACCCTTAGAGCAGAGGCATGAAATCGGTTTTTCTTCGGAGCATCAACATTAGGATCACTTGCTTGAGCTGGACCACTACCCTTGTCTTCCCCCTTCAAATTTATGGAATCTCTAACTTTGTGCCCACTTTTACCACAACTAAAGCAATTGTCCGTCCCAATGAGGCAATCACCATAATGCTTCTTGCAACACTTTTCAGAAGTTGGCTTTTGACTTGGTGAACTAGTACCCCTTCTCATCTGAGGCTTAGGGTTAGACACCCTATCATCACAAGCCTTAAGGAAATTGGAAGGAACTTGATTGGAGAACCTCTTTTTGAACCTCGGCTTGTCTTAGATATCAAGCCTTCCCTTTGAAGAACCACCATCATAAGTTTGACCCTATTTACTTCCCTACTCTTCCTCTTCACCCTAGTCTCTTCCACTTGTTGACCATCAACCATGATACCATAAATGTTCATATTATCATGTATCATAGCCGAACAACATTCTTCTTTCAAATCAGTCGACACTCCCATCATAAAGCGGCTCATTTCATCTCAAGGGTCGGAAACCAAAGAAGGAGCATACTTCGACAATTTAGTGAATTTCAAAGAGTAGTCAAGTACACTCATACCTCCTTGACGAAGGTTGATGATTCTTACACTTTGGCTCAACCGATCAAGAAAAGCCTTCTTGAAAATCTCCCATCTCACCGGACCACCCCTTAGAGGCCTATTGACTCTCCATTGGACATACCAAGTTTGAGCCACATCTTTTAGTTGGTAAGTGGCTATCTCATCTTTTTCACTAATAGTCAACCCCATAGCATACAGAATCTTGTAGATTTCATCAATGAACTCTTGGGGGTCTTACTCAAATTTGGACCCATAGAAAAAAAATGGATTCATCCTAGTGAAATCCCTCAAACTGGAGTCCACGGTGCTAACTTGTTGGTTTCCTCGGGGTACCAACTCCCGATTAGCTTGGACCGTCATACCTTGTGCTTGAGTAGTGATGGATTGTGCTTGAGTCTTAATGGCTTGGGCCATTTGGAGAAAATTTGCCCTTATATCCCCATCCTCCATGGGAGGAGGAGCAACCAAAACTTGATCACCCATAGCATCTTCTTCAAGTGGAGGTAATTGGCTGTCTTGTGCTCCCCAATTAACAACTTCTTATTCGGCCCTTCTTGTGGTTGCTCTTCGGGTATTCATTCCTATAACCACCATATAGGGTTTAGGTGAAAGCACACATAAAATAGACTCTATAGGCACGACATAGGATTACAAGAAGATGAGAGTTTCCTAAGCATCACGTATCTCCTTATTGATAAGTGTGTCACGCTTCACAATTATGAATAAGAATCTATGTAGACGTGGTTTAATGAGACATCAATCCTAAAGGTATATAACCTCATGCTCTGATACCAAGTTTGTCACATCCAGGGAGCACCCCCTAGACGTAACCGGCGCTGTCGTCCTCGAAGAGAACTAAGACTTGCCTATTAGCAATCTTCATTACATATCATGGATTAAAAGTGCAGAAAATTTAGAACTTTTCATTTTTTCTACATTCAAGTTTACTTAGACCTCTCGCTTACACATAATATATATTTATCGAGTATACATAGACCCTTCGTACAAGAAGATTACATAGTCTTCTACTTTTTATATCACATACATAGTATAAGATAGTCTCATAGAAAGTCAATAACACCAACATCATGATAGGGACAAGTTCACTTCATTTAGACTTATACCATGCACATCTTCATAACAAGTAGACAATTACTACAATGTCATACATAAAGACATAAGCATAATCATACACATTAGGTCACCTCCCTAAGACTTCCTAAGGAGGTACTTGTGCAATGTCTAGATGGGGTCATTACTTCCACCTATCCTATGTAACCTCCCTTAAGTCATCCTAGTTAGGATCCTAGTCATTTACTTCCATTGTCCATTTTACTTTAGGAAAACTATAGCCTTAACCGACACTAAGACCATGGGTGCTAAACATTTAATTTGGTGTTGTAGAGCCTTACACCAACAGAAGGTGTTCCACTTAACTAAAGTAGAACCTTAACATATATCCTAGCATCTTAAGTGAATCCACTTTCTAGATCTAATGTGGAAAGCATTGTTTATTGAACTAAGATATAGGTATGATCCCTCTACATGCCATTTGGCAATTGGGACCTCCTCTCATTAGAAAACATGGGTGAACCTTCCTCAAAGGGAAGTCACCACTTAATGTGGATCCATAGGTGAGTATTCCTCTAAGGGAAGTCAACACTCTATAAGGAACAAATAGTGAATCTTCCTCCAAGGGAAGTCAACACCTCTCATTGTCAAGTTCACTCGGTGCTAAGCTAAGTTCCCTTTATTTAAAAGCTTTCATTAACATTTTTCATAAAACATAGGTTTAGGATATTTGTTCCTTATTTGCTTATAGAATATTCAAGAACCTATCTTGTTTTAGAGTATTCTTGGGCACACGTTTCAAGGCCCCTCTTTTTACTAGATCATCATTCATGTGTGTGTACTTATATGTGAGCAAACCTTTCACATAACACAAAAATGTCACACATGTTCATATATCAATACATAAGTCTATACGTATAACTATATGAGCAATACTTACATATAAACACACTAAGACACTATGCACATTCATACTTCCATCATATCATATAAGTCATATTCATAATATGCCCATACATTCATTCTCATATACATATAAACCAAACCTAGGAACTATCCTATCAAGGTACACATGTGCAATGCATAGACAAGGTCCCATAACCTTGCCCATACTAGTACACCTATCAAGTCATCCTAGTTAAGGAATACATAACATACTTCACATACTTATACATTACATGCATAGTAGTAGACACTAGTGAATATGAGAACTACCTTTCATTTAGACAACATGAACGTTTACTACTTTTAAGCATGCATGAAGTGTGAGTGTGTGTGTACATTCATCGACATGATCACATACTGGCTATCAACAACACATTGAGGCATCCACCCTCTTAAGACCACAATACACTTTCAAGCATAGACCACACAACACAGAATAGCATAGGAGACAAGTCAACTTCATATTACATTTAAGACTCCTAACTTTTGCTATTCATGCATTCACATAGGGGTACATAGGTAAGGGATTCTTTAACCATTTTAACTCATAAATTGCATCACCTACACTTTACCATTACATAGATATACACATGTTTATACAATAGCCATACTACCTAAATCACAACTAGAATAGGAAACTAGACATAAGCTTCACATAGTATGATCATCACAACCATGAACGCATATATTCATCAATTTGCCTTCAAGGCCATAATCCACACATATATAATGACAATAAAGTAAACACCTCCACCATAAGTGGACCATACCACACAATGCCGTACAAGTCTTCATCAACTACAATAATATAGAAAGTAGAAAGGAAGAGACATTCTTACCAATTCATCAACCTTTGATTGTAACAACCTGAAAATGACTATGCTAAGTAATGCTTAAACGTACCTAGAATGCATGGATTAGACGAGGTTCACATGGCTTGTTGTGTGTAGAACCAGACCTCAGAACCTATGCACTAGCCAAGCCAACCAACTTGGTGAGTTAGTTGAGCTATGCAAGGTGAGAACCAACCATGTAGGGCACCCGAATTGAAGAGATTCACCCGGATGAGTTTTATCGGACTTAAATGGGGTAATCTTAGGTTTGGAGGGTCTAGGGGTAAAATGGTCTTTTCCAAGCTAAGGGTAGTGTTGTAATTACCCAAAATAATTAATTAATTAATTAATATGGTTAAGGGGCAATTCGGGTAGGTATGGCCGAATTTGACCCTTTAAGCGAAATCTAGCTCCACCCAAGTTTGAGCCTTGGTGGAAGCAATGATTTAATTGATTAAATTGAATTTAGTGAATTAATTAAATTAATTAATATTTAAATTGCTGACTTAGGAAAAAGGAAAAAAATCAATTCTTTTTTAATGAATGATAAATCCTAATTTGACTAAGTCTCCACCTAATCTCCTAATCCTAAGCTAACACTATCACACGTTTCTCTCTACTCCTCTCTCACTTTCACGCTCAACTTTCTATAAAACAAAAGAACAGAATAAAAATATAACAAAGTTCATCCACATTCAAGATGTTATGTGATGAATGATGAGACCCCAGAAGGGTTAAGTAAGAGTGTGAAACACACTAAAAGGCCAAGTGCATTGGCATATGATGAAATGAACATTCACGTAAAAAGGGGTGAGTAATTATGAAGGGAAAATGTGCTAAGACTAATGAATGTGGTGACAACATGATAAGAGGCTAATGTGAAACATGAGAGCAATCTCAAATGAGCCTAAGTAAATGTTAAAAAACGTACTCACATATGAGAGTGTAAAGTTAATGAAGAGACCAGTCTCTATGAACATTCTAATGAAAGTGTTAAAGTTAATGCATACTTATTACTAATGATGAGATGAGAAATCATCTAATGAGCAATGATGTCCTCATGCTAGAAGCCAGCTTCTATGATGTATGAGATGAATGTAATGGAACTTTATACTAAGCACCGATAGGCTATCTATGAGTGGCGATTCCTTCTTTTGGGAAGGCAGAAGTTCGTGTAATTCGCATGAGATGAGACTGTCCGTCCATACAGGTATGGGTATCCTTATATCTCCTAGTCTTTGAACCTATGCAGCCAACATAGGGATCTAGCAGGGTCCAATCCCTTATATACGCTAGCATGTTTTTAGTTTCACTTTGGCCGGTGATTCCACCTCTTTTCGGTGGGGTAGACACAGGATTTCATGGAGCTCACATGATCTATGTCGGTTAAAGTTAAAGTTCCCAAAGAAAAAATGAGGTCAGCCTCATGTAATGCCCACAATGAAATGAACGATACCAATGATGTTTGGGTAGGATAATCAAGAGGTGAACTAGACTTATGTAATGACACTAGGTCATTCTTAGTCATTGCACAGTGAACCAATGAGAGTCTTAAACTACATCCTTGGTATAGTTGGTGTTTACACTAGCCTATGAATGAAATGAAATGAAATACGTATGAATGAATGAAGCAGACTCTGTGTTTGCTAAAGAAGGCTCCCTAGTTGAGGTCCCATATGTTGAGCCCTCATTTTGGTAAGTCCTAATGTTAAGTCCATGATTCCAAGGTCTCATGGTATATGAACGAATGAAATGAAATATGATATGTGCTATATGCAATATGTTATGTGCTGTGTGCAATATGATACGTATGATGATACATGTTACTATCATGGCATGACTTTCCTAATCCGATTTTGGCAAGTCCACTGACTTGACTTTCCATAACTCATATCGTTAGGAGAGAGCTATTCTAAATCATGCATGTCCGTGGTGTGTGCTTGTATATACCCATACTTAGTACAAGTGTGTACTAATTCCATACATTTATCAACTTTTAGGTGCAGGTGTAGCTGGACGTTAGAGCTTACGAGTCGACGCAGAAGTTATCTGGACGTGGAGCTTTCATCCGGATTTTGTAGGCCCTCATGCTTTTGAGGATGCTTACTGGCTTATTCTAGCATAGACGTAGGCATGAGTTAGAGGAGTATGTTCTACTAGCATTTCTTTCGTATTTACTTTCAGAGGTTGTATTGTGCCATTTTGGCAACTCTATATTTATGACTATATCTTTCATTTGATTATCTTGATTTAGATGGTTGTTGTGAATGCTTATGAGTTTACGTAGATAGTATTATGCGAGATCAATGTTTTCCAATATAAAGTTGAAGTACACAAAAGTTCAAACTTTCCGCTAAAATTAACCTAGATGAAGTAACGACGATGTATGTAGGCTTGTCTGCGACCTCTAAGAGATCAACGACGCCGGTCTCGTTTGGGGTCTAGATTCCAGTCGTGACAAAGTTTGTATCATAGCATTAGGTTAAATTCCAAGGATAATAAGTTCACATCAACCACATCGAGTAGTTTCTAAGTTATGGTAGTGAAGTGCACCACTATCATGAATTAGAGACTGCATGATGCGTAGGAAAATTTTCCTTCTTCTATTCTTTATCGTGCTATCTAGAGCTTTGACAATTTGTGTCATTCTAATTATCTAATTTCCTTCTTGTGTAAGCGTGTAGAAGAATACACACAAGAATCAGGATGGCCAAGTGGTCTAAGGCGCCAGACTCAAGTTTTGGCCTTCCCAAGAAGGGGAAGTGATAGAAATGCCCAGCGTGAACGAAAGACGTTTGGTAAGAGTGTTTGTTCTCATGGAGGTGAGTGCATGGTAGGTTCTAAAGCCTACTATGAGTACTGATGAAGAGGAGAAGGCTAAGTTGGCTGCTTACTAGCTCAAGGAGATGGCTAGGTATGGATTACTTCATAAAGGCTGCCCAATAGTGGTATGTGGTAAGACTATGTGTGCAGACCTTGTTGAGTTTCCCATGAATGACTTCAATATTATACTTGGTATGGACTGGCTCAATAATGTTATGCCTTCATGGATTGTCGTAGAAGGGTTGTGAGGTTCCGTTTCCCTAATGAATTAGAGCTGGTCTAGGAGGAATACAATTCAAGTCGTTCAAGTCCCTTGATTTCAAACCTAAAAGCTAATAAAATGATGTCCAAGGGATTGTTATGTCATCTTATGAGTGTCAATTATCTAGATCATGGCATTCCTTCCATAGACTCTGGCTGTATTGAATGAGTTCCAAGATGTTTTTCCCGATGATTTGCCTGGAGTCCCTCCCCCTCGAAAGATTGATTTTGGTATCGACCTAGATCCCGATACCAAACCGATTTCAATTCCTCCCTATAGAATGGCTCCAGCTGAAGTCAAAGAGTTGAAGATGCAGTTAAAGATCTCACTGATAAGGGCTTCATCCAGCCGAGCATATCCCCTTTGGGCGCTCCAGTGCTGTTTGTGAAAAAGAAGGATGGAACCCTGAGGATGTGTATCGATTATCGGCAGTTCAACAAAGTCACTATAAAGAACAGGTATCCACTTCCCAGAATAGATGACTTATTTGATCAGCTCCAAGGGTCTAGTTCTTCTTGAAGATTGATCTTCGTTTCGGGTATCATCATCTTAGGGTTAAGGATGAAGATATGCCAAAGACATCCTTTCGTACCCGTTATGGTCATTATGAGTTCTTAGTCATGTCATTTGGTCTCACTAATGCACCAGCTGCATTTATGGACCTCATTAACGGAGTCTTCCATGAATACCTTGATTCTTTCATCATAGTATTCATTAATGACATCCTCATCTACTCTAAGACCAAGGAAGAGCATGAACAGCATTTGAGACTAACCTTGCAAGTACTTATACAACATCAGTTGTATGCCAATTCAGCAAGTGTGAATTCTGGCTTAGATCAGTGACCTTCCTGGGTCATGTTGTGTCCGATCAGGGTGTGGAGGTGGACCCCAGGAAGACTGAGGATGTTAAGAACTGGCCAAGACCTCTTACTCCCACCGATATCTATAGCTTTCTGGGATTGGCTGGTTACTACCGCAGGTTTGTGGAGGGTTTTTCTTCCATTGCTGCCCCACTGAAAGCTTTGACTAAGAAGAAAGCCAAGTTCGAATGGATGGAGACTTGTGAGAAGAGTTTCCAGGAGCTCAAGGACAGACTCACTTCAGCCCCAGTGCTTACATTACCTAAATGTGGTGAGAATTACACTGTTTATTGTGACGCATCTAGGGTTGGTTCGGGTTGTGTTCTTATGTAGGGTGGTAAGGTGATAGCCTATGCGTCCAGACAGCTCAAGGTTCATGAGAAGAATTATCCCACTCATGACCTGGAGTTGGCAGCTGTGGTGTTTGCATTGAAGCTGTGGAGGCATTACTTGTACGGAGTGCACGTGGATGTGTTCACAGACCACAAGAGTCTCTAGTACGTGTTCACACAGAGAGAGTTGAATCTATGTCAGCGGAGATGTTAGAGCTGTTAAAGGACTATGATATGAGTGTCCACTACCATCCAGGTAAAGCAAACATTGTAGCTGATGCTTTGAGCAGGTTGAGCATGGGGAGTACATCCCACGTTGATAATGGGAAGAAGGAGTTGGTGAAGGAAGTACACATACTGGCCAAACTGGGTGTGCGGTTGATGGCTTCTACTAGCGGGGGTGTTTCAGTTCATCCTAGTTCTGGATCATCCTTGGTAGTTGAAGTCAAGAAGGGTCAGCATCTTGATCCTGTTTTGATGGAGTTGAAGGACTCAGTACTGATAAACATGAATGAGTCCTTTGCTTTGGGAGGTGATGGCATACTAAGCTACCAGGACAGACTGTGTGTACCAGACGTGGATGAGTTGTAGACCAAGATTGTTGCAGAGGCCCATGGTTCCAGGTATTCGATACATCCATGTTCCACCAAGATGTATCATGACCTCAAGCAGATCTATTGGTCGGATGGCATGAAGAAGGACATTGCTGAGTATGTGGCCAAGTGTCCTAATTGTCAGCAGGTTAAGGCGGAGCACCTTAAGCCTGGTGGTCTCACTCAGATTATTGAGGTTCTGACTTACAAGTGGGAGGCCATTAACATGGACTTCATGGTTGATCTTCCGAGGACTAGGAGACATCATGATTCCATATGGGTTATTGTGGACAGGATGAATAAGTCTACCCACTTTATCCTTGTGAAGTCTACTTACAGGGCCGAGGATTATGCGAGGCTCTATATTGATAAGATTGTGAGGTGGCATGGGATTCCTTTGTCTATCATTTCAGATAGAGGGGCTCAATTCACTTCGCATTTCTGGAGATCCTTCTAGAAGAGATTAGGCACGCAGGTAAAGCTCAGTACTGCCTTCCATCCTCAGACAGATTGGCAGGCAAAGCGCACCATTCAGACATTGGGGACATAATGAGGGCATGTGTGATCGACTTCAAAGGTAGTTGGGAGGACCATCTGCCATTGATAGCGTTCTCATATAATAACAGCTATCACTCCAGTATTGGGATGGCACCGTTTGAGGCACTGTATGGTAGGAGGTGTAGGTCTCCAGTTGGGTGGTTCGAGGTTGGAGAGTAATCCATTTTGGGTCCAGAGATTATTCATGAGGCCTTGGAGAAGGTCAGAGTGATTAGGGACAGGTTGTCTACTGCTTACAGTCGGCAGAAGTCTTATGCAGATAACAGGAAGCGGCCCTTAGAGTTTGATGTTGGTGACCAGGTCTACTTGAAGATATCACCCATGAAGGGGGTGATGAGGTTTGGCAGGACGGGGAAGTTGAGTCCAAGATACGTCGGGCCATACGAGATTCTACAGCGTGTGGGTGAGGTGGCCTATGAGTTGGCGTTACCTACGGTGCTAGCTTATGTTCATCCAGTCTTTCATGTCTCTATGTTAAAGAAGTGCCTTGGTGATCCAGTATCGATTCTGCCTGTTCAAGGTTTGGGGGTTGATGAAGATTTGTCCTATGAGGAGGTTCCTGTTCAGATTTCAGTCTGGCAGGTAAAGCGGCTGAGAAACAAGGAGGTTGCCATAGTGAAAGTATTATGGAGGAACCATCTTGTTGAGGGTTCTACGTGGGAGGCCGAGGCCGATATGAGATCCCTCTGTCCTCATCTTTTCAGCTCTGGAGGTTAGACTTCCTACTCTTAAGTCTAAGTTTCCTTATCTCCTCTATTCTTTGTTGATATTTCTTGACTGTGTAAAGTACTTATGTTATGATATGACTGGCATTGTACGAGATAATTAGAAGTATCATTCGGGAACAAATGTTCCTAAGGGGGGGATAATGTAACAACCTGAAAATGACTATGCTAAGTAATGCTTAAACGTACCTAGAATGAATGGATTAGACCGGGTTCACACGACTTGTTGCATGTAGAACCAGACCTCAGAACCTATTCACTAGCCAAGCCAACCAACTTGGTGACTCAGTTGAGCTAGGCAAGGAGAGAACCAACCATGTAGGGCACCCGAATTGAAGAGATTCACCCGAATGAGTTTTACCGGACTTAAAAGGGGTAATCTTAGGTTTGGAGGGTCTAGGGGTAAAATGTTCTTTTCCAAGCTAAGGGTAGTATTGTAATTACCCCAAATAAATAATTAATTAATTAATTAATATGGTTAAGGGGCAATTTGGGTAGAGGTGGCCGAATTTGACCCTTTAAGCGAAATCTAGCTCCACCCGAGTTCGAGCCTTGGTGGAAGCAATGATTTAATTGATTAAATTGTATTAAGTGAGTTAATTAAATTAATTAATATTTAAATTGCTGATTTAGGAAAAAGGAAAAAAATCAGATTTTTTTTAATTAATGATAAATCCTAATTTGACTAGGTCTCCACCTAATCTCTAATCCTAAGCTAACACTGTCACACGTTTCTCTCTACTCCTCTCTCACTTTAACGCTCAACTTTCTGTAAAACAAAAGAACAGAACAAAAATATAACAAAGTTCATCCACATTCAAGAACTTGATCGATCAAACGCAAAAGCAAAATAAGTTTAAAAACGAAAAGTAAAAAAAATCAAGTTCTCGACGGATTGTGCTTGTGATTTCGGTGGAGAGATGTTGGCTTAGTGGGGGTTTTGGAAGCACGTTAGAACCCCATTGAACGACTTCAGTTATGGGTTTTCTTCCCTTTTGCTCCCTTTCCTAAGAGACCCCTAAGGTTCAGACTATTCACAATCAAAAACTAAGGTTGTCCCCGTTGCATGCCCCTGTCATTTGATCCTTCGAAAGATTCAAGTATGCGTTGGTATGACTTCTGGTAGATGATTTTAGGGCTGGTTGTGATTACGTGTTTGAATGTGTAACAACCTTAAAAATGGATAAGATAAGAAATGCTTAATGTGTCAAGAATGCGTATGATTAGACCAAGGTTCACACGGATTGATGCGCGTAGAACCATACCTCGGAACCCTTGCTACAGCCAAGCCAACTAACTTGGGGAGTTATTTGAGTTTAGAAAGGTTGGTTCAACCATGTAGGGCTCTCTAATATGAAGATTTACACGAAGGAGTCGTTATCGGACTTAAAAAGAGGAAATCTTAGGTTTGGAGGGTCTAGGGGTAAAATGGTCTTTTTCCTAGCTAAGGGTAGTATCGTAATTACCCTAAATATATAATTAATTACATAATTAATAAGGTGGAGGGGCAATTTGGGGAGAGAGAGCCGAAATTGAGCTCTTGAAGTGAAATCTTGCTCCACCCGGGTTCGAACCTAGGTGGAAGCAATGAATTAATGTGATTTTTATTTAAGCTATTTAATTAATGTAATTAATTAATTCTTATTATTCATTATTTGATTTAAAATAAAATAAAAATCAGATTTTTTATTAAATAAACAAAACCCTATTGACTAAGTCCTAAAGCTAGACTCCTAAGCCTCCTATAAATCTAACTCTCTCTCACGTTTATCTCTCCACTCTCACGCTCAATCTCTCTTCTTATTTGACTCAAACATTCTCTGCCAAAATAAGATACAAAATCAGAAAAATAAACCAAGTTCTTTACACTTGAAGAACTCACACGAAATCACAAGAAAACAAACGTTAATCGCACACTAGGCTAAGTGAGGTTGTCATTCGAGTGGAGTAGACATTGAGGAGGCTTAGACGTGTTCTTGGGTGAAGTTTTTGGGCAGAAAGTCAAGGGTTTAACGTCAAAAAGGTATGGGTTTTCTTCTCTCTTGGTTCCTTTCCCAAGAGACCCCTTAAGGTTCATATTATTCATCCGAAAACTAGGATTGTTTACCCTTTGGCATGCCCCTGTCACTAGGTCCCAATGAATCGTAGGCTGGGTATGATTGCTGGTAGATGTAGGTGTATGTTATGTTTTCATGATGAATATGATTATGTTTGTGTACTTGAAATCGTATGAAAGACAACCATGTATTCGAAATTATGTGCAAGTATGTGTGTGCGCAAGTATGTTACAGTGAATGAGGTTCTCTGTTTAATTCTCCAAAAAGTTTAATGTATTATGGTTGTATTTTTACGTGTATAAACTGAGGTAAGTCGTGATGTTCATATGAAATGTTATGTGGCTGGATTGAGTGAGAAATTCTTGGCTAAACGAATCCATGAAAATGCACCTAAAACGTTACAAATGAACCATGAAATTTCCCTAAGAACTAATGTGTAATTTGATGAAAAAGGTGTAGAAAAATCATGGAATAAATTTCTAGAACCTGGAAATAGGCTTTAGAAAGAATCTTGAAATTTTAGACGTCAAAAAAATAAAATAAAAATAAGTGAGGTCTGCAGGGATCGAACCCAGGACCTCACTAAGGCTTACCAAACAAATAAACAAAAAAAAAGGTGTTAGGCGGGGCTCGAACTGGGGCAGTGGTCAGCAAATTTCGCCAGGCAAAAAGGAATAAAATGAATTGCTGTTGTGGGGTTTCGATCCCACAACACGGAAGACCCTTGTTAATTAAAAAAATATCTATGGGGTCGTGGGGAATCGATCCCACGTCCCTCAACAAATGCAGAAACTAATAAAAAGAAAAAAGGGGTCTTGGGGAATCGATCCCACGCCCATCAACGCCTGCAGTAATTAAATTAAAAAAAAAAGGTCTGTGGGGGATCGATCCCACAACCCCTTGGTCAGTAGCGAATTAGGAGCTTAGGAAAAGGATAAAAAAAATTCATTAAAAACGATGGGGTCGTTGGGAATC
Source organism: Solanum sitiens (assembly GCA_016801875.1). Taxonomy (NCBI): domain Eukaryota; kingdom Viridiplantae; phylum Streptophyta; class Magnoliopsida; order Solanales; family Solanaceae; genus Solanum; species Solanum sitiens. The sequence goes on from JABWTJ010000411.1 coordinate 375,038, forward strand.
GATCCCATGCCCCTCAGTAAACTGTAGCAAGTTCAAAGGAGAAAGGAAAAATGAAAAATAAAGAATTGTGAGGCGTGGGAATTGAACCCACGACCTCTAGGTAGGCTGCGAAATTAGAGCAAAATAAAGAGAGGCTGTGGGGGTCTAATCCCACAACCTCATGGTCTATGCGAATTGGACAAGGAGAATTAAATAAAAAAATAAAAGGGGCTGTGGGGGTTCGATCCCACAACCCTTCGGCCAAATAAGAGGAGATTCCAAGGAGAAAAATAAAGAGAGAATGTTGATGTTGGGGCTCGATCTAGGGTCCCAATGTCATGTGGATTAAAAATAAAATCAAGGAAAAATGTAAGTATTGTCCAAGGGATTCAAACTTTGGTTCCCTTACCCAAATTTCCGTATTGATACATAAATCATACGTGAATTAAATGTTCAAGAATAATGCCACCTACTTAGATCGAAATCGAGATTTTGGCATGTATACAAGATGCATAAGTCTTGTACTACATAATCTTAGGAAGATATGAGTCACTTAACGAACTATGAATGAAGCCTCATGGCTTGTATGTATAGACCCATAAGTTTAGCATACGTTTAAAAATAAGTGAACCTAAGATGTATGTAATGAAATGATGTAACCCTAGAAGGGTTAAGTACGAGTGTGAAATACATTAAATGGCCAAGAGCATTGGCATACGATGAAATGATTATTATGTAATGAAACGATGAAACTCTAGAAAGGTTAAGTAAGAGTGTGAAACACACAAATGGCCAAGTGCATTGGCATATGATGAAATGAACATTCACGTAAAATAGGTGAGTAATTATGAAGAGCAAATGTGCTAATGTTAATGAATGTGGTGACAACATGATATGAGGCTAATGTAAAAGGTGAGAACAATCTCAAATGAGCCTAAGTAAATGCTACCAAACCGTACTCACCTATGAGAGTGTAAAGTTAATGAAGAGACCAGTCTCTATGAACACTCTAATGAAAGTATTGAGATTAACACACTTAATACTAATGATGAGATGAGTAATCATCTACTGAGCTATGATGTCCTAATACTAGAAGCCAGCTTCCATGACGTATCAGTTGAATGTAATGGAACTTTATACTGAGCACCGATAGACTAGCTATGAGCGGTGATGCCTTTTTTCGGGAAGGGCGGAGGTTCACGTAACTCTCATGAGATGAGACTGTCCGGCATGCCGGGTATGGGTCTCCTTATATCTCCTAGTCTTTGAACCTATACTGCCAATATAGGGATCTGGCAGGTTAAATTCCCATGTACGCTAGCATGTTTTGGGTCACTTTGGCCGGTGATTCAACCTCTTTTCGGTGTGGGGGAGACACTGGATTTCATGATGCTCACATGATCTATGTCGGTTAAAGTTAAAGTTCTCAATGAATGAATGAGGCCAGCCTCAAATGATGCACATAATAAAATGAATGATACCAAAGGTGTTAGGATAGGATAATCAAGAGGTGAGCTAGACTCAAGTAATGACACTGGGTTATTCTTGATCATTGCACAACAAACTCGATGAAAGTCTTAAACTACATCCTAGGTGTATAGCTGGTGTTCACACTAGCTTATGAACGAAATGAAATGAAGTACGTATGAATGAATGAAGCAGACTCTGTGTTTGCTAATGAAGACTCCCTAGTTGAGGTCCCATATGTTGAGCCCTCATTTTGGAAAGTCTTAATGTCAAGTCCATGATTCCAAGGTCTCATGGCATATGAATGAATGTTATAAAAGATGTTATGTGCTATATGCTATATGATATGTGCTATGTGTAAGATGTTATGTGCTGTGTGCAATATGATAAGTATGATGATGCATGTTACTCTCATGGCATGACTTTCCTAATCCAAATTTGGAAAGATCACTAACTTTCCTAATCCAAATTTGGAAAGCTCACTAACTTTCCTAATCCAAATTAGGAAAGTTTACTAACTTTCCTAATCCCAATTTGGCAAGTCCACTGACTTGACTTGACTTTCCATAATCATATTGTTAGGAAAGAGCTATTATTACTCATGCATGTCCTTAGTGTGTGCTTGCATATACCCATACTTAGTACAAGTGTGTACTAATCCCATACAACTCTATAATTTTAGGTGCAGGCACAGGTGGACGCTAAAGCTTATAGGTTGACGTTGCAGCTATTCGGATGTGGAGCTTTCATCCGGACTTGGTAGGCCCTCGTGCTTTCGAGGATGTCTACCGTTACTATCTAGCTTAGATGTAGGCTTTAGCTAGTGGAGTATGTTCCACTAGTGTTTCTTTCCGTTTTTATTTCAGACATTGTATTGGTGCCATTTTGGCAATTATACCTTTAATGCAGTATTAAACTATTTCTTTCGTTTGATTATCTCTATATTAGATGGTTGATTTGTGAACTCCCATGATGTTAAGTTTAAAATGTTTAGCATGAAATAAGAAAACAAAAAGTTAAAATTTCCGCTAAAATTAACCTAGATGAAGTAAGAATGACGTATGTAGGCTTGTCTGCGACTTCTGAGAGGTGAACGATGCCGGTCTCGTCTGGGGTATAGATTCCAGTCGTGACAAAGTTGGTATCAGAGCCAGGTTAAATTCCGAGAATAATGAGTTCACATCAACCACATTGAGTAGTTTCTAAGTCATGGTAGTGAAGTGCACCACTATCCTGAATTAGAGACTGCATGATGCGTAGGAAAATTTCCCTTCTTCTGATCTTATCGTGCTTTTCCTAATGTCTAATTTCTTGGTATTATGAGTGTGTCTAACATCAATCTTTGTTGTTTTCAAAGAATGAATACTAGGAGAAGCATTGGTCAGAGGAGAGGAGGTGCAACTGCTGGGGGCAATCAGGTTCCACCCCAGGCTCCAGCTGAAGGGGTGGCTATGCCGGCTAACCCAGCTGGGTTGACTGATGTGGAGGTGCGGGCATCTCGGGCCCAGATAGAACAGGCCATCACTATGCAGGCCCAGGCTATGACTGCCCAGGTCAACTGGCAGGATGTTCAGAGGGAGAACCCACCGGTTCGTAGTATGGCTGACAGACTGAGAGACTTTACGAGGATGAATCCTCCTATTTTCACAGGGTCTAAGACTTCAAAGGACCCCCAGGAGTTTGTGGATGAGGTGCATAAGATTTTGGTGGCTATGGGGGCCGCAGATATTGAGAAGGCTGAGCTGGCTTCCTATCAGCTCAAGAATGTTGCACAGACTTGGTGCAAGATGTGGCAGGATAGCCGAGCCTTGGGCGGAGTTCCAGTTACTTGGGAGCTGTTTAAGACAGCCTTCCTGGAGAGATTCTTTCCCAGGGAGATGAAGGAGGCAAAGGTTGAGGAGTTTATCAACCTTAAGCAGGGATCAATGACAGTCAGGGAGTATTCTCTAAAGTTTGTTAAACTATCCAGGTATGCTACTTTCCTTAGTATCTAACAGCAAGGATGAGATGAGTACTGAAGTTTGTTAAATTATCCAGGTATGCTACTTCCCTTGTATCTAACAATAGGGATGAGATGAACAGGTTCCTCACAGGAATAAATGGAGATCTAGAGGAGGAGTGTCGTCTGCGATGCTCCATGATAATATGGACCTCTCCAGGTTGATGGTGCATGTCCAGCAGGTAGAGGACAGCCGCAAAAAGAGGGTCATTCGTGATGCTAGGAGGCCTAAGCCTCAAGATCGGGAAGGTCCCAGCCATGGAGGCCACAGAAAAAATTTTGGCGTCCATGAGCTGCCCAGGTTCAAGAAGGGGCAACAGAGTTCTAGGAACTCTAATTCTCAGAGGAGTACAGCACCTAGAGGAGGCAGACCTGAGCCCAAGAAGGGCAATGGAGGTGAGATGCAGCGTCCCAAAAAGAACTGTGCTAAGTGTGGCCGTGCTCACAGTGGAGAGTGTAGACAGGGAACTAATGCCTGCTTCGATTGCGGTAAGAGTGGGCACATGGTTAGAGACTGCCCACAGAACAGAGGTCAGGCTAGAGGTAATGCTCAACCTAGGCCTAATCCACAGGGTGAAGCATTAGCAGAGCCTCCTAAGAGGAACAGATTCTATGCCCTGAAGGGCAGGGAGGAGCAGGAGAAGTCCGCTGATGTGGTCACAGGTATGCTGCAAGTATTCTCAACTTCTGTTTATGCTTTACTTGATCCAGGGTCTACACTTTCCTTTGTAACTCCTTTGCTTGCTCTCACTTTTGAGATATTGCCTGAAGTTCTGCATGATCCTATAGTGGTTAGTACACCTTTAGGAGAAAATGTAAGAACTGATAGAGTATACAAGGATTGCCCAATAGTTGTAAGTGGTAAGACTATGTGTGCAGACTTGGTTGAGTTACCCATGCATCATTTTGATGTTATTCTTGGCATGGACTGGCTTCACATTTGTTATGCTTGTTTGGATTGTCGTAGTAGAGTGGTGAGATTTCGTTTCCCTGATGAAGAGGAGCTAGTCAGGGAGGGGTACAACTCGAGTCGTCCTAATCCCTTGATTTCGAACCTTAAGGCCAATAACATGATGTCCAAGGGGTTATTGTGTCATCTTGTGAGTGTTAATGATTTAGATCATGACATTCCTTCCATAGACTCAGTGCCTGTAGTGAATGAGTTCCTAGATGTATTTCCTGATGATTTGCCTAGAGTTCCCGCCCCTCGAGAGATTAACTTTGGTATCGACTTAGAACCCGATACTAAACCAATTTCAATTCCTCCCTACAGGATGGCCCCAGATGAAACAGGAGTTGAAGCTGCAGTTAAAAGATATCACTGATAAGGGTTTCATTCAGCCAAGCATATCCCCTTGGGGCGCTCCAGTGTTTTTTGTGAAAAAGAAGGATGGAACCCTTAGAATGTGTATCGAATATTGGCAGCTCAACAAAGTCACTATAAAGAATAAGTATCCACTTCCAAGGATAGATGATTTGTTCGATCAGCTCCAAGGGTCTAGTTTCTTCTCTAAGATTGATCTTCGTTCAGGGTATCATCAGCTTAGGATTAGGGATGGAGATATCCCAAAGACACGGGTTATTGTGTCATCTTGTGAGTGTTAATGATTTAGATCATGACATTCCATCCATAGACTCAGTGCCTGTAGTGAATGAGTTCCTAGATGTATTTCCTGATGATTTGCCTAGAGTTCCCGCCCCTCGAGAGATTAACTTTGGTATCGACTTAGAACCCGATACTAAACCAATTTCAATTCCTCCCTACAGGATGGCCCCAGCTGAACTCCAGGAGTTGAAGCTACAGTTAAAAGATATCACTGATAAGGGTTTCATTCAGCCAAGCATATCCCCTTGGGGCGCTCCAATGTTGTTTGTGAAAAAGAAGGATGGAACCCTTAGAGTGTGTATCGATTATTGGCAGCTCAACAAAGTCACTATAAAGAATAAGTATCCACTTCCCAGGATAGATGATTTGTTTGATCAGCTCCAAGGGTCTAGTTTCTTCTCTAAGATTGATCTTCGTTCAGGTTATCATCAGCTTAGGATTAGGGATGGAGATATCCAAAGACAGCCTTTCGTACCCGTTATGGTCATTATGAGTTCTTAGTCATGTCATTTGGTCTCACTAATGCACCAGCTGCATTTATGGACCTCATGAACTGAGTCTTCCATGAATACCTTGATTCTTTCGTCATAGTATTCATTGATGACATCCTCATATACTCTAGGACCAAGGAAGAGCATGAACAACATTTGAGACTAACCTTGCAGGTACTTAGACAACATCAGTTGTATGCTAAATTAAGCAAGTGTGAATTCTGGCTTAGATAAGTGACCTTCCTGGGTCATGTTGTGTCCGATCAGGGTATGGAGGTGGATCCCAGGAAGACTGAGGTTGTGAAGAACTGGCCAAAGCCTCTTACTCCCACTGACATTCGTAGCTTTCTTGGATTGTCTGGTTACTACCGCAGGTTCGTGGAGGGTTTTTCTTCCATTGCTGCCCCACTGACAGCTTTGACTAAGAAGAAAGCCAAGTTTGAATGGACGGAGACTTATGAGAAGAGTTTCCAGGAGCTCAACGACAGACTCACTTCAGCCCCGGTGCTTACTTTGCCTAATTGTGGTGAGAATTACACTGTTTACTGTGATTCATCTAGGGTTGGTTTGGGTTGTGTTCTTATGTAGGTTGGTAAGGTGATAGCCTATGCGTCCAGACAGCTCAAGGTTCATGAGAAGAATTATCCCACTCATGACCTGGAGTTGCCAGCTGTGGTATTTGCACTGAAGCTGTGGAGACACTACTTGTATGGAGTGCATGTGGATGTGGTCACAGACCACAAGAGTCTCCAGTACGTGTTCACACAGAGAGAGTTGAATCTACGTCAGCGGAGATGGTTGGAGCTGTTAAAGGACTATGAAATGAATGTTCACTATCATCCAGGTAAGGCTAATGTTGTAGCTGATGCTTTGAGCAGGATGAGCATGGGAAGTACATCCCACGTTGAGGATGAGAAGAAGGAGTTGGCGAAATATGTACACAGACTGGACAGACTGGGTGTGCGATTGGTTGACTCTACTAGTAGGGGGTGTTTCAGTTCATCCTAGTTCTGAATCATCCTTGGTATTTGAAGTCAAGCAAGGTCAGCATCTCGATCCTGTGTTGATGTAGCTGAAGGACTCAGTGTTGATAAAGATGAATGAGTCTTTCGTTTTAGGAGGTTATGGCATACTTAGGTATCAGGACAGACTGTGTGTACCAGATGTGGATGATTTGCGGACCAGATTGTTGCAGAGGCACATGGTTCCAGATATTCCATACATCCAGGTTCCACCAAGATGTATCATGATCTTAAGCAGATTTATTGGTTGGACGGCATGAAGAAGGACATTGCAGAATATGTGGCCAAGTGTCCTAATTGTCAGCAGGTTAAGGCAGAACATCTTAAGCCTGGCGGTCTTACTCAGATTATTAAGGTTCCAACTTGGAAGTGGGAGGCCATTAATATGGACTTCGTGGTTGGTCTTCCGAGGACTAGGAGACAACATGACTCCATATGGGTTATTGTGGATAGGATGACTAAGTCTGCCCACTTTATCCCTATGAAGTCTACTTACAAAGCCGAGGATTATGCGAGACTCTACATTGATGAGATTGTGAGATGGCATGGGATTCCTTTGTCTATTATTTCAGATAGAGAAGCTCAGTTTACTTCACATTTCTGGAGATCTTTCCAGAAGAGCTTAGGCACACATGTAAAGCTTAGTACTGCCTTTCATTCTCAGAGTGATGGGAAGGCAGAGCACACCATTCAGACATTGGAGGACATGTTGAGAGCGTGTGTGATTGACTTCAGGGGTAGCTGGGATGACCATATGCCTTTGATAGAGTTCTCGTATAATAATAGCTATCACTCCAGCATTGGGATGGCACCATTTGAGGCACTGTATAGTAGGAGGTTTAGATCTCCAGTTGGGTGGTTCGAGGTTGGAGAGTCATTCATTTTGGGTCCAGAAATCATTCATGAGGCCTTATAAAAGGTCAGAGTGATTAGAGACAGGTTGGCTACTGCTTACAGTCGGCAAAAGTCATATGCAGATAACCGGCCCTTAGAGTTTGATGTTCGTGACCAGGTCTATCAGAAGATATCACCTATGAAGGGGGTGATGAGGTTTGGCAGGAAGGGGAAGTTGAGTCTGAGGTATGTTGGGCCATACGAGATCCTACAGCGTGTGGGTGAGGTGGCCTATGAGTTGGCATTGCATGCGGAGCTAGCTTCTGTCCATCCAGTCTTTCATGTATCCATGTTAAAGAAGTGCCTAGGTGATCCAGCATCGATTCTACCTGTGGAAGGTTTGGGGGTCGATGAAGACTTGTCCTATGAGATGTACCTGTTGAGATCTTAGACAGACAGATCAAGCAGACAGATCAAGCGGCTGAGGAACAAGGAGATTGCCACAGTGAAGGTATTGTGGAGAAATCATCTTGTTGAGGGTTCTACGTGGGAGGCTGAGGCCGATATGAGATCCCGCTACCCTCATCTTTTCAGCTCTTGAGGTTAGACTTCCTACTCTTAAGTCTAAGTTTCCTTATCTCTCCATATTTTAATGCAATTGCTTGACTGTGCATAGGATTATGTTATGATCTGACTGGCATTACGCTAGATAGTAGTAGTGTCATTCGGGGACGAATGTTCCTAAGCGGGGGATAATGTAACAACCCTAAAAATGGATAAGATAATAAATGCTTAATGTGTCAAGAATGCCTAAGATTAGACCAAGGTTCACACGGATTGATGCGCGTACAACCAAACCTCGGAACCCTTGCTACAGCCAAGACAACTAACTTAGGAAGTTAGTTGAGCTTAGAAAGGTTGGGTCCAACCATGTAGGGCTCTCGAATACGAAGATTTACTCGAAGGAGTCTTTACCGGACTTAAAAAGAGGAAATCTTAGGTTTGGAGGGTCTAGGGGTAAAATGGTCTTTTTCCTGGATAAGGGTAGTATCGTAATTACCCTAAATATATATTTAATTATTTAATTAATAAGGTGGAGGGGCAATTTGGGGAGTGAGCCGAAATTGAGCTCTTGAAGTGAAGTCTTGCTCCACCCGGGTTCGAACCTAGGTGGAAGCAATAAATTAATGTGATTTTTATTTAAGCTATTGAATTAATGTAATTAATTAATAATTATTATTCATTATCTGATTTAAAATAAAATGAAAATCAGATTTTTATTAAATAAACAAAACCCTATTGACTAAGTCCTAAAACTAGACTCCTAAGCCTCCTATAACTCCAACTCTCTCTCACGTTTATCTCTCCACTCTCACGCTCAATCTCTCTTCTTCTTTGACACGAAAATTCTCTGCCAAAATAAGATACAAAATGAGAAAAATAAACCAAGTTCTTCACACTTGAAGAACTCACACTAAATCACAAGAAAACAAACGTTAATCGCACACTAGGCTAAGGGAGGTTGTCATTCGAGTGGAGTTGACATTGAGGAGTCTTAGACGTGTTCTTGGGTGAAGTTTTTGGGCAGCAAGTCAAGGGTTTAATGTCAAAAAGGTATGGTCTTTCTTCTCTCTTGGTCCCTTTCCCAAGAGACCCCTTAAGGTTCATATTATTCATCCGAAAACTAAGATTGTTTCCCCTTTTGCATGCCTCTGTCACTAGCTCCCAATGAATTGTAGGTTGGGTATGATTGCTGGTAGATGTAGGTGTATGTTATGTTTTCGTGATGAATATGATTATGTTTGTGTACTTGAAATCGTATTAAAGACAACCATGTATTCGAAATTATGTGCAAGTGTGTGTGTGTGCAAGTATGTTACAGTGAATGAGGTTCTCTGTTTAACGCTCCAAAAAGTTTAATGTATTATAGTTGTATTTTATGTGTATAAACTGAGGTAAGTCGTGATGTTCATATGAAATGTTATGTGGCTGGATTGAGTGAGAAATATTTAGCTAAACGAATCCATGAAAATGCACCTAAAACGTTACAAATGAACCATGAAATTTCCCTAAGAACTAATGTGTAATTTGATGAAAAAGGTGTATAAAAATTGTGGAATAAATTTCCAGAACCTGCAAAATAGGCTTTAGAAAGAATCAGGAAATTTTGGACGTCAAGAAATAAAATAAAAATAAGTGAGGTCTGTAGGGATCGAACCCAGGACCTCACTAAGGCTTACCAAACAAATAAACAAAAAAAAAGGTGTTAGGCGGGGTTCGAACTGGGGCAGTGGTCAACGAATTTCACCAGGCAAAAAGGAATAAAATGAATTGCTGTTGTGGGGTTTCGATCCCACAACACGGAAGACCCTTGTTAATTAAAAAGAAATATATGGGGTCATGGGGAATCGATCCCACGCCCCTCAGCGAATGCAGAAACTAATAAAAATAAAAAGGGGTCGTGGGGAATCGATCCCACGCCCCTCACCGCCTGCAGTAATTAAATTAAAAGAAAGGGGGCTGTGGGGGATCGATCCCACAACCCCTTGGTCAATAGCGAATTAGGAGCTTAGGAGAAGGATAAAAAAAATTCGTTAAAAACTATGGGGTCGTGGGGAATCGATCCCACGCCCCTCAGTAAGCTTTAGCAAGTTCAAAGGAGAAAGGGAAAATGAAAAATAAAGAATTATGAGGCATGTGAATTGAACCCACGACCTCTAGGTACGCTGCGAAATTAGAGAAAAATAAAGAGAGGTTGTGGGGATTTGATCCAAAACCTCATGGTCTATGCGAATTGGACAAGGAGAATTAAATGAAAAAATAAAAGGGGCTGTGGGGGTTCGATCCCACAACCCTTCGGCCAAATAAGAGGAGATTCCAAGGAGAAAAATAAAGAGAGAATGTTGATGTTGGGGCTCGATCTAGGGTCCCAATGTCATGTGGATTAAAAATAAAATCAAGGAAAAATGTAAGTATTGTCCAAGGGATTCGAACTTGGGTTCCCTTGCCCAAATTTCCGTATTGATACATAAATAATTCGTGAATTAAATGTTCAAGAATAATTCCACCTACTTAGATCGAAATCGAGATCTTGGCATACATACAAGATGCATAAGTCTTGTACTACATAATCTTAGGAAGATATGAGTCACTTAACGAACTATGAATGAAGCGTCATGGCTTGAATGTATAGACCCGTAAGTCCAGCATATGTTTAAAAATAAGTGAACCTAAGATGTATGTAATGAAATGATGTAACCCTAGAAAGGTTAAGTACGAGTGTGAAATACACTAAATGGCCAAGAGCATTGGCATACGATGAAATGATTATTATGTAATGAAACGATGAAACCCTAGAAGGGTTAAGTAAGAGTGTGAAACACACAAATGGCCAAGTGCATTGGCATATGATGAAATGAGCATTCACATAAAATGGGGTGAGTAATTATGAAGAGGAAATGTGCTAATGTTAATGAATGTGGTGACAACATGATATGAGGCTAATGTAAAAGGTGAGAACAATCTCAAATGAGCCTAAGTAAATATTACCAAAACGTACTCACCTATGAGAGTGTAAAGTTAATGAAGAGACCAGTCTCTATGAACACTCTAATGAAAGTATTGAGATTAACACACTTAATACTAATGATGAGATGAGTAATCATCTACTGAGATATGATGTCCTAATACTAGAAGCCAGCTTCCATGACGTATCAGTTGAATGTAATGGAACTTTATACTGAGGACCGATAGATTAGCTATGAGCGGTGATGCCTTTTTTCGGGAAGGGGGGAGGTTCACGAACTCTCATGAGATGAGAATGTCCGGCATGCTGGGTATGGGTCTCATTATATCTCCTAGTCTTCGAACCTATACTGCTAATATAGGGATCTGGCGGAGTTAAATTCCCATGTACGCTAGCATGTTTTGGGTCACTTTGGCCGGTGATTCCACCTCTTTTCGATGTGGGGGAGACACTGGATTTCATGATGCTCACATGATCTATGTCGGTTAAAGTTAAAGTTCCCAATGAATGAATGAGTCCAGCCTCAAATGATGTACATAATGAAATGAATGATACCAAAGGTGTTAGGATAGGATAATCAAGAGATGAGCTAGACTCAAATAATGACACTATGTTATTCTTGATCATTGCACAGCAAACCTGATGAAAGTCTTAAACTACATCCTATATATAGCTAGTGTTCACACTAGCCAATGAATGAAATGAAATGAAGTACGTATGAATGAATGAAGCAGACTCTATGTTTGCTAATGAAGACTCCCTAGTTGAGGTCCCATATGTTGAGCCCTCATTTTGGAAAGTCTTAATGTCAAGTCCATTATTCCAAGGTCTCATGGCATATGAATGAATGTTATAAAAGATGTTATGTGTTGTATGCTATATGATATGTGCGATGTGTAAGATGTTATGCGCTGTGTGCAATATGATAAGTATGATGATGCATGTTACTCTCATGGCATGACTTTCCTAATCCAAATTTGGAAAGATCACTAACTTTCCTAATCCAAATTTGGAAAGCTCACTAACTTTCCTAATCCAAATTTGGAAAGTTCACTAACTTTCCTAATCCCAATTTGGCAAGTCCACTGACTTGACTTTCCATATCATGTTGTTAGGAAAGAGCTATTCTTACTCACGCATGTCCTTGGTGTGTGCTTGCATATACCCATACTTAGTACAAGTGTGTACTAATCCCATACAACTCCATATTTTTAGGTGCAGGCACAGGTGGACGCTAGAGCTTACAGGTTGATGTTGCAGCTATCCGGACGTGGAGCTTTCATCCGGACTTGGTAGGCCCTCATGCTTTCGAGGATGTCTACCGTTACTATCTAGCTTAGATGTAGGTTTTAGCTAGTGGAGTATGTTCCACTAGTGTTTCTTTCCGTTTTTATTTCAGACATTGTATTGGTGCCATTTTGGCAATTATACCTTTAATGCAGTATTGAACTATTTCTTTCGTTTGATTATCTCTATATTAGATGGTTGATTTGTGAACGTCCATGATGTTAAGTTTAAAATGTTTAGCATGAAATAAGAAAACAAAAAGTTCAAATTTTCCGCAAAAATTAACCTAGATGAAGTAAGAATGATGTATGTAGGATTGTCTGCGACCTCTGAGAGGTGAACGATGCCGGTCTCGTCTGGGGTCTAGATTCCAGTCGTGACAGAATGTGTATTCGGAATTATGTTTAAATGAAAGAAGTGTTTCCGAAAATGTGTGATATGTTAACTTGTGGGTGCACGTGTGTACTGTGATTCAGTCTCGGCTAGAAGCATGAAATTTGGCATGTTAAATTGTTGTATTTTAAGTGTATGAATATGTTAAAAACGTGATGATCCTATAAGTTCAAAGTTGCTGAATTAAATGATAATTCTTGATTGAAAGTAACCTTGAAAATGCACCTAAAGATCTCCCTAAAAACTACTCGAAATGTCTTAATGTTTAACGTGAAAGAGGGTGAGAAAATGTGCTGCAAAAAGGTGACTAAATTACCGAAAGTAACCATGAAAACTCACCTAAAGATGCACTAGATGCTACACGAAAATTTTCCTAAATAACACTTAAAAGTTGAGAAAATGGACTGCAAAGAGGGTGAACAAATTTCCAGCATTCTGGAAATTTGTTTTTGGCAGCCTACTGTAAAAAAAGTCACATTTAAAAATATTTTTTAAATGCATGAGGTCAGTGGGGATTGAACCCAAGACCTCACCATATACATGTTATAAAAAAATAAATAATAAAATGTGTTAAGGGGGATTCGAAATGGGGTAAAGTTCAAGTGAAAAGTTAAGGGAAAAATGAAAGAAAATCAAGTGAGGCATGTGGGGTTCGAACCCACAACCTCTTGGACGGATGAAGGAGAGAGGAGAAAAATGAAATAAAGAAATAATAAAAATGAGGTATGTTGGATTCGAACCCACAACCTCTTGGCCGAATGAGAAGGTAAGGAGAAAATGCAATTAAAATAAGGTGAGGCTGTGGGGGTTCGATCCCACACCCTCTTAATATAAATGAATGAATCAAGTAAATAAAGGAAAAAGAAAAGAATGTGGACGTGGGGATTCGATCTTGGGTCCCCCATGCCGAATTGTTTAAGGCAAAAATCAAGAAAAAAAGAGAGAAAGAAAGTGTAGGTGTGGGGAATTGATCTCGGGTTCCCTAGCCAAGAAGTTTATGACAACGAAAATCATAAAGAAAATATACTAAGTGTTATACAAGGGATTTGAAATAGTGTTCCCTTGCCCAATTCCGTATTGACACATAAGTCTTACGTGATTAAATATTTAATGAATGTTGCCTATAGGAATCATATTGAGACCTTGGCATACTTACAAGATGCATAAGTCTTGTACCACATAATCTTGGGCAATATAAATCACTTAAATGAACTATGAATGAAGCCTCATGGCTTGTGTGTGTGGACTCATAAGTCCAACATACGTTTATAATGTAAGTGAACCTAAGATGTTATGTGATGAATGATGAGACCCCAGAAGGGTTAAGTAAGAGTTTGAAACACAATAAAAGGCCAAGTGCATTGGCATATGATGAAATGAACATTCACGTAAAAAGGGGTGAGTAATTATGAACGGTAAATGTGCTAAGACTAATGAACGTGGTGAAAACATGATAAGAGGCTAATGTGAAACATGAGAGCAATCTCAAATGAGCCTAAGTAAATGTTACCAAAACGTACTCACCTATGAGAGTGTAAAGTTAATGAAGAGACTAGTCTCTATGAACACTCTAATGAAAGTATTAAAGTTAATGCATACTTAATACTAATGATGAGATGAGAAATCATCTAATGAGCAATAATGTCCTCATGCTAGAAGCCAGCTTCTATGATGTATGAGATGAATGTAATGGAACTTTATACTAAGCACCGATAGGCTAGCTAAGAGTGGCGATTCCTTCTTTCGGGAAGGTAGAGGTTCATGTAATTCTCATGATATGAGATAGTCCGTCCAAAACGGTATGGGTCTCCTTATATCTCCTAGTCTTTGAACCTATGCAGCCAACATAGGGATCTAGCAGGGTTCAACCCTATATACGCTAGCATGTTTTTGGTTTCACTTTGGCCGGTGATTCCACCTCTTTTCGGTGTGGGGTAGAGACAGGATTTCATTGAGCTCACATGATTTATGTCGGTTAAAGTTAAAGTTCCCAAAGAAAAAATGAGGCCAGCCTCATGTAATGCCCACAATGAAATGAACGATACCAAAGATGTTTGGGTAGGATAATCAAGAGGTGAACTAGACTTATGTAATGACACTAGGTCATTCTTAGTCATTGCACAGTAAACCCAATGAGAGTCTTAAACTACATCCTTGGTATAGCTGGTGTTTACACTAGCCTATGAATGAAATGAAATGAAGTACGTATGAATGAATGAAGAAGACTCTGTGTTTTCTAAAGAAGGCTCCCTAGTTGAGGTCCCATATGTTGAGCCCTCATTTTGGGAAGTCCTAATGTTAAGTCCATGATTCCAAGGTCTCATGGCATATGAACGAATGAAATGAAATATGATATGTGTTATATGCAATATGTTATGTGCTATATGCAGTATGTTATGTGATGTGTGCAATATGATACGTATGATGATGTATGTTACTATCATGGCATGACTTTCCTAATCCAATTTTGGCAAGTCCACTGACTTGACTTTCCATAACTCATATCGTTAGGAGAGAGCTATTCTAAATCATGCATGTCCGTGGTGTGTGCTTTTATATACCCATACTTAGTACAAGTGTGTACTGATTCATACATTTATCTACTTTTAGGTGCAGGTGCAACTGGACGTTAGAGCTTACGAGTCGACGTAGAAGTTATCCAGACGTGGAGCTTTCATCCGGATTTGGTAGGCCCTCATGCTTTCGAGGATGCTTACTGGCTTATTCTAGCGTAGACGTAGGCATGAGCTAGTGGAGTATGTTCCACTAGCATTTCGTTCGTATTTACTTTCAGACGTTATATTGGTGCAATTTTGGCAACTCTATATTTATGACTATATCTTTCATTTGATTATCTTGATTTAGATGGTTGTTGTGAACACTTATGAGTTTATGTAGATAGTATTATGCAAGATCAATGATTTCCAATATAAAGTTTAAGTACACAAAAGTTCAAATTTTCCGCTAAAATTAACCTAGATGAAGTAACGACGACGTATGTAGGCTTGTCTGCGACCTCTAAGAGGTCAATGACGCCGGTCTCGTCTGGGGTCTAGATTCTAGTCATGAAATTGATCAGCATTGATAAATGAACCTTTTCATCAACAATTCATCTATAGGTCAGTAGATATATGTACTTAAATCATAAAATAAATCATGTACACGTTGCTACAAAATCATGCTACCATCTAATACACTATATCACATATATGGTAGAAAGTAGAGAGTTATAGACCATCAAGTAACTTCCCTAGTTTTGCTCATCAATCATCATGTATCAACAATATACATTTAGGTCAGTATATAAATATATATAAATCAAGTCTAAATCATGCTTCATCTAATCTAGAACTTAGATTACATCATTTACATAACATTATCAGTCCATAGACTGGAAGAACCGAGATCAATTCATGTAAGCCTTCTTTAATTTGACCATAAAGGATTTATAATTACAATTCAATCATGATATTAACCCAAAAAACTAGCTACAAGTCTCTCAACATAATCGAATTCAACTTCTATACAATTAAGGACCAACGTTACAGTGATCACATTAATATCTAGGCTAAGCATGATCAAATCTTCATACATGGATCCACATGGATCCTTCATCATAAATTCATCATCAATACATGTAAGTAACAGTGGATATACACAATTCAACGTAAGAGAATCGCAATTCAACCATTAATGAGCCACGATCACAATGCCCATGCAAGGGCTAAATCAATTTTGGGAAGGGACATGGGTTCATCATGAAATTGGATTGAAAATTACATTCAAACCAGTAGATAATCATAAATACATTCATATTATGATTTTGAAATCAATTTAAGAAAGAACCCATGGCTAGATTGGAGAAGAAGAGATTTGATCATGAAACTAAAACATTGAGATAACTCTCCAAGTGAACGGTTACTTAGAGATGAAGGATCACAATACCTTTTTCTAGTTGAAAACCTATAAAACTTGATGAATAATCCATGGAAGTCCAAGCTCCAAGCTGTTCTTGAGCTTCACAAGCAATGGAGGTTTCTAGGGAGAATTAATTTTGGAGGGAATGTTTATTTGGTGTGAATTGGATTGGGAATGGGTTGATCACGTTTTTTATCACTCATATAAAACCAAAAATAGCTAAATAAACCTATTAGGGTCAGGTTAGTGCATGGGGTGAATTTTCCATTACCCCTTTAATTACAAAGTTGATAGGTAGTGGCACCAGGCCTGCATCGACGGACCACCATCGACGGCCAGTAGATCCATCGACGGGCCGTCTGTGGCTTCAGCCGATTGGACCTTGGGCTTTTCTTTGGTTTAACCTTGACCAGGCTAAGTTTCCATCAACTAAACCTCACCAACAGGCCGTTGGTCGACCAACTGGGCGTCATTTTGTTCAGTGGATTGACACTACCAAGGCAGTGTCTCGACATCCCTTGGGTCCTTCTTGTGGTCCCTTTTGCGGGGACCTTGTGAAGTCGTAACCGGCATTTCTAATGTAAGGATTCACATTTACAAGTCAAGGACCTTCCATGTAAGTTTCACCCAAAACAAATACATGTAACTCATCCAAACATGGTAGGCCCCATCAAGACACACATGAACGTCTCAAGGGCTAACTTTCTAACGTCTTAGACGTTCTTGGACGTTTGACCTCCAAACTTCATGTAACTCCATATACTTCATATAAATATCATTATAACTAATTTCAAGATTTCATAAGCTCATGACATACAATTATACACAAGTATAGACACACAAGGTGCATTTGTTAGTAGTCGTCGAACGTCTTGGTCGTCCATTGACATTTGACCTCAAGCTTTACACACTGCCTCAATACCATATTATAAGTAAATATAGGACCTTATAATCTTAATACAAAAATGTTAGGCTCTAGACACCCGAACTCATATTGGGGGCCTTACAGTTCCATATCAAGTTCATAACCCAATTACATTTACCCTACTAAAGAGGTGCCCTAGGGATGCCTTACAATGGCGACAATAAGCTCATGATGATTTTCCTAAAGATGTATATGATGTCGTTTCAGCCAACCAACCTTAAGTCCATTACGGCTTTCGACATCAATGTTCATAGCCTTACCACTAGGTTTAAGGTTTCACATAAATGACCTTCTTAGCATCATTCAAGGTCTCACATATAATTCATACATTCAAGACTACGAGTCTTTAGCATTTTAAGTCAAGACATCTCATATTCACATATCATTCATATATGTATCAAGTAAGGGACACAAATCTACCAAAACAAGACACAATATACTTCACTTTAGCACATATTACATGTCATTCTAGAAGCTCATAGGGATAACCATTAACATCTTTAAGTCATCCTATACACTACTATATCATCATCAATATAAGTATCATAGACTCATATAGTCAAGTAGGAATAATCATGTATCAACTCTAACAGTACACACAAAGACATAATCATAGTCTAACATGATCACCTAAATAGCATCCATAAAAGAAACCACATACTTTCACATTACTTCACATGTAGGTAGATATGATCATACTTCACATAATCAACTACACAAATTATCATAATACTTCAAGTAGTGCCGACAAGGCCATGATCATCATGATACATAAAGTAACGCCGACAAGGCCACATCATTCACATAACAACGCCACCATATGTGGACCATACCAATAACACATAATTAAAGAGCTAATTACAATAGCTATACATAATATTAAGAGAGTTAGGGCAGCATACCACCCATGTAATCTCACCACTACAGTCCAAAGCTAAATCATCCAATTCAATACCATAAGGCCCTTACACATGACCATGAACATCAATTCAATACAATGACCATAATACTTCAATGAATCTAGGTAAATTCAATATAGATTTATTAATCTAAGACAACCTATACATCAATTGAATACAATTCTTACATCATTCAATAGCCCATAGAAAACTACACTAGAATCCATAAGTATTATGTCAATATCAATTCAATATGCTTGATATAAAATAGATCTAAGATTATTCAATACTCAATTGATCAAATTGAAACAACCTATAAACCATACAAATCATAATCTATACATAAATCAAAAGCCCATAACAATCTACACATGAATTCATTAAATTTAGAGATTTGAGAAGATAAAGACTTCATTGAGAATTTCATTGGAAAACATCAAATATACATCAATAATATCATATCTTAAGGTTTGATAACATTTCATGCAAGAACCCAAGACTTAGAGTAGAAATTGGACTTTTTCTTCCTTTTAAAATTTTTGAAAATCATCTTTGAAATTGGCTCTAAGGTGATAGAGAGACTTAGATGAACAACTCCTATACCTTATTCGAACAAACCAATGATAATTTAAGAAGAAACTCCATTGAATATCCATCATCAAGCTCCATCTTAAGCTTGAGCTCTCATAGAGGTTTTTGGAGAAACTTTAGGAGGGAAAGGGTTTTGATCTAAGTACTAGGGTTTAATGAGTGTTTCATGACTTATATACTCTTAAAATAACCATAAACACACAAAACAACCGTCCTCTTAATTTATAAGACTTGGGGTGAATTTCCCAAAAACCCCATGCCTTAATAGAAAAATTGCAGGCAGTTTACAGCACCATTGATGCCCTAGCATCGACGGTCTGTGGGTGAGACCACGCCCCATCAATGGGTTTCGTTGGTTTCTTCTACAGCTCCTCAACCTACAGACCACATGGCTCCATCGACTCCACCCATCGACGGGCCGTCGTTTGGGGCAGTCGGTTGCCACTGCCTGGCAATGTTGAGCTCCAAGCTGGGGTCCTTCTTCTAGGGCCCCTTGTGGATCCTAGGTGGAGTCGTACCCGACGTTAAACCTCTAAAAATGAACGTCTAGGTATTAGGAGAATCTCCAAACAAGTTCAACATCAAACAAGCCACGCAACATGCTAAAACACATCCAAAGTCACAAGGACATCTAAAGGCTATCTTTCGAACGTCACCGAACGTTCTTGGACATTTGACCTCCAACCCTCACAAAACTCAACATGCTTACTTTAGACACTATTATCAATCATATAAGTACCTCATAAACTCATTACTCACACATAAGAACATGAAAACACATAAGGCACATACGTAATTAGTTGTCGAACGTCTTGGTCGTCCCTTGATGTTTGCCTTCAAACCTCACCAAAATCTTGAAACACTGCCTTAAAAATCATTTTAAACCATCTTAGGACTTCAAGACTTCATGTCACACAGATTAGGCCGTAATTTCACCTAGGTAATTTTTGGAGGTGTAATAGTGATAGCTGCCCGACGCCCAGCCACTGCCTAAAACAGGCTGGCGCGGCAGCGCGGCAGTCTCATGTTTGGGTCCTCTTTGGGGACCCTTTTGTGAGTCCCTGGGGCGTCGTTCTCGGATGTTTTAACCCTTTGCATGTCAGGATAAGAGTAGGAACCATCCGTACTCAATTTCACCCTCAAACCATCCCTAAAACTTCATTACAAAACACTACGACACACTAGTTCAACTTTGACTAGTTTCCAGACGTCGTGGACGTTCTTGGACGTTTGTCCTCTAAACTTTATGAAACTTGACACACTACCTATAAACACTATTATAACACATATAAGAACCTCATAATCTCATGAAACACACATGTAGGAACATAACAACACATGAAGCACATAGATGACTAGTCGTCGAACGTCTTGGTCGTCCGTTGACGTTTTACTCCCAAATCACCTAAATCTATATGAACTTCCTCATTACAGAATTATAAAACATTTTAGGACCTTAGTCCCTCATGAAAAAAAATTAGGCTCTCACTTAACCTAAGTCATTTTAGAGGTATTACAATCTCCCCCACTTGAAAAACATTTGTCCTCGAATGACACTTGCCACTCTTCGAACACTTCCAAGAATAGAGATTCAACTATTAGCTAATAACCATACTACCTAACAAATTATAATATACAAACATCTATAAGAAACATCAATTTCACATAATGAACAGACTCACAACACAACAATAAGATAGAAAACTGATTCTACAACACATTATGCCATAAGACTCACATCCTTCATTCCAAATAGAAAAAAAGTCCTTTTATATTCACTATTATGCTCATGTACATTAGTTCTAACCATATTACAACAATTTTCAACCATAGATTGATTTAGTAAATTTTTGCAAAATCTTACAGTGAGCAGATTTTCCCTGGCAGCTTTACAGTGAATTATTCAACATTTTTGAAAAATACAGCTTTTTGACAATTCATGATGGAAACATGCTAATATGGTAAATAAATTCATGTAAACACATTTTAAAACATAATCATAACATTGTGAAATGCACAATGCAAAAAGGCAAGGAATCAATGAAATTCAATTTCAACAAGACTCTTAAACACAATGCACATGCAACATATTTCTATGACCATCTATCCTATCTACTAACCATACTCCCCCACTTACAAGGAACTCATATCACTAAATATAATACTAGAACTTACCATTATCATCACCCTCATCCGTCTTTGCTCCTCTTGCCCGGAGTGCATAGAAACGAGCCTTCGCCTTTGGTATATCATCTTTAGAACATTAGGAGCAACTTGCTTACCATCTCTAGTAGGACAATCCCTCACTTTGTGTCCATCTTTACCACATCCAAAACAACTCCCGGTACCCAATAGGCATTCCCCATAGTTCCTCTTTCCACAAGTAGCACATGTAGGCTTGTCAACTTGAGAACCACTACCTTTCTCAAGCTTCACCTTAGTACTCCTAGGTTCTTCTTGACTTGAAACCTTCTTCTTGAACCTAGGTTGACTTTGATCACTTGAACTACTCCTATTCAAGTTTCTAGCAATCCTACCAAGTTTAGATTCCTCAATTGATTGAGCATAAACCATGAGTCTAGATAGGGTCATATCATTATGGAGCATGGCCGTATGGCATATTCTTTCACTAGGTCGGCGACCCCAGTCACAGACCTACTGATATCATCCCTAGGGTTAGTTAGTAAGGATGGTTCATATCTAGAAAACATAGTGAACTTCAAAGAGTACTCCTCAACACTCATATTGGCTTGCTTGAGATTGATAAACTTCTCAACCTTTACCTCCCTCCTCTCACGGGGAAAGTACTTTCCTAGAAAAGCTTCTTTAAATTCTTCCCACTCCGAAGGATCCGACTCAACCGGCCTATTATCCTTCCATTGAATGTACCACACTTGAGAGACCTACCTCAATTTGTACAAAGCTAACTATGCCTTCTCCATAGAAGTCACCCCCATGGCACTCAACACCTTATACACTCCATCCAGGAACTCTTGGGGATCTTCTCCCACTTTAGATACAAGAAAGATAGGAGGATTCATCCTCACTAAATATCTCAATCTAGATGTCATAGTGCTATGCAGAACATTCACTCTAGGCTCAATACCCCTATTCACATGGGTAGTCAAGGCTCGGGCTAAAATAAGAAAAGCCTCTGTAATCTCTCCATTAGATATTTCCGAGGGAACCACCAGAACATCATTACCTTCTCCCACATTAGGGACTTGAGCATCTCTAGCACCTTGAGAACCTTGAGAACCTTGAGGAACTTGCTCAATTTGTTCAACTGGAGGAGGAATCTCCTCATTCACATCATTCTTCTCAACTCTCCTAGCTGGTGTCCTCCTCGTATTCATCTCCTATAACACAAGAAAAACCATAAGAAAAGAACACTCATAACTTCTAAATTTCTATGGCACGACATAGGAGTAGAAAAGAAGGGAAACTCAATCTTCCTATAGCCACTCTCCTATAGATGTGTCGCGACTCACACCGATGGTCCAGACTCTACTAGACGTGACTTGATTAGACTTTTAGATTCGTAAGACCACTTTCATAACCTATGCTATGATACCATGTTTGTCACGACCCGAGAGCACACCCTAGAAGTTAGGGCATTCCAGAATCGTAACACGGCGTACTCGACCTCTTGGAGGTCTTGTACAAGCCCTTTTGTATCGTTCATCGCATATAAATAATGAAAAGTAGTGCGAAATTAAAACTTTTCACAAACATTTGCATAGTCTTTAAAATCGCTTTCATATAAAACTCAAAGGAAATACTAAGTCTCATTTCATCAAATCTTAGACACAAGAGTACTTTGGGACACGGCCCATACAATAGAAATATAGTACTATTAAGTCTATTACAATACTTCAATAAGAGAAATATAAGACATCTATGCCCTCGAGTCAAATGAGGACATACTTCAACATGCTTGAACAATCCTATAATCGAAGATTTAGCTCCCAAAACCACCTTAACCTATGAATCACTTTAGAGATAGATAAAAGCATGGAATTAGTACAAACACATGTACTAAGTATGGCATAATGCATAAATCTTGATAACGGACATTTAATGGAAATATGCTTTTTTTGATTAAAACCTCATAGTATTAGCATAAGAACAACATTTAAAATCTTAGAAACACATAAGAAATCACATAAACATTTTATCACATTTTAATGAACATTAAAGTGAATTAGCAAATGTTACAGTGAACTATTTCCAACATTACAGTGAACTTATTTAGTATGCATCCTTGTCACTAAAAGCTATCCTAAGACACACTTAAGTAAGACAAAGAGAGAACGCCCATACGCCCTCTCTAAGCACACCTAAATGATCTTCAAGACTACCTATAGTAAGACAATAACACTTACAATACACCAAAACACATAAAATATATGATATGATATTCACCTTACCAAGGTTATCAAAAGACTTACTTAGGTAATTCCAGAAGAGAACGCACATACACCATCTTCAAGATTACCTAAATAATCCTTATGAATTCCTAATATTAGAGCATGTCTAAGGTATCAACAAACTTCCCTGACTAGAGTCATTCTTAAGATTTCCCTAGGTAAGACATAAAGAGATCATCATTTATGCCCCCTCCACATATTAACTAGGAAATCCTTAGAGTTACTCTAGATTAGGTATTAATTCGTTCACATTCTTTCTAACATAAGTAATTACTTCATTAGTTCATTTAAGATACATTCATCACATAAGGACATTCAAGTAATGGTCTTGGAGAAGACCTAGGGACTCTCACTAACATCTTTAAAGCCTAATGTGCAATGTTTATATAGCGTCTCATACCACCACCTAAAAATTCATAGAACTTCTCCAATACTAGTGGTATCCCATATGATGAGAATAGGCAATAACCGACATAGAGCATGGTGGTAAAGCATGGAATCCGGAGTTGTAACATACTCCGATGGAGGGTGTTCTATAGCCAATGGTAGAACTTGGACACATCCCATGTAGGCACATGGTCAAGGAATATGAAGGGTTTCTTTGTACACTAGTCTCATTTTTCACTAGAGATACTTCCCAAACCATACTCACTCGGTGCTAGCCTTTGTTCTCATAGAGTAATTTACATTAAAGGATCATATGGAGGGGTTCCATATCTAGTTCATAACCCAATCACATTCACCCTATAAAAGAGGTCCCTAAGGGCTGCCTTTCCATGAAGAAGAGGATAGCTTAATGATTTTCCTAAGGATGATCTCATGCCATTCCAGCCAACCAACATTAAGTCCACCATTCACACAAAAAGGATACCGTTACGACTTTCGGCTTCAAGGATATCATAACCTCTCAACACTAGGTTGAGGTCTCCACATAATTTTACATTCTTAGCAATGTTCAAGATCTAATGTCAATGCATACATACAAGACTAAGAGGCTTTAGCATCCTAATTCAAGACATCTCATATTCACATGAATGCATGTATCAAGTAAGGGACACAAGTTTACCACACAAGATACACTAATTCTTCAGTATAGCACATATTGCATATCATTCTAGACGCACATAGGAATAACAATTATCATTTGTAAGTCACCCTATACACTACTATAACACCATCAATATAACCATCATAGACTCATATAGTCAAGTAGGAATAGTCATGCATCAACTCTAAGACTACACACACAAAAGACATAGTGATAGTCTAACATGATCACCTAATATCAATAGAAGAACACATACTTTCACATTACACACATGAAGATAGATATGATCATATTTCACATAAATCACTACACAAAGCATCATAGTATATCAAGTAAATTTTTTACAAGGCCATGATCATCATTATACATAAAGTAACTCCGACAAAGCCACATCATTCACAAGTGAAAAAGATAGCACCGCCACCATAAGTGCCATACTAATCAAAACATAATTCAAGAGCTACATTACATAAAATAAAGAGAATTATGGCAGCCTACCACCAATCCATTCTCACCACTTCAATCCATAGCTAAATCATCCAATTCAATACCATACGACCCTTACCCATGGCCATGATGATCAATTTAATACAAAAACTATAGTACTCAATGAATCTAGGTCAATTCAATATAGATTATCAATCTAAGACAGCCTATACATCAATTGAATACAACTATTACATCATTCAATAGCCCATAGAAACTACAATAGAATTCATGAGCATTGAGACAACATCATCACATCCAAAATATAGCCAATTTGAAGATATTATGGTTTGCATGGTTTTATGAAGATTTTAGGTTAAAATCATCAAATTAACATCAATTTAATCCATAAACAAGGATTCTAAACATTATATGTAATAACCTATGGCTAGATTACAAAATTGGACAATTAATGTTTTTGATCATCTTTGAAAATCATTGGAATTGACTCCTTGAAGAAAGATATTTCAAGGATGAAGAACCATAACTTAATTGTGATGATAAGCCCATAAAATTGATGTAGAAAACTTGAGAAAATCAGTCTTCTTCCTTGGAGCTTCAAACCTTCATCAATGGAGGTTTTAAAGAGAAGAATGGAGAGGTTTTGTTTTGAGATGAGGGTTTTGGCTTTGATTGGTCAGTTTAGGGTTTTAAACAGTTCCTATAACCAGTCATAATTCACCCCTAAATTACCCAATAGTACCCTACACTTATTGGAAAATTAACGAACTCAATTTTGACTTAAAAACGACGCAACGAAATTTAGCACTTTACTGTGCATCGCGGAGGCACTTCGAAATCTTATTTTTAAAAAAACACTTGTAAAGAATGGTTCGTGACATCCCCGCATTGAAGGGAAAGGATTTGCCTCACTGCGTGACAGCTGCGCGACGCGCAGCCACTGCCTTAAACAGGCTGGCGCGGCAGCTTGGCAGTCCCATGTTTGGGTCCTCTTTGGGGACTCTTTTGATGGTCTCCGGGACGTCATTCTCGGACGTTTTGACACTTTGCATGTCAGGATACACGTAGGAACCATCTGTACTCAATTTCACCCTCAAACCATCCCCCAAAACTTCACTACAAAACACTACGACACATTAGTTCAACTTCGACTAGTTTCCGAACGTCTTGGACGTTTGACCTCCAAACATTATTAAACTTGACACACTGCATATAAACACTATTATAACTCATATAAGAACCTCATAAACTCATGAAACACACATGTAGTCACATAACAACACATGAGGCACATAGGTGACTAGTCGTCGAACGTCTTGGTCGTCACTTGACGTTTGACTTCCACCTAAATCCATGGACACTGTCTAATTACCACATTATAAAAAATTTTAGGACCTTAGACCCTCATGACAAAAATTTAGGATCAAGATTAACCTAAGTCATTTCAGAGGTATTACAATTATATTGTGAATTGTTAGAGATGTTAAGGAATGCTGATCTTGGCTATTGGAAGAGGGTAAGTTAACCTAATTTCTTTATCTAATGTAGAATTTATAAATATATGTTATTGATTGGTATGATCCATGTATGGTGGCAGTGATTATGTGTTGCATATGATTATGATCATGTCCTTGTAGGAAATATTATGTGAATTGTAGTAGTATCATGTTAGGGTTCATGTTAAGGTATAATGTGAAGTAATGTGACTATGTGCAAGATGTTATGTATTATATGAATGTGTAAAGATAAGGATTATGTGGTATAAGTGTGATCTTGTATAATGTGAATGTATAAAGTAAAGGTACTCATGTGATGTCTATTTGATCTTGTATGGATGCTAATGTTATGATTCTACTCTAAATGATGGTATATGGTGATGAAGGACTAATAAGTGTCTTATATGATAATGTTGTATCTTGTGTGGTAGACTTAGTTGTCCTTACTTGGTACTTGAATGATATCGAATAAGTGATATGATAAATGTTTTGTCTTGAATTGGTAGACCTAAGTCCCCCTTCTTGATACATGAAAGTTATGTTAATGTGATATCTTGACTTGGTAGGCTTAGGCAGCCTTGTCATATATGATTGAATGTATGAATGAAGGAAAGTCTAGGATCGGTAGACCTAAAGTGGTGCCCTTCTATGAAACAATAATATGGACCCTTGATGTAAGACCCCAAAAAATGCATTAAGGTGCCTAGAGCCTCACATGTGTCTAAAAAGGTTTAAAATATGTTCATTAAGTGTTTTATAGTATGTATACTTGATTTGAGGTGATTTGGAAGTCAATCGTCAAGGGACGACCAAGACGACTAGTCACCAAAGGGCCTTAAGTATTTTTATGTGCTTATGTGTGTGTCATGGGCTCATGAGGTCCTTATATGAGTTATACTGATGTTTATAGGCAGTTTGTTAAGTTTCATGAAGTTTGGAGGTCAAACGTTCAAGAACGTCTAAGAGGTTCGAAAGTTATCCTTTTAGACGTACTAGTGTGTCCTTGTATGTTGCCTTGTTTTCATGTGTTGTTTGGAGTTTAAAGTAAGTGTATTTTACCCTAGTACCTTAATAGATATGTTAAGGGTCAAAACGTCCAGATGCAAATCCCCGGGGACCACCCGAAGGGCCCCCCAAGGAGGACCCAAACATTGGACAAGAGGCTGCCCAAGGCAGCGAGCAGGTCCAAGAATTGGACCTTGCCCTCGCGACGCACACATAGCACGCACCTCACTGCCTCAAATTTTATTTGGGGAAGAATTGGGAGGCTGCTCCGCGACGCAAAGCCCACTCCCAGATCCTATTGCGTCATTTTTAAGTCAATTTTGACATGTTTAAAAGTCCCAATAAGCATGAGGGTGTTTTGATAACTTAAAGGGACGGTTATAAACTGATTTTATGATTTATTTAACCCCTTTTCCAAGCCACAACCCCAACACCCAATAAGAAATTTAAAAATCCCAAATCACTCTTCTTCCTCAAATTCTCTCAAACTTCCATTGGAGGGAAAACTCATATTTCTCAAATTTTCATGGTTTCTTCTCAAATTTCTCATGGGTATTCAATAAATAAGATATGTTGATCCTTCATCCTTAGTTATCCATTCATCTAAGAAGTCAATCAAGTATTTTCAAATATGGTTCAAAGACCCAAATTCTAAATTTTCAATCTGGTCATGGTTTTTTTCACAAATTTATTTCAAAAGCATGTTTATGATAAATGGATGATTATATACTGTTTTAAAGATGAATTTCAATTCAATTGCACGATGAACCCATGATCTCTCCAATTCTCAAATTAGCCTATGTTATGGGAATTGTGATCTTGACTTTTTATTGATTGAATTATGATTCTAGCATGTTTAATTGCTTATATCTAATGTCTAAATTGTATATTGATGGTGAATTGTTGATGAGTGATACATGTGGATCAATGTTTGATGGTCTGAATGAGATTAGTCTATAATTCTCCTATCTTCTCTAGATTGCTAATGTAGCTTCAATGTGATCTCGATTCTATGGTAAATTGAAGTATGATTTCGTTTATGCAATGGTTACTATAGCTACTGTTTTATACATGCATTTATGTTGAATTATGGGAATTGATCATGATGATCAAATCTTGGAGGAATTGTAAGTTGATCTATTCTCTCTACTTTTCTTATAGAATTGCTAGTTTATGTAGCCTTGTATGGCTTTGTGTGGTATGATCCACTTATGGTGGCGGTGTTTACCTTATTGTTATGCTATTATGTGTTGTTATCATGGCGTTGAATTCAATTTTATCTTGAAAGTGTTGTTATTATGATCACACAATGTAAAGTATTAAGCCTAGTCTTCAATGCTAGTTTATGATCTATTTTTATTGATGATGTTTCCTCTACTTTCAAACGACTATGTTAGGGTTAGGTATGGTCTACATGTTGATGATTGAATACTCTTGTGTAGTATGATCCCTGCCTATATCCCCTACATGAATGTGTGATTCTAACTAATCTTAGGAGTTTTAGATTCAATGTTGAAGTTGTCTCATCTCCTATATGATTAAGTGGTGTGTGGTCTATACTTGAATGTGTATTGTGACCTTTGTAAGGTGGCTACCTCAATGATAGGATTGTTGTCCTTATATGATCATGTTGACCAATGTACACACACTCACACTTCATGCATGCTTACAAGTAGTATAGGTTCATGGTGTTTAATGAAAGGATAGTTCTCATATGCACTAATGTCTACTACTATGCATGTTAAGTATATGTTTATGAAGTATAATATGTATCCCTTAACTAGGATGACTTGATAGGTGTACTAGTATGGGCAAGGGTATGGGACCTTGTCTATGCATTGCACATGTGTGCCTTGATAGGATAGTTCCTAGGTTTGGTTTCCTATGTACATGAATATGAATGCATGAGTGTGTTATGAACATGTCTTATACGTATGAATAAAGTGAAGTATGAATATGTGTGGCCTTAATGTGTTATGTGAAAGGATTGCTAACATATATGAACACACACACATATATGATGATCTAGTCAATAGAGGGGCACTTGAAAAGTGTTCTCAAGTGTACCCTAAAACTAGATAGGTGCTTGAATATGCTATAAGCATATGAGAAGTCAATATCCTAAGCCTATGTTTTATGAAATAAAGTAATAAAGGATTTTCAGTAAATGGAATATAGCTTAGCACCGAGTGAACTTGACAATGAGAGGTGTTGGCATCCCTTGGAGGAAGATTCACCATTGGTTCCTTTTAAGGTGTTGACTTCCCTAGGTGGAAGATTCACCTATGGCTCCACATAAGGTGTTGAATTTCCTTGAGGAAGATTCACCCATGGTTTATCATGAGATGAGGCTCCAATGATAATGAGAATGTAGAGGGTTATGTATATATCTCAGTTCCATAAACTATGCTTGCCACATAGGATCTAGCAAGTGCTATCACCTAAGATGCTAGTTTAAGGTTAATGTTCTACTTTGGCTAAATAGGGCACCTCTTCTTGGTTTGAGGTTCTACAACACCAAATTCCATGTTTAGCACTCATGGTCTTAGTGTCGGTTAAGACTATAGTTTCCCTAAAGTAAAATGGACAACGGAAGTAAATGACTAGGACCCTAACTAGGATAACCTAAGGGAAGTTGCTTAGTGTAGGTGGGGGTATGGGACTTCACCTATGCATTGCACAAGTAGCTCTTGAAGGGAGTTCTAGGAAGGTGTTCTAATGTATATGATAATGTTTATGTTCCTTATGCATGACATTGTAGTGTTGTCTACTTGTTGTGATGATATGTATGGTATGAGTCTATATGATGTGTCCTTACCTTATATGCATAGTATGGGTCATATTGACTATATGATGAAGTCTTGCTTGACATGATGGAGGTTGTCTATGCTTGTTTTGTTGATGTATGAAATGCATGTTAAAGCTTGTAGTCTTTTTGAAGGTTTACTTAGTACGGGTGAGATTATGGGACTTCACATGTACATTGCACAAGTAGACTTAGGAAGGGATTATGAGTATTGTTCTATGTGGTTCTTATGAGGTGAAGTCCAAGTATGTTAATGTAACTATTGCCTTGCTATGATTTTGTTGCAAGTCTTGACTTGTATATGGTCTTGTAATGAGTCCTTCTATGTGGTCCTTAAACTATGTTGGGTCAAATGTGAGTTATATATCTTATTATATGAAATACTTCTATGAATTCATGTGTTGGGTTAATGAAGGTTGTATGCATGATTCCCTAGTGGCCTTAAAGTGATGGTTGTGTGTGGATAGTGTTATGGGGCATTGTCTATACATTGCACCAAGCATCACTAGAGAGTTACTTGGGAAGATAAGGAGTTAAACTAAAGAGGAAAGAGTTCATTATAAAATGAAATAAGTTCATTGTAATTGTAAATGTGCTTATTGTAAAGTGGTGACTTATATGCCTTAAATGCAATGTGTGGTTTTATATGATGTGTGACCTTTGAATTTGCCCATATAAAGTATGTGAATTGTGTAATGCTTATTATATCAATGTTTTATAAGATTTTCACAAAAAGGCATGATGTATGGTTTCAAAGTAAAATGTCCCTTTTAAATGCATGTTTTTCAATGGTTGTCATACTTAGTGCATTCTTGTACTAACACCATTCTTCTCTACCCTTTTAAACAAAGTGTAGGTTATGGATGCTTAAATGATGTCTATAAAGTGAAGGGCTTGATAGATGTTTCGAAAGCTCAAGAAAGTGGTCTTATGATTCAAGGATTTCTTATGTCAAGTTATTCTTAAAGTTATGCAATAGCATAGTTAATATTTATATTGTGAAGGGTTGTGTCCCTATTCTACTCTATTGATGTTGAGTCTAAGTTGGCAAAAGAGAAATAGAGTCTAACTATGTATTATGACTTATATTCTGATATAGTGGAAGTGATGTTTCTAGCATACGATGTGCTATGAAAAGTTTTAAATTTTTCGCTAAATTTACTATTATAATGCAATGAATGATATCTATGGGCTTGTATAAGACCTCCGAGAGGTCAAGTACGCCATGTTACTTCTAGGGGGTGCTCTCCGGTTGTGACACTTGAATATGAAATGATGAGTCTTGGATCAGTAGGCCTATGACACCCTTTCAAGAGGAGTCAAATGAGCTATCCTAATGAACCTTGATCCGTAGAACCTTGTGGATCCCTTCTTGGTAGTGGTATTATGAATTGGTAGAACTATGAAATGGCACCTTTTCAAATACCTTTATGTGAATGAAATTAATATATGAGAACCAACGCAAAACACCGAGGGGATATGCTTTTGGTAGTAGCTCTACTTGAGTATGAGACTAGAGTACAAAGAAGCCCTTGATATCCCTTAACCATGTGCCAACATGGGATGTTTCCTAGTTTTACCTTTGGCAATTAGAATTCCTTTCACGGTGTGGGGTCCTTATGACACCATATTCCATACCTAGCTAGTATGGTCTATGTCGGTTAATGCCTATTCTCATCATGTGGGATGTGCACTCTAGTATTGGATAGGTTCTACAACGTGTGGGTAGTGAAATGGGACGCTATCTATACATTGCACGAGTAGGCTTTCGAAATGCTAAAGTGAGTTCCCTAGGTCTTTCAAGACCATTATGTGAATTCCCCTAAATGTATAATTATCTTCTAAATGACCTAAATGAAAGTATGTTCTCCTATTGATAGTATGTTAAATAGAAAGGTTATTATCGATGGTAGCTATGATGAACACTTAGGTGTGTTTAAAGAGGGTGTATGGACAGTCTCTTAATGTTTTACTTAGGTGGGTCTTAGATTAACCTTAGATAAAGAGTCTAAATTATGTAAATGCTTATCTTATTGAATATGGAACTAAGTGTTATCTGATGGAAATGAATATCCTTACGTTGGATAGTCTTGAGGATCACCTAGGGGTGTGTGTGTGAAGGGGTTGTATGGGCGGCCGCTTCATATCTTACTTAAGTGGGTCTTAGGATAACCTTTGGTAGGGGGTTTAAATGCTTACATGGGGTTTAAGTGATTATTGGTATATCTAGTTGAATATGGAATATGTCTTATATGTGAATGTTCACTTGTGTTATGTCTTTTAATATCTTATGATGAGTGTTTATAACAAAATGTCATGAAAGCACGTTTTTATAATAAAAGTCCCTTTTCATGGTTTTTGCATGACTTCCATACTGTATTAAATGTGCTAACCCATTCTTTTTCCTTTTTGACTAAAGTGTAGGGATTGGAGGTTTTGGTATGCTATGGATAATAGATAGGTTTCTAAGGGTTGAAGATGAAGTTTTGATGAGTCCTCATAGATTTGAGGACAGATCCACATGTTCTTTTATGGTCTTTATTCTTTATTTAAGTCTTGTATTGTCTTAGTCCCTACGATGTACTCCAAAGTTATTAAATGTTTTAATGAGACATATAGTAAATTAAGATGTTTTAAAGTCTTCCGCTTGCTTATTAATGAAAGTATTCTTCGTGTGTGAAGAAAGTTTTAAATTATTACTTGTTTTGAGAATCGTATGCAATGAATGATCTAAGAGGCTTGTATGAGACTTCTCGGAGAATTGTATTTTGTGTTACTTATGGGGGTGCACCCCAGTCGTGACAAAGAAGGGGTATTCTTAGGTCTACCGATTAAAGACATACTCTAGAATACTTCATTTATCATTCATGTATCATGCAGGGACATCTAGGTTTACCTAATCAAGACACCATATCTACATATAACGACTTTTCATAGTCTATCATCATCACATAACATCATTTAGAGAAAACATGCTTTCATTCACAATATCACAGAGCTTTATACAAGTTTATCTTAACATCATATAACAACTTCACATTATACCTATATTCCACACATCAACATAAACAACCTTCAATTCACCGCATTGTAATACCAAGATCAAAATCATAGTAAGAACAAGAAGTAAGCACCTCCATAGACAATCACAATTATCAAACCCACTTTACAAGCAAAAATTAAGGAATTAGAGGGATCATGGGTTCATGGAGTTTTTCACTTGAAATCATCAATTAAACAATAATATAATCATAACAATTCGTTTGAAACCATTTAATGCAAGAACCCATGAGTTTGAGGAAGAATTGGGGTTTTAATAATCTTTTGGAAACTTGAAAACTATTTGAGAATTCGCTCTAGAGAGAAATTCTAACTCTAGATAAAGAGTCACAATACCTTATTGAAGACCTAACCACAAAATTTGGGTTGAAAACTTGGAGAATTGATCCTCTTCCTCGCGGCTTGAAAGTTCTTCAATGGAGGATTTGTTTGGAGAGAGAATTTAAAGAGACGACAGAGCTTTTGATTTTTTAATTTGGGTGTTGGTTTTTTTTTATTAGGGAATGGGTGTAACATGAATTAAAGACCGTTTATATTAAAATCCCAAAATACACAAAACACCCCTACACTAGTTGAACCTTTAAAATAAAGTCCAACCTGTCTTTTATTAACGAAATCATCATCGCGGAACTAGTCCGTGACGCGGAGGTGTTCCCTGAAGAATTCACAAAATAATTTTTGGGACAAAAACTTCCTAGAAAAGATCCGCGATGCGGACCTTTATTTTTGTCGCTGGTAGAGGTAGTCCGGGACGCAGACACACTCCCTCTAGCTACTGGTCAAGCTGCCCTGGAAGCTTCTTGGCCAAATGTTTGGGTCCTCCTCAAGGACCCCTCGGGTGCTCCTTGGGGAGTCTTACCGGACATTATGACCCTAAACACGAAAATATAGATGCTAGGGTCAGCTCCACTAATTTCAGACTCCAAATAACACTCCGAAACAAGGAAACATACTAGAACACACTAGCACACAAAAGACTAGTTTTTGGACGACTTGGTCGTCCCTTGACGTTTTACAGCAAAACTCTTCAAACCAACTATTAAAATTTATTTCTCATTATTTTAACAAGTTATTAACTCAAGAAATCCACGTGAAGCTCTAGTTTATCCTAGTTCATTTTTAGGGTTGCAAAAAAATCAATTAAAGAAAAGGTTTCACTAATTTATTCTAAGGCCAGAACATTCCTCTTATGCCACATAATGAATTTCCACCCTTTTAAAAATGATGCACAAGTCAAATATAACAATTACAAAATTGGTTACATCTGTCATGTGTCTTGACACAAATCCTAGCCAGATTCAAACTAATTCTAACAGATAAATTCTAACATACATAACATAATTTGAATTTAAATACATCAAGGTCATGTGCTTAGCACATGTCTTTCTAATGCCTTAGATGAATTTACACCATGCCCAAAAGATAGATTATTAAGCACCTACCAACACTTAGCTTTATTTCAGCAAATCTGTCAACTCGTGCCCACACTTGTAATTGGCTTTCTCTTTCCATCGTCAAGTCCCACAACCTTACCTTGTCAAGTTTAACACATTGTCTTGTCTTGCTGATGACACAGACCACACGTATGCCCCAAAGGTGCCATACGTCTGTCTTTGCCTTGCACGTCCAAGCTGCCTTGCTAACACTCAAGCACCTTGAACACTTTGTTGCACTCTAACACTTAGCTAGCACTGTTTTGCCCACATACATGCCAAGACCAATACCCAAATCATTGTTATGCCTGCACAACGCTTGCTTAGTTAGACTTGGGGTCTAACCAACACCATGTTAACAAATAAAGTTATCATCTTTCAGTTTTTCATTTAATAATTTTTATTCTTAAGTATGATGGTTAGTTTAAAGTTTTCTTCTTCTACTTTCCCATAGTGTAATGTAGAGAAAAGCATAAAATATTATGTACATCTGAATATTTTATATAGTATTAGTGCATCTCATGATGCTCTTTTATTATACAATGTGAAATTTATTAATAGAACTTTTCAACATTACGATTTGGATTATTTCGAAATTTTAACAAGATACAAAAATTGTATCATCTTGAAAAAACTAAGATGAAGTAAATATTCAAACTGACAGAATTGAATTGTAGTTACAACACATTCTGTGTTAAAATAACATGCTTTTGTAAAATGTAGATGTGCGTCATATCTTATTCAAAGGTAACTTCATTTATGTTTAATATATATTTTGGATCCGATTAATAAAGATTAAATATTTTTCATAGTTTCAATTTAAGAAAGAGTTTATAACTATGCAAGTTATTGGACAAATGAATATTACGAGAGGAGAATTTCAAGTTTTTATCGTTTTAACTTCACATCACATTTATCCTTATTGATTCAAAACTAAATATAATTGAATGTCAGTATTTGAAGTAAAAAAATTTTTATGAGACATGAAATATTATAAATATCTTTACTAATAAGTTATTTATTAGTTATGCTTTTACAATATTTTTGTTTTTTTGTTTATTAAAATATATTCCAGATGGACTGAATAGCTAAAAAGGCCAATAAATATGAAAATAACTAATAAAAAATCATAATTGCTATACTGTAAGATGACAAAAAGAATATTAGTTCAAACTCAATTCCGAAATTAAGTTATATAATTAGTGTTCATGTCATATGATAAGAGAGGAACAACAAATGTTTAAGCAAACAAAAATAACTTTTGATTGTCTTGCAAGAGAAATTGCATGTATATCCAATGTTAGATATGCAAGATTAAAAATTATAACTAATCTAAACAAAAAAAAACTATGTTTTTATGTTTAGCTTTACTAAGATAACAATTAGAGAAATAAAAGAGTTCTAGAAACCTCATAAATTGGAAATGAACAAATAGTTGCCAAATATTGTTGTACACAACATTTTTAATTGCTCATTAATATAAGGAATTTATTAAGAAGTTAAATATGTTAAAATTATTATGAGAATAATTAAAAAAAGAACAAATTATTTAGTTTTCTCAAAATATCTCCATTGAAAAAAAATATTTGTTTTCTACATATTTTAATTTGAGGGAGTATTACACACACATCCTTCATGAAAATATCCTTATTTATTTTTAACCATGATATATTTTTGAAATGTTTGTATAAGAAATATATACCTATAGTATTTATTTTTATAAAAAATATTATTTGATGATGGTGCGTATGCATTTGTTCCATTGCTTATGTAAATTTTTTGTGATTAAGTATATTACATTAAAGTACGAGGATAATTTTTCATTTATTTATGTTTTGTAAGTAGCAGATTCTGTTAATCACCACAGTAATCAATACATAGTTTAGAGAGAGGTGAGTCTCTAAAAGATGAACAAACTAACATTAGAATAAACATTGTCATACATATGCATGTTTTGTCCCTAACACAGCAGGTGAAAGAATCAATATAATTGTTCTTGTGCTTCCATCCAAAGATACACGTGTTTCTCTCATATCAATCCATATGGAGTATAAACAAGGTTGAAGATCTGAGTTGCCTGTGACTTCATTTCGCATGTTTGCTGATCCACTACACCTACGTACATGTTATGCTTCTTTCTTCTCTTCGCATCTATCCCATGCATACAAATTTAGTAGGTTGGAATTGTAAGAATATGTGGTCTCTCTCTCTCTCTCTCTATCTATCTATCTATCTATCTATATATATATATATATATATATATATATATATATATATATATATAGATACACACAATTTTTATCCATATATAGTCATACCCCCAATTTATCAATTTAGAACCTTCACATGCAATGTTAGCCATATGTAATGTCTAATTGCATCATTTTAAAATCTTAGAGGTTTCAATATGATCCATTCTATCAGGTGCAAGTAGAGCATGTGTCCTCAAGTCCATATGTTGAGCTTCAAATAGCTTCCTCACCATTCAACTTGATTGTATTGTGGTATTGTTGCATCGTTAAACTTTGTCCCTTAATGTACGCGCAGTATGAGTGTATCCACAATGTATCTCTCAATATCCCAACTTCTTTGTTCCATATTGATAATAGCTTAGTGCTTCTCGATGTTCTGATGATCTTCTCATAAGTGCAGGGATCCGATCCTCTGTAGAGTATGAAAAACTTTTCGAGGTGTCAAAGTGCTGGACACCTGTAAAAGTGGTTTGTGTCAGGAAGTTGGTGAAGCGGCAGAGTACTTCACTAATCAGAAATGACGAGGTTGTTTGTTTGATGTATAATAACTCTTTATGGTATAAATAAAACAAATAACAACTCATTTATTCATTCATTCAAAGAGAGATAATTTCAAGATTCAAGAACAACAAGGGGCTTTATCGAAGTTCTTGTCATTGCTTTTGTATTTGTTGCATTTGTTTGCTTGTAATCGTTGTTATATTGTAGGATTCCTTTCAACTTTGAAAGAAACGTTTCAAACATGGGTGAATCATTGTAAGGGCCCGGTTAAGGGTAACTTAGGCTCTTAATTCAAGTCTGTATTAATCAGGTAGGATTACTATAAAGAGTAGGGTTATATCTTCTCAGGCTCAGCTAAGTGATAGGAAATATTACTTAGTGGGGAGATAGCAGTTTAATCTCTTCTTGTAACCAACTTTTACTTTTGCTTGTTTAAGATTAGTAGAAGTGGTTTGAAAAGTCCTATTGAGAACAGGTCGTGGTTTTCCTCCCTTGAACAAGGAGGTTTCCACGTAAAGTTGCTTGTCATTCTTTACTTTATGAATTTTTCTGTTTTACTATTGTTACTATATCGAGGACCTGGTCCCATCAACGTAAGTGGACGCATACATTCAAACAAGGGGTATCAGAGCTTACGTTTTCATATTGGTTAACACCAAGTAAAGGAAGATACTGAAGGAATGGATGCTCCACCAAATTTAGAGGATGGAAAATCATCTAGCAGACCACCTCATTTCAACGGCCAGTACTATGTATGGTGGAAAAATCCAATGCCTGACTACATCAATATAGAGGACTCGAAGCTGTGAGATATCATTCTTGATGGACCCTACATTCCTATGAAAAAAGTAAAGAATGGAGAGCTTACTACGTTCCTGGTCAAAACAAGAAAAAAAAACTGTGAAGGTGACAAGAAAAAGATTGAAAAGAACTGCAAGGCAAAAAATATTCTGGTATGCGGTATTGGTGCTGATGAGTATAATAGAATTTATAGTTGTGAATCTGCAAAAGATATTTGGGATTGTCTTCAAGTCGTACATGAAGGAACTAACGAGTGAATGAATCGAAGGTTGATATGTTCACCACTCAATAAGAACTTTGTGATGAAGGAGGGTGAAACTATCTTTGAGATGAACTCTTGTTTCACTACTATTACTAACACTACAAGAAAAACAGCCTCTAAGGAAGGGAAATATGGTCCTAAAAAGTTCAAATCTAGTCCCAAATAATCTATTTAGACGGGTAAAGGCTGGTCGCCACCCGTCCTAGAATGTTTCTTCGCTAAAGGTCAATTGGGACGAGTTCCATTAGCTGGTCGTTGAATGAGTTTAGAGACGGAACTAAAGCTGGTCATAAAAATACTTTTGGAGAATGTATATCTCGTCATAGATAGAGTATTTTCTTCTTTGAAAACTAGTCATTTGCTGGTCGTTAAATCCCTTCAGGGACTAGCTACGACCTTGCCCTTGATAACTCTTTAGGGACGAGCAACCACGTCGTCTTAGATTGTTTTAGTGACTAGTAACCCCTCATCCTAAATGATCTGTTAGGGACAAGTTATTTTCTAGTCCTAGATGAAACTTTTAGAGACAAGAAACTCTCTCATCTTAGATGAACTTTTAGAGACGATCAAAACTTTTGGTCTCTAGCTGACGATCAGTACTTCTGGAATTTCATTTCACAAAAATTATATAAGCTTTATCAATAAATGTATGATATCTACGGTATTTTCCATAAAATAGGTTTATATAAATATATAAATAATTAAACGTCCCATGGTGTTAGTTTAAATATTTGTTTAACAAAACAAAGCTTAGCAAATAACAATATCCCGAGCAAAATATTAATTGTATTGTGCATCCTCTAAACTTGCATCTTGACTTGTACTTCAATCATCACAAAATTACACCGAAATTCACCAAGGGTTATCCAAAAGTATTAACAAGCTGCAATAACATAACAGAACTTGAGTAAGAAAACTTTTATAGTGTATCTCAAGTCTAAAATGTCTACAGATTACATTCATAATAAATACATTAAATCCCAAAGAACTATAGGCCACATGAAATCCAAAAAAATAATAGACTACATTCACTATGTATAGTTTTACAGATAATAAAAAACGTTCTCACACAGTTGTACAAAACTAAAAAAAATAGAGGAAAAAGATGTGTGTATGCTATTGTATTTGTATAACGTGGAAACAACACAGATAAAGAAGGAATTAATCTTTAAACTATTCTACTACCGGAGAAGACGCCAATGCAGCCGCCTAAACATAGTTTCTGATTCGCTATGGCTGTAAGCTATTAAACAATTCTATTGCCGGCAAAGATGCCACTTGTACCACTCCGGAAATGTCATCACTTAGACTAGAGATTATTCTATTAACTAATGTTTAAAAATGATGTTTCCAGACCTATATTAATTTAATAAACTCATTTGAGAAAAGTTAGAGCCAAAACGACAAAGAAAGACGTTGACGTCCGGAAACTAGCTAATTCGAACAAGTTGACGTCCCTATGTTTGGTGAAGGTTTAGAGGTGTCAAATGGAGTCCAAAACCTATAAATAGACCTTGTATGGGTATTATGTAGTACAAAGGGTCCAAACGTCCGGTAACGACACCCCAAGGACCACCCGAAGGGTCCTTGGGGAGGACTCAAACATGGGTGGGCAGGCTGCCTGGCACCCTGCGAGCAGGAAGATTTGGAGGGATGGTGCGCGACGCACAAAGAACATGCAGTGTTCTGCCTCAAGATTTGAGAGGTAGCCTTGCGACGCGAGGCTGACACGCACCTCACTGCCTCAACTCAAAATTTAATAAAAATGACGGGATTTGGCCCTGCGATGCACAGCTACTTCCCAGAATCGTTAAAGTCGTATTTTTGGTAATTTAACTTATTAAAAAGACCCATTTAAGTGGAGGGTATTTTGGGTAATTAATAGGATGACTATATATGGATATTAGGTCTGTTTTAGACCACTTTTACACGTCCCAAATCAGATCAAATGAAATTTCTTTCATCTCTCTCAAGAACGCTCTCTTTTCCAAAGTCCATTGAAGAAAAAGAAGAGCTTAAGGAAGAAGAAGAAGACTTCAAGCTTTTCATCCAGTTTTTCGTGGATTCTTCATCTATAAGGTATGGGTTTTTCACTCTTGGGATTCCTTTCCCCAAGAGGTCCTTTCAAGATAAGTTTTCAAGAACTTCAAATACTAGGGTTTTTACTCTACAAAATGGATTTTCTTCCTAACCCTAGATTTATGATTTTCAATGAAAAGTAAGTGTTTTCTATGATTGATTTCACACGAATTGATGAGTATGTGGTTAATTATGTTTTAATTTCGTGTGAAGCATGTTCTTACCTAGAGGATGGTTCCGTATGATTGTTTCTACTACTTGATAATATGAAAACGTAGGGATTGGAACTAATACTAGAATGAGTTCTTAAATGACCTTTTTCCTCATCCTACATTATGCATTGATCTTGTATATGATTTGGAGAGTGGTTCTTGATTATGCTATTGAGTATTTCACTATGTTGTGCTTATGAATATTGTATGTGTTTTACTAAAAACTAATATATATATATATATATATATATATATATATATATATATATATATATATATATATATATATATATATATATATATATATATATATATATATATATATATTTTAAAAAATGACTAAGTTTCGGAAAATCAATTAATCTTATGATTTAAGAGAAATCGACTTTCCAAATTAACAGAGTCGCCACATGATTTTTTAGAAAAATCAAGAAAACTTAAATTATTTTTCAAAGGATTTTAAAACAGATAAAAATCTATTGAAAAGGGTTCGAAGTTCAATGTACATTCCGAGAAGGTGTTAGGCCCTCGGAATGCCCGCTAACTCGCGGTTGACCGGTGATTTGACTAAAAAGACTTTGACTTGAATTCCTAAAATTATAAATAAGTAAAGTTCATTTTATTTACTTGCTTCTTCTTATTTTCTTCTAATTATCTATTAAGGGAAAATAACTAGGAGGATTATTCTTAAGGGAAGAGAATCAAGTGTAGACTAAACTAAAATAGAAGGCTAAGTAAAATATAAAATAACTATTTACCTTTTCGGATATATATATAAAAAATAACGAAATGACTATCTTTGAGGATTAAGTAAATTAAAACCAAAGCAAAATAATGTTAGTCAACATAATCACAAATAAATAAGGATGAAAAGAGGAAAATGACAATTTTTTGGGCCTTTGACCCCAATTTCTGTTAATGGACCTGCTCGAATTTTAAGGCTTTTGGGTCCCTTTCATTCTCCTAAAAAATCTGGTATATCCCTTACATATACTACTGTATACGGGCCATATTTGGATACTTTTTCCTGTATATTGAGCTGTATTCTGCACGTACACGACCCAACTCTCTGTCAGAGCACCTGTATCAATTTTTAGGCCCTGTATTTCTGTATTACGACATGTACATCAGTGTATACAACCGGTATATCGACCTGTTCTTCAACTTTTGAGGAAGGGAAAATTAATTTCCAGCAATGACTTTACTGCTTTCGATCTGTACACCAATTGGAGGGGCTGGCCGACTCAAGGAAGATATTTTGGAGCCTTTATGGCTCGATGAGAAACCGCAAAGAGATGGATTAAAGTCCGTGAGGACTCGAGGAGAGTTTCACATGCAATAAAATAGAAATGAATTAGCCATAAAGTGATGAAATAAGGCACATTTTAAACACAACATAATTTATGAGTAAAAAAAATATTTTAAGAGATTCGAGTTAAGCCGAAATATATAACTCAAAAAATAAATAAATTAAAGATCTTACAACCTTCAAATAATAAAGATCTACATCTTGAGAGAAGTAAATGATGCAAGAAGAAGTGATATTTACCTTTCTGAGTGCAGCGATTCCGGGATAGTACGAACAGGGGATGCAGCGACTTCACCTCACAATTCGGATTCGAACGACGATCGAGAATTTCAAGTGATATCTTCGACCCGAATACAACTTGAATGTGTTTAATCAATGTATTCTTTTTTTCTTTTTTTTTTTTTTGCTTGAACTACTATGAATGTTCAAAACTTTTTTTATTTTTTATATCAAAGAAAAATATATCATGAATAATGAATATTGAAGATTGAATATTTAGTATTGAATATTGAATGTTGAATTGAAAAATTAATTGAATTGAATTCTTGAATTCTTGAATTGAATTATGAATTGAATTGAATTTTTGAATTCTTGAATTCTTTCCCCTTCTTGAATTTTTGAATTTTTGAATTTTTGAATTTTTGAATTCTTCAAATCATGAATTTTGAATTCTTTGAATTCTTCAAATCATGAATTTTGAATTCTTTGAATTCTTCTATTTTTTTTCATCATCCCTTTTTTTTTCAAATCATGAATTTTGAATTCTTTGAATTCTTCTATTTTTTTTAATCATCCCTTTTTTTTTCAAATCATGAATTTTGAATTCTTTGAATTCTTCTATTTTTTTTTTAATCATCCCTTTTTTTTCAAATCATGAATTTTGAATTCTTTGAATTCTTCAATTTTTTTTTAATCATTCCTTTTTTTTTCAAATCATGAATGAGAAAGAAGAAGAAAAGAGAAGGTATTTATAGGAGATTTTTATGATAGATTTAGGGGGAAAATGGAATGGATTGGGATGAATTTGAATTTCAAAATTCGAAATTCAAATTCAAAAATTACTTTTTTTTTTAGGGGGGCAAAAGGAATGGATTCAAAATTCAAAATTCAAAATTCAAAATTCAAAAATCAAAATTTCAAAATTCAAAATTCAAAAATTCAAAATTCAAAATT
Source organism: Solanum sitiens (assembly GCA_016801875.1). Lineage (NCBI taxonomy): Eukaryota > Viridiplantae > Streptophyta > Magnoliopsida > Solanales > Solanaceae > Solanum > Solanum sitiens. The sequence goes on from JABWTJ010000411.1 coordinate 418,289, forward strand.
CAAAATTCAAAACAAAATTCAAAATTCAAAATTCAAAATTTCAAATTTTAAAATTCAAATTTTAAAATTCAAAATTCAAAATTTCAAAATTCAAAATTCAAAATCTCTCAAAAGTGTAGTTGAGAATTAGTGGGCTGAGAATTGTATTGGGCTGCAGTAATTTGGAGGAAAGAATTGGGCCTAGGAAATTGTAAGGGAATTTGAAAAAGAATGGGCTGCTGAAGGTAATTGTTAAAAATGGGCTGCGAAATATGGAATGGGCTGCTGAAAATTGAATTTGATCTTGGCCCAAATATTTCTCAAATTTGAGTTAAGTTGGAAGTCTAAGATGGATTAAATTTAAGAAATAGCCAAATTATGTTACATTAATAAATTTGGCTAAACCTTAAATAAGACAAATCAATATTAATTAATTAACGAGCTTCTTAATCTTAACAAAAAATAAAATAATTAATTTAATAAACTAGTGATTCAAAAAAATATACCATGATTTAAACTAAACTAATAAAAGACTACTTACTAAACTTAAAATATTTTTGAGATGGTTTTTGAATAATCATAAAATATACTAATTATATACATAATTATGTAAGATATATATATTATTTAAAAACTATAAGAAATGGCAAAAATTATTCAAAATATCGCAAACTTTATATTTTTTCTTAAATAAATTGTTTGAAAATTTAAGAAGCTCATGAATTAATTCCTACTGGGGAGGGTCAAAATTGGGTGTCAACAACTGCCCCTCATTTTACTTGGATTGATGCAAGAAATTTGAGAAAAATGAAATTGATTAAGCCAATTTTGACCGACCACATATCAATCTTTCAGGCAAGGAAATTGGTACGGACTTTAGGAATTATGACCGGGCCCTGAAAATGGGTTTCCTACATATCTCAGGCTATATGAGAATTCAGGCCACTTGTAGTTCGATACGTTAGATTTAACGCACGATTTTGAAAGAAATCAAAAGTCATCTCGATACCGAGTTATGAAGGAATTGGGATGCTTAGGAATAAGATTTAAGAAGGAATGTTAGAATACAGCCGAGTTTTCAGCATCGAGCCCGCCTACATATCCTTATACCATAGGAATCAGGCTGTTTGTAGTGCGACTCCATCGGTGAAAAAAGAAATCTATTATGTTAGATAACCTTTGGTTCTGGACAAGTGACAAAATGAAACGAGTATGAAAAGGAGTCTTGTAACCTCTTAGCCATGAATGTGGTGCACTTCACACCCATAATTAAGAACTCACATGGACATAATTTCCAAAGCTCTCGGCACATTGTCACTCAGATTGAAAACTTGCTTCCGGTAGACCAAAATTTCCGGATGCGAGACCGAAACTGAAAAAATCCAAAAAAAAAACCGCATGCCTTCTGATAGGGGTGTGGTTTGATTGTGGTGGGAGTCGCTCCTCTGCTCGCGTCCTAAGAGTTTGACACTCCTCTTTGGACTATATCCCAGTTCGCTGTTAAGAAAAAGTTCCACGTTGTGCTACATCCTTTTTGATGTCATCTGCAGCTGTGGTTTGTTTTTGGAGAATTCATCCTTTCGGATGCTCTCGACAAAGACTGAGATAAAACTCGTCAGCATAAAAACTCAATTAGAAAGGGAGACAGTGTCTTTTACCATGTCGACACTTAATTGTTCTCCCCGAAATTTGACGTCAACTCGATCGGTTTGACGTAAAGCAAATAGAGCTTATGTCTTATGTATGTAATGCAATCTTCAATGTATTCTTCATTTGATGTGGAAATAAATAAAAACAGATGTAGTGTGCTGATATTTATCTTGATGTCTTCTTTGATGTTCTTCTTGATGTTTACTTTTATCAAAAATAAAATGATGCAGTTGATGCCGATGGGTGAATATTTTCTTCAGATGCACGATTCCCTTTCTGGCAGTGCATGATTCCTTGCGGGGCATGGGTATCTTCCCGCGATGCATAAATTTTCTGCGAGGCATGAATATCTTGTCGCGATGTATGAATATTAACTCGCGATGCATGATCTTCCGCAATGCATGAATATTGACTCTCGATGCATGATCTTCCGCGATGCATGAATATTGACTCTCGATGCATGAACTTCTGCGGGGCATGAATATGTTCCCGCAATGCATAAATTTTGCAAGGTATGAAATCTTCTTGCGATGCATAAATTTCAGCGAGGTATGAAATCTTCTCGCGATGTATAATTTTCTGCGAGGCATGAATATCTTCTCGCGATTAACTTGTGATGCATAATTATTAAGTCGCGATGCATGATCTTTCGCGATGCATGGATATTGACTCGCGACGCATGATCTTCTACGGGGCATGAATATCTTACCGCAATGCATAAACTCCGCAAGGTATGAAATCTTCTTGCGATGCATAAATTTCAGCGAGGTATAAAATCTTCTCGCGATGTATAATTTTCTGCGAGGCATGAATATCTTCTCGCAATTAACTTGTGATGCATAAATATTAACTCGCGATGCATGATCTTCCGCGATGCATGCATATTGGCTCGCGATGCATGATCTTCCGTGATGCATAAATATTGACTCTCGATGCATGATCTTCTACGGGGCATGAATATCTTCCCGCAATGCATAAATTCCGCAAGGTATGAAATCTTCTTGCGATGCATAAATTTCAGCAAGGTATGAAATCTTCTCGCGATGTATAATTTTCTGCGAGGCATGAATATCTTCTCGTAATTAACTTGTGATGCATAAATATTAACTCGCGATGCATGATCTACCGCGATGCATGAATATTGACTCGCGATGCATGATCTTCCGCGATGCATAAATATTGACTCTCGATGCATGATCTTCTGCGGGGCATGAATATCTTCCCGCAATGCATAAATTCCGCAAGGTACAAAATCTTCTTGCGATGCATAAATTTTAGCGAGGTATGAAATCTTCTCGCGATGTATAATTTTCTGCGAGGCATGAATATCTTCTCGCAACTAACTTGTGATGCATAAATATTAACTCGCGATGCATGATCTTCCGCGATGCATAAATATTGACTCGCGATGCATGATCTTCCGCGATGCATGAATATTGACTCTCGATGCATGATCTTCTGCGGGGCATGAATATCTTCCCGTAATGCATAAATTCCGAAAGGTATGAAATCTTCTTGCGATGCATAAATTTCAGCGAGGTATGAAATCTTATCACGATGTATAATTTTCTGCGAGGCATGAATATCTTCTCGCAATTAACTTGTGATGCATAAATATTAACTCGCGATGCATGATTTTCCGCGATGCATGAATATTGACTCTCGATGCATGATCTTCTGCGGAGCATGAATATCTTTCCGCAATGCATAAATTCCGCAAGGTATGAAATCTTCTTGCGATGTATAAATTTCTGCGAGGGATGGAGTCTTCTCGCGATGCATAAATTCTGCAAGGTATGAAATCTTCTTGCGATGTATAAACTTTTTGCGAGGTATGAAATCTTTTTGCGATGTATAAACTTTTTGCGAGGTATGAAATCTTCTCGCGATGCATAAATTCCGCAAGGTATGAAATCTTCTTGCGATGTATAAATATTGACTTTTGATGTCAAATTTTGTACCAAGTGAAGACAGTGCTTAAGTCGAGCAACATAGTGATCTTCTAGATAATCATATCGTCTCAATTGAAAATAACGATAAAATAATTCTTTTAGATAGTGTATTGTCCTGATCGACAATAAAATAAATGACCCCTCCGGGTAGTGTATTGTCTTGATCAACAATAAAATAAATGACCCCTCCGGGTAGTGTATTGTCTTGATCGACAATAAAATAAATGACCCCTCCGGGCAGTGTATTGTCTTGATCGACAATAAAATAAATGACCCCTCCGGGCAGTGTATTGTCTTGATCCACAATAAAATAAATGACCCCTCCGGGCAGTGTATTGTCTTGATTGACAATAAAATAAATGACCCCTTCGGGTAGTGTATTGTCTTGATCGACAATAAAATAAATGATCCCTCAGGGTAGTGTATTGTCTTGATCGACTATAAAATAAATGACCCCTCCGGGTAGTGTCTTATCTTGATCGACAATAACATAAATGACCCCTCTGGGTAGTGTATTGTCTTGATCGATAATAATAAATGACCCCTCCGGGTAGTGTATTGTCTTGATCGATAATAAAATAAATGACCCCTCCGGGTAGTGTATTGTCTTGATCAACAATAAAATAAATGACCCCTCCGGGTAGTGTATTGTCGTGATCGACAATAAAATAAATGACCCCTCCGGATAGTGTATTGTCTTGATCGACAATAAAATAAATGACCCCTCCGGGCAGTGTATTGTCTTGATTGACAATAAAATAAATGACCCCTCCGGGCAGTGTATTGTCTTGATCGTGATGCAGATGATGTCATCGACGAAAACCGTAAATTATCCTTTCCGGGATTTTCATTTGGTTCATCTTTGAGCCTAGATGGGCTCTCCTTATAGACTTCATGTTGTTGAGAATTGAATGAAATAAACCAATCACATTCCCAAATCTTCGATATGAGCAATATAAAATAATTCCTGCATCCACAGAAAATTTGTAAATTTGGGGAGATTTTTGCCCCCCTTGACTTCTCCATATTCATCCATCAGAGGAATTTGCTGATTTCAGAGCAAAGCTATAAACCTGCGTCCACAAAAAAATTGTTAGTTTTTAAAACGAACTAATCTGTGTTGATTTGTTCAGTTGTCTGCTTCATGTCCTGCTATCTCCGGTTGATTTCCTGATCTCCCGACTCTTGATAGATAAGATAAAATATTTTATGCCAAAACAAATGAAACACAAAGGGAAAACTTTAAGAGAAAATAAATTTTGAGAAATAGTATTTTTGAGAAGAAACAGTCACTGCCAAGTGTCATGTCACGTCAGGCTTAGCGAACTTCTGTGAGTCTAATGCTCGGAGGTCTATCTGATTGTTCGCTGGGGAGTATTCAAAGTCACTCCAGACCATCGATAAACCATGTTGAAATTTTGAGGCTATTCTCAAAATTTCTGTCCCAGTTACAAGTTATGGCTTATCTTCAACTGTCGGTAAGTAAATCATGGAATTTTCGAGATCTTCTCTGAAATTCTATCCCAGTTGCAAATCTTGAAGTATCTCCACCTTGACTCGCTGGGGATAAATCTCCTTCTCAGGGATTTTTGAGACCCTCTCAAAAATTTTGTCCCAGTTTCTACTGTAAAATAGAAATCTTACGGGAAATATGACCGAACCCTTGTGGCGCCTACATATCCCGTTGAGGCAGGAATCAGGTCAAACATAGTTCCCCCTCAAAGGTTATCAAAAATAAGGAATTACAAAGAAAACCGATCGAGGCCGACATAGGCCGCCTACGTATCTCATTCTTGAGAATTCAGGTCGAACGTAGTTCAAATACAAAGAAATATTAAAAGGGATAAATGGGGTGACCGGAACAACATTTGCCAACCAAGTCGGGTATTGCGTCACCTCCACTAATCGAGACTCAATCTGTTTGGTAATCTCTTCTTTAATCTTTAGACTCAACTCGGGCTTGAATTTCCGAGTTTTCTGCTTCACCGGACTGAACCCTGGATTAATTGGCAATTTGTGAGACACAACATTGGTACTCATCCCTAGCATGTCGCTGACTTCCCAGACAAACATATCAACGTAGTCGGTGAGTAAAGGAATTAGATCCTTCCTCTGAGTTTCATTCAAGTGAACGCTGATTTTGGCCTCTTTGACACATTCTTGGTCTCCCAAATTTATAGTTTCAGTTTCCTCTAGATTCGGTTTATGCTGATTTTCAAACTGCAGAAATTCTTCAGCAACATATTTTGGTACCTCATTTTCCTCTTCGTATTCATCAACCTCGTCATCATCTGCCTCACTTTGTTCGTTCAGCTCGTGACATGACACGACATTGGCAGGTTTAAAACTCATATTACTGATACCGTAAATAGACAAAGTTAGACAAGTAAAATATAGCAAATAAGTAAATAAACTAAATTTTAAATAAAGAGGCTTTCATTCAAAAGGGAAATAATGCGAACATTGGCTATGGCAAAGGGCCATGTTGCCTTTTTCAAACATCATGAGGAAAATTTAAAATGCACGCAATTAAGAAAATGCAAAATGGTGGGTCTCGGGCCTCTTTCGGACAACCACCGATTTAAATATGCATTAAACGATGCCCTTCTACCAAGGAGTTCGGGGAATCAGGATTGGCGTGGAGGTCCAATTCTGCAGCATCACGAATACCAGCTAGCTCGACCTCTTCCTCAATAACAACATCGATCTCCTTGAAAAGGCCGCAGATTCCTTCCCCAACGTCGTCAGGGACGATTGGAGTTATGACCTTTGTCACACACCAACTGTCGTCTGTCTCTATCATATTCACATTACCGCCTTCGTGATTTGGCAAAGGGTTGGTGTTGACATTAGGTGCAGCTAGTTGTAAAGAGACCACCTCTTGGTCGATTAGATCCTGAATTTTATGCTTGAGGTTGATACAGTCCTCAGTATCATGCCCAACGTTGTTGGAATGATAAGCACATCTCTGATCTGGCCTATAGAATTTTGAATTGATATCCATGGGCTTGGGCCCCACAGGATTGATATATCCAGCCGCAGCTAGTCGCTCGTACAGCTTTGTTCGACTTTCCACGAGCGTGGTGAAATTCCTTGCAGGTTTCTTCTTGAACCGAGGTCGAGGTGGATCATATCTTCCTTGTGGGGGAGGCATCTGTTGATAACCTCGGTTGTTTGGACGTGGAGCTTGACCTCTGGGATATGAATTGGCTTGGTAGTTTGGCAATGGAGCTTGGCAGTTCGGGTGGGGATTTTTATATGGTGGAGCTTGGACTTGATATGTAAGAGGGGGTGCTTGGTAGCTTGACTGCACATTGGCACAGTTGGGAGCAATGCCTTGGTAAGGAGATGACATTTGGTAAGGTGGAGGATGATTTGGATAAACAGGAGATAGATTTTGGTAAATTGGGGATGAACTTTGGTATACTGGAGCTTGGATATTCGGATAAGAGGGGGCAACATTTTGATAAACTGGAGGATCATTTGGATGACTTGCTTGCGTGTAGCAAGCTTGGTAGGAGGTTTGAGAGGGTCGAGAATGACCTTGGGAATATGACGAGTTTCTGGGGTTTTTATTTCCCCCATATGATACGATAGCTATTTCTTCTCTTTTCTTCTTCAATGTGCCCGTTGATCCGGGCGATACAGCAACACGGGTTATCTTTCCCGTTTTCAAACCATCTTCGATAGTCTCACCAACTTTGACTATCTCAGCAAATTTTGCTCCCACGAGCAACATAATTCGATCATAATATTCGGGCTCTTGCACCCGCACAAATACTTCAACAATTTCTTTTTCAGACATGGGCGGTCGGACCCTTGCAGCTTCTTTTCTCCATCGATAAGCAAACTCTCTATAACTCTCGGTGGCTTTCGGCTTCATTTTCTCCAAAGAATAACGGTCGGGAATGATTTCGACGTTATATGCAAACCGATCGATAAAATCATTTGCCAGAGCGTTCCAACTAGGCCATTGTCGGGTTTCATAGGAGGTGAACCACTCTAGAGCCTCCCTGCACAAACTTTGGCTGAAAAGTCGCATCAGCAAAGCCTCGTCCCTTCCAACTCCCACGAGCTGGTCACAGTAAGCTCTAAGATGAGCCATAGGGTTGCCTACTCTTCCGAAGGTGTCAAACTTCGGGATCTTGAACCCTTCTGGAAGGTCCAGACTCGGGTGAATGCACAAATCTTCATAGTTAAGTCCGGCGGTATCGGGGACGCATTGAAGTTCTTTCATATCCTTCTTGATCTCCTCTTTTATGTCTACTTTTGCTTCTTCCTTCGCCCTCCACTCTCTTTCCTGTTCCTCATAGTGGTCCAACTCAGAACCGTGCACATCGTGCTCAGCATGGACAAGGATTTGGAAAGCGGTTCTTTTAGGCAAGGGTGGAGCTATGGAAGGACCTGGGCGTTTTGAGCAGCTTGGTAATTTTGGGGGTAAGTGTGAGGATTGGTGTTCTGATTTAACTGGTGGTGGGATGTCTGAGGATTAAAAGTGTTCGGATTGAGATTTTGACTTTGGTTTTGCGGTGGTGGAGTGGATTGAGGTTGGGTATTTTGAAGATGAGAGGGCATTTGGGGGTGGTTATTCTGAGGAGGTGGTGGAGTTTGGTAAGAGGCGGGAGCATATTGCGGGTTTTGGGTAATTGGATCTATAGGAGCGAGCGGCACGCCTTGAGATGGATCCATGTTCGAGGACGGGAAGTAGATAGGAGGCCTTCTCTCTGCAACATTAGCAGCAAAACCCGGAGGAGGAAGATCTTTTCTCCTCTGTATTTCTATTCTCATTTCTGCAATTTGCTGCATCAATTGCAAAATCAATTCGTTCTGGTCCGCTATGGTGGATTGAGCCACCACAACATCAGTAAGACCTACTTCCTCGCTATTATCTCCCATAATCGTCTTTTCTTTGTCTGAGCTTTGTCTAGAGAAAGAATCTGCAGGCCCTTTCGATCTGGTGAAGTAAGGATGATCTGCCAGCTTAATCAACACAGATCAGTTCAAGATACCTGACAAGAAAAACAACTCAAAGGCAAGATGTGTTAGTCTGTGTCAATGATAGTTAATACAAAATATCACACATTATTGTAAACACATAAGAGTCGCTTCATTTGAAGATAAATAAGCCCACGTATATAGAAAGATGACTAAATAGACAGAAATTTGTCTATATTATTTTAGGACTAATGAGTCAGAAATGTCGACTTGAGTCGGGACAAAGTAAATTGTCGTACTTCTGATTTTTTTATTGAAATGTAACTCTACTTTCTTTATAAGTGTTGGGAAAGATAATATTTTCTCAAAATGGGGACCGAACCTTGGAAGGCTGCCTACGTATCTCATAAAATAGAATTCAGGTCCTACGTAGTTCGATCCATTCTTGAATCTTTTATTTTTTTTATTTTTATTTTTTTGATATGAGAGATTACTTTTTGAAAAATAAAGTTCGAATTTATTGGGAGACTAAAGACTCGAAGAGTATTTGGATGTACTTTCGATAGTGATTTGATATTTATGCTTAAGGAGTTCTAGAAAATATTTTTCGAGAATGAGTAGGCTAGAATATCTCCATATGAAGCAACATAATCATACAAACAATTATAACATATAAACAGTTATTGCGCGTTCTAAACAGATATGTGACCCTTTTATGCCAAGGGTAGACCTAACAATTTGAAGGATGTATATGTCATTTGAAACATCCCATTGTCCCAAAATCCAAATTTATACAAATTTATGAATAAAACTTAAATGGGGATACATAATTGGGGAAAACGGGATACAAAATAATCAGTCCCACGCAGGGGTACAATTCTTAACTATGCTTCCATAGGAGGTCCTTCCCTCTTCATTTCTTCTCCTCTCCGGGTTCCCACGTCCTAGACTAGTAAATTGTGAGCTCTTTCTTTGAATAGAATAAGCTACAATGTACTCCTAATCCCGAGGACAATGATTTCTTCAGATGATGTATACATCCTTCAAATTTAAACAAATAAATATGATCGTCCGTTCAGGCCGTAAGCCTTTTTGGACTCAAGGTGGTCTATCTAATGGGCCCAACACTCCTTTGGTGTTGGGTCGTCCTAGTTCAAATGCTCCTAAACTCGGGATTTTATTTCGCTCTATCCTAGTTTAACTAGAAGTGGGTTGTATTTAGAGTGGAAAGGGTAACCCAAGCGGACGACTTGGGCTGGGACAGTTAACGATCGTTGACTATCAAGTAGCCAACTACGCTCGTCAGGGTGCCCCGAGAATAATTTTGGTTAACGAACGACTGCGAACCTGCATAATCGTCCTTTAAGTGGAAATGAAAATAATCGTCGTTTGACGGAAGATATTATGCCATGAATACAATTCATTTATATAATTTAAACAAATTAATCACATATAAGCAATTTAATAATAACAATTAGTCAAAATAGTCAAATCCTTTTGGTTAGAACTTCATTAATCCCCAGCGGAGTCGCCATTTCTGTTTTATTAAAAAAAAAATTTTTATATATATATTTTAAAAAATGACTAAGTTTCGGAAAATCAATTAATCTTATGATTTAAGAGAAATCGACTTTCCAAATTAACAGAGTCGCCACTTGATTTTTTAGAAAAATCAAGAAAACTTAAATTATTTTTCAAAAGATTTTAAAACAGATAAAAATCTATTGAAAAGGGTTCGAAGTTCAATGTACATTCCGAGAAGGTGTTAGGCCCTCGGAATGCCCGCTAACTCGCGGTTGACCGGTGATTTGACTAAAAAGACTTTGACTTGAATTCCTAAAATTATAGATAAGTAAAGTTCATTTTATTTACTTGCTTCTTCTTATTTTCTTCTAATTATCTATTAAAGGAAAATAACTAGGAGGATTATTCTTAAGGGAAGAGAATCAAGTGTAGACTAAACTAAAATAGAAGGCGAAGTAAATAAAATAACTATTTACCTTTTCCGATATATATATAAAAAATAACGAAATGACTATCTTTGAGGATTAATTAAATTAAAACCAAAGCAAAATAATGTTAGTCAACATAATCACAAATAAATAAGGATGAAAAGAGGAAAATGACAATTTTTTGGGCCTTTGACCCCAATTTCTGTTAATGGGCCTGCTCGAATTTTAAGGCTTTTGGGTCCCTTTCATTCTCTTAAAAAATCTGGTATACCCCTTACGTATACTATTGTATACGGGCCATATTTGGATATTTTTTCCTATATATTGAGCTGTATTCTGCACGTACACGACCCAACTCACTGTCCGAGCACCTGTATCAATTTTTAGGCCCTGTATTTCTGTATTACTACATGTATATCAGTGTATACAACTGGTATATCGACCTGTTCTTCAACTTTTGAGGAAGGGAAAATTAATTTCCAGCAATGACTTTAATGCTTTCGATCTGTACACCAATTGGAGGGGCTGGCCGACTCAAGGAAGATATTTTGGAGCCTTTATGGCTCGATGAGAAACCGCAAAGAGATGGATTAAAGTCCGTGAGGACTCGAGGAGAGTTTCACATACAATAAAATAGAAATGAATTAGCCATAAAGTGATGAAATGCACATTTTAAACACAACATAATTTATGAGTAAAAAAAATATTTTAAGAAATTCGAGTTAAGCCAAAATATATAACTCAAAAAAAATATTTAAAGATCTTACAACCTTCAGATAATAAAGATCTACATCTTGAGAAGTAAATGATGCAAGAAAAAGTGATATTTACCTTTCTGAGTGCAGCGATTCCGGGATAGTACGAACAGGGGATGCAGCGACTTCACCTCACAATTCGGATTCGAACGACGATCGAGAATTTCAAGTGATATCTTCGACCCGAATACGACTTGAATGTGTTTAATCTATGTATTCTTTTTTCTTTTTTTTTTGCTTGAACTACTATGAATGTTCAAAACTTTTTTTATTTTTTATATCAAAGAAAAATATATCATGAATAATGAATATTGAATATTGAATATTTAGTATTGAATATTGAATATTGAATGTTGAATTGAAAAATTAATTGAATTGAATTCTTGAATTCTTGAATTGAATTATGAATTGAATCATGAATTGAATTGAATTTTTGAATTCTTGAATTCTCTCCCCTTCTTGAATTTTTGAATTCTTCAAATCATGAATTTTGAATTCTTCTATTTTTTTTTAATTATCCCTTTTTTTTTCAAATCATGAATTTTGAATTCTTCTATTTTTTTTTAATCATCCCTTTTTTTTTCAAATCATGAATTTTGAATTCTTTGAATTCTTCTATTTTTTTTTAATCATCCCTTTTTTTTTTCAAATCATGAATTTTGAATTCTTTGAATTCTTCTATTTTTTTTTAATCATCCCTTTTTTTTCAAATCATGAATGAGAAAGAAGAAGAAAAGAGAAGGTATTTATAGGAGATTTTTATGATAGATTTAGGGGGGAAATGGAATGGATTGGGATGAATTTGAATTTCAAAATTCGAAACTCAAATTCAAAAATTACTTTTTTTTTAGGGGGGCAAAAGGAATGGATTTTGGGATGAATTTGAATTTCAAATTTCAAATTTCAAAATTCAAAATTCAAAAATCAAAATTTCAAAATTCAAAATTCAAAAATACAAAATTCAAAATTCAAAATTCAAAATTCAAAATTCAAAATTCAAAATTCAAAATTCAAAATTCAAAATTCAAAATTCAAAATTTCAAATTTCAAAATTCAAATTTCAAAATTCAAAATTCAAAATTCAAAATTCAAAATTTCAAAATTCAAAATTCAAAATCTCCCAAAAGTGTAGTTGAGAATTAGTGGGCTGAGAATTGTATTGGGCTGCAGTAATTTGGAGGAAAGAATTGGTCCTAGGAAATTGTAAGGGAATTTGAAAAAGAATGGGCTGCTGAAGGTAATTGTTAAAAATGGGCTGCGAAATATGGAATGGGCTGCTGAAAATTGAATTGGATCTTGGCCCAAATATTTCTCAAATTTGAGTTAAGTTGGAAGTCTAAGATGGATTAAATTTAAGAAATAGCCAAATTATGTTACATTAATAAATTTGGCTAAACCTTAAATAAGACAAATCAATGAGCTTCTTAATCTTAACAAAAAATAAAATAATTAATTTAATCGTAAACTAGTGATTCAAAAAATATACCATGATTTAAACTAAACTAATAAAAGACTACTTACTAAACTTAAAATATTTTTGAGATGGTTTTTGAATAATCATAAAATATACTAATTACATACATAATTATGTAAGATATATATATTATTTAAAAACTATAAGAAATGGCAAAAATTATTCAAAATAACGCAAACTTTATATTTTTTCTTAAATAAATTGTTCGAGAATTTAAGAAGCTCATGAATTAATTCCTACTGGGGAGGGTCAAAATTGGGTGTCAACAGTATGTTGAACGTAAGTTCTTGAATAAGGTTCTTGGAAGCAAGAGGTAAGTCTTCTAAACTTGTGATTACTCTACAATTTTTGTGTTAGACTATAAATCATGATGCTATGTTATGGAAGTATGAATGATGATGCTATATGTATATGTTTGGCTATGAACATATTACTTGTGAGATTATGATAAGAACACGAAAAATGCAAGTTAAGATAATCTCTTTTATGCTTTACACAAGATGACTATATTATGTTATCTGACAAACAAAGGGTTAGAATGAAAGGAAACTCTGATCTAATCCTAAAGAGCTCATGATCATGTTTATGCAAGGAGTTAATCTCCTATGACTTATGATAAGTTTATGATAAAAGACGACTTAAAGGTTATTCAAGAAAGGGACTTAAGCTAAGCACCGATGAACTAGATATGAGAGGTGTCCCTTCCCTAGTTGGAAGGTAGGTTTACAATGACTCTCATGAGATTGAGACTACCATGTAATGTGGAACTATGGGTCTCTAATACATCTCCTAGTTCTTGAACTATGTTGCCACCATAGGATACTAGCTAGTGGATCCACCTAGAAAGCTATGTCATGTTTGGTTTTACTTTGGCCGGTAGACCACCTACTTTCGGTGTGGGGTTTTATGACACCAGATTCCATGTTTAGCTCACATGGTCTATTTTTGTTAAGGCGAATGTTCTCTCATGTTAAATGAAAGACAAGTAAATGAACATTGACTAGGGTGACTTGAGGAGTCTATTTATTATAGATAGGGGTATGGAACTCTACCTTGACATTGCACGAGTTGACTCTACGGGAAGTCCTAGGAGCTTGTTCTTATGTAATATTATAACATGAAAGGTATGATCCTTATGATACATGATGTTATTCTTATATGATGTTGGTCATTATGATGAATATGTTATTGGGTTATATTGCTATATGAAGTGATGACTACTTATGTTACAAGTTATATGAAGCAAAGCTTCACTCATGATCTCCGATCTCATTTACTTGATTGTGTGGGGTTATGGGGCTTCACATGACCATTGCACTTGTAGGTTAGGGATGGGATCACTGGTAAGTGTTTTGTATGTTAGTTTATGGGATCTATTGAATATGAAAAGTTAATATGTCTTCGATTATGATCATGATTTATGTGATGGAATCCTTAACTTGTATATGTTATATGGTATGTGCATTGAAGACTTTCATATGACTTAGCATTTTTTCTAAAGAGATGATAAATGGTCCTTTTTTTCATGCATGTCCTTAAATGTTTTGTGCATATACCCATACTTAGTACATGTGGTGTACTAACCCTATTACTTTATATTACTACAACTGTAGGTTCCGGCCATTGAAGTTTAAGGAGGTTGATATGAAGAAGCTTGGAACTCTTTCTCCAAGTTTTGGTAGGTCCTCATGTTCGGGGATGCTTTCTTTCATTTTCCATCTTATGAAGACTTAGTAGTTTTAAGAATATTCTACTTCCATTTATTTACTTTTGGATTCTTTTGTATTAAGGTATATATGGCATATTGACTATATATTGGCTAAGTCAAGATTAGCACTCTTTAGATGGTTTTATATATGTGAGACAAGTTTTAGAATATTGTATGTCCTTATGAATGTTAAGTATGAAGTCTAAGTATACTTCAATAGAATGTAAAAGTTTTAAATTTTCCGCAATTTTTCCTGATCACATATTATGACGAATGCTAAGGGCTTTTCTGAGTCCTCTAAGAGGACGACGACGCCGGTCTCATCTGGGGTATGCTCTCCGGATGTGACAAACTTGATATCAGAGCATGAGGTTAAACTTAATTAGGATCAATGTCTCACTAAACCACATTACGTAGTGTCTTGTTCATGGTGGTGAAGCGCGCCACAATTATGGATGAGAGGCTATGTGATGATTAGGAAACTTCTCTTTTCTTGATACTCCTATGTCGTGCCTTTAGAGTTTTGACACTATGTGTATTTTAGCATCTAATACCTTTCTTGTGTATTTAGGCGATGAACACAAGAAGGACAGTCGCGAGAAGAGTAGTAGAAGAAATTGCGAATGCGGAAGCTACTCCCCAAGGCAATCAAAATGCTCCTCAAGTGCAAGCTGCTGCAAATGATCAAGTTCCGGTTAATCCTCCGACTATGACGGATGGTTAGGTGAGGGCAGCCCTGTTCCAAATGTCACAAGCCATCACCATTCAAGCTCAGGCTATTACGGCACAATCTAACGGAGAGGTTGCACCTCGAGAGAACCAGCATGCTAGTACTATGGCTAGCCGTTTGAGAGGTTTTAGGAGAATGAATCATCCCATGTACTTTGGATCAAAAGTTGATGAAGACCCCCAAGATTTCCTTGATGAGGTCTATAAGATTTTGTTTGCTATGGGGGTGAGTACTACTGAGAAGGCTGAACTTGCTGCTTATCAACTCAAGGACGTGGCTCAGACATGGTACAATCAGTGGAAGGATAATAGGGCTTTAGAAGATGGTCCCGTGACTTGGGAGATCTTCAATAAGGCATTCCATTACAGATTCTTCCAAAGGGAACAAAGGGAAGCTAAGGTAGAGGAGTTCATCAACCTTCGTCAAGGAGGTATGAGTGTCAAGGAATACTCCTTAAAATTTATTAAGCTGTCCAAATATGCTTCTTCTTTGGTTTTTAATGCTAGGGATAAAATGAGTCGTTATGTAACCGGCGTGTCCAAAGAGCTTGAAGAAGAATGTCATGAAGCCATGCTTCATGACAATATGAATATTTGTAGATTGATGGTTCATGCTCAACAGGTTGAGGAAAGTTGTCTACGGAAGAGGAATAGGGAAGCTTAGAAGGCAAAGTCTTTTGAATGTTGTTCTTCTAAGAGTAGGCTTGATGTTCATGACAGCCTAAGTTTAAGAAGAGGTTTTCGAACCAGGTTCCTTCAAATTTCTCCAAGAATCGCAATGATAGAGGTTCTAATCCTAAACCTCAAAAGGGGAGAAATGTTGATCCACCAAGAGAAAGACCAACTTGTGGTAAGTGTGGTAAGAAACATGTGGGTGAATGTCTTGTAGGGATAAATAGTTGCTATGGTTGTGGCAAGTGTGGCCATCTGCTGAAAGATTGTCCTAATGTGAGAAGCCAAAGTAAGGGGAATTACCAAACTCAACAAAGCGGTCCTAGTGCTGAAGCTCCAAAAAGATCCGTTTCTATGCACTCAAGGCTAGGGGTGAGCAAGAAAGCTCTCCCTACGTTGTGACGGGTACGTTAAAAGTTTTCTCTATTAATGGTTATGCTTTGATTGACCCAGGTGCTACCCTTTCTTTTTGTACACCTTTGATAGCTAGGAAGTTTGATGTACTTCCCGATGTTTTGATTGAGCCCTTTTCGGTTTGTACCCCCATGGTTAACTCTGTAGTCGCAAAGAGAGTCTATAGGAAATGTCCTGTAATGCTGCCCAATAGAGTTACTCTTGTTTATTTAGTAGAACTGGACATGTTTGATTTTGATATCATCTTGGGTATGGATTGGCTCCGTGATTGTTTTTCTTCTATAGATTGTAGAACAAGGGTAGTGAAGTTTCAATTCCCTAATGAACCAATTTTAGAGTGGAAGGGGGGAAATTCTATGCCAAGGGGTCAAATCATTTCTTGTTTGAAGGCTTGTAAGATGATAGCCAAGGGTTGTTTATACCATGTGGTGAGGGTTAAGGACCTAGAATGTGAAACACCTTCTATTGAGTCAGTCCATGTAGTGAGAGAATTTCCAGAGATTTTTCCTAACGACCTTCCACGAGTTCCTCTCGAAAGGGAAATTAACTTCGGCAGTGATTTATTAACGGATACGAATACTATTTCAATTCCTCCTTATAGGACAGCTCCGGTTGAATTGAAAGAGTTGAAGCTCCAACTCAAGGATTTACTAGACAAGGGTTTAATTCAACCTAGTATTTCAACATGGGGTGATCCGGTCTTGTTTTTTAAGAAGAAGTATGGGTCCCTTAGAATGTGCATTGATTATCGACAACTTAATAAGGTCACCATAAAGGACAAGTATCCTCTCCCTAGGATTGATGATCTATTTGATCAACTCCAAGGTGCTAGCTATTTTCCCAAGATTGACTTAAGGTCGGGATATCACCAACTTAGGGTGAGAGGTGAAGATGTTCCAAAAACAGCTTTCCGAACTAGATATGGTAACTATGAATTTCTAGTCATGTCTTTTGGGTTAAAAAATGCCCCGACGGCGTTTATAGACCTAATGAATATAGTTTTCCAAGATTACCTTGACTCATTTGTGATTGTATTCATTGATGATATTTTGATATACTCCAAGAATGAAGATGAGCATGAGATTCACTTGAGGTTGGCCTTGCAAGTCCTAAAAAAACACTAACTTTATGCCAAATTTAGTAAGTGTGAATTTTGGTTAAGGTCAGTTGCTTTTCTTGGCCATATTATCTATGGTGATGGTGTAGATGTTGATTCAAAGATGATGGATGCGGTCAGAAATGGGCCTAGACCGTTGACTCCCACAGACATAAGGAGCTTCTTGGGTCTAGCAGGCTATTATAGAAGATTTGTTGATGGATTTTCGTCCATTACTTCTCCTTTGAAAGCTTTGACACAAAAGAAGGTGAAGTTTGAGTGGTCGGAAGCTTTATAAAAAGGTTTTCAAGAGTTGAAAGATAAGCTTACCTCCGCTCCAGTGTTGACCTTATCGGAGGGTAATGAAGGCTTTGTAGTGTATTTTGATGCTTCCGGAGTGGGATTGGGATGTGTCCTCATACAGTATGGTAAGGTGATTGCTTATACTTCTAGGCAACTCAAAGTTCATGAGAAGAATTACCCAACTCATGATCTCGAGTTAGGCGCTGTAGTTTTTGCCTTGAAAATACGGAGGCATTACTTTTATGATGTGCATGTTGATTTGCTTACTGTGCATAAAAGTATTTAATATATGTTTCCACAAAAGTAGTTGAACCTCCGACAAAGAAGATGGTTAGAATTGGTTAAGGATTATGACATGAGTGTCCTTTACCACCCCGGCAAAGCCAATGTGGTTGCGGATGCTTTGAGTCGTATGACTATGGGTAGTGTGTCTCATGTCAAAGAAGAGAAGAAAGAACGTGTTAAACATGTTCATAGGTTGGCTCCCGTAGGTGTTCGGTTAGAAGATTCTCCAATTTGTGGTTTTATGGTCCATTATAACTCCGACTCATCATTAGTGGTGGATGTGAAATCTAAGCAACATCTTGATCCTCTATTGATGGAGTTGAACGAATCGGTACTTAGTATGCTCAATGAGTCATTCTCCCAAGGGGGGATGGTATTCTTAGTTACCAAGGGAGATTATATGTACCCGATGTTGAGGATTTGAGAAATCAAATTCTAGAATAAGTCCATGGTTCTCGCTATTCTATACATCCGGGTGCCACCAAAATGTATCATGACCTTAGAGAGGTCTATTGGTGGGATTTTTAAAGAGGGACATAGCAGAGTTTGTTGCTAAGTGTCCAAACTGCCAACAAGTTAAAGCTGAACATCTAAAACCTGGTGGTTTAACCCAAATCATGGATGTTCCTACATGGAAGTGGGAAGCTATCAATATGGACTTTGTTGTTGGGTTGCCTCGAACCCGAAAACAAAATGATTCTATATGGGTTATTGTGGATAGGTTGACCAAATCTGCCCATTTTATTCCTGTTAAGTCTACTTATACTGCAGAATATTATGAAAGATTCTACATTAATGAGATTGTGTGTCCATTATTTTGGATAGAGGTGCACAATTCACTTCTCGTTTTTGGAAGGCTTTTTAAAAGGGTTTAGGTACTCAAGTGAAACTTAGTAACGCTTTTCATCCTCAGATGGATGGTGAAGCGGAGCGTACAATTCAGACCCTTGAGGACATGTTGAGAGCCTGTGTCATTGATTTCAAGGGAAGTTGGGATGATCACTGACCTTTGGTTGAGTTCTCTTGCAACAATAGCTATCATTCGAGCATCTCCATGGCATCTTTTGAAGCTCTTTATGGTAGAAGGTGTAGATCTCTGGTTGGATGGTTTGAGGTTGGTGAGTTCTCACCCCTTGATCCAGATATTATCTGTGAAGCTATTGAGAAGGTTCGAATCATAAGGGATAGATTGAATACAACCTATAGTCGGCAAAAGTCTTATGACAACAATAGAAGAAGAGATCTTGAGTTTGAAATAGGTGAGCATGTCTACTTGAAGATTTCACCTATGAAAGGTGTTATGATATTTGGTAGAAAGGGGAAGTTAATCCCCGGTATGTTGGTCCTTATGAGGTTTTACAACAAATTGGAAAGGTTGCCGATGAGTTGAAACTACATAGTGAACTAGCTTCGGTTCATCCGGTGTTTCATGTTTCTATGCTCAAGAAATGCATAGGCGATCCAGTGTCTATTCTGCCTATTGAAGGTTTAGGAGTGGATGATAACCTATCCTAAGAAGATGTTCCGGTTGAGATCCTAGATCTCCAAGTCAAGAAGTTGAGAAACAAGGAGGTTGCCTCTATAAAAGTCCTATAGAGGAACCATCTTGTTGAGGGTGCAACATGGGAGGCTGAAGCCGACATGAAGTCCTGGAACCCTCATCTTTTTACTCCTTGAGGTTAGACTTTCCTCTTATTAAAGAAATTAATGAATAATCATGAAATTGACTTGTTTTCTAAATAGGTGCATGTGTTGGTAAATGATCGTACCAATTAGAGTTTTAAGAAAGTGCCTTCATACTTTATTCTTGCACTTATGTGAAATATGTATGCATGCGTTTTCTTCAGATTTTGTTGTTTTGTTGTTGTCTTGAGAAGAATGATAGCATGGTAACTCTTTGATGCATTTTTTTGTCTTATGATAAGGTTAAGAAGGAAATTCCTCACTATGTGTTATGAATATGGAGCTTTTATATGTTGTGTATCATAAATTGGGTGCTATGTGTAATGTTATGGTATGTGTTTTGTGGATTTGTTATATACTCCTATGAGATGTGACTCATTATGATTTTATGTTGTTGTTTGGTTGGGATGCTAGTATTGAGTCTGTTCCTTACCCTCCAAAAGATTATAGTGTCATTCGGGAACGAATATTTCTAAGGGGGGACAATGTAACACTCCGGAAATGTCATGAATTAGACTAGAGCTTAATCTATTAAATAATGTTTATTAATGATGTTTCCAGACCTATATTAATGGTATAAACTCATTTGGAAAAAGTTACAGCCAAAATGACAAAGAAAGACCTTGACGTTCGGAAACTAGCTAATTTGAACTAGTTGACGTCCCTATGCTTGGTGGAGGTTTAGAGGTTTCAAATGGAGTCCAAAACTTGTAAAGAGACATTTTATAGGTAGTATGTAGTACAAAGGGTACAAACGTCCGGTAACGACACCCCAAGGATGACCCGAAGGGTCCTTGGGGAGGACTCAAACATGGGTGGGCAGGCTGCCTGGCAACCTGCGAGCAGGCAGATTTGGAGGGATGGTGCGCGATGCACAAATAACACGCAATGTTCTGCCTCAAGATTTGAGAGGAAGCCTCGCGAAGCGAGGCTGACACG
The DNA here is from genome assembly GCA_016801875.1 of Solanum sitiens. Taxonomy (NCBI): domain Eukaryota; kingdom Viridiplantae; phylum Streptophyta; class Magnoliopsida; order Solanales; family Solanaceae; genus Solanum; species Solanum sitiens. The sequence goes on from JABWTJ010000411.1 coordinate 438,815, forward strand.
CACCTCAATGCCTCAACTCAAAATTTAATAAAAATGAAGGGGTTTGGCCCTGCGACGTGCAGCAACTTCCCAGAATCGTTAAAGTCATATTTTTGGTAATTTAACTTCTTAAAAATACCCCTTTAAGTGGAGGGTCTTTTGGGTAATTCATAGGACGACTATATATGGATATTAGATCAGTTTTAGACCACTTTTACACGTCCCAAATCAGATCAAACGAAATTTCTTTCATCTCTCTCAAGAACGATCTCTTTTCCAAATTCCATTGACGAACAAAAACAACTTAAGAAAGAAGACGAAGACTACAAGCTTTTCATCCAATTTTTCGTGGATTCTTCATCTATAAGGTATGGGTTTTTCATTCTTGGGATTCCTTACCCCAAGAGGTCCTTTCAAGATAAGTTTTCAAGAACTTCAAATACTAGGGTTTTTACTTTACAATACGGATTTTCTTCCTAACCCTAGATTTATGATTTTCAACAAAAAGTAAGTGTTTTATATGGTTGATTTCACACGAATTGATGAGTATGTGGTTAGTTATGTTTTAATTTCATGTGAAGCATGTCCTTACCTAGAGGATGGTTCCGTATGATTGTTTCTACTAATTGATAATATGAAAATGTAGGGATTGGAACTAAGACTATAATGAATTCTTAAATGACCTTTTCCCTTATCCTATATTATGCATTGATCTTATATATGATTTTGCTATTGAGTATTTCACTATGTTATGCTTATGAATGTTGTAAGTTGAACGTAAGTTCTTGAATAAGGTTCTTGGAAGCAAGAGGTAAGTCTTCTAAAGTTGTGATTACTCTACAATGTTTATGTTAGGCTATAAATCATGATGCTATGTTATGGAAGTATCAATGATGCTTCTATGTGTATATGATGGGCTATGAAAATGTTACTTGTGAGATAATGATAAGAAAACAAAAAATGCAAGTTAGGATATTCTCTTGTATGCTTTACACAAGATGACTATGTTATGTTAATCTCACAAACGAAGGGTTAGAATGAAAGGAAATTCTCATCTAATCCTAAAGAGCTCATGATCATGTTTATACAAGGAGTTAATCTCCTATGACCTATGATAAGTTTATGATAAAAGACAACTTAAAGGTTATTCAAGAAAGGGACTTAAACTAAGCACCGATGAACTAGATATGAGAGGTGTCCCTTCCCTAGTTGGAAGGTAGGTTCACAATGACTCTCATGAGATTGAGGCTGCCATGTAATGTGGAACTATGGGTCTCTAATACATCTCCTAGTTCTTGAACTATGTTGCCACCATAGGATACTAGCTAGTGGATCCACCTAGAAAGCTATGTCATGTTTGGTTTTACTTTGGCCGGTAGACCACCTACTTTCGGTGTGGGGTTTTATGACATCGAATTCGATGTTTAGCTCACATGGTCTATGTCGGTTATGGAGAATGTTCCCTCATGTAAAATGAATGACAAGTAAATGAACGTTGACTAGGGTGACTTCAGGAGTCTACTTAGTATAGGTAGGGGTATGAGACTCTACCTAGACATTGCACAAGTTGACTCTAAGGGAAGTCCTAGGAGATTGTTCTTATGTAATAGGATAACATGAAAGGTATGATGCTTATGATCATGATGTTATTCTTATATGATGTTGGTCATTATGATGAATATGTTATTTGGTTATATTTCTATTTGAACTGATGACTACTTATATTACAAGTTATATGAAACAAACCTTTACTCATGATCTCCTATCTTATCTAATTGGTTGAGTGAGGTTGTGGGGCTTCACATGACTATTGCACTTGTAGGTTGGGGATGGGATCATTGGTAAGTGTTTTGTATGGTATGTTATGTGATCTATTGAATATGAAAAGTTAATATGACTCTATGATAATATGTCTTCGATTATGATCATGCTTTAATTTGATGGAATACTTAACTTGTATATGTTATATGGTATGTGGATTGAAGACTTTCATATGACTTAGCATGTTTTCTAAATAGATGATAAATGGTCCTTTTTTTCATGAATGTCCTTAAATGTTATGTGCATATACCCATACTTAGTACATGTGGCGTACTAACCGCATTAATTTATATTACTACAACTGTAGGTTCTGCCCATTGAAGTTTAAGGAGGTCGATTTGAAGAAGCTTGAAACCCTTTCTCCAAGTCTTGGTAGGTCCTAATGTTCGGGGATGCTATCTTTCATTTTTCGGCTTATGAAGACTTAGTAGTTTTAAGAATATTCTACTTCCATATATGTTCTTTTGGATTCTTTTGTATTAAGGCCTATATGGCATATTGACTTTGTATTGGCTAAGTCCAGATTTTAACTCTTTAGATGGTTTTATATATGTCAGACAAGTTTTAGAATATCATATGTCCTTATGAATGTTAAGTATGAAGTGTAAGTACACTTCAAATAGAATGTAAAAGTTTTAAATTTTCCGCAATTTTTATTGATCACATGTTATGACGAATGTTAAGGGCTTTTCTGAGTCCTCTGAGAGGACGACAACGCCGGTCTCATCTGGGGTATGCTCTCCGGGTGTGACACCACTGCATCTGCCTTTTCACTACTTCAAAATTTGAGCAAATACAGGCTCAATCCTTAGTCATTCATAAAATGGAAAACAGACACACTATTATTCTGATGAAGACATCTCAAACGGAGCAACTCACACTTTCATGGATTACGAGTAAATAGGTAAAGGAATGGATATAATTTGTGTGTTGTATGAGAGGAAACTCAAGGAATTAAACCCAGCCATCAGAGAAATCACTTACGACATCTTATATCATTACAATTTCAAAGATGGCCTTACTTATATGAGTGCATTAGTGTACGATCAGTCTATCTAGACTTACCTCCACAATGACCGATAATGGATAGAACAAAAAACACTACAACACCTGAAAAACTCTATATAATTTCCTGATAGCTTTTATGCAAAGAAGAGTTGTAGATTTGAAGATTGTCATCAGGAGTAAAACTTGTGGATAATACTTTTGTTTTCCCTGAAATCCAAATCTATCTGCAGAGCTACAAGTGAGAAACCAACTGTTGGTTGAAGTGAACTGATATTGGCGTTGAAATTTGAATCATCGACGTATAACTATGCATATTTAGTTCGTAAATTGAGCACCTTAAACTTGCTAATAATTTAATCTCTCAGCTATTTTTAGTGGATATACAAGTTCATCTTTCCATGTTTTATCAACCAAATCAACATCATTACTAGAATCTACTAAAAGGAACTGGTCATCATTTTGCTGAAACATCAATTTTTCCACTTCACATGGAAATTTTTTAGTATTTTGTTCATGACAGATGCTCAAAAAGCAATACAATTTTCCATTATTGATACAAAAAACAAAAATAATAATAATTTGTATTGTATGATGAATCATAACGCAAATAAGTTAAACAACCGCCTTCTAAGAGAAGATAATCACCCAACAAAGTACCTCACAAGTGAATAATTCCTTTAAACATGCATACCAATAATAATAGAAAATCTTATCGAAAGCATGTCAATTATAAATTTAGCATCTTCCATATTCAAAAAGGACATTGTATATGCTCTTTCTTCATTCCTCTCTTCATTAGTTTTCTAAGAGTTCAACCATACACTAACTGCTTAAACAACTACACTCAAAGAGAGTTTGGTATATTGTTACTTACTTAATCAGCAAAAGAAGTCAGTGGTCATTGAACTTATTCATGTCAATATGTGGATTATGCGATTATTGAGCAGCAAAGAATTCTTGCATTCTTCTTATTTCTCTCATCTCATCTTCTAAGGTAGACAAGCTATCATTCAAGGATTTGTTTTTCTCTTTCAAAGATTTATTTTTCTCTTGAGTTGAACGTAGCTTAGACAGTAATTCAGTCTTTGAAGAAGTGCCAACTCTCATGTCCTTTACCATTACTCCACCACCAAAGCCAAATACAGGTCTATCATTTTGAGGTCCGCAAGAAGGAAAGGTGGTGTTTTTTATTTCCAGTTCCTCGTCCCTTACCAATAGAACCCTCAGAAATCATATCACTACTACTTGAATACAATTTCATTGTGACTATTTGACAAAGTATTGTATTGAATGCAAATTAATTCTACAAAAAATTAGGCCTCAGCTCGTGAGACTTGACATCATAGGGAATATGGATAGAATTTGCAAAAAGAGCACAAGTCATGAAAAAACATACTTGTTTCACCATCATGGATGTATTGCTTAGCTTGCTTGGTAGATGGATGAAATGAAGTATTAACTTGCATATACTCTTTCTCAAGAGACATATTGGACTTCTCATTTATTGTTTCCTTTTCATGACTAGAAGACTTTGGGACGTTGGTAAGCTGTTGTTGTCGTCCCTTCTAAATAGCACCTGAAAAAAAGTAATACTCATTGATAAATTGATAGAATATATGTATATATATGCAGTTATGAACTACATATATATTCAAAAGCTTACTTGTTTCAACTTCTTGGATGTGTTGCTTAACAAGATCACTAGATTGAAATAATGAACAGCTGGTTGAAAATTTTCCTTTTGATGTCCAAGATTTGAGCCCTCGTCCTCTTCCTCTTTCTATTGCCTCAGGCGCAACAAATGAGTATCTAATAGTACTCTTCATAATTGATCCATCCTCATTTTTAGTTTTCATATCAAACCTGCAAAAATAGCCAAAAGTAGAAAAATTTTAAGAATACTTTTTATCCAGTAAACTGAAGAACAAAATATAATTAGTATTTCAAATAGTTACCAGTGACCTTAAGGATAAAATCAAAGTTATCAAGAATAGAATTTTTTAATAGTATGTTATTATCAAAAATTAAAAGGAGAAATCAATCTCGTGGTCCCCTCCCTCCCAAACAAGAATCATGTGCGCCAATGTAGTCATAAAAAATTTCATGTCTATCAGTTTAGAAAAAATACTTAACCTCATCGATCTTTTGTTTTCGTTTCTTTTGTGAAGGACAAAAATACGCCGATCTAGGAATTCGAACAAAGGCAAGGAAAATTCGAAGTCAATTGATTTAGATTCTTCTTTTCATCGTCTTGTGACTCGATCCTTCTCTAAGAATCCTAACAAACACACCATAAAAGTAAACGTGTTTTACAAATAATTATCAGCAGCTAGTGTGAGCGAAAAAAGTAACTTAAAAAGAACAGTTATAACTTGAACAAAAGTAACTTAAAAAGAAGAGTTCTAACTGAAACTAGCTACTGTGTCTGTTTCTGGGCAGACCTATTCTTTTTCTATTTTGAGAAAACTAAGATTTTTAGTTGAGAGCTAATCATAGATTTAGAGAAGAAAAAAACAACTCGCAAAGAGGATAAATAACTGAGATACAACTAGAAGGAAATAAGAGAACCATTTACAATAACTCAGATCTATTTCTTCTTACATCTTTTATTAGTTTTAGAACCAAACAAAATTATTAAATTTTCACTTTTCCAACAGTAACATACAACAATCAGAATTCTCACTTGCTCTGCTAGGCATAAAAGCTTAAAAATAATTCACTTGTTATTCAAAATGGATTTCTCAACTTGACCAAACCTCTCTCAATATTGATTATGTTGGTTTAGCTCGTCTGGTTTTTAATGCTTCTTTTCAAGTTTAGTTCACTGTTTTCTTAACATTTAGGTACACTTAGTTCTCGAAGGATAAATCCCCTTCATTTTTGGAATCATAACACACTATAAGCTCAATCTTTTTTACAAATAATTTTCATCATCTAGTGAGAGAGAATAAAAGTAACTTAAACGAGAAGAGTTATAACTTAAACAAATCACACAAAAAATCATCTTAATCAAAGGTGACAAATGAACTTGAAGAAGTGGAGTTATACCTAAGATTCGAGTGAATAAAGATGGAGATTGAGTTGAGATCGGTGCTAGGTAGACCTGTACTATCTTGGTTCTTTAAAAAACACAGGTAAATGGCTGAAACAAGCTGATGCGTCTACTTTTGGGCAGGCCTGTGCTTTTTCTATTTTCAGAAAACAAATATTTTCAGTTAAAAGTTACTCTTAATTTTGGAGAAGTAAAAAACAACTCGAAAAGATGATATATAACTGCGATACAGCTAGAAAAAGGTAAGAGAACCATTTAGAATAACTCAGCTCTATTTCGTTTTATATCTTTTATTAGTTTCAGAACCAAACAAAACTATCAATTTTTCACTTTTCCAATAGTAACATAAAACAATCAGTTTTCTCACTTGCCCTGCTAGGCTAAAGAGATTAAAAACTATTCACTTGTAATACATAACGGATTTCTCAACTTGCACACAACTCTCTCGATATTTATCATATTGGTTTAGCTCGTCTAGTTGTTAATGCTTCTTTTCAAATTTAGTTCACTATTTTCTTAAACTTTAGGAAGACTTAGTTGTGTAAGGATATATCCCCTTTATTTTTGGGATCACATCACACTATAAAATTAAATCTTTCTTTACAAATAATGACCGAAAGCTCGTGTGAGAGAACAAAAATAACTCAAACATAAAGAGTTATAACTTGAACAAAACACACGATAAATCGGCTTAACCGAAGGAGACAAATAAGCTGGAAGAAGTGGAGTAATATATGAGATTCGACAGAATAGAAGATGGAGATTGAGTTGAGATTAGTTCTAGGTCGACCTATTTTTTCTTTGTTCTGAAAAAACACAAATGAATGACGGAAACAACCAACTGCGTCTGCTTCTGAGCAGACCTATTCTTTATCTATTTGGAGAAAACAAAGATCTTCAGTTGAGAGTTGCTCGTAGATCGTTGTATTATGAAGATCGTTGTTAGAAAAATCGTTGCTAGGGTTCAATTTCACGTTAAGCACTGAGAAATAGAGGTCTTTTATTTTTTGGTTTCTTTTTACAGTTTTAATTAGTAATAGACATTTTGGCGCCTAGATTTGGTGATTTTTCTTTTTTTGACATATCAATGTTTTCCCACCTAAATACATTTCTTCAGACCCCTAAATATTAAATTGGGACCAGTTTACACTTTCTCTAGAGACCACATTTAGTACATTCAGAATAAGTCAAGAAATTAAAGACCGGATTAAAATCTCGTCCCAATATATATACCTTTAAAGACAGAATTATTAAGTGGTCCCTAAATATGGGTCTTAAATAAAGTTGTTTCTTGTAGTGTGCTCAGAGGACTAGGAGAACTCATTCCAATTTGCGAGCAAGTTCGCAAAATCCTTAAGGTGCTTCCAAAAGCGTGGGAAAGCAAGGTGGACGCAATCAAAGATGCTAAGGATCTAATGCCACTTCCTATGGATGATTTTATAGGAAATTTGAAGACATATGAGTTAAACATGAAAAAGGGAACCTCGGTAAAGGAAGGATAGAAGGATAAATCGATTGCACTGAAATCATCTAAAAGTGAGATGACTGAGGAGGAAGCTAAAATGGCATATGTGACAAAGAGGTTACAAAAGATCATAAAAAACATGGAGGATTTCAGAAGAAAGCATGAACCAGCAGAACTGGTACAACAAATGATATCTGAAATAAGTGTAGTAAGCCTGGTCACTTTATGAGAGATTGTCCTAGTCAAAAGATGTAATCTCATGAAACCAGACATCGCAAGAAGGACCTGGTCCCAGAAAACTTTTGAAGGAAGGCTCATGCTGATCAGTTGGTGAAAAAGGCCTTTGCTTTCCGAGGAGATGATTTAGATGATTTAGAAAGACATGCAGAAGATCATGAGGATGTCTCTAAGATGGATATTGAAGATGATGAGAGTGTTTTGAACTCAATATTCTCCTTGATGGCAAAATTTGATAACGAGGAAGACTCCAATGAGGTAACTCTCTTTGAACTAAAAGATGATCGAGACAATCTTCCAATAGAAAATTTGAAGAAACTTGTTGCTTTGCTAATTGATTCTATGGATGTGCGTACTACTGAAAACATAATGTTGAATGAAAAATTAAGTTTGTGTGAGGATGAAAATACAGTTGTTGTAGCTCAAGTTTTTGAAATGAGTGCCGGAATAGGGGATGTTGGAATTTAGCAACATAGTTCTTGAAGAGGGGACAACACCTCAGAAAATGACAAAAGAAAACTTAGTATTTTTTAGGAAGAATTGAAGGACAAGCTTAAAATATTTGAATCTAAGTTAGCTGCTTCTATTTTCACTAACTCTCAACCGAGAAATGATCTGAGTAGTATCAAGGAAGAGATGAGTCTTTTAAATGGACAGACTCTTCCAAGATTCTCTCTAACATGTCTCAGCAAAATTTCAATGGGAAAAAATGGCTGCAATGCAGACCTATAGTACCTCCTTATAACCCTCATATCAAATATATATCTGTATCTGATAATCTCGTATGTACCCATAGTGGGCGTAATGGACACCTAAAAGAGAATCGTGATAAATTGAAAGGAGCTAAAGCAAGGAATGAGATGTTTGTTAGGTCCGAAACTGAAAAGAAAGAATGGGTACCTGGTCCCATGCTAAATTTGTCAGATATGTTAGAAATATGAAAAAGAAGCGAAAGGTAACAGGTCCTTACTATCGTTTAGCAATAACACCTTGCCTCCTTGGAAGGGAAGGTTTCTTGTTAATCCTTTTGACTACTACAGGAAACTCTATTTGAAGTGGGTTCGTAAGACTAATAAGTAATTCTTGTGCATAGGAGAGAAAGAGGTCGGTGATGGTACATGGACAAGGATGCTCTAGGCACATGACACGTGATACCGCAAACTTCCTCTCTTTGCAAGTACACCAAGGTGTTGGTGTGTCATTTTGTGGTGGAAACAAAGGTTCTATTCTCGGAATTGAAAGGATAGGGAGATCAACTAACAACTTAATCAACAATGTGCACTATGTAGACGGTCTCAAGTACAACCTTTTCAGTATATCTTATATTTGTGATAAAGGAAATGAGGTCAAGTTCATGACCAACAAATGCCTTGTTATAAAGAGTACAACAAAGAGTTTGTAATGTCCGATACAAGGGTAAAAACATGTATGTTGCTGATCTTGATTCCATTGAAGAAGATGAACTTTCATGTCTGAGTGCACAAACCGATGATGCTGATATATGTCACAAACATTTGGGTCTTGTAAGCTCCTCCTTAATGAATAAACTTGTTGCAGGGGACCTAGTCCGCGACTATCCTAATATAAAGTTTAAAATGACAAAATATGTAGTGCATGTGAAAAGGAAAACAAACTAAAGCATCGTTCAAAGCCAAGAAAGGAGTCAACACATCCAGACTTCTAGAACTTCTTCATATGGATCTGTGTGGACCTATAGAGTCTTAAGTAGGGGGTAAGAAATTCATTCTTGCTATTGTTGATGATTTCTCCAGGTATACATGGAACATATCCTTGAGAAAAAAATGAGATAGTTGGACAACTGATTATCTTTGCCAAAGACATTCAATTTAAGCTAAATTGAAAAATAAGGAGCATCGACTCTGACATGGCACGGAGTTTGAAAATTCTCATATTGAAGGGTCCTGCACTGAACATGGCATATACCACAAATTCTCATAAAAATCCCTCAATTGGTTATCTTAAGCCATTTGGATGAAAATGTTTATGTTGAACAATGGAAAGGATGATTTAGGGAAGTTTGATGCCAGAAGCGATGAAGGTGTTTTCATTGGGTAGTCATCTATAATCAAGACATGCAGAGTGTTCAATAAGAGAACTCTTTGTGTTGAAAAAAGCATGCATGTTAAGTTTGATGAGTCATGAATAAGTGGTGAGAACATCGAAGATCATGAGTTCGAGGAGCTGATCAAAGACAAAAAGGACGATCAGGAAAATTAAGAAAAGAATGTACAACTTTCGGACGGACCTGGTCTCCCTAAAAATGTGTTTCAAGAGTCTGTAGAAGATGAAGGTGATTATGATGCTGACCAAGCAGAGGAAATAACTAGAATATAAAGATGGAAATATCAATCCTCTCATCCATTGGACAATCTGATCTGTCCCCTTGATTTAGGAATTCAAAGTAGGTCAAAATCGTGAAACCTAGTTGCATTTTCAATGTTCGTATCAACCATTGTAACAAAAAATATGGAAGAAGCTCCAAAGAATGCAGTTTGGGTGATATCTCCATCAGTTTGAACGGAGTAAAGTATGGGACCTAGTCCCCACACTAGTTGACAGAACCATCATAGAGACAGAATGGGTATTCAAAAACAGACTTGATGAGCATGTGAATATTACTAGAAATAAGTCAAGACTAGTAGTGCGAGAGTACAATCAAGAAGAGGGAATTGATTATGATGAGACATTCACTCCGGTGGCTAGAATGGAGGCTATCAGATTCTTGATCCTGTTTGATGCTCACAAGGAATTTAAGTTGTTCCACATGGATGTCAAAAGTGCATTTGACAATGGTAATCTGAATGAGGAAGTATATGTCAAGCAGCCCCCAGGTTGATGACACTAGACTACCTTATCATGTGCTAAGGCTGGACAAAGCTTTGTATGGTCTGAAGCAATCTCCTAGAGCTTGGTATGAATGTGCGCGAGATTTCAAGCAGCACCAAGAGACTTACACTTAAAAGCGGTCAAAAGATTTTTTGCGATATATAAAGGAAACGCAGGACCTAGTTCTCTTCTACCCAATGTGATATTTTCAAACTAACTGGCTATGTTGATGCCGATTATGCAGGTTTCTGGTGGATCAAAAAAGCACATCCGGAATGCCACACTTCTTGGGATCAACAATGATATTCTGGAACTAATAAACAGAATTCTGTAGCTTTGTTTACTGCTGAGGCAGAGTAGTATGTGGCTGTTGTTAATGTTGTGCGCAACTTCTGTGGATTAAACAACAATTGGTAGACTTTGGCATACTCACATACATTATTCCTCTTTTGTGCAATAACACTAGTGCGATTCATATGGGCAAAAATCTTGTCCAACACAGGAGGACAAAGCACATAAATGTGAGGCACCATTTTCTGAGGGACAATTTCGAGAAGATGAATATTATGATGAAGTTTTGTAAGACAGAAGACCAACTGGATGAAATCTTTAAAAAGAATTTGTGTAAAGAATCCTTTCTTAAAAATAGGATGAGGCTGGGAATGCTTAAGATTACATAATCTCCGGACAAGCCTACTCAGGAAACCCCTTACTTGACTAAGTCTAGAAGGGCCGGATCTATGCTTGTTTAAATGTTGGTTACTTTAGAATTCACTCCTTTTACCTATATGCATGTATACACTCATAGTGTGCTCAGCTGAAAAGATGATTTAATCACACATAGTAGGTTGACAAAATAAAAAGGGGACCAGGTCCCCTGTGGTTAGTATCATTTTATGCTACACTATTTTATTTTTCAATATCGTTGCCACGTGTCCTTGTCTTGTTCGTCACATCAGTTTATGAGGTTTTTTCACTTTTAAATGAACCTTCACCACTGTTGGGGACTTGATGCCTCCTTCATTTTAAATACCCTTCTTCCTTCAAATCATATTATCAAATCTTCTCAACACTCCTTTTTGGGCAAGATTTCTAAAACAAATTCTCAGAGAGTGGTTCTTCTATTTCTCTTCATCATGTCTAACCCTAACTCTCCTCCTAAAGTGGCAATCTTCCAACAAATCAAAAATCGTAGTTCATTCGATTTCTCCCCTCCTTTTCTAGAAGAGTCACCACCGACTCCAGTATGTGGAGATGGCACTAAGGATGTATCTAATATCACTGCAACTGTACTTGATGAAGTTGTTGTCTTTCCGACTGAAGGTGTAGTACCATGTTCTCCTACTTTAGTTTTATATGAAGGAGAATCTCAAACTTGTAAGCACAATCAGTGGGAAAACCCAGTAATGAATGAGTATATGAAGATGTCGATGGTGCGTCAGTGGGCATTTCCTCTACAATGTTTGAAAGTGTCTTTGATGGAGACTTGCCTGATGGTGAGGTCTGGAATCGTGCATCCTAACCAGCCGGGGCAGATTTTGTGGCTATTCAATGTTTAGCCTCACTTAGAGGATATTCTCAAGAATCTTTACTAAGTGATGTGTTTAGATCTCTGGAGCAGGTCCCCTCAAAGAGTCAACCAATCTTTGACAAAACTCCCAAGTCCTTTGATTCTGATTTTGTGATGAAGAAGAGGATGAAGTACAACTAAGATGGAGAACTAGAGGTACTAGGGGAGCAAATACTTCAAAAGTTGATGTTCTTGATGTAGAAAATATCATATGTACTCCCAAGGATGTTGGTCATACACGTGCTAATAGTGACGGAGAAAGGAAATGAAAAGGGAAAGAAAAATTATTTAAGACACATGTGAAAGGAATAAAGAAGAAATGATGGGACAAGGAGTGTAACTCAAAAGGTTTTAGGTAGTGCCATGGCAGCAAATGTAGACCAGACCGACAGGATAAGGCGACAACGGGAAGAAGGGGCTTTGCAAAAAGAACCCATGGTAGATCTGGTTCATGTCGATGACATTGAGACTCAATCTGAGAACATCACTAAGTATGTGACTAAATTTCATAGGGAAGCAGAGGAAGAAAGAGTAAAATCTAAAGGGAATCAGAAAAAAACAAAAAAACTCTCATGTAAAGTAAGATAAGGCATCAAAAAGAAAATATCCAATCAAAAGGGTTTAAGTGAGTGGGAATGTGAATTCCCAACCAGTAAAGGGACCTGGTCCCAGGGTTTAGAATACAAGAGAAGAACCTGAGATGACAAAATAAGTGACAATCGAACAAATGGAACTCCAAAAGGTGGTAAATGGAAGTATTTTTACCTTGAACATACTAACCAAAGCTGGTATGGCATCGCTGGTTGATACTATTACCGTTAAAGAGTGGAATCACTTATTCGAACAACCTGCCCTTTACCTACCTGAACTTGAGGTGCGCGAGTTTTATTACAAAATTGAGTTGCTTGCATATGGGGGTATTAAAACTACTGTCAAAGAGGTGGAATTCAGTTTGGATGAAGAAATTTTGGGAATAATTCTAGGGGTGCCTGTTGCAGGAATTTGATTTATAGAAGGGGGCAAGCTATCTCAACAATTTACCAAGCTTGATACAAAATGAGGTGAACTTAAATGTGTTAGGGTGCCAAACATGTATCTCTAAGATGAGTATCAGTTAACCTTTTAAATTTTCAACAAATTTCTGTTAAATCTGGAAGAGATAAATATTCCCACCCTCATGCTCGAACACATGCACATGGTTTTGTCTTTGAAAAAGGCAAAGCGTGACTTTCCCTATGGGTATCTTCTGGACTTTGTATTTAACCACTTTGATGTGTCGTTGTGAATTTGGATACCTGGTACCACTAAAAAAGATGTTCACCAAGGCCACTCCACTGGAGTGTGAATGTATTAAAGGTCAGACTTCAGGTCGTTCCTAAGTTGCAATGGTTCTTGAACAACAAGCAATCATCAAATGATAAGTGAATTACCTTACTAACATTCTTAATACCAAAGAGGTCAAAATTGCCAAAGTGAAATCTGAACTGCAGAAGGTGGTCTTAAGCGGACATGGTCCCTATCCGGATAATGAGAAGGTTCTAAGCAAGTTGAGGGCTGAGAATGCACTATTACAAACCAAGAATGCCTCCCTAAGTGAGGAAATCAATACTCTGAACGAGCAACTCATCAAAGCTCATGAGGATGCAACTGAGAGATTGCTTCTGCTTAAAAGCACTTTCAATCCCATTCCCATCTATCCTTAATGTGTCTTGTAGTTTCTATCTAACCCTGTGTACTCAACTCTGTGGCTTGGTGTTTTTGACTTAATTCAGTGGCTAGTATGCATGATCTGATGTCTTTTTATTTTCACTGCCCTGTTTATGTGTGTTTTCATTATCTCTTTACACTTACATACGCATGTCCTGTGTGGCGAATAGAACTGGATTCTCTTTTCTGACTAGTGTTCTAGTTTGCATATGTTTACTGTCTATCCTTTTCAATGATGTAAAAAATGGAAAATGTGTATGCTTGTTATGCTCTACAAAGGCCTTGCTGTCTCAGATCAAGGGGGAACACAGATTAAGGGGGAACATAATTGTATTTTGAATGAATATGTGTGAAGAGTAATGCAAGGTTGTTTGTCATCATAAAAAATTGGGAAATTGATAAGATCTTAGTGCTTCTCGATGTTTTGATGATCTTCTCACAAGTGCAAGGACCCGGTCCTCTGCAGAGTATGAAGAACTCGTCCATGCATCAAAGTGTTGGACAACTATAAAAGTTGTCAGTGTCAGGAAGTTGGTGAAGCGACAGAGTACTTCACAAATCATAAATGACGAGGTTGTTTGTTTGATGGGTAATAACTCTTCATGTTATAAATCAAACAAACAACTCATTCATTCATTCAAAGAGAGATATTTTAAAGATTAAAGAACAGCAAGGGAATTGATTGAAGTGCTTTTTATTGCTTTTGTACTTGCTGCATTTGTTTGCTTGTAATTGTTCTATAATACCCCGTATTCTACATGTACTAGTTTGATGTATATGTCGCTCAAAAATTTCCTTGTGGTATAGTTATGGAATCGATTTCCTATGCGGCTGGTGACAATAGAATATGTTTGAGGTTGTAATATCCAGTGCCTTCCAACACATATTCGAACTCGGGAAATGTGGCATTCGATATAAAAGTCAAAGTGGTCAAGTGTGTATTAGTGGTACGGTCTTTTAAAAAAACTAAGATTGGGAAAATGGTTTAAAATAAATGAGGTGCTTGCTTAAAAGTAAAGGAACATATTATTTCTCTAATTTAATAAGTGGAAACATCCATAAGGGACCTCTAAAGAACTCAAGCTTATCACATCTCCTTAGTCACGTATTTTTTAGAAAATATCTCCTAAGGAATATAGCTTCACCATTATAAACCTGAAGCAAACCCTTTCTTTTAGAAGTACACGTTAGTAGAACATATACCATCTTAAGTAATTCAAGTGAATAATCTTATTTAATATCAAGTCAAGGGGGAGAGAAAAACTTAAACCTTGAAGAATCCAAGTCTTAGCAAGTGAAGTTTCTGTCCAACAAGGTAAGCGTTACGACCCTCAAAATGTAATAGGTCAAACTAGAGCTTCACATGTATTTCATAAGTTAATAATGAGTTAAAATGATGTATTTTAGAATTATAAGTCAGTTGGTGAAGCTTGGAAGTCAAACATCAAGGGACATCCAAGACGTTCAGAAACTAGCCTTGTGTGAGTGCTAGTGTGTCCTTGTTTGTTGTGCATGTTTTTAGGTGGTTTTTGGTGTCTAAAACAAGTGGGGATGACCTTAGTACCCATAGGGACATACCAAGGATCAAAATTCTAGAGTACGACTCTACGAGGACCAACGTAAGGGTCCCCAAAGAGGACACAAACATTGGCCAAGGAGGCTGCCGGGTAGCCAAGATGTGGAGCCAAGGACACGTCGCGCAGCTAGCACCAGATGGGAAATTTTTCCCTAAAATGCGGGGATAACACGAACCCTTCTATCCCAAAATAAATTCCAGAACCAAGATTTGGAGGTGACCCCGGGACGCGCAGCCATGTCCCAAATTTGGCCGCGCCGTTTTAGAAGTAAAATTAGAGTTTTGAAAAGGGTAGAACTGGTGTAGGGGTCTTTTGGGATCTTTGGGGATTATTTATGGAGGGTTTTAGGTCACTTTAATTCCCATTCACCCATAAATTCAAACCCTCAAGTTCAAAACAAAAATACTCCAAAACCATTCCTCCAAACACCTCCATTTTCAAGAAGCTTCATGTTTAAAGGAAGAAGGTTATTTCTTCATGTTTCCTCACCAAATTTCATGGGTTTCTTCACACTAAGGTATTGTAGTTCATCTTTAAACTTTCTTTCATTCAAGGAGCCATTGCAAAGTAATTTTAAAAAGGATTTTCAAACTCCAAACTCTTCTATTTTTTACTCTAAGCATGGGTCTTGCATGAAAATGTTTTGATAAATATATTATGATATTATTCAATGTTAGTTGATGATTTTAATGTTAAAAACTCAATAAACCCATGCTCATTAAATTTCTTAACTTTTGGCTTATGAAGTGGGTTTAATGTACATGTTTTAATAATGTTAGAACTATGGTTTATTTTATGTTAGAATATATGATCTAGCTATTGCCTTAAATGCTATTTTATGATGTATTGTTGAAGAAATTGAGAAAGGGTGGTAAAGGCTTGGATGAAGGGTAAGTTGTTCTATCTTGCTTAGTCTTCTATTGAAAAGATCTTGAGTGGTATGGTCCACCTTTCGTGGCGGTGTTTACTTGAAGTATATGAATATGTATATATATATATATATATATATATATATATATATATATATATATATATATATATATATATATAAATCGTGATACATGGTCTTGAAGGCATAGTATTTGAAGTAAGGTGATGATTGTGATGGTTATGCATGAAGTGTTTTTGGAAGTTGAAAATGTGTATCTTGAAGATGTAAGGTCTAAATGAAGTATATGTTGATGTGAATCATGATAGTGTGTGATGTATGATGAATGTGGGTATGATCATGTCTAGAAGTGAATGTTATGATTTATGATGATTATGAGGAAGGTGTGCTCACATGTACACACACACACTTTGAATGAAGTTATGAATTCAATGGGGGATTTGTAGGGTAGACACTCTTTGCGAGTATAGATGAAATGTCTAGACCATCCCTACTATTCCTATGGTATGAAAAAGAAGATTTTTGGGTGAACACTCTTCGTGAGTTGAGATGAAGTGTTTAATAACAACCTCACTATTCCCAATGAGCTTTCTAAGATAGGTTGAAGGTTGATGCCCTTCGTAAGTTAAGATGTGGTATTCAAAAGTAGCCTCTATGGATAAGTACCCTTCGTTAGTGAGATGTGGTACTAAATAGATATCCCTTTACCTATAGTTTATGAATGTTTAAGAGTCCATGGTGGATTTATGCTTAACACCGAGAGAATTTGAAGAAGGGGTGGGGACAATTCATGAGTAGATATGTTGTATCCAATATACCTTTTGGGATGAGTTATCCTCGTTAGTAGAGAATGAGTTACATAGTAGAAATCTCATTATCCTTTAACTATGCGCCCACGCAGGTGTAGCTAGTAAAGAATCTATGTAAAGGCTAAAGACTATGACCCTACCTTAGGCAAGTAGGGATCCCTCACCTGGTAGGGGTTAATACCGGAATTCCATGTCTAGCTCTCATGGTCTATGTCGGTTAAATCTATCCCCCACAATATGAATGTTATGAACCAAGTCTTCTTAAGGGTATACTACTTAGGGTAGGTGGTGGAATGGGACGCTATCTATCCATTGCACACGTAGACATTTGAAGGGAGTCTTGGTGTGTCCTTATATGAAAATGTATGAATGGGTCTTTATATTATGTCAATGAAAGTAATGTGACTTTATCTTCAATATTAAGGAAGCATGTTGATATTATGCCTTGTATGATGAAATCTTAATACATGATGAATGTGATGTGTGTAAGACCCCCAAAATGAGTTAGGGTGTATAGAACCTAACATGTTTGTCTTAAGGTTCTAATGTCCTAGAATGACTTATAATATGGTTTAGAGGCAATGTATAAAGTTTGAGGTGAATTGGAAGTCAAACGTCAAGGGTCGACCAAAACGTTCGACGACTAGTCACCTACGTGCCTCATGTGTCTATGCATGCTTAAAATTGTATGAAATGAGATTATGAAGTCTTAAAACGAGTTATAATAATTTTTATTGGTAGAATATGGAGTTTCATGAATTTTGGAGGTCAAACGTCCAAGACGTTCGAAAGATAGCCTTGAGACTGCATGTGTGTGTCTTGATGGGACCTTGCATGTTCGGACAAGTTGCAGGTGTTTGTTTTGGGTGAAACTTATGTGGGAGGTCTACAACTTGTTAAGGATTGTATTTATGTGGGAAACGTTGGGGTACGACTTCTAAAGGACCCCACAAAAGGTCCCACAAGAAGGACCCAAGGCTGGTCGAGACACTGCCTTGGCAGTGTCAATCGACGGACCAAACGACGGCCAGCTGGTCAACCAACGGCCCATAGGTGAGGTCTAGTCGATTGATACTTAGATTGGGCAGATATCAACCTAAAAATTGGCAAATGACCAATTGACAAAAGCCAAAGGACGGCCAGTCGAGTGACCAACAGCCAGTCGATTGGGTCCGTCGATGCTGGCATGGTGCCACTGCCTGTGCACTGTTTCATTAGACGATAACCTGACCCCACATTATTTAATTGGTGATTTTTGGTGTTATTTAAGTGATCAAAAACGTGATCAACCCATTCCCAAACCAACTCACACGAATTGAACTTTCCCTCCAAAAACCAATTCTCCCTAGAAACCTCCATTGTTGTTGAAGCTCAAGAACAGCTTGGAGATTAGATTTACATGGATGAATCATTAAGTTTTAAAGGTTTTCAACTAGATAAAGGTATGGTGATCCTTCATCTCTAGTTATCCTTCCATCTAGAGAGTTAACTCAAAGTTTCAAAAGAGATTTTATGATCAAACTTCCCCTTCTTCAATCTAGCCATGGGTTCTTTCTAAAAATGTTTTTAAGTATTAAATCATTATGAATTGAAGTTAATATATTGTTTCAACGTGATTTTGGCTCCAATTGCATGATGAACCCTAGTCCCTTCCCAAACTTGATTTAGCCCTTGCATTTGCATTGTGATCATGGCTTGTTAATGGTAGATTTGTGATTCTCTTACGTTCAATTGCTTATATTTACTGTTATTTACGTTAATTGATTATGATTTGATGATGAAGGATCCATGTGGATCCATGTATAAAGTTTTGAACATGCTTAGCTTGGATTTCCATGAATTCACTGTAGTATTGCCTTTTTAGGATTATGTGTTGAAAATCGAATAGGTGATTATGGTTATAGCTACTATTTTAAATTGATATTATGATGAATTTTAAGTATGAATCCTTAGTGATCGAATCAAAGGAAATTTGTTAAGATTGACCTACATGCTTTAGCATATAGATTGATGATCCTAGCATGCCTATTGTGAGATTCAATCATGTTAAAATTATGGTTATCTACTGCCTATGATGTAATGGGATTATGAATTATATGTAATGGATACAATGTGGATCAATGCATGATAGTTTGAATAGGATTAACCTATGTAAAAATTGGCTTCCATGAATTCTTAATATGAAGCATGTTTACAGTGATCTAGAATTTATTGGCAATTGAGTAGGATCTCGTTTGAGCTATGATTTCTTCAAGCTACTGTCCTAGACTTATGTTATTAATGAAATATAATCGATGATCAATGCAAGTGAATTGGGTTAAAGATTTATGCTCTTCTACTTTCTAGTATATATGTGATGCATTGTATTATATTGTAATATGATCTGTAGCGAATCGTACATGGTTTCTTTTACGATTATGGTACTCTAGCTACTGCCCTATTCTTCAATTATTGATGAAAGAGTAGTAATGGTCAATGATGACAAAAGGCTAAAAGATTGGTAAGAATTGCTCTCCTCTTCAATTTCTCTATTTCTCTATAGTAATGTTGATGAAGCCTTGTATGGCATTGTGTGGTATGGTCCACTTATGGTGGCGGTGTTTACTTTATATCATTATATATGTGTTGACCATGGCCTTGAAGTCAAATTGATGAATATATGGAGGAGTGGTTATGATGATCACTTTATGTGTAACCTGTGCCTAGTCTTCTATTTGAGTTGTGAATCTAGGTTATGTTACTATTGTTATGAGCATTTAAAGGATTATTTAATATCATGTGTAGGTGAAGCCATGGTTTAGGTGCTAATGATTGATGACCCCTACCCATGTACCCTAATGTGAATGAGTAAATAGCTAAAGTTAAGAGTCTTGATTATAATGTGAAGATTGTCTTGCCTCCTATGCTATTATGTGTTGTGTGGTCTATGATTGAAAAGAGTATTGTGGTATTAAGAGGGTGGATGCCTCAATATGTTGTTGATAGCCATTATGTGATCATGTTGACTAATGTATACACACACTCACACATTATGCATGCTTACAATGTAGTAAATGTTCATAGTGTCTAATGAAAGGTTGTTTTCATAGTCACTAGTGTCTACTACTATGCATGTAAAGTATATGTATGTGAAGTATGTTATGTATTTCCTTACTAGGATGACTTGGTAGGTGTACTAGTATCGGCAAGGGTATGGGACCTTGTCTATGCATTGCACATGTGTACCTTGATATGATAGTTCCTAGGTTTGGTTTGTATGTGCATGAATATGAATGTATGGTCATGTGTGGTCTTAATGTGTTATGTGAAAGGTTTGATTACATATATGTATAAACACACCCACATGAATGATGGTCTAGTCAATAAAGGATCCTTGAAAGGTGTGCTCAAGTGTATCATTAACTAGACAGTGCTAATACATATGCTATGTCCATGTTAAAGGGTTTCTCACATGAATTAGGTTGATGAACTCTCATCTATGACCTATGAGTTAAGCATATGAGGGGATGACTCTCCTAAACCTATGTTTTATAAAGAAATGTTAATAAAGGCTTTTTCAATAAAGGGAACTTAGCTTAGCACCGAGTAAACTTGTAGATGAGGGGGTGACACTTTCCAACATAGGGAAGGTAAGGTTCACTACGGTTCTCATGTGAGGGAGTGACACTTTCCCAAATAGGGGAGGTAGGGTTAACTACGGTCCTCCTGGGGTGGATAGCCTCATAACCCAAAAAGGGTGTAGCGTGATATTTCCATGATAGCCCCCAAGTTCCACAAACTATGCTTGCCACATAGGATCTAGCAAGTGATATCACTTAATATGCTAACATGTGTTAATTTTCTACCTTGGCTAGGTAGGAACACCTTGCCTTGGTGTAAGGCTCTACTACACCAAATTCCATGTTTAGCACCCATGGTCTTAGTGTCGATTAAGGATATAGTTTCCCTAAAGTAAAATGGACAATGAAAGTAAATGGTTAGGACCCTAACTAGAATGACTTAAGGGAGGTTACTTAGGATAGATGGAAGTAATGAATCCATCTAGACATTGAACAAGTAGCTCCTTAGGATGTTCTAGGAAGGTGTTCTAATGTGTATAATTATTGTAATGTCTTTATGCATGGTCTGGTAGTATTTGTTTACTTGTCATGAAGATGTGCATGGCATGAGTCTAGATGATGTGATCTTATCCTTATATGCACTATGTTGGTATAAATAACTATATGATGAAGGTCTTGTATTGACATGAATGAAGTTGCCTTCACTTACTTGTTGATGTATGAATTGGATGGTAAGGCTTGTGGTCTTATGATAGGCTTACTAAGTATGTGTGAGGTTATGGGGCATCACATATACATTGCACTAGTAGGATTAGAATAGTATTATGAGTAAGGTCTTGTAATGCATTGATGTGAAGTGAAGTTGGTATATGTGCAAATTGAATGTAGCTTACTTTAATTGCTCTATGGTATTGGCTTAAATATGTCTATGTTGTACTATACTTCTATGATCGTATGTGTTGCCTTGTGTAGATGATATGTATGTTTCCTTGTGGCCTTAAGGTGATGCATTGTACCAAGTATCACTAGAGGGTTACTTGCGAGGTTAATAAATAAAAGGGATGAAAGTTCACTGTTAAGGGAAATTAGTTCACTATAATGTGACTTGAAAATGTCATAAATTCTATATGTGATTTTATATGATGTTTGTCTTTTGAATAAGTTTATATGAAGTATGTGAATGATATAAATGCTATTGAATAAAGGTTGTATGAAGATTTACTCAAAATGGCATGAAGTATGATATCAAGAAATGTCCCTTTTAAATGCATATTTTTGCATGGTTGCCATACTTAGTGCATTCTTGTACTAATCCTATTCTTCTCTACTTTTTACGCAAAGTGTAGGTTATGGATGCTTAAAGGATTTCTTGAATGGTGAAGAGCTTGATAGATGATTCACAAGCTCAATGAAAGGGATCCTTAAGTTCAAGGATCTCCTACTTATGTCTTTACTGTAAAGTTTATTGAATATTTTATAGTTATGTATTATGTCTTAAGGGTCGTGTACCTAATGTACTCTAAAGTTGTTGAGTCTAAGATGGAAAGATACTTAAGGTATATATATGTAATATGACTTATGTTTTATATATATGAAGTAATGTTCTAGCATATGATGTGCTAAGAAAGTTTTAAATTTTCCGCTAAATTTACTATGTCAATGCGATGAATGATAACTATGGGCTTGTATAAGACCTCCGAGAGTTCAAGTACACCATGTTACTTCTAGGGTGTGCTCCCCGGATGTGACAAACGTGGTATCAGAGCATGAGATTTATAAAGTGGTTTTAGATTCTAAAAGTCTCATATTGCCACGTCTAGTAGAGTCTCGTAGCATTGGTGATGAGTCACGACACATCAAATTGTACGGGAGGCTATAGGACGATAGAGTTTCCCTTCTTCATCATTCTCATATCGTGCCATAGAACTTAACTCTATAAGATCTCTCTCTTATGTTTTCTTTTCCGGTGGTCTTTTAGTTGTGATTGCTTGGATGAGATTGTATCTCTATGCTTGAGGGAGAAAGGTGAGTTTAAATGTTTATCTTGGTTTTATGGTTGAATGAGTATGTGTGAAGGTAAATTTTGGCATGTTTTGATGATATGATGCCAATTATTGCTATACATATGAAATTTATGTGAAATAGCATGTTATATTAAGAAATATATGCCATGATATAGTTAAAGCATGTTAGAAGTTATTATGGTTAATATGAGTTCTTTTGGAATTTGGAAGCATGCTCACTGTAATGTTAGGCAGCTTATTGTAAGTTTTTTTTTTTGGGGGAAATCAACTAAATTGTTCTTTGATTGGAAGTTGTTGAAATGTGTATATAATTGATGCATATGAGCATGATAAAAGAATGTAAAAAGGATATTTGCTATTTGTAATGAAGAATGAGAGTCTTATGGCATGATGAGTCATAGAGTTGTTTCTAACTTTTTATTGTGTTGTGAGTCCCTTGATGTTGTGGAATTGATGTTTCCCGTAGAATTGAGGGTAGTATTCTTATCCTTGTAGGGTGATGATGTGGGTTTGATTGGCCTAGAAGTTACCTTACTTTAATGTTGAAAGAAAAGCAAGAGTCCTTATGTCTAAGTCTCCTTTTTGTCTTCCCCTAATGATGTATGACCTTGGTGTCTATTGGAATGTATGAAAACCTTATGTGGTTGAATGGTATGACCTAACTTAATGATTGGGAATAAATTACCTAGGAGATGAAGTATAGAATATCTTTTTGACTTACTGTAAATTCCTTCTAAATGGTAATCACTTTTAAGTGATGAAACATGAAGGTTGTTAAGTTAAGATCCTCTTTAGGTTGGGTTAAGTTGCTCTTAATTGGGTTTACCCTAAGTGGGGGATGGTAATGGAATAGTAAGGTTGTAGATATTTTCTACTTTGTCCTTCTATTTTTTCTTGAACTTGAAACTAATGAATTCTTAGTAAGCATGTTCATGAATTATATTCTAGCATAAAGTATGAATTGCATGAACCTCATATGTTTGGTGTATAAGGCTATGCATGATCAAGGAAAGCTCTTCCTATAACAACATGCCATTTCTGGAAAGTGAAGTCACTAGACTTTCTTAATTCGTTAATTCCAATTCATAGTGTGAATAAGACGTATTTTAATGCATTCAAAACACACAACTTATTTTCTATATGAACATAAGACCTTGGAATCATGAACATAATTTTAGAACTTCACGAACGAAAAATTATAAATTTACTCCCCCTTAGGCCGAGAGCTCTAGTTTGAAGACTTATAATTTGTTTTCAGTCTTTTCTTCTTTTTGTTGTCTAGTTCAATAATCTTCTTTGATTCTATGTTTTACTTACAAGTGCAATGATTCATTGTAGTCCCATACCTACAATGAATCAAGCAAGTAATCCAAGAGATTAAGGAAATGATTTAACTACAATTTGGGCATGAAATCTTTATAAGCCAATCTTTATTAATTATGCCTATTATTTGATCATTTGCCTAATATAAGAAGTCATTATAAGCCAATCTTATTAGGCTATGATGATTTGCATAATATAAGGAGTCATTATAAGCCAATCTCATTTGGCTTTGATCATTTTCATAATATGAGGAGTCATTATTGGATATACCCTTTTCTTATTGAAAACTTCATTCTTTTCATACATTGATATTCTTAAACTCCTGCTTTCTTAGTTCACTTTGAACTTACATCTCTTCTTCCTTCTTACTTTCTTAAAGAAATATTTAGCATTGAGATCATGTGAAATGACATGAAATCCAGTGTCTTCCCCACTCCGAAAAGAGGTGGTTCACCGATCAAAGTGGACCTAGATCATGTGAGTTAACATGAAATCCAGTGTCTGCCCCACACCAAAAAGGGGTGATTCACCGGCTAAAATGAACCCAAGTCCAGTGTCTTCCCCACACCGAAAAGAGGTGTTTCACGGCTAAAGTGAAATCAAGAACTTTCTTTTTGAGCATTAACCGACATAGATCATGTGAGCTAAATATCAAATCCAGTGTCTGCCCCACACTGAAAAGGGGTGGTTTCACCGGCCAAAGTGAAACCGAATCTACCTAGCTCTCTTAGGTGGAATCCACAGGCTAGCTCCCATGCTGGCAACATAGTTCAAAGACTAGGAGATTTTCAGAGAATATTATCCACTGTGGTGGAGCCTCATCTCATGAGACTTACATGTGCTGGCACAAGCTCATTCCTAGTCTATCAGTGCTTGCACAATTTCTTTTACTTCATAACTTTTAGAGTTGACTCAAACATTATGGAAGCTTGCTTCTAGATTGAGGTTTATTTACTCTATGGATAACTTGTCATCCCTTTCTTTAATTGATGAAAATGTGAATTTAACCTTATATTATCATCTTGGTGTTAATGAGACTCTTCTCATACTTTCTAACACCTTCTTATGTGAGTATCTTAACATAGTTGTCTTAGGTGTAAGTGAGGCTTCTCTCACTTCCTTTAACACCCCATTCTGGTCACTTTCGTAACTTTTAAGCCTTTAGTTATGTTATTACTCACTTCATCTTGTTCAATGTCATTTGGTAACTTTATACCATTCTTTATGAACGTTATGAACTTCATTCAATGTAGTTACTATATTCAAAGTTCATTTTGGTTAAGTATGTTGGGACTTGTCCCAATTATTGGCATACCGTTGGTTATGGATTCATTGAATTACCTTTGGTCTACTTATTCTTTTGGCATTACAATACATTGGCCATATAAGATTAGTATGAATTAGTATTGGCCTAAACAATTTTGACATAATTTTGCTAGCTAATTTATTGGCACAAGCCAACCATTCACTCAACACTTTTCATGAGATTATCATTAGCCAATTTTATGTCATAGTTTGGGCAAAACATTATAAGCCAAGTCGATTAACTTCATGTAAATACTTTAGTGAACTCATAATCTCAAGAAAGTCAACATTTAACAGTAACTATACTTCATAACCGAACCATAACCAAACTTCATCATCTCGGACACAATTAAGTCCTACAACATTCTTTAGTTCGTGTAAATAACACTTAAATCATACGAATCAAATCTATAGGATTCATCCGACATTTACAATTCAAGAGATCTAAACATTAGGATCAGTTAACACCACATACCAACAACATGTTCGAGATTACATCTATATACTTATGAGAATCAAAAACAAGGATCACTAGGGAAATGGACGTTCAACAATATCATTGGGAAGCAACCCTAGTTTCGAGATTCATAGATTCAAAACATTGAAAATCCTCTTGGAGAAAGAGTTCCAGGAGAGAAACGCATACCTTATGTAGAATTGA
Source organism: Solanum sitiens (assembly GCA_016801875.1). Lineage (NCBI taxonomy): Eukaryota > Viridiplantae > Streptophyta > Magnoliopsida > Solanales > Solanaceae > Solanum > Solanum sitiens. The sequence continues at coordinate 464,649 of JABWTJ010000411.1, forward strand.
ATCTACGACGATCCCTTGCACTAAAACCTTGAAGAGAAACTTGAAATCGCCTAAGAGAACTTTGTCTTTCTACGTTCTTTGCTTACTGCTTTGCATCGTGAGTTTCTAGTGAATGATCGTGGTTTCTAGGTCTTAGGAACTAATATTGAATAATTAAACTTTAGACTAATTAACTTAATTAATAAATTAATTAGGTAATTACTAAAATGCCCCTCCTAAGTTGACTAGACTTAGGAGGACATTTGACTTAGCCAAATCTGAAAATTGACTAAGGGTCTCGGCTTGACCAAGACTTTAAATTAATTAATTTGATTGCTAAATTAATTAATTAAGGGAAATAGGAAAATTACTAAAATACCCCTAAGTCACTAGGACCACAACTAACTCCTTTGGACCATCCTAGGTTAGGTACTAGGTTGTCCCTATGTTAGTTAGGTTAGTTAGGTGTCACCCGACAAGGTCCTAGGTTGTGGGGTCCATTGGCTGGTCGATCTTGGTTGATCCTAGTTAGCTAGCTAGTTGGTTAGGTTAGTTAGAGTCTAGATTTGGTTAGGAAGCTAGACCCCACATGGCTGGACCCGTGCGCGCCTGCCCTTTACCGCCTAACTGAATTCGGTTAGCTTTTTGCATGGTGCCCCTCGGCGATTAGAACATGTGCTTGCACATGTATTGCTGCCCATTTCTCCTAACCGTGAACTCCTATGGTTGCATTTGAAAGTTCACTCCTTGTCCAAGGATCCTCACTATGTCCTTGGACAGTGCTTAATCTACATGATCATTTTCATTGATCATGTGCTATGGTATCTATGCTTGACACTTGGATGCCTCATACTTAATGCGTTGATATGGTTGGATACAGAATTTTAGCTTAGGGTCTTCATTGCAGGTACAATTCTTAAACAATGCTTATTCATACTTAGAAAAAATTGGCTAACACCCTTAGCCAATATTTTCTAATATGTCCAATATTATTCAATATTGGGCATTGGGATGCCTATGTATCCCAATACACATTCGTAAAATCTATTAGGCTCTTTACTAGACATGTACATTTTTCTGGAATGTTACATTATCCCCCCCCCCCCCTAGGGAACATTCCTCCCCGAATGACACTACACATCATTTTAAATCAGAGAGGGTAATTTCGAAAACACTTTAACATACTTGAAACTTTACTCTTTGTGAATATATGATTCACACTTACTCTGGATGATGCATATTACTCAAATCTTATCTGGAGCTTCATAATAGAGATTGAGGAACTTCCTTCTTAATCACACTTAACTTAATGCACATCACAACTCATGCAACACAAAAATCACGTCTACGCTATACAAAAATAGCAACATGAATGCAAGCATGAACTCATTTTAACTCATATAGTGCAAGTATAAAAACACACGATTATGGACTTACATTACCAAATCGACTAATGCCCTAAAACTTAGAGTTTCTTAAACAAAATTAGACTTAGGATGAGTATATCTAACCTTAAGAACTGAATAAGTGAGGGTAACGGGATCTCTATCGGCCTCGGACTCCCATGTTGCTCCCACAAGAAGGTGGTTCATCCATAATACCTTCACGGTGGCAACCTCCTTGTTCCTCAGCCGCTTCACTTGACGATCTAAAATCTCAACTGGAACCTCTTCATAAGAAAGGTTCTCATTAACTCCTAACTCTTCAATTGGCAGGATGGATGCTGGATCGCCTAGACACTTCTTAAGAATCGAAGCGTGAAACACTGGATGAACAGAAGCCAATTATTGAGGTAACTTCAGTTCGTAGGCAACATTTCCTACTCACTGTAAGATCTCATAAGGACTTATATACCTCAGACTCAACTTCTCTTTCTTACCAAACCTCATCACCGCTTTCATGGGTGATATGTTCAAATAGACTTGATCACCTACTTCAAATTCAAGAGCTCCCTTTTTGTTATCAGCATAGGATTTTTGACGACTATAAGCATTGGCCAACCGATCCTTGATCATCCTCACCTTCTCTATAGCCTCATGTATGATCTCCAGGCCAAGGATGGCAGATTCTCCTACTTCAAACAACCCAACTGGAGACCTACATCTCCTGCCATACAATGCTTAAAAAGGTGTCATCCCAATACTGGAATGGTAGCTATTATTATAAGAGAACTCCACCAATGGCAAGTGATCATCCCAACTCCACTTGAAGTCAATAACACATGCTCTCAATATGTCTTCAAGGGTCTGAATGGTACGTTCTGCTTGTCCATTCGTCTGCGAATGAAAAGCAGTACTAAGCTTCACCTGTGTACCCAAGCTCTTTTGGAAGGATCTCCAAAACTGAGAAGTGAATTGGGCTCCCCTATCCAAAATTATAGACAAAAGAATCCCATGCCAACTCACGATCTCATCAATATAGAGTTTGGCATAGTCCTCGGCTTGGTAAATGGACTTCACGGGAATGAAGTGTGCGGACTTTGTCATTCGGTCAACAATGACCCAAATGGAATCGTGCATCTTTCTGCTCCTTGGCAAACCAACCATGAAATCCATATTAATTGCCTCCCACTTCCACGTTGGAGTCTCAATTGACTGGGTGAGACCCCAGGCTTAAGGTGTTCGGCCTTAACCTATTGGCAATTAGGACACTCCTCCACAAACATAGAGATATCTCGCTTCATACCTTCCCACCAATAGACCTCTTTAAGGTCATGGTACATTTTGGTGGCACCTGGATGAATGGAATACCTGGAACCGTGAGCTTCTGCCAAAATATTAGGCCTCTTATCGTCAACATTGGGCACACATAATCTGTTCTGGTACCTGAGTACACCATCCCCTCCTAGGGAAAATGATTCATTCAACTTACTCAACACTGAGTCTTTCAACTCCATGAGTACTGGGTCGAGATGCTGCTTAGCTTTAATATCTACAACAAGTGAGGATTCGGAACTTGAATGAACCGAAACACCCTCACTTGGTGTATCTACCACCCGTACACCCAACCTAGCCAGTTGGTGTACTTCTTTAACTAGCTCATTCTTCTCATCATCAATATGAGACATGCTGCCCATGCTCAATAGACTCAACGCATCGGCCACTACATTGGCCTTACCTGGGTGATAGTGGACACTCATGTCATAATCCTTGAGCAGTTCGAGCCATCTTCTCTGACGAAGGTTCAATTCTCTCTGCGTAAAAACATACTGAAGACTTTTATGGTCAGTATATACATCAACATGTACACCATATAAGTAATGTCTCCAAAGTTTCAACGCAAATACCACAGCAGCTAACTCAAGATCATGAGTAGGGTAATTGTTCTCATGGATTTTCAACTCTCTCGATGCATATGCAATCACCTTGCCATCTTGCATAAGAACACATCCCAAACCTACTCGGGAAGCATCACAGTACACCACATACCCTGCACCACTTCTCGGCAACGTGAGCATTGGGGATGAAGTGAGTCGGTCTTTCAGCTCTTGGAAACCCTTTTTACACTTTTCAGACCACTCAAAATTCGCCTTCTTTTTCGTTAAGGCTATCAACGGAGCAGCAATAGTGGAAAAACCCTCCACAAACCTGCGATAATAATTATCCAGACCCAAGAAACTCCGAATATATGTAGGAGTGAGGGGTCTTGACCAGTTCTTCACCGCTTCAACCTTTTTCGGATCAACTTCAACACACTGGTCGGTCATAACATGACCAAGGAAGGTCACTGATGTCAACCAAAATTCATATTTACTGAACTTTGCATTCAACTGATGTTCTCTGAGTTCTTGCAATGTCTCTCTCAAGTGTTCTTCATGCTCTTCTCTAGTCTTAGAGTATATAAGGATGTAATCTATGAATAATAAGGTCCATAAACGCGGCTGGTGCGTTAGTGAGACTAAATGACATGAGAAGAAACTCATAATGGCCATATCTAGTTCGGAAAGCAGTCTTAGGAACGTCTTCTTGTCTCACTCTAAGCTGATGATACCCTGACCGAAGATCTATTTTAGAAAAGAAACTTGAACCTTGGAGTTGATCAAATAGATCATCGATTCTGGGAAAAGGATACTTGTTCTTTATAGTGACTTTGTTGAGTTGCCGATAATCGATACACATTCTAAGGGTTCCATCCTTTTTCTTAACGAACAACACTGGAGCACCCCATGGAGATATGCTCGGCTGGATGAAGCCCTTATCAAGTAAATCTTGTAACTGCAACTTCAACTCTTTGAGTTTGGCTGTTGCCATCCTATATGGGGGAATAGAAATTGGTTTGGTGTTGAGATCAAAGTCAACACCAAAATCAATCTCACGTTCAAGAGGAATTCCTGGCAAATCCTCCGGAAAGACATCTTGAAACTCATTCACTATGGAAACAGAGTCTATGGAAGAAACTTATTGATCTTAGTCATTGACTCTAACTAAGTGGTACAAAAACCCCTTAGATATCATCTTATTGCTTTTATATGAGAAATGATTCGTCCTATTGGATTTGAACCACGCCATTCCCATTCCAGCTCTAACTCATTTGGAAACTGGAACCTCACTACCCTGTTTCGACAGTCTACCGTAGCATAACACTTATGGAACCAATCCATACCCAAGATTATATCAAAATCGAGCATGGCTAACTCTACTAGGTCAGCATGAGTGATTCTATCAAGTACATTAATTGGGCAATCTTTATATACTCTTTCTGCTCTAATGTCGTCTCCTATAGGAGTACGAACTAGAAAAGGCTCATGCAAGATCTCAGGAAGCAAGTCAAATCTCTAGCTATCAAAGGAGTAACAAATGACAAAGTGGATCCTGGATCTAACAATGCATACACAGGAAAAGAAAAGACATGCAACGTTCCCATGACCACATCAACTGACTTCTCTTGCTCCTCTCTACCTTTCAGATCATAGAATTTGTTCCTTTTAGGAGGTTCGGCTGCAGCATTTGGATTCGGCCGAGGCTGAGCATCTGTCTTGGCCTAATTCCTCACATATGGACTATATGCCTACTCTTGCCGCAACCATAGCAGGCATTAGTACCTACTAATCACTCACCTCCATGCAAACGCCCACATTTACCGCATGACTTGCTGTTACGCTGGGAATTTCTATCATTGCCCTTTTTGGGGCCAGACTTGTCCACTTTGGCATTCGAATTCCTGGGAGGAGTAGGATTACCTGAGTGTTGGTGTCCCTTCTTGAACTTGGGCCTGTTCTGGACTCCAAATGAACCCCTACCAGAGATAGAACCAGTCTGATCTGCGGGCCTAGGCTTCTTGCCTTCCTGACCTCTCTTTATCCGACGACTCTCCTCCACTTGTTGTGCATGTACCATCAACCTGCCCAGTTCCATGTTATCATGCAACATAGATGCCTGACAATCCTCCTCTACATCCTCCGAAACTCTAGTCACAAACCTGCTCATCTCATCCCTGCTATTGGACACCAAAGAAGAAGCATATTTCGAGAGTTTAACAAATTTCAAGGAATACTCCTTGACCAACATACCTCCCTGTCTTAATTTGATGAACTCTTCAATCTTTGCTTCTCGTTGCTCTCTGGGAAAAAATCTCTCCAGAAATGCAGTCTTGAGAATGTCCCAAGTGATGGGGACTTCTCCTGATGCTCAGCCATCTGCCCACATTTTGTACCACACCTGAGCCACATCTTTGAGTTGATCTACAGTCCACTCAGCCTTTGCCTTTTCATCAACACCCATGGCACAGATAATTTTGTAGACCTCATCCATAAACTCCTGGGGATCCTCATTAGTTTTGGACTCGTATTAGACTGGAGGATTCATTCTGGTGAAGTCCCTCAGTCTGCTAGCCATGGTGCTAGCATGCGGGTTCTCCCTGTGAGCACCCTCTCTAGTGGCTTGGGCTGTGATAGCCTGCGCCTGAGTAGTGATGGCCTGGGCCATCTGAACCAATGCTTCTTTTACTTCACCATCTGTCAACGCAGTTGGGTTGACAGGCACTTGAACTCCAGCAGCTGGGGCTTGAGAGGAGCTTGGTTTCCTCCAGCAGCTGCTTCTTCAACTCTTCTGGTGGGATTCCTCCTTGTGTTCATTGTTCTACACGCATACACAAGAAGGAAGTTAGATACTTAAATGACAAAAAATGTCATAACTCTACATAGCACGATAAAGAGTAGAAGAAGGAAAAATTTCATAACATCATATAGTCTCTAAGTCATGATTGTGGTGCACTTCACAACCATAAGTTAGAAACTACATAACGTGGTTGTTTTGAGCTTTAGTTCCTAGGTAATTTAACCTCATGCTCTGATACCAAGTTCAGTGTCTTCCCCACACTAAAAAGGGGTGATTCACCAGCTAAAGTGAACCCAAGTCCAATGTCTTCCCCACACCAAAAAGAGGTGGTTCACGGCTAAAGTGAAACCAAGAACTTTATTTTTGAGCATTAACAGACATAGATCATGTGAGCTAAACATGAAATCCAGTGTCTTCCCCACACTGAAAAGGGGTGGTTTCACTGGCCAAAGTGAAACCGAATCTACCTAGCTCTCTTAGGTGGGATCCACAGGCTAGTTCCCATGCTGGCAACATAGTTTGAAGACTAGGATATTTTCGGAGACTCTTATCCACCGTGGTGGAGCCTCATCTCATGAGACTTACATGTGCTGGCATAGGCTCATTGCTACTCTATCGGTGCTTTGCTCAATTTCTTTTACTTCATAACTTTTAGAGTTGACTCAAACATTATGGAAGCTTGCTTCTAGATTGAGGTTTATTTACTCTATGGATAACTTGTCATCCCTTACTTTACTTGATGAAAATGTGAATTTAACCTTACATTATCATCTTAGTGTTAATGAGACTCGTCTCATACTTTCTAACACCTTCTTATGTGAGTATCTTAACATAGTTGTCTTAGGTGTAAGTGAGGCTTCTCTCACTTCCTTTAACACCCCATTCTGGTCACTTTCGTAACTTTTAAGCCTTTAGTTATGTTATTACTCACTTCATCTTGTTCAATGTCATTTGGTAACTTTATACCATTCTTTATGAACGTTATGAACTTCATTCAATGCAGTTACTATATTCATAGTTCATTTTGGTAGAGTATTTTGAGACTTGTCCCAATTATTGGCATACCCTTGGTTATGGACTCATTGAATTACCTTAGGTATACTTATTCTTTTATCATTACAATACATTGGTCATATAATATTAGTATGAATTAGAATTGGCCTAAACAATTTGGACATAATTTTGCTAGCCAATTTATTGGCACAAGCCAACCATTCACTCAACATTTTTCATGAGATTATCATTAGCCAATTTATATCATAGTTTGGGCAAAACATTATTAGCCAATTCGATTAACTTAATGTAAATACTTTAGTGAACTCCTCATCTCAAGCAAGTCAACATTTAACAGTAACTATACTTCATAACCGAGCCATAACCAAACTTCATCATCTCGGACATAATTAAGTCTTACAACATTCTTTAGTCCGTGTAAATAACACTTAAATCATACAAATAAAATCTATAGGCTTCATTCGACATTTACAATTCAAGAGAGCTACACATTAGGATCATTTAGCACCACATACCAACAACATGTTCGAGATTACATCTATATACTTATCAGAATCGAAAACAAGGATCACTAGGAAAATGGACGTTCAAAAATATCATTGGGAAGCAACCCTAGTTTCGAGATTCATAGATTCAAAATGTTGAAAATCCTCTTGGAGAAAGAATTCCAGGAGAGAAACCCATACCTTATGTAGAATTGAATCTACGACGATCCCTTGCACGAAAACCTTGAAATCACCTAAGAGAACTTTGTCTTTCTACGTTCTTTGCTTACTGCTTTGCGTCGTGAGTTTCTAGTGAATGATCATGGTTTCTAGGTCTTAGGAACTGATATTGAATAATTCAACTTTAGACAAATTAACTTAATTAATAAATTAATTAGGTAATTACTAAAACGCCCCTCCTTAGTTGACTAGACTTAGGAGGAAATTTGACTTAGCCAAATCTGATTGACTAAGCGTCTCGGCTTGACCAAGACTTTAAATTAAATAATTTGATTGCTAAAGCATGACCAAGACTTTAAATTAATTAATTTTATTGCTAAATTAATTAATTAAAGGACCTAAGGAAATTACTAAAATACCCCCAAGTCACTAGGACCACAACTAACTCCTTTGGACCATCCTAGGTTAGGTACTAGGTTGTACCTAAGTTAGTTAGGTTATTTAGGTGTCACCCGACAAGGTCCTAGGTTGTCGGGTCCATTGGCTGGTCGATCTTGGTTGATCCTAGGTTAGCTAGCTATTTGGTTAGGTTAGTTAGAGTCTAGAGTTGGTTAGAAAGCTAGACCCCACATGGATGGACCCGTGCGCGCCTGCCCTTAACCGCCTAACCGAATTCGGTTAGCTTGTCGCGTGGTCCCCCTCGGCAGTTAGCACAGGTGTTGCTGCCCATTTCTCCCAACCGTGCACTCCTATGGTTGCATTTGGAAAGTTCACTCCTTGTTCAGGGATCCTCACTATGTCCTTGGACACTGCTTAATCTACATGATCATTTTCATTGATCATGTGCTATGGTATCTAGGCTTGACACTTGGATGTCTCATACTTAATGCGTTGATATGGTTGGATACAGAATTTTAGCTTAGGGTCTTCATTGCAGGTACAATTCTTAAACAATGCTTATTCATACTTAGAAAAAAATGGCTAACACCCTTAGCCAATATTTTCTAATATGCCCAATATTATTCAATATTGGGCATTGGGATGCCTATGTATCCCAATACGCATTCGTAAAATCTAATAGGCTTTTTACTAGACATGTACATTTTCTGGAATGTTACAGATATTCTAGGTCATTGGTGAAAGTCAAAATTTTTTGGAGGCATTTTTTATATTGTTTAGGTAGTTTTCTTAATTTATCTGTTTTTAGGGGAATTTACGTAATATTCGTACATTTTCGAACAGTTACGACAAGAAGTAAAGTTTTTTTCTTTTATTCATCACGATATTCTATGGTCATTCATGCAAGTCCAAAAATTTTGGAGGCATTTTTTGTATAGTTTATGTAGTTTTCTTTATTTTTTGACCATTTAGTGGCACTTACAATATATTCGGCCCTTTTCAGACAATTATGATAAGAACTAAAGTTATTTCTTTTATTCGTCACAATATTCTAAGGTCATTGGTGTAGTGAGAATTTTTTCCAGGTATTATTTGTATTGTTTATGTGATTTTCTTGATTGTTCAGCCATTTAGGGGCACTTACTTAATATTCGGCCATTTTTGGACAGTTACGAAGAGAAGTAAAGCGTTGCTCTTTCATTCGTCATGATATTCTATGGTCATTCTTGCAAGTCGAAATTTTTTGAAGGTGTTTTTTATATTGTTTATGTAGTTTTCATGATTTTTTTGGCCATTTAGGGGAATTTTATGTAATATTTGGCCATATTATGAAAGTAAAGTTTTGTTCTATTATTCGTCAGATATTCTAAGGTCATTGGCGCAAGTCAAAATTTTTAGAGCTGTTTTTATATTGTTTATGAAGTTTTTTATTTTTTGGCAATTTTGGACATTTTCGTAATATTCGGCCATTTTTAGAAAATTACAAAAGAAGTAAAGTTTTATTTCTTTTATTTGTCATGAAATTCTGAGGTTATTGGTGCAAGTCGAAAGTTTTTTGAGGCATTTTTGTATTGTTTATGTAATTTTTCTTTATTTTTTGCTATTTATGGGCATTTATGTAATATTCGGCAATTTTCAAACAGTTACGAATAGAATTAAAATTTTATTCTTTTATTTGTCACGATATTCTAAGGTCGTTGGTGCAAGTTGAATTTTTTTGGGGGCATTTTTGTATTATTTATGTAGTTCTCATGATATTTCTGTCATTTAGGGGCATTTACGTAATATTCGGTAACTTTGGACAGTTACAAATAGAAATAAAGTTTTTCCTTTTAGTCGTCACGATATTCTAAGGTCATTGGTGCAAGTCAAAAAAAAATTGAGGCATTTTTTTGTATTGTTTATATAGTTTTTTTTTTATTTTTTGGCCATTTAGGGGCATTTACGTAATATTCAACCATTTTCGGGCGAGGAAAGGATCAAAATAGTCCCTCTTCTTTTGATTATGGCTCAAAGTGATCCTTGAGTTTTCACATTGAGCACTAATAGTCCCTCGTGTTTGCAATATTGGTGCACTTTTGGTCCTCATCCAAAATTTTACCTATTTTTTAGCATTGATTATATCCATAACGTATGTATGAGATGTCCAATCGTCATTTTATATATTTAATAGAAATAAGAACTCCATATGAAAAAATGTGTGAAGAAAAACACTTTGTTTTGTTTTGTAGAAATCGTATTGCAGGTAAAGTCGAGAGGTTTATCACGATAATTTTACGTGCAATAGTAGAATTATTTCTTTTCCTACAAAGTCATATGTTAAGATGTTCTTAGTTTAGCTGTAGTAATATTTCTAGTGAGCAGAACAAGGTGTTTTTCGTATCACCTTCTCTCAGATAAAGTTATTATTTCTACTAAATATATAAAAAGACGATTTGACATTCTTTATATAAAATTCTGGACAAAATTAACGTTTAAAAAATTGGCAAAATTTTAGGGGAGGAACAAAAGTGCACCAATATTGCAAACATGAGGGACTATTATTGCTCCATGTGAAAACTCAAGGATCACTTTGAGCTTTAACCCAAAGATACTCTAAGGTCATTGGTGGAAGTCAAAAAATTTTGGAGGCGTTTTTTTGTATTGTTTGAGTTTTATTTTTTTGATTTTTTTGTCATTTAGGGGCATTTACGTAATATTTTGCCCATTTTTGGAATGATACGAAAAGAGGTAAAATTTTGTTCTTTAATTCTTCACGATATTCCAAGGTTACTCGTGAAAGTCCAATATTTCTTCGAGCCATTTTTTGTATTTTTATATAGTTTTCTTAATTTTTTCAGCAATTTTGGGGCATTTATGTAATATTCATCTCTTTTCGGACAGTTAAGCAAAGATGTAAACTTTTGATCTATTATTTGTCACAATATTCTAAGGTTATTGGATCAAGATAAAAAAATTAGAGGCGTTTTTTGTATTGCTTATGTATTTTTCTTGTCTTTTTGGTATTTAGGGTCATTTACGTAATATTTGGCCATTTTCGGACAATTACGACAAGAGCTAAAGTTTTGTTCTTTTACTCGTCACTATATTCTAAGGTCATTGGTCAGAGTTAAAAATTTCCGGAGGCGTTTTTTGTGTTGTTTATCTAGTTTTCTTTAGTTTTTTTCATTGGTGAAAGTAAAAAAAAAATTTAAGGATTTTTTGTATTGTTTATATAGTTTTCTTAATTTTTCAGCAATTTAGGGGCATTTACGTAATATTCGACCATTTTTGGATAGTTAAGAAAGAAAAGCTTTGATCTATTATTCGTCACGATGCTCAAAGGTCATTTTGACAGTCAATATTTTTTGAGGCATTTTCGTATTGTTTATGTATTTTTTTGATTTTTCGACCATTTAGGAGAATTTACCCAATATTCGTTTATTTTCGGACCATTACGAAAATAAGTAAAGTTTCATTCTTGTATTCATCACGATATTCTAAGGTCATTGATTCAAGTCAAAAAACTTTTGAGGCATTTTTCGTATTTTTTGTGTAGTTTTCTTGATTTTTCGTCCATGTAGAAAAATTTACGTAATATTCGGCCATTTTCAAACAATTACGAAAAGAAGTAAAGTTTTTGTCTATTATTCTTCACGATATTCTAAGGTCATTCGTGCAAGTCACACATTTTTGGAGGAGTTTTTTGTTTTATTCATCTATTTTTCTTGATATTTTGGCTATTTATGGGCATTTACATAATATTGGCCATTTTTGAACAGTTACGAAAAGAAGTAAAGTTTTGTTGCTTTATTCGTTACGATATTCTAAGGGCATTGGTGCAAGTCAAAAAATTTTGGAAGCATTTTCTGTATTGTTTATATAATTTTCTTGATTTTTCGGCCATTTTGGGGAATTTACATAATATTTCGCCATTTTGGGAGAGATACGAAAGGAGGTAAAGTTTGTTCTTTTATTCGTCAGGATATTCTAAGGTCATTGGAGAAATTTAAAATTTTTCTGAGGCATTTTTTTTTGTATTGTTTATGTATTTTTCTTGACTTTTTGTCATTTAGGGTCATTTACGTAATATTCGACCATTTTCGAACATTTATGAAAAGAAGTGAAGTTTTGTTCTTTTACTCTTCATGATATTATAAGGTCATTGGTGCAAGTCAAAAAAATTCAAAGGTGTTTCTAGTATTGTTTATGTAGTTTCCTTTATTGCCATTTAGGACATTTACATAATCTTCAACCATTTTCGGACAGTTACGAAAAAGATAAACTTTTGTTTTCTTATTCGTCAAGATACTCTAAGGTCGTTGGTGCAATTTAAAATTATTTGGAGGCGTTTTTTGTATTGTTTATGTAGTTTTCTTGATTTTTCGGTCACTTAGGAGCATTTACGTAATAATCGTCCATTTTTGGACATTTATGACAAGAAATAAAGTTTAGTTCTTTTATTTATCACGATATTCTAAAGTCATTGATGCGAGTCAAAATTTTTAGGAGGCATTGTCCATATTTCTTACATTGATTTCTTCGTATTCGGTCATTTAGGGGAAACTACATAATATTAAGCCATTTTTGGAACGTTACAAAAATAAGTAAAATTTTGTTTGTTTATTCGTCACGATATGCAAAGGTCATTTGGTGCAAGTCTAAGTCTTATTGAGGCGTTTTTTGTATTGTTTATGTAGTTTTCCTAATTTTTCGGCCATTTAGGGGCATTTACGTAATATTCTGCATTTTTGAGCAGTTATTAAAAGAAGGAAGGTTTTGTTCTTTTATTCGTCCCGATAATCTAAGCTCATTGGTACAAGTCAAAAAGTTTTGGAGGCATTTATTGTATTGCTTATGTAGTTTTCTTGATTCTTCGGCCATTTAGTGGCATTTACTGGATAATCAACCATTTTCGGACATTTACGTAAAGAAGTAAGTTTCGTTCTTTTATTCGTCACAATTCTAAGGTCATTAGTGCAAGTCAAATACTTTTTGAGGCGTTTATTGTATTGTTTTTTGTATTTTCTTGATTTTTGTGCCATTTAGGTGTATTTACGTAATATTCGGTCATTTTTCAGACAGTTATGAAAATAAGAAGTTTTTTATTTTATTTATTACGATATTCTAACTTCATTGGTTCAAGTCAAAAAAATTTGAAGGTGGTTTTTGTATTATTTATGTAGTTTTCTTGATTTATTTTGGCCATTTAGGGGCATTTACATAATACTCCACCATTTTTGGATAGTTTTGAAAAGAAGTAAAGTTTTGTTCTTTTATTCTCATGATATTCTAAGTCATTGGTGCAAGTCAAACTTCGTTGGAGGCGTTTTTTGTGTTGATTGTGTAGTTTTCTTAATTTTTTGGCCATTTATGAGCATTTATGTAATATACTTGGTCATTTTTGGACAGTTACGAAAAGAAGTAATTTTTTTTTGTATTTTGACGATATTCCAATGTTATTGGTGCAAGTCGAAATTTTTCAGAGGTTTTTTTTTATTGTTTATGTATTTTTTTTAATTTTCGGCTATTTAGTAGCACTTATGGAATATTCAGCCATTTTCCGACAGATACAAAAAGAAAAATAATTTTGTTCTTTCATTCATTACAATATTCTAAGGTCATTGGTGCAAGTTGAAACTTTTTGGAGATGTTTTTTGTATTGTTAATGTAGTATTCTTTATTTTCGGTCATTAGGGGAATTTACATAATAATCGACCATTTTAGGACAATTACGAATAGAAATAAAGTTGTTTTTCTTATATTCGTCACGATATTTTAAAGTCATTGGTGCAACTCCAAAATTATTGGAGGCATTTTTTTCTATTGTTTATATATATTTTCTTGATTTTCGACCATTTAAGGGGGTCAACGCAATATTTAGCCATTTTTGGACAGTTACGAAAAGAAGTAAAGTTTTGTTCTTATATTCGACACGATATTCTAAGATAATTGGTGCAAGTCAAAAAAAAATTGAAGATTTTTTTTGTATTGTTTATGTATTTTCTTGAATCAAAGTAAAGGAGTCTTGACATGAATTGATCTAGGCTCTTCTAGCCTACAAATTGAATGATGTAATGAACGTTATGTTATCTTAATTCTTGGGTAGATAAAGCATGAATTAGACTTGAGTATGATGTCTTTAGCTACTGTCCTAGATTGATGTTATTTATGAAATATAAATGATGATCAATGCAAGTTAATTTGGTTAAAGACCTATGTCCTTCTACTTTCTAGTATACTAGTGAATTCAGCAGCGCTTCGCGCGGTCAATAACTCGTTAAATTCACTAACTAACTTTTTAGAATAGTTGAGTACTTAAAATATTCTATATATTTTTTATAGTGACATTCTAACGATTAAATCAGATTTCAATTTTTAATTAAGTTTATTATTAGTATTTAAGTTTTATATCGTTTATAATCTTAAAGAGTCTTTATCTTCTAATAATATTTTTTATATCGCTAAACTTATGCTCCTTATGTTTGTAAGTAAAAGAAAACTTGATTCAATATAAATGTTTATCTATACATAATTTTTCTTTCATTTATATGGAAGCAATGATGAAACACATTTCAATATAAATGCAACAACCTATTTAAATTAGTTATTTAAACTTGAAAATTAAAAAATAAAAAACGTTGAAACATAAGAAAGAAATAGTTTTGAATTGTGAAAACCCAATTTATCATTTGACCTTCATTTTTATGATTCTACCATTTTAAATTTTTCACGACTTAAAATTTAAAAAATAAATAGAAAAACAATGAACAATAAGAAATTAAACTTTCGTTAGAAAAATAATGAATGTATATCGTATGGTAGAAATAATTTAAAAAATTAAACAATCTATATTTTTTCATTCCTTTACAAATTCATATATGTCATGTCCATCCAATCATAAGTAACTAATGGAGGTATTTAATCATTATTTTTATTTATTTATTTTGGATTTCAACTATGGAAAACTCATTTTGACTATGAAAGTTTAAAATTTAACTCATAATTTTTAAAATTTTGAGAAATAATAAAAAAGTATTTTCAATCCAAATCATTGACAAAAAGTCAAAAGTAATTTGCATTACACAATCCCAATTTTCATAAATTATTTTTCATATTTTAAAATAACAATTTTTTTTTGAAATTGTACAATGAAAGTGGACAATTGCCTATTAAGTTTTCTGATTGATGGTCATATTCATTTTGTCTTAAGAAATTTATATAAAAAAAATATACTGAAGCAAACTCTGTTTGTTGTCTTGTTCTCGTTTTACTTTCTTTTTCTCTTGCAACTACAAGGATAAAGAATTAACAATTCATAATATAAATAACGAACAATATCTTTTTCTATATGAATTTTTGAGCAACATCTTTTTTGTTTATTGGCTTCTAAAACAATTTCTTGAACTTGAATTTAAATTTATTCCTACAAAAATATAATATTATACTTACAGTTCACATTTTATAGATGATCATGTCTTTTAATATGCTATTTTTGAAAAATCTATATAGAAAATAAAAAAAATATTTTCACTTCTTTTGGTATGTGTGAATTTTAAGCAACCTTTTTTTGTTATTGATTTCCAAATGTGTCTCTTAGGTTGAGACTCCAAATAACACTTCTTCCAAAAAAATATAAAATTATAGTTTATAGTTCACATTTTAATATATTACTTTTGAAAAATGTATATAGAAAAGAAAATAGATATTCTCACTACTTTTGATATGTGTGAATTTTTTAACAACCTTTTTAGGTCGAGACTTCAAATAACACTTTCTCCTGCAAATTATAAAATCATAATTCAGGGTTCACATTTCATAAAAACTCATATTTTTTAATAAATTCCTTTTGAAAATTGCATAAATAAAAGAAGATAGATATTCTTACCATCAATTCATATAAAAGAAATAAATTTGAGCCTCCAAACAACACTCCTCCTCCAAAATATAATATCATAATTCAAGGTTAACAATTCATAAATACTCATGCCTTTTAATAAATTCCTTCTGAAAAATGCATAAATAGAAAAAGATAAATATTCTTATCATCAATTTATATAAAAGAAAATAGATAATCTCACCTTTAAAATAAACAGTAAAATACCACCAGCACCCAACATTTACTGAGCTTCTCAATCATTTGCAATGTTTCTTATATTTATATGTGCAAATACGATATAACTACAATACATAATAACTCATATGTTAAATGCCAATAAATATAATGACTTTACACATTTTTTTATTAATTAAATTACAATGAAACTTACCTTTTAAATTCCATAACTACTGCATTGATCATTTCTACATTTCCTTATAGAAACATAAGTAATACAAACAAAGTAAAAAAGAAATTAGGGGAAGAGATTAATAATAATGGTGAAGAATATCCTAAATATGGATAGATTAAATAAGGCATTCATACATGTAAATTATAATAATAACTAAATTAATAGATGAAATTTAGGGACAAAATTGAATATTTACAACCAATAAAATGAGTTTCACGTATCATTGCCCAGTTGGGTATATTGTAACGTACATATACAAAATAATAAAGGAATTAATGGAAGAATTTAAATGGAAATGATTAATAGAGGGCATTTATTTAATTTATTAAATATATTAAGATGAAAATAAGATAAAATAAAAAATCAGCCATGAAAATTACATACTAAGATAATAAATTGTGGACAACACTGACAATGCTAAAACAAAAAACAATTAAAAAAAGGAAAAAAGAAAGAAAGAGACTTCTTGGAAAAAGAGTTTCAAATGAAAAGAAAAGAAGAAGAATTGAAAGTAAATTATGAATGAAAAAGACAAAATGTTATATAGTGTTAGACATTTGCTTTAGTATTTATAGTTAGTAAAATAATTAGTAAAATATGAATATGAAAAGATAAATAACATCCATTGGAGTAATTATAATTCAATGACTTTAATTGTGATTTTCTTCAATATTTAAGAGACTTTTTTTGTATTTTAAAATTTAAAAAATGGTTTAAAAAAACATAAAAAAAATTAAATATTTTTCTAGCTCTTAGAGGCATGCCACATCAGGGGTTTTGGATTCAGATTTATATATGTATATTGATTGGTGATGTATTGTACTAGTTGTAGCTTGGTATTGTAGTGTCTCAAACATGGCTTCCTTTATGATTAAAGAACCTTTAGATACTGCCTTTTTATATTAATTGTTGATGGAAAAGGAGTATTGATCAAGGATGATCAAAGGGTGAGAAATTGGTAAGAATACTTATCTCTTCTACTTTTCTATATTATTGTAGTTGATGAAGCCTTGTATGACATTGTGTGGTATGGTCCACTTATGGTGGCGGTGTTTACTTTCTTGTCATTATATATGTGTTGACCATGACCTTGAAGGCAAATTGATGAATATATGAATGAGTGATTATGATGATCACCTTATGTGTAACTTGTGCCTAGTCTTCTACTTTAGTTGTGAATCTAGGTTATGTACAATTGTTATGAGCATATAAAGGGTTGTGTAAGATCATGTGTAGGAGTTTCCACTAATGAAGTGTTAAGGATTGATGATCCCTACCCATGTAACCCTATGTGAATGTGTGAATAGCTAATGTTAGGAGTCTTAAAGTATAATATGAAGTTAGCTTGCCTCCTATGCTAAATTGTGTTGTGTGGTCTATGCTTGAAAGTGTAATATGGTCTTAAGAGGGTGGCTGTCTCAATGTGTTGTTGATAGCCATTATGTTATCATGTTGACCAATGTACACACACTCACACTTCATGCATGCTTAAAAGTAGTAAATGTTCATGTTGTCTAAATGAAAGGTAGTTCTCATATTCACTAGTGTCTACTACTATGCATGTAATGTATAAGTATGTGAAGTATGTTATGTATTCCTTAACTAGGATGACTTGATAGGTGTACTAGAATGGACAAGGGTATGGGACCTTGTCTATGCATTTCACATGTGTACCTTGATAGGATAGTTCCTAGGTTTGGTTTATATGTATATGAAAATGAATGAATGGGCATGTTATGAATATGACTTATATGATATGATGAAGTATGAATGTGCATAGAGTCTTAGTGGGTTTATATGAAAGTATTGCTCATATAGTTATACCTATAGACTTATGCATTGATATATGGACATGTGTGATATTTATGTGTTATGTGAAAGGTTTGCTCACATATATGTACACACACACATGAATTATGATCTAGTAAATAGAGGGGCCTTGAGAGGGGTGCCCAAGATTACTCTAAAACTAGATAGGTGCTTGAGTATACTATAAGAATATGAGGATCAAATATCCTAACACTATGTTTTATGAAAAATGTAAGAAAAGCTTTTCAATAAAGGGAACTTAGCTCAGCACCGAGTGAACTTGACATTGAAAGGCGTTGACTTCCCTTAGAGGAAGATTCACCACTTGTCCCTTATAGAGTGTTGACTTCCCTTAGAGGAATACTCACCTATGGACCCACATGAGGTGGTGACTTCCCTTTGAGGAAGGCTCAGCCATGTTTTCTCATGAGAGGAGGCCCCAATTGCCCAATGGCATGTAGATGGATTATACCTATCTATTAGTTCCATAAACTATGCTTGACACATAGGATCTAGCAAAGTGAATTCACTTAGGATGCTAGGATATATGTTAATGTTCTACCTTGTCTAGTTAGGAACATCTTCCATTTGTGTAAGGCTCTACAACACAAAATTCCATGTTTAGCACCCATGGTCTTAGTGTCGGTTAATGCTACGATTTCCCTAAAGTAAAATGGACAATGGAAGTAAATTACTAGGATACTAACTAGGATGACTTAAGGTGGGTTACTTAGGATAGGTTGAAGTAATGAATCCATCTAGACATTGCACAAGTAGATCCTTAGGAAGTCCTAGGAAGGTGACCTAATGTATATGATTGTGGTCATGTCTTTATGCATGACATTGTAGTATCTATCTACTTTTTATGAAGATGTGCATGGTATTAATCTATATGATGCTATCTTATCCATATATGCACTATGTTGTTCAAAATGACTATAGGAGGAAGGTTGTTGACATGAATGAAGTTGTCTTCACTTATATGTTGATGCATGAATTGAATGTTAAGGTTTGTGGTCTCATGATGAGTTTACTAAGTATGTGTGAGGTTATTGGTATTAACATGTATATTGCACTAGTAGACTTAGATTGGGGTCATGAATAAGGTCTTGTAATGATGTATATGAAAATAAGTGAATATATGTATGAATTGATGTAGCTTACTGTAAAGCCAATAAGTCTTGACTTAAATGTGTCTATGATGTGTTATGCTTCTATTATGATATGTGTTGGCTTAGGTAGGTTGTATGATGCTTTTCTTGTGGTCCTAAGGTGATGCATTGCACCAAGTATCACTAGAGAGTTACTTGGGAGGTTAATGAATAAACGAAAAGATAGTTCATTGTAAAGAAGAATGAGCTCACTGTAAAGTGACCTCAAATATGGCTTAAATTCTATATGTGATTTTATATGATGTTTGGCCTTTGATTATGTTTCTATGAAGTATGTGAATGATATAAATACTATTGTATAAAGGTTTTATGAAGATTTACTCAAAAAGGCATGAAGTATGATTTCAAGAAAATGTCCCTTTTAAATGTATGTTTTTGCATGGTTGCCATACTTAGTGCATTCTTGTACTAATCCCATTCATCTCTACTTTTTCAACGACGTGTAGTGTATGGATACTTGAAGTATGTCTATTTGATTGAGGAGCTTGATATGTGATTCTCAAGCTCAAGGAAAGGAATCCTTAAGTCCAAGGATTCCTATGTCATGTCTTTACTGTAAAGTGCATTCTTATTGTATTTATGTTTATGTTTTAGGGTCTGTGTCCCTAATGTACACTAATATTGATTGAGTCTAAGATTGTAAAGAGACTTGAGGTCTAAGTATGTAATATAATATTATATATATATATATATATGAAGTAAAGTTTCTAGCATACGATGTGCTATTAAAAGTTTTAAATTTTCGCTAAATTTACTATGTCAATGCAATGAATGATAACTATGGGCTTGTATAAGACCTCCTAGAGGTCAAGTACGCCATGTTACTTCTAGGGGGTGCTACCGGATGTGACATGTAAGATGATGTGTAGGTGATGCCATTAATGAAGTGTTAAGGATTGATGACCCCTACCCATGTAACCCTATGTAAAGGTGTGAATAGCTAAAGTTAGGAGTCTTGATTGTAATGTGAAGATTGTCTTGCCTCCTATGCTAAGTTGTGTGGTGTGGTCTATGCTTTAAGGTGCATTGTGGTCTTAAGAGGGTGGCTGCCTCAAAGTGTTATTGATAGCCATTATGTGATCATGTTGACCAACTCACACACACCCTCACTCTACATTCATGCTTACAAGTATTATAGGTCATGGTGTCTAAATGAAAGGTAGTTCTCATATTCACTAATGTGTACTATTATGCATGCTAAGCTTGAGTCCATGAAAGTGTGTTATGAACATGTCTTATATGGTATAATGTGAAGTATGTGGCATGATAAAGTATGATTATACCTAGTGTTTACTGTGTTCATATGAAAGCATGGTTCATATTGTTAAACTTGTACACTTATGTATGAATGAAATGATGTATGCCCATGTGTGGCATTTATGTGTTATGTGAAAGGTTTGCTCACATATAAGTGTACACACACAGATGAATGATGATCTAGTCAATAGAGGAGCCTTGAAAGGTGTGTTCAAGTGTATCCTTAACTAGATAGTGCTAATACATATGTTATGTCAATGTGAAAGGATTTCTCACATGATTTAGGTTGATGAACTATCATCTATGACCTATGAGCTAAGCATATGAGGGGATGACTCACCTAAGACTATGTTTTATAAAGAAATGATAATAAAGGCTTTTTCAATAAAAGGAACTTAGCTTTGCACCGAGTGAACTTGTAGATGAGGGGGTGGCACCTTCCTAAGGAGGGAAGGCTAAAGGGTCCACTAACGGTCCTCACGGGGTGGACAAAAAGGGTGTAAAGAGATGTTTCCATGATGGCCCCCAAGTTCCATAAATATGCTTGCCATATAGGATCTATCAAGTGATATCACCTAATATGCTAGCATGTTACTCATGTCTTACCTTGGCAAGTAAGATGCCCTCTTTTTGGTGTGAGGGTATGACACCAAATTCCATGTTTAGCACCCATGTTCTTAGTGTCGGTTAAGGCAATAGTTTCCCTAAAGTAAAATAGACAGTGGAAGTACATGACTAGGACCTTAACTAGGATGACTTAACGGAGGTTACTTAGGATAGGTGGAAGTAATGTACCCATCTAGACATTGCACAAGTAGCTCCTTAGGAAGTGTTAGAGAGGTGGCCTAATGTGTATGATTATGGTTATGTCTTTATGCATGACATGGTAGTATTTGTCTACTTGTTATGAAGATGTGCATGGTATGTGTCTATATGTTGTGATCTTATCCTTATATGCACTATGTTGGTCTAAATGACTATATGATGAAGGTCTTCTATTGACATGAATGAAGTTGTCTTCACTTACTTGTTGATATATGAATTGGGTGATAAGGCTTGTGGTCTCATGATAGGTCTATTAAGTATGTGGGAGGTTATGGGGCTTCATTGTAATGCCTTATGGTCTTGACTTGAATGTGTCTTGTAATGGGCTATACTTCTATGATGATATGTGTTGGCTTGTGTAAGTTGTATGAATGGTTTTCCTTGTGACCTTAAGGTGATGCATTGCACAAAGTATCACTAGAGGGTTACTTGGGAGGTTAAGGAGTTAAAATAAAGGATGTTCACTGTTAAGGTAAACGAGCTCACTATAAAGTGACCTCAATTATGGCTTAAATTCTATAGTGATGTTATATGATGTTTGGACTTTGATTATGACTATATGAAGTATGTGAATGATATAAATGCAATTGTATAAAGATTTTATAAACATTTACTCAAAATGGCATGAAGTATGATTTCAAGAAAATGTCCCTTTTAAATGCATATTTTTTCATGGTTGTCATACTTAGTGCATTCTTGTACTAATCCCATTCTTCTCTACTTTTTACACAAGTGTGGGTTATGGATGCTTAAAGAAGGTCTCTAAGGTTAAGGGCTTGATATGTGATTCCCAAGATGAAGCAAAGGAATCCTTAAGTCCAATATTTGCTATGTTATGTCTTTACTGTAAAGTTATGTATAAGTTTAACTATGTATTATGTTATAAGGGCCGTCCCTAAAGTACTCTTATGATGTTGAGTCTAGGATTGCAAAGAGACTTAAGGTCTAAATATGTATTATGACTTATATTTTATATATATGAAGTGATATTTTTGGCATATGATGTGCTATCAAAAGTTTTAAAATTTCCGCTAAATTTACTATGACAATATGATGAATGATAACTATGGGCTTGTATAAGACCTCCGAGAGGTCAAGTACGCCATGTTACTTCTAGGGGGTGCTCCCCGGATGTGACAAGGGAAGTCCCAGGGAGGTGTTCTAATGTATATGTCTATGTTTATAGTTTTCTTGCATGACATTGTGATAGTGTTTACATGATGATATGATATGCATGACATGAAATTTTAATATGACTATGTGACTAAGGCCCTATATTGAAGTGTATGTTGGTTGCCTATAGCATTGTGTTTTGTACATGAAGGATATGTTAAGTCTTGTGGTCTCATGATAGGTCTACTAAGTATGTGTGAAGTTATGGGGCTTCACATGTACATCGCACTAGTAGATTTAGATTGGGATGATGAGTAAGGTTTCATAAGGTTCTACGTGAAGCAAAATAAGTATATATGCATAATGACAAGAGCTTATTGTAATGTTCTTATGTCTTGGCCTAAGTGTGTCTTTTATGTATTATGTTTCTATGATGGTACGTGTTGGCTTATGTAGGTTGTAGGTTGTATGTATGCTTTCTTTGTGGCCTAAGGTGATGCATTGCACCAAGTATGACTAAAGGGTTACTTGGGGAGTTTAATGACTAAAAGAAAAGTATGACTAAAGGGTTACTTGGGGAGTTTAATGACTAAAAGAAAAGAAGTTCACTGTAAGGTGAAAAGAGCTCACTGTAAAGTGACCTCAAATATGGCTTAAATTCTATAAGTGATTTTATATGATATTTGGACTTTGAATATGTCTATATGAAGTATGTAAATGATATAAATGCTATTGTATAAAGGTTTTATGAATATTTACTCAAAAAATCATGAAGTATGATTTCAAAAATGTCCCTTTTAAATGCATGTTTTTGCATGGTTGCCATACTTAGTGCACTCGTGTACTAACTCCATTCTTCTCTATTTTTTACACAAAGTGTAGGTTATGGATGCTTAAAGGATGTCTCTATGATTGAGGAGCTTGTTATGTGTTTCCCAAGCTCAAGCAAAAGGAATCCTTAATATTCAAGGATGTCCTCTGTCAACTTATGGTTTAATGTGAAGTCCTTTAATATTATACTTATGTATTATGTCCGTGTCCCTAAAGTACTCTTATGATGATGAGTCTAGGATGAAAAAAAGAGACTATAGTCTTTAACTATGTATGATGATATTTTAACTATATGAAGTAATATTCTAGCATATGATGTGCTAAGAAAGTTTTAAATTTTCCGCTAACTTTACTTATGACAATGCAATGAATGATAACTATGGGCTAGTATAAGACCTCCGAGAGGTCAAGTACGTCATGTTACTTCTAGGGGGTGCTCCCCAGCTGTGACAAATAGTGCATTTCAACATAATATACGGTACTTCGTCATCCATAGGGTTCCAATTTCACAAGAATTACAAATTATCATAACAAAACCTATGAACACTAAGCCAAAACTTCAAATTCGTCCTATTAACATGAATTATTTAGTTTTTAGGTAACTGCACACTCAGATACCGTATACCAAGGGTGTTCTATCATATAATTTCACATACCAATAAAAAATTAACCACCGAAGGTCAAGTTCAACCATCGTGACTTCGTTAAACAAACAATGCATAATGAATTCAAAGTAAGGGCAAAGTTGTTTACCTTTCAAGTAATCGAAGTGGGTGAGTGTTATACAATGAACTTCTAGACCCTTTGACAATCCTTTAACACCAAACCCAGACTCTGGAATTGCTGGGAAAGTGGAGATGAGGGATTTGGAAGAGAGAGGAATGATATGGGAATTTGGGAAATTAAATAGGGCTTGATATGTGGGATTTCAAAGTTAAATGGAGTGATTAAGGGAGAGGGAAGGTTCAAAAATGGTTTTGAACTGTGGGAATGAATTAAAAATGGGAGGTTTTATTTTATATTGTGTCCAGGTTGGGTCGGGCAAACCCTAGGTTTTGGACCCACAAGACCACATTTACAGTCCGTGGATTGACCTACGGAGTATAGGTCAGGTCCGTAGGTACTTTTTACACTTAGGAAAAAAGGAACTTACATGGGGTCTACGTACGCCATTCTCGGTCCATGTATGGATCCACGGACCGCCGATGGGGTCAGTACGCAACCATTTTCTGCAGATTTGGCTTTTCATCCCTGCACATGTAGCAACCATTAGGACTTTATTTTTACATTTTTAGACACAGACCCCATGCTTTATCTAGCCAATACTAATAAAAAGATAAGACACCTATCCAAAGAGTTACATAAATTTAAATAAGAGAAGAAAAATCCTAAATTGAAAAGAAAACCTGTAGTGTTCTAGATTGTACATCTTGGGTTGCCTCCCACGTAGCGCTTTATTTAACTTTGTGGTACGACGCAAGCCCCTTGATTAGTAAGACATCATCAAGGTAATAGGCATCAATAACCTCTTGCGTACTCTCCAACTGCCTTTTATAGACTTGATCCTTTGCCAGTTCACCTTAAACCTTTTTCCCTCCTTGTTGTTGAGCTATACCAATCTATGTGGAAACACTTGAGTGACTTTGAATGGACTGGTCCAGTTGAACTTGAGCTTTCTAGGAAACAAGCGCAACCTTTATTTGAATAGAAGCACTAGATCACCCACAACAAGTTCACTCTTCTCAACCTTTTGATCAAGCCTCCTTGACCAATCATTTCTATTTACATTCACAATTTTTTGCAAGGATTTCTGTTATCTCTCTATTTGACACTTCAACTTGTCCATTAGACTATGGATGATAAGTAGTGGATACATTGTGACGGACTTCATATTTATATAGCAGCGCCTTGAACAACTCATTACAAAAATGGGAACCTCCATCGATGATAATTGCC
Organism: Solanum sitiens; assembly: GCA_016801875.1. NCBI lineage: Eukaryota > Viridiplantae > Streptophyta > Magnoliopsida > Solanales > Solanaceae > Solanum > Solanum sitiens. The sequence goes on from JABWTJ010000411.1 coordinate 489,995, forward strand.
CTAGGTGTACCAAGTTTGGAGAACATACTTGTTTAAAGAATGTGGTGACACTTTTCCCTTCATTGGTTGAAAAAGCTATTGCTTTCACCCATTTTGATACATAATCAACCGCAACTAGAATATACCTCAACCCAGGTGAACTCACAAATGGACCCATAAAGTCAAGTCCCCATACATCAAACAACTCAATCACCACTATTAGATTCATATGTAGATCTTGCCTCTTTGAAGTTACTCCTTCTCCTTGGAAACGATCACAAGACTTGGCGAAATCATGAGCATCTTGGTGGATGGTAGGCCAGTAATACCTACTATACAAGATTTTATAAGTAGTTCAAATATCACTATGCTGCCCACCAATAAGAGATGAATGACACACCTCCAGTATACTGATCATCTCAACCTCGGGCACACAACGAAGAATAATTCCATTACAAAATTACAAAAGAAATAAGTCTCATTCCAAAAGAACTTCTTCACACCATGCATAACTTTTTTCTTTTGGTAAAACAACAAATCTGATGGAACCAGATCACTTGCAAAGTAGTTAGCCAAGTCTGTGAACTAAGGAATAAGATCATGAGAAGAAGCCATTAATTTTTCTCTAGAAAGGCATCATTCATTTCATCTCCATCTCCTAGATTGAGCATAGTTTCCTCCTCAAATCTGGAAAAAAAATTTGCAACTTGATTTTTTCTCTCCCCTTTCTATCTTTCACCTCAAAATTGAACTGTTGCAGCAACAATACCAATCTAATCAACCTCGGTTTTGCATCCTTTTTATCCATCAAATACCTCAATGCAAAATGTTCAGTGTGCACTTTGACCTTAGTACCAAGCAAATAGTATAGAAATTTCTCCAATGCATAAACCACAATAAGGAGTTCTTGTTCAGTCACCGTATAGTTCTTTTGAGCCACATTCAGAGCTTTGATGGCATAGTATATGTGATGAATAATCTTTTATCTCCTCTGTCCAAATACCATACCAAGCACCACCCCACTCGCATCACATCACTTGAAATGATTGCCCCCAATCTGTTGAAATAATGATAGGTGTAGAAACAAGATTTTCTTTCAACTGTCAAAATGCTTTGAGGCAAACATCATCACAAACAAACTTACACTCTTTTTCTAGAATTTTTCACAATGGGTGTGCAATTTTGGAGAAATCCTTGATAAACCTCCTATAAAAGCCTGCATGCCCAAGAAAACTTCTAACACCTTTAACAGAAATAGGTGCGGGAAGATTTTATATTACCTCAAATTTAGATCTATTAACCTCAATACCCTTCTCAAAAATCTGATAACCAGAACTATCCCCTCTTTCACCATGAAGTTGCACTTTTCCCAATTAAGAACAAGATTGTTGTAACACCCTAAAATGAACTAAGGTGAACTAGAGCTTCGTGATTGTTTATTGAGTTAATTTTAAGTTAAAATGAGTTATATTGATGTTCTTAGACAGTGTGTGAAGTTTCGTTAAGTTTGGAGGTCAAACGTCCAAGAACGTCCATGACGTTCGGAAGGTGTGCCTTATAAAGTGTTTATGTGTCTTGATGTATTTGAGTGAGTTTTACGTGTTCGTTTTAATCGAAATTTATGTGGGATTTTCCTAAGACCTAGAAAACTAAGTTTAGGGGTTTAACGTTCCGGTATGTCCCCACCTAGGACCCATGAGGGGTCCTAGAAGAGGACCCAAGACTTATCACTCAAGCTGCCTAACCACTACTCAAACGACGCCTAGCAACCAACAGACCATTGTCAAGACGACGCCCCGTCGTCTAGGGGTGTAGGTTGGGACTTAGTCCTGGAGTCCAAGCCTCCATGTTCCAGCTTCAGACCCAAACGACGCCTATGCAGCACGAGCCGTCGTCCAGTCGATGCCCCGTTGCTTGGGTCCGTTGATAGGTCCTGCCAAAAGCCGCAGCATTTCAGTGTGAGGGCTTGGGGTGTTTTGTACATTCACCCCAAGTATTTTATAACCCTAGGACCATATTTTTAGTCTTTTTAAGTCAATTAGATTAGTTTTAAGTCCTAGACCTAGACAAGACCCCTCACTTCAATATTCAAACTCTCTCTCTATAGACAAACTCTCTCAAAGTTACCATTGGAGCTAAAACTCAAGGAGGACTAGGAGGGCTGGTTTGGACGTTTTTATTCACCAAAATTAGTGGGTTTTCTTGCATTTGAGATATGGTATCCATCCTTGAACCCTCTTTCATTCAAGGAGTCATTTTCAAAGATTTCAAAAAGGGTTTTCAAATTCTATGTTCTCCTAGTTTTGATTCCAAGTATGGGTCTTCTTGTAAAAGTGTTTTAATGATTCAAATATGTTTCTTATAGTATTAATAGATGATTTTAATGTCAAAACCCTAATGAACTCTTCTATATGTGTATTTCCAACTTTTAGCTTAAAGAGTGGGTTAAATGAACATGTTTGTGTAATGTGTGAGTATTGGTTTCTTATGCTATTATTATGATTTAGCTACTTACCTAAGGGCCTTATTATTATGAGATATTGAGGAATCAGTTATAGGTGGTGATGGCTTGTTTAAATGGTGAGTTACATACATTGAATAATTCTTATTATGAATTACTCTTGAGTGGTATGGTCCACCTTCTTAGTGGAAGTGTTTACTTGATGTATTTGGGTATATTTGGTATGTATTGTCAGTATGGATTTGAAGGCCTAATGTGTTAAGTTAAGTGATAATGGTTGGTTCTTGTTGATTTGTATTATGATACTTGAATTGAAGTCTTGCTTAGATTATGTCTAAAAGAAGTAAGTGTGTCTGTTGAGAATGCTAGTGTGCAAGAAATGATGAATGAAGGTGTAATCATGTCTAGTATTCAATGTTGTGAATGTAATGATTTATGTAAAAAGGTGTGCTCACATGTACACATACACACTTGAGTGAATAAATGAATGAAGTTAAAGAATGTGAATAAAAAGGGGAGTTTTGGGGTGAGCACTCATTGTGAGTTGAGATGATGTGTTTAGTAGAAACCTCACTACCCCCCAAGAGCTTTCTAATGTAGGTTGGAGGATGAATACCCATTGTGAGTAGAGATGGTGTGTTCAAAAGTTATCCTTCACCTTTAGTAACGAATGTTTAAGACTCCGTGGGGGAGTTATGCTTAGTACCGAGAGGATTTGAAGAAGGGGTGGGTGCACATTTTAAGTAGAGATGTTGTTCCCAATGTACCCCTAGATATAAGTACTCCTTTCTAGTAGAGAGTGAGTCACTTAGTAGCAATCTCCTTATCCCTTAACTATGTGCCCGCATAGGTGTAGCTATTGGAAAATCCACGTAAAAGATAAAAAAAGACCCCATCCTAGGAAAGTGGGAAACCCTCATCCGATAAGGGTAGTATCGGAATTCCATGTCTATCTCTCTTGGTCGGTTAAAACTATTCCCCCACAAAAGAAAGAATGAACTAAGTCTTCTAAAAGAACGTACTACTTAGGGTAGGTGGTGGTATGGGACGCTATCTATCTGTTGCACTCACTAGACTCCAAAAGGGGAGTCTTGGTGTGTTTATATGAAATGTATGAACTAAGTCTCCTAAAAGAATGTACTACTTAGGGTAGGTGGTGGTATGAGACGCTATCTATCCATTGCACTAAGTAGACCTTCCGAAAGGGGAGTCTTGGTGTGTTCTATCCAGTGTTGTAAGTGAAGTTAGATGACTTAAGGTCTAATGTCAAGGAATTATGTTAAAACTAAGCTCTATGTGAACAATTTAGAAGTGACTAATGTGGGGTACTTAATCTAAGGGAATCGTCAAGGAGCATTAAGTGGGAGTAGTAGTATGGGATGCTACTCTCAGATTGCACTTAATGTAACTTATAGGTCTTATTGGAGAAGGGTACTTACATGAAATCCTTCTTGTATGAATGTGTTTCAAATGTCTACCCAAGAGTGTGGATTTGATTACCGGACTAGGTAAGCCTATGGTTGGTAGTCTTAAGGATCGCTTTGGTGTTTCTTGAAGGGGGTGTATGACCGTTCCCTTATTGTATTACCTTAGGGATTCTTAGGATAACTTGGTTAGGGAAACCTCACAGGAAATAGGTTCACATTGTTTGGATTGTATTTTCACTGTAATGCTATTCATTGTGTCACTGTAATATTTTCTAATGTTACTGTTGTAAGGTCTCGAAAATGACTTAGGTGAAGCTAGAGCCTAACATGGTTGTAATGATGGTATAAGGTTCTAAAATAGTGTAATATGTGGTATAGAGGCAGTAGCTAAGAGTTTAGGTGCACTGGAAGTCAAACGTCAAGGGACGACCAAGACGTTCGACGACTAAGTCACCTAAGTGTCTCATATGTTGTTGTATGTGTTTATGTGTGATGCATGAGCTTATATGGTCCTTAAATGAGTTTATATGGTGTATATAGTCAATGTGTCAAGTTTCATGAAGTTTGGAGGTCAAACGCTCAAGAACGTCCATAATGTTCGAAAGATGCGCCTTGAAATGACCTTTTGTGTCTATGCATATTTCGTCGAGTTTTACGTGTTCGTTTTGTGGTGAAATTCATGTGAGAGGTCCTAAACTCATATACAGTCATTTTTGGGTTGGAAACGTCCGGTCAAACATCCCCAAGGAGCATCCAAGGGTCCTTGAGGAAGGACCCTTCTTGAGTGCCAAAGCTGCCCAAGACAGCCCAACCAACGGTTGGCAATCGACGCCCAGTGGGTCATTCGATGCCCCGTTGGTGGGGTATCATCGTTTGAGACTTAGGCGTGGTAGAGGAAATGCCAAAGACCAGCCTCAGTCCCAATCCACGGACCAAAGGACGGTCCGTTGGTCAAAGGACGGGCCATCGATGGCCCTCTGTCTGTGAGGCAGTCTCTGCGCAGGCTTCACTGTAATGTTAGGGGTGAAGTTGGGAATTCACCCCAAGCCTTTTAAAAATAGGAGGAAGGTTGTTTTAGGTATTTATGGGTATTTTAAGAGTATATAAGTGATTAAACTCTCATTTAAACCCTAACACTAAGATCAAAACCCTTTCCCTCCTAAAGTTTCTCCAAAAACCTCCATCAGAGTACAAAGTGAAGATGAAGCTTGAAGATGGGTCTTCAATGGAGTTTCTTCTTCAATTATCATTGTTTTATTCAAATAAGGTATGGAGTTCTTCATGTAAGGTTTGCTATCACCTTAGAGCCAATTTCAAAGATGATTTTCAAAGGATTTCATAAAGATGAAAAAGTCCAATTTCTACTCTAAGTCTTGGGTTCTTGCATGAAACATTTTCAAAGCTTAAGATATGATGTTATTGATGTATAATTGATGTTTTCCAATTTTCCATGAACCCTTGATCTTCTCAAATCTCTAAATTTTACTAAAGTATGGGTGAATTGATTATGCTTTGATATTCATGAATTCATGTGTAGATTGTAATGGACTTTTAATTCATGTATAGATTATGTATGTATGGTGTATAGGCTGTTTCAATTTGATTAATTGAGTAATAAATACTCTTAGATCTTTTGCATGTTAAGCTTATTGAATTGATATTAACCTAATGCTTATAGATTCTAGTGTAGATTTCTATGGGTTTTCTAATGATGTAAGGATTGTATTTAATTGATATCTAATTGGTATTAGATTTATAAATTTATATTGAATTGATTTAGATTCATTGAGTATTATTATTTATGCTTTGAATTGATGTTCATGGCCATGGGTAAGGGCCTTATGATATTGAATTGGATGATTTAGCTTTGGATTGAAGTGGTGAGATCAAGTGGGTGGTATGCTTCCCTAACTCTCTTATTATTATGTATAGCTTTTGTAATTTAACTCTTGAATTATGTATGATTGGTATGGTCCACTTATGGTGGCGGTGTTATGTGATTGATGTGGCCTTGTCGGCGTTATTTTAAGTATTATGATGATCATGGCCTTGTCGGCACTACTTGAAGTAATGTGATGATTTGTGTAGTTGATTATGTGAAGTATGATTATATATACCTATATGTGAAGTAATGTGAAAGTATGTGTTCTCCTATTGATGCTATTTAGGTGATCATGTTATACTATGACTATGTGTTAAGTGTGTAGTCTTAGAGTTGATACATGATTCTTCCTAATTGGTTATGGAGTCTTATTATGAGTATAATGATGATGTTAATATAATGTATAGGTTGTCTTAAAGATGATAAGGGTTGTTCCTATGTGCTTCTAGAAGTACATGTAATATGTGATAAAGTGATGTAATGTTGTGTCTTGTTTAGGTAGACTTGTGTCCCTTACTTGATGCATGCATGCATATGAATATGTGATGTCTTGACTTAGGAAGCTAAAGAGTCTTAGTCTTAAATATATGAATGATGTGAGACCTTGAATGATGATAAGAAGGTCCTTTATGTGAAACCTTGAACCTAGCGGTAAGGTTATGAAACTTGAAGTCGAAAGCCGTAATGGTATCCTTCATGTAATGTAATGATGGACTTAAGGTTGATTAGATGGAACGGCATCATATCAATACTTAGGAAAGTCATGATGAGCTTCTTGTCGCCATTGGAAGGCAGCCCCTGGAGGACCTCTTTGGTAGAGTAAATGTGATTGGGTTATGAAAATGATGTAAAACCCTTTAAATGAACCTTAATGTATGTACTCTATGAGAAAAAAGGCTAGTACCGAATGAGTATGGCAAGGGAAGTATCTCTAGTTAAAGGATGAGGCTAGAATACAAAGAAGTCCTTCATATTCCTTAACCATGTGCCTACATGGGATGTGTCCAAATTCTACCCTTGGAAAGTAGAACAACCTCATCGGATTAGGATAGAACTCCGGATTCCATGCTTTGCTAACATGGTCTATGTAGGTTATTGCCTAGTCTCATCATGTGGGATACTTATTAGCATTAGAGAAGTTCTATGATGTTTAGGTGGTGGTATGGGACGCTATCTAGACATTGCACAATAGGATTTGAAGATGTTAGAAAGAGTCCCTAGGACTTACCCAAGACCATTACTTCAATGTTCTTATGTGATGAATGTCTCTTAAATGAATTAAGGAATCTAATGACTTAAGTTAAGAAAGAATGTTAAATGAATAAGTTCTTATCTAGAGTAGTTAAGGGTTGTCTAGTTAAGATATGAAGGGGGCATAGGAATGGTCACTTCATCTCTTACTTAGATAAGTCTTAATAATGATTCTAGTTAATGAATGTGATTGATTATGTGGACATGATCCTAACCTAGGTAAGTCTTAAGGATTACTTAGGTAATCTTGAAGAGGTCAATTATGGACATTCTCTTCTTGAGTTACTTGAGTAGGTCTCTTGATAACCTTTGAAAGGAGAATGTCATGTTCTATGTATGCTATGATGTTATGTGAGAATGATTCTATCTTAGGTAGTCTATAGGATCCCTTGAGTGTGGGTGAAAGGGATTTTATGGGCGGTCGTTCCACACTCACTCAAGTGAACCGTGGAATCACCTTTGGTAGGAGGATCTCATGCTCATGTGCTTGATGTATTGTAAGTGTGTATGAGTCTCATTCTAAGAAGTCTTAAGGATCGTTTAGGCATGCTTTGAGAGGGTGTATGTGCGGTCTCTCTTTGTGTGACTTAAGTGAATCTTAGGATAGATTTAATGAGAAGACTACATGCTAGAAGGTGTGTTTGGTGAAGGACTAAGCACTTCACTATAACAGTGAAGGGACTTCACTGTACAGTGATTTGAGTTACTGTTAAGTAGTTCCTAAAATTATGATATTTGGTTAAATGATTTCTTATGTATTTATAAGTTGATAAATGTTGTTCTTATACTTATAGTATGATGTTTTAATTAAAATTCATGAAAAGCATGTTATTGACTAAATGTCCATTTTTCATGGTTCTTGCATGGCTTTCATACTTAGTACATCTAATGTGCTAACCCCTTCTTTTCCCTTTTTGACTAAAGTGTAGGGAATTGGAAGTTTTGATGTGCCATGGAGGATGCATAGGTTTCTAAGGGTTGAAGATGAAGTATTGGTGAGTCCTCATCGATTCGAGGACAATATCCACATGTTCTTTAATGTCTTAAGTCTTTATTTTATGTCAGGTATGGGCTTAGTCCCAAGTGTTGTATACTCTAAAGTTTAGATAGTTCAAAAGGATATTGTAAAGGTCTAATGTTTTAATGAAAATCTTCCGTTTGCGTATTGATTATGAAAAGAGTTTTTCGTGTGTGAAGGAAGTTTTAAATTCTTACTCATTTTCGAATGTTTATTATGCAATGAATGGTACGAGTGGCTTAGATGAGACTTCTTGAAGTCTCATTTGCCGTTTGACGAACTCAAGTATGCTCTAACTTCTAGGGTGTACTTGAGGGTCGTGACAACTGTAATATGTGTTTTTCTTCTAAAATTGTGAAAGTCCTACTTTATGTGCTAAATGATGATTCTTATACTATTTCAACTCCTAAATCATGAAAGTTTTACAAATTTGGCATGAAAGCTTATTTTACTAAAATGTCCCTTTTTGCATGTTTTTGCATATGCCATACTTAGTACATTGTCTTGTACTAACCCCATACTTTTCTATACCTAATAAGTTAGGTTGGAAGCTTTTGAAGACTAGAAGACAAGCTTGGGAAAGATTCTCTCAAGACTAAGTATGTCCTCATATATTCGAGGCATAGTCGTATTGCTTAGTTTCTATTCTAAAGAATTATTATGTATTTCCATTTAATGTAAAGGGCCGTGTCTCTAAGATATTTTTATCGTGTCTTTCAGTTGGCTTGTGTGGACGAGATCAAATCCTTAGCTTTTATAAAAGATGTTCTTGTTAGAATAGGAATAAGTATTTCTTACTTAGAATAGGAGTAGAAATAAGAATAGGAATAGGAATTCTAGTAGGAATAGGAATTCTAGTTAGTATGAATAGGAATTCTAGTTGAAAAAGGATTCCAATGTAGTGTCTATAAATAGGGTCTCAATATAACAATTTAGATACACAATTCAATAATATTTTCTCCAATATTTCTCACATGGTATCAGAGCAATTGTGAAAAAAAAAAAAAAAAATCCGGCCAGTTTTTTTTTTTTCGACAATTTTTTTTCTATCTGGGTCGCCTCTTCATTCTGAGGCTGACTATGTAATTTTTTTTTATATTTTTTTCCTGATTCCGATCAGATTCGATCACCGAAATTAGGGTTCCAGCAATTTTCAGGCTGTTTCCGGCAATTTTGTTTTCTCGAGATTTGAATTTTCGGACGACCAGATCTCAATAATCAAGATTTTTTTGTTGTTCCCGAGATAAATTTAGCATAATGTCTTTTGGATGTGATGTTTTTAGTTCTAAAAATATAGGGATTGGAAGTTCTAGCCCTATAATCACTTCAGAACTCCTATTAGGAAGTTCAAACTATTTATCTTGGGCTTTGTCAGTTGAGTTGTGGTGCAAGGGTCAAGGTGTGCACGATCATTTAGCAAACAAGACTTATGTGGTAGATGTAAAGGCAAAGACTAGTGAGGACGATGCAAAAGTCAAAGCACATTGGGAGAAAGTAGATGCTCAATTATGTAGTCTCCTATGGCATTCGATTGATTCCAAATTGATGCCCTTGTTTCGCCCATTCCAAACGTGTTATGCAGTTTGCGAAAAGGCACGTGCTTTATACACTACTGACATCTCTCGATTCTATGATGTGATATCTCAATTGACCAACTTAAAGAAATAAGAATCCGATATGTCTACTTACTTGGGACAGGTACAGGCAGTCATGGAGGAATTTGACACGTTGATGCCAATAACTATGGATGTCGAAAAACAATAAGAACACAGACAAACATTGTTCTAGTTCTTACTCTTGCTGGACTTCCTCCTGATAATGATTCTGTGCGTGATCAGATTTTAGCTAGCCCTACAGTTCCTACAATCGATGAATTATTCTCTCGTCTCCTTCGTCTTGCGGCACCCTCCTAGTCACAAAGTCGTTTCATCACCCACTATTGACTCCTCTATTCTCGCATCTCAAACCTTTGAAAAGCGTACATATCAGTCTACGCAGAATCGGCGAGGGGGAGGACATTTTGGGAAACCTCGATCTAAGTGTAGTCATTGTCATAAGTCTGGACACACTCGTGAAATATGTCATATTTTGCATGGTCCACCACCCAGTTATGATCCTCTTGTTCTAAAGGAATATAATGAGTTCCTTCAAATCGCGTAAGTAAATAGTCATCTCCACCAATAGCATATGGTGCTCAACCTAATCTACAATCCAATAATGCTCATATTACTCAGATAGAATATGATGAGTTCCTTCAGTATCGTGCAAATAAGCAATGTCTCCACAAGTAGTTTCGGTTGCACAACCTGATGTGTTTGTTGCGGGTAATTCTTTTGCTTGTGTATCGCAATCTAGTACTGTTGGAACATGGGTCGTGGACTCTGGGGCTTCTGATCATATTTCTGGTAATAAATCACTTTTATCCGATATTGTTTATTCGCAATCTCTTCCATCTATTACTTTAGCCGATGGGATCCAGACAAAACCAAAAGGGGTTGGAAAAGCCAAACCCCTATCTTCTATCACCCTAAACTCTGTTCTTTATGTTCCTGGTTCTCCTTTTAATCTAGCATCTGTTAGTCGTTTGACGAAATCCCTACATTATAGCATAACTTTTTTCGATGATTTTTTTCTCATACAGGACCACAGTACGGGACAGATGATTGGAACAGGACATGAATCACAAGGCCTTTACTATCTTACCTCTTCAAAATCCTTGACAGCATGCTCCATTACAGATTCCCCAAATCTAATTCACAAATATTTGGGACATCTGAGTCTATCCAAACTGCAAAAGATGGTGCCTAGTTTGTCTAGTTTATCTACATTAGATTGTGAGTCGTGTCAACTTGGGAAACACACTCGTGCTATGTTTTCTCGTAGTATTGAGGGTCGTTCAGAGTCTATTTTTTCATTAGTTTATTCTGATATTCGGGGTCCTAGTAGAGTCAGTTCCACTTTAGGATTTCGTTATTTTGTTAGTTTCATTGATGATTATTCAAGATGTACTTGGTTTTTTTTAATGAAAGATCGTTTAGAGTTATTTTCTATTTTCAAAAGTTTCTTTGCTGAAATACAAAATCAGTTTGGTGTTTCTATTCGTACTTTTTGTAGTGATAATGCCTTAGAATACTTATCATCCCAATTTCAGCAATTTATGTCCCATCACGGAATCATGCACCAAACATCTTGTACATACACTCCTCAACAAAATGGTGTCGCAGAAAGAAAGAATAGGCATCTCATAGAGACTGCTCGCACTCTCCTCATTGAATCCCATGTTCCGCTGCGTTTTTGGGGCGATGCAGTCCTTTCAGCTTGTTATTTAATTAACAGAATACCCTCTTCGTCTATTCAGAATCAGGTTCCACATTCCATACTGTTTCCTCAGTCACATCTCTATCCTATTCCCCCTCGTGTCTTTGGGAGTACATGCTTTGTTCATAATTTATCCCCAGGGAAAGATAAATTAGCTCCTCGTGCCCTCAAATGTGTCTTTCTTGGTTACTCTAGAGTTCAAAAATGGTATCGTTGTTATTCACATGATCTTCATCGATATCTTATGTTCGCTGATATTATATTTTTTGAGTCTCAGCCTTACTATACATCTTCTGATCATACTGATGTATCTATGGTCTTACCCATACCTCAAGTTTTACCTGTGCCAACATTTGAGGAATCTACAGTTACGTCTACATCTCCAGTTGCAGTGCCACCACTACTAACTTATCATCTCCGTCCCACCCTAGTCCCAGATGATTCATGTCATGCGCCAGACACTGCTCCTACTGCGGACTTGCCTCTACCTAGCCCACCGCTTGCACTTTAAAAAGGTATACGAGCTACTCAAAATAATAACCCGCATTATACCTTCTTAAGTTATCATCGTCTATTATCACCCCATTATGCCTTTATGTTGTCTTTGTCCTCTGTTTCCATTCCTAAGACTACAGGTGAAGCACTTTCTCATTCTAGATGGAGGCAGGCTATGGTTGATGAGATGTCTGCTTTACATAAGAGTGGTACTTGGGAGCTTGTCTCCCTTCCTACAGGTAAAACTACTGTTGGTTGTCGTTGGGTTTATGCAGTCAAATTTGGTCCAGACGGTCAGGTTTGTAGACTTAAGGCTCGCCTTGTCGCCAAAGGGTATACTCAGATATTTGGGCTAGATTATAGTGACACTTTCGCTCCTGTGGCTAAAATAACATTTGTTCGTCTTTTTCTATCTATGGCTGCCGTTCGTCATTGGCCTCTTTATCAGTTGGACATAAAGAATGCTTTTCTACATGGTGATCTTGAGGAAAAAGTCTATATGGAGCAACCACCTGGTTTTGTTGCTCAGGGGGAGTCTAGTAACCTTGTATGTCGATTGCGTAGGTCACTCTATGGTCTGAAACAGTCTCCTCAAGCTTGGTTTGGGAAGTTCAGCACAGTAATTCAGGAGTTTGACATAACTCGTAGTAGAGCTGATCACTCTGTGTTTTATCGACATTCTGCACCAGGTCGATGTATCTATTTGGTTGTTTACATTGATGATATTGTTATCACAGGTAATGATCAAGATGGTATCATCGATTTGAAGCAACATCTTTTTAAGCACTTTCAGACTAAAGACATTGGCAGATTGAAGTATTTTCTAGGTATTGAGGTTGCTCAATCTAGATCAGGCATTGTTATCTCTCAACGCAAGTATGCCTTAGACATTCTTGAGGAGACATGAATGATGGGATGTAGACCTATTGACACTCCGATGGATCCGAATGTTAAACTTCTTCTAGGATAGGGGGAGCCACTTAGTAATCCTGAAAGGTATAGACGACTTGTTGGAAAGTTGAATTATCTCACAGTGACTAGACCAGACATCTCTTTTCCTGTGAGTGTTGTAAGTCAGTTTATGACTTCCCCTTGTGATAGTCATTGGGAAGCAGTTGTTCGTATTCTTCGATATATAAAGTCAGCCCCCGGTAAAGGACTACTCTTTGAGGATCAAGGTCATGAGCATATCATTGGATATACAGACGCTGATTGGGCAGGATCACCCTCTGATAGACATTCAACATCCGGATATTGTGTTTTAGTTGGAGGTAATTTGGTGTCGTGGAAGAGTAAGAAACAAAATGTGGTTGCTCGATCTAGTGCAGAATCAGAATATCGAGCAATGGCGACAACAACTTGTGAGTTAGTTTGGCTCAAACAGTTATTGGGAGAACTAAAATTTGGCAAAATTGATGAGATGGAACTTGTGTGTGATAATCAAGCGGCTCTTCATATCGCATCAAATCCAGTGTTTCATGAAAGGACTAAGCACATTAAGATTGACTGTCACTTTGTCAGAGAAAAGATACTCTCCGGAGATATTGTTACAAAATTTGTGAAGTCAAATGATCAGCTTGCAGATATGTTCACCAAGTCTCTCACATGTCCTCGTATTAATTACATCTGTAACAAGCTAGGTGCATATAATTTGTATGCACCAGCTTGAGGGGGAGTGTTAGAATAGGAATAAGTATTTCTTACTTAGAATAGGAGTAGAAATAAGAATAGGAATAGGAATTCTAGTAGGAATAGGAATTCTAGTTTGTAGGAATAGGAATTCTAGTTGAAAAAGGATTCCAATGTAGTGTCTATAAATAGGGTCTCAATGTAACAATTTAGATACACAATTCAATAATATTTTCTCCAATATTTCTTACAGTTCTATTTATGAATTTATTGGTGAAAAGTTTTAATTCTGCACTATTTTTCATGACTTATGTAATGAATGATAGCTAAGGCTTGTACAAGACCTCCGAAAGGTCAAGTACGCAATTATTCCGACCCATTGGTCCTCCCTAACTTCTAGGGGGTACTTTCTGGTCGTTACAAACTTGGTATTAGAGCATAATTTTATGGGAAATAGTTTAGGGTCTAAAAGTCTCACAAGTCACATCTAGTAGAGTCTTGGTCATTGGTGTGAGTCGCAACACATCCATGAACAAGAGGCTATAAGATGATAGAAGTTTCACTTTCTTCATTATTCTAGTGTCGTGCCTTAGAGGTGAGTTCTATAAGATATATCTCTTAACATATTCTCTTTGTGTTTATAGGACATGAAAGCGAGAAGATCAACCTCTAGAAGGGAGGAGGGAGGTGTAGCTAATGAGAGGATCCCTCCCCATGTGGACCAAGTTCCTATTGTTATCCTAGAGGGAGAGAATGACGAGGTTCCCTTTCAAGAACCTCAAGTGCCTCCGGAACCTCAAGGGCCCCAAGGACCTCAAATGGCCCCTATGCCTCAAGCTCCCTTTGTTGAAGGGTATATGACTAATGTGGAGTTGAGGTATGCCCTAATGAATTGGACTCAACTCATGACGGCTCAAGGTCAAGTCGTCACTAATAATTTGGTTGCCCAAGGTAACCAAGGAGATAGGCCCCAACCAAATGTGAGTACTCCCGCCTCTAGAATTCAGAATTTCATGAGGATGAACCCCCTACTTTCCATGGCACTAAGGTGGATGAAGATCCACAAAACTTCATAGATGAGATATTCAAAGTGGTAGATGCTATGGGAGTGACCCCTAGGGAGAGAGCGGAGCTAGCCGCTTACCAACTCAAGGATGTGGCTCAAGTGTGGTTTGAGAAATAGAGGGATGAGAGACCTTTGAGGGATGTTACGGTGGATTGGAAAGTGTTCAAAGAGGCTATTCTAGATAGGTTCTTCCCTTTAGAGTGGAGGGAGAAGAAGATGGTTGAATTTATGAATCTTCGCCAAGGGGGAATGAGTGTGAAAGAGTACTCTCTCAAATTCACCCAACTCTCTTAGTATGCCCCAACCATGTTTGCCAACCCTAGGGCTAGGATGAACAAATTTGTGATGGGGTGTCTAGCTTGGTGGAAAAAGAGTGTTGTACGACAATGCTTCTTAATGACATGTTTATTTCTAGGCTCATGGTGTATGCAACAAATTGAGGAGTCCAAAATTAGGGATATAAGGAAAGAGGGTAAGAGGCCTAGGTCGGATGATTCTAGTCACAAAAAACCTAAGAAGAGGTTCTATCACCAAGATTCTTCCATGGGAAACAAGGATAGGGCTCCAAACCAAAATTCCCAAGGTGGTGGCCATACTTTTGAGAGAACTAGGTGTACTACTTGTGGGAAGCAACCCTTGGGTAAGTGTCTTGCCGAAACGGATGTTTGATTTGCATGTGGTAGTAAGACTCACAAGATTAGGGACTTCCCCAACATCAATGCAAAGGGGAAGGGATTCAATCAAGCTCCCCTAGATCCTAATGCTCCAAAGAAGAACCCTCCCTATGGGATGGGGGCTAGGAAGGAGAACTAATCCGGATTTGATAGTCCCGGTAAGTCTTAACTCTTTATGATTGTTGTTTTTATGTTATAAGATGAGTTTATATGGTTTTGTACTTAATATGAGCATGCCTTATTGATGAATTTCTCAAAGAATGGATTTTTGAAATTTTAGCATTTTCACAGTGTTACAGTGAATTCTCACTATAAAATTTTAGGATTTTGAGAAAATTTTCTTGTCTTTAATTGAAGTTTTAATGTGTTTAAAAGTGATATATATGAGCATGTTTAATGTTGTATAAGTTATTTCCTCCATAAAAGAAGGATAAGGGTGAGTTTTGAAATTGTAAAGTTTTGCAAAAGTTGCTTATGTTGCAAAGTGTGTGAAAATGTGAAATGGTGCTCCTTGATAGTGATGCTTTGATTTTGAGTGTTTGATCATGATCTTAATGTGTTATGTGATTCTAAGTGAGTCCTTGATGGTCTTAATGTTTTAGTGTCATTCGAGGACGAATAATATTCCAAGTGGGGGAGAATGTAACACCCTAAAATGAACTAAGGTGAACTAGAGCTTTCTGATTGTTTCTTGAATTAATTTTCAGTTAAAATGATTTATATTGATGTTCTTATGAAGTGTGTGAAGTTTGTTTAAGTTTGGGGGTCAAACTTCCAAGAACATCCATGACGTTCGGAAGGTGTGCCTTAGAAAGTGTTCATGCATCTTGATGTGCTTGAGTTAGTTTTACGTGTTTGTTTAAATTGAAATTGATGTGGGATGTTACTAAGACCTATACGACTAAGTTTAGAGGTTTAAATTATGGTACGACCCCACCTAGGACCCACAAGGGGTCCTAGAAGAGGACCCTAGACTTGGCACTCAAGCTGCCTAACCACTGCTCAAACGACACCTAGCAACAAATGGAACGTTGTCAAGATGATGCCCCGTCATCTAGGGGCGTAGGTTGGGACTTAGTCCTGGAGTCCAAGACTCCATTTTCCATATGCATACCCAAACAACGCTCATGCAGCACGGGCCGTTGTCCAGTCCACGCCCCATTGCTTGGGTCCGTCGATGGGTCCTGCCAAACGCTGCAACGTTTCACTCTGAGGTCTTGGGGTGTTTTGTAAATTCACCCCAAGTCTTTTATAAACCTAGGACCATATTTTTAGTGTTTTTAAGTTATGTTAGATTAGTTTTAAGTCCTAGACCTAGACATGACCCCTCACTTCAATATTCAAACTCTCTCTCTAAAGACAAAGTCTCTCAAAGTCTTCATTTGAACTAAAACTCAAGGAGAACTAGGAGGGCTGGTTCGGACGTGTTTTTTCAACAAAATTAGTGAGTTTTATTTAATTTGAGGTATGGTATCCATCCTTGAACCCTCTTTCATTCAAGGAGTCATTTATAAAAGATTTCAAAAAGGGTTTTCAAATTCTATCTTCTCCTAGTTGTGATTCCAAGTATGGTCTTCTTATAAAAGTGTTTTAATGATTCAAATATGTTTTTTTCTAGTACTTATAGATGATTTTAATGTCAAAACCCCCGTGAACTCTTGTAAATGCATATTTCCAACTTTTAGCTTAAAGAGTGGGTTAAATGAACATGTTTGTGTAAGGTGTGAGTTTTGGTTTCTTTTTTTATTATTATGATATAGATACTGCCCTAAGGGCCTTATTATGATGACATATTTAGGAATTGGTTATAGATTTTTATGGCTTGGTTAATTGGTGAGTACATTGAATAATACTTATTATGAATTGCTCTTGAGTGGTATGGTCCACCTTCTTGGTGGCGATGTTTACTTGATGTATTTGGGTATATTTGGTATGTATTGTGAGTATGTCTTTGAAGGCCTAATGTGTGAACTGAAGTGATAATGAAGTTGGTTCTTGTTGATTTGTATTTGATACTTGAATTGAAAGTCTTGCTTAGATTATGTCTAAAAGAAGTAAGTGTGTATGTTGAGCATGCTAGTGTGCAAGAAATGATGAATGAAGGTGTAAGCATGTCTAGAATTCAATTTTGTGAATGTAATAATTTATGTAAAAAGGTGTGCTCACATGTACACACACTTGATTGAATGAATGAATGAAGTTAAAGAATGTGAATAGAAAGGGGAGTTTTGCGGTGAGCACTCATTGTGAGTTGAAATAATGTGTTTAGTAGAAACCTAACTACCCCCAAGGAGCTTTCTGATGTAGGTTGGAGGATGAATACCTATTGCGAGTAGAGATGGTGTGTTCAAAAGTTATCCTTGACCTTTAGTAACGAATGTTTAAGACTCCGTGGGGGAGTTATTGTCACGACCAAAATCTAGACCCCAGACGAGACCGGCGTCGTTGACCTCTCAGAGGTCGCAGACAAGCCTACATACGTCATCGTTACTTCATCTAGGTTAATTTTAGCGGAAAATTTGAACTTTTTGTTTTCTTATTTTATGTGAAACATATTACACTTAACATCATAGGCGTTCACAAATCAACCATCTAATATAGAAATCATCAAATGAAAGAAGTTGTTCATAATTGCATTAAACGTATTCTTGACAAAACGACATGAATACAAAGTTTGAAATGAAATGGGAAATGAAACACTAGTGGGACATGCCCCACTAGCTAAAGCCTACATCTAAGCTAGATAATAACAGTAGACATCCTCGAAAGCATGAGGGCCTACCAAATCCAGATGAAAGCTCCACGTCCGGATAGCTGCCACGCCGTACTGTAACCTCTAACGTCCACCTGTGCCTGCACCTAAAAGTAGATATTGTATGGGATTAGTACACACTTGTACTAAGTATGGGTATATGCAAGCACACACCAAGGACATGCATGAGTAAGAATAGCTCTTTCCTAACAACATGATTTATGGAAAGTCAAGTCAGTGGACTTGCCAAATTTGGATTAGGAAAGTCAGTGGACTTGCCAAATTTGGATTAGGAAAGTCGGTGGACTTGCCAAATTTGGATTAGGAAATTCATGCCATGAGAGTAACATGCATCATCATACTTATCATTTTGCAAGCAGCATATACCATATTGCACATATCATATCACGTAGTTCATATCATTCTTTCATATGCCATGAGACCTTGGAATCATGGACTTGACATTAGGACTTCCCAAAATGAGGGCTCAACATATGGGACCTCAACTAGGGAGCCTTCTTCAGCAAACACATAGTCTGCTTCGTTCGTTCATACGTACTTCATTTTCATCATTCATATACTAGTGCAATCACTAGTCATACCTAGGATGAAGTTTAAAACTCTCATCGGGTTTGCTGTGCAATGACCAAGAATAGCCTAGTGTCATTACTTAAGTCTAGCTCACCTCTTGATTATGCTATCCTAACACCTTTGGTATCATTCATTTCATTATGTGCATTCGTTGAGGCTGGCCTCATTCTTTCTTTGGGAACTTTAACCTTAACCGATATAGATAATGTGAGCATCATGAAATCCATTGTGTAATCCCTACACCGAAAAGAGGTGGAATCACCGGCCAAAGTGAACCAAAACATGCTAGCATATATAGGGATTCGAACCCTGCTAGATCCCTATATTGGCAGAATAGGTTCAAAGACTAGGAGATATAAGGGGACCCATACCCGGCATGCCGGACAGTCTCATCTCATGAGAGTTACGTGAACCTCCTCCCTTCCTAAAGGAAGACATCACCGCTCATAGGTAGCCTATCGGTGCTCAGTATAAAGTTCCATTACATTCAACTCATACATCATGGAAGCTGGCTTCTAGCATGAGGACATCATAGCTCATTAGATGATTTCTCATCTCATCATTAGTATTAAGTATGCATTAACTTCAATACTTTCATTAGAGTGTTCATAGAGACTGGTCTCTTCATTAACTTTACACTCTCATAGGTGAGTACGTTTTGGTAACATTTACTTAGGCTCATTTGAGATTGCTCTCATCTTTCACATTAGCCTCTTATCATATTGTCACCTCATTCATTAACTTTAACACATTTGCTTTTCATAATTACTCACCCCTTCACGTGAATGTTCATTTCATCATATGCCAATGCACTTGGCCATCTAGTGTGTTTCACACTCTTACTTAACCCTTCTAGGGTTACATCATTTTATCACATACATCTTAGGCTCACCTACTTTTAAACGTATGCTAGACTTATGAGTCCACACATACAAGCCATGAGGCTTCATTCATAGTTTGTATAAGTGATTCATGTTTACCCAAGATTATGTGGTACCAGACTTATGCATCTTGTAGATATGCCAAGATATTGATTTCGATCTTTAGAGGCAGCATTCATTAAATATTACTTACGTATGGCTTATGTGTCAATACGGAATTGGGCAAGGGAAATCGATTTCGAATCCCTTGGACAACACTTAATCTTATTTTAAACTTGATAATTGCATTTTTAAGATTTGGGGGACCCTAGTTCGATCCCCATCAACCCCATAATATTTCCTTTCTTTTTCTCCTCTCCTTTTTCGTTTAAGTCAAGGAGGTTGTGGGTTCAATCCCCCACAAGCTCATTATTTTTCTTTTAATTTATCTCTTAACTTTCTCACCTATCCAAGAGGTTGTGGGTTCAATCCCCACTCTCCACATTTATTTTCTCCTTCATTTTTTTCTCCTAATTCTCTCATCCATTCAAGAGGTTGTGGGTTCAATCCCCACTCACCACATCTATTTTTCCTTGCATTTTTCTCACAAATTTTTTATGAAATTTTCATTTAGTGAGGTCATGGGTTCAATCCCCAATGACCTCACATTTTAAAAAAAAAAATAAACGAAGCTCATTTTTTTTAAAAGTTGGCCGAGACTACAATTTCCAGCAGGCTGGAAATTTAGTCTCTTCCAATCCATTTTTGTCTTAATCTTTTGTTGATTTTTTTTTTGTAGCTTTCATGTAATGATGTCTTGGGTTAAATCCTTAGTGATTTCACTTATTTTACATTTATTTTTCATTTCATTTTGTACCACTTTGTTTGGCCGAACCCAACCTACCAAATGCTGGAAATTTGTTAACTATTTTCAGCTTCTTTTTATCATCATTCATGCGTTAATTCTTAAGGCATTTCGTGGATTATTTGGTGCATCTTTAAGTGTAATCTTTTTATGATTATATTCAGCCAAGAATTACCATTACATCCAGCAACATTACACCACTTTTACACCTCATGATTTACACAAACATTCGCACATAAAATTCAACCATAAAAATATATCATTTTTCACATACTTTCGGTTGACATAACTTAACATGCTTACAATTCCAAACACATAATCATGAACACATTATCACGAAAATCACACTTCATACTTAAACTACTAGCAAACATACCAACAACATGATCTCTAACCTATTTCACATTGAGATCAAAGGGATACTAGGGACAAGGAGTTTGACAAGGACGGAAACAACCCTAGTTTCAAGATTCGTTGAATTCATGGGAAAGAAAATTCTCTTGGAAAAAGAAGTCCAGGAGAGAAACCCATACATGATTTCAATGTTGTTCAACCCACGACTTGATGCCCAAAAAACTTCTCCAAACTCACGTCCAAATCCCAAAACTACAACACAAACCCGATGGAACTTTGCTTTACGTTTTTGGTTAGCTTGTTTGTTTATATTTTTCATGTAAGTTCTTCAAGTGTGAAGAACTTTTGTAGCTTTTCAGTTCTTTTGTTTTGGTTAGGCAGAGAGAACGTGAAAGAAAGTGTTGAAGAGAGGGAGATATAGACGTGAAAGAGAGAGAGATGTGAGGTAGTGTTCTCTTAGAACTAGGACTTGTTGGCAAGACTTAGTCAAATTAATTATTAATTAATAATTAATAAATAAATAAAATTTGATTTTCCCTTTTTTTTAAATCAGTCATTAATTATTAATTTATTAAATTTAATCTACCAATTTAAATAAAACAAATTAAATCATTGCTCCCACCTAGGTTCGAACACGGGTGGAGCAAGATTTTGCTAAAAGGCAATTTCGGCCCTCTCTACCCAAAATGACCCTCCACCTTATTAATTAAATAATTAATTACATATTTAGGGTAATTACGATACTACCCTTAGCCTGGAAAAAGACCATTTTACCCTTAGACCCTCCAAACATAAGATTTCCCCTTTTTAAGTCCGGTAAAGACTCATCCAAGTAAATCTTCATATTCGGGAGCACTACATGGATGCACCCAACCTTTCCTAGCTCAACTAACTCCCCAAGTTAGTTGGCTTGGATGTCGCAAGGGTTCAGAGGTCTGGTTCTATGCGCATCAATCCGTGTGAACCCGGTCTAATCGTAGGCATTCTAGACACATTAAGCATTACTTAGCATATCCATTTTTAGGGTTGTTACATTATCCCCCCCTTAGGAAAATTCGTCCCCGAATGACATTCTTATAATCTAGCACAACGTCAGTCATATCATAACATAACCACCATGCACAGTCAAGCAGTAGCAACAAAGAATGGAGAGATAAGGAAACTTCGACTTAAGAGTAGGGAATCTAATCTCAAGGACTAAAAAGATGGGGATAGTGGGAACTCATATCCGCCTCGGCCTCCCACATAGCACCCTCAACAAGATGGTTCCTCCACAATACCTTCACTGTGGCAATCTCCTTGTTTCTCAGCCGCTTGACCTGTCTGTCTAAGATCTCAACAGGTACCTCCTCATAGGACAAGTCTTCATCAAAACCCAAACCTTCCACAGGTAGAATCGATGCTGGATCACCTAGGCACTTCTTTAACATGGATACATGAAAGACTGGATGGACAGAAGCTAGCTCCACAAGCAATGCCAACTCATAGGCCACCCCTAACCCACACGCTGTAGGATCTCATATGGACCAACATACCTCGGACTCAACTTCCCCTTCCTGCCAAACCTCATCACCCCCTTCATAGGTGATATCTTTAAATAGACCTGGTCACCAACATCAAACTCTAAGGGCTGTTTCCTGTTATCTGCATATGACTTCTGCCGATTGTAAGCAGTAGCCAACCTGTCCCTCATCACCCTGACCTTCTCTAAGGCCTCATGAATGATCTCTGGACCCAAAATGGATGACTCTCCAACCTCGAACCACCCAACTGGAGACCTACACCTCCTACCATATAGTGCCTCAAACGGTGCCATCTCAATGCTGGAGTGATAGCTGTTATTATACGAGAACTCTATCAAAGGCAGATGGTCATCCCAGCTACCCCTGAATCAATCACACACGCCCTCAACATGTCCTCCAATGTCTGAATGGTACGATCTGCCTTCCCATCAGTCTGAGGATGAAAGGCAGTACTAAGCTTTACCTGCGTGCCTAAGCTCTTCTGGAAGGATCTCCAGAAATGTGAAGTGAACTGAGATCCTCTATCTGAAATTATAGACAAAGAAATCCCATGCCATCTCACAATCTCATCAATGTAGAGTCACGCATAATCCTTGGCTCTGTAAGTAGACTTGACAGGGATAAAGTGGGCAGACTTAGTCATCCTGTCCACAATAACCCATATGGAGTCATGCTGTCTCCTAGTCTTCGGAAGACCAACCACGAAGTCCATATTAATGGCCTCCCACTTCCAAGTCGAAACCTCAATAATCTGAGTAAGACCACCAAGCTTAAGATGTTCTGCCTTAACCTGCTGACAATTAGGACACTTGGCCACATATTCTGCAATGTCCTTCTTCATGCCATCCCACCAATAGATCTTCTTAAGATCATGATATATCTTGGTGGAACCTGGATGTATGGAATATCTGGAACCATGGACCTCTGCAACAATCCTGGTCCGCAAATCATCCACATTTGGTACATATAGCCTGTCCTGGTACCTAAGTACGCCGTC
This sequence comes from Solanum sitiens, assembly GCA_016801875.1. Classification (NCBI taxonomy): domain Eukaryota; kingdom Viridiplantae; phylum Streptophyta; class Magnoliopsida; order Solanales; family Solanaceae; genus Solanum; species Solanum sitiens. The sequence continues at coordinate 513,137 of JABWTJ010000411.1, forward strand.
ACCTCCCAAAGCAAAAGACTCATTCATATTTATCAACACTGAGTCCTTCAGCTCCATCAACACAGGATCGAGATGCTGACCCTGCTTGACTTCAACTACCAAGGATGATTCAGAACTAGGATGAACTGAAACACCCCCACTAGTAGAGTCAACCAACCGCACACCCAGTCTGGCTAGTCTGTGTACATCTTTCACCAACTCCTTCTTCTCATACTCAACATGGGTTGTACTTCCCATGCTTATCCTGCTCAAAGCATCAGCTACAACATTAGCCTTACCTGGATGGTAGTGGACATTCATATCATAGTCCTTCAACAGCTCCAACCATCTCCGCTGACGTATATTCAACTCCCTCTGCGTGAACACGTACTGGAGACTCTTGTGGTCTGTGAACACATCCACATGCACTCCATACAAGTAGTGCCTCCACAGCTTCAATGCAAATACCACAGCTGCCAACTCCAGGTCATGAGTGGGATAATTCTTCTCATGAACCTTGAGTTGTCTGGACGCATAAGCTATCACCTTACCACCCTGCATAAGAACACAACCCAAACCAACCCTAGATGCATCACAATAAACAATGTAATTGTCACCAAACTTAGGCAAAGTAAGCACCGGGGCTGAAGTGAGTCTGTCTTTGAGCTCCTGGAAAATCTTCTCACAAGTCTCCGCCCACTCAAACTTAACTTTCTTCTTCGTCAAGGCTGTGAGTGGAGCAGCAATGGAAGAAAAACCATCCACGAACCTGACATAATAACCAGCCAATCCCAAGAAGCTACGGATATCTGTGGGAGTAAGAGGTTTTGTCCAGTTCTTAATAGCCTCAGTCTTCCTGGGATCTACCTCCACACCTTTATCGGACACAACATGACCCAGGAAGGTCACTGATCTGAGCCAAAATTCACACTTACTGAATTTGGCATACAGCTGATGTTGTCTAAGTACCTGCAAGGTTAGTCTCAAATACTGTTCATGCTCTTCCTTGGTCTTAGAATAGATGAGAATGTCATCAATGAATACTATGACGAAAGAGTCAAGGTATTCACGGAAAACTCTGTTCATGAGATCCATAAATGCAGCAGGTGCATTCGTGAGACCAAATGACATAACTAGGAACTCATAGTGACCATAACGGGTACGAAAGGCTATCTTTGGGATATCTCCATCCCTAACCCTAAGCTGGTGGCACCCTGAACGAAGATCAATCTTCGATAAGAAACTAGACCCCTGGAGTTGGTCAAACAAGTCATCTATTCTGGGAAGTGGATACTTATTCTTGATAGTGACTTTGTTGAGCTGCCGATAATCGATACACATTCTAAGGGTTCCATATTTCTTTTTCACAAACAACACTGGAGTGCCCCAATGGGATATGCTCGGCCGAATGAAACCCTTATCATTGAGATCTTTTAACTGCAGCTTCAACTCTTTGAGTTCAGCTGGAGATATTCTATAAGGAGGAATTGAAATTTGTTTAGTATTGGGTTCTAAGTCGATACCAAAGTCAATCTCTCGAGGGGGAGAAACTCCAGGCAAATCATCAGAAAATACATCTTGGAAGTCATTCACTACAGGCACTGAGTCTATGGAAAGAATGTCATGATCTAAATCATTAACACTCACAAGATGACACAATAAGCCCTTGGACATCATTTTATTGGCCTTAAGGTTCAAAATCAAGGGATTAGGACGACTCGAGTTGTACCCCTCCCAGACCAGCTCTTCTTCATTAGGGAAACGAAATCTCACAACCCTACTACGACAATCCATACAAGCATAACAACTATGAAGCCAGTCCATGCCAAGAATAACATCAAAATCATGCATTGGTAACTCAACCAAGTCTGCACACATAGTCTTACCATATACAACTATTGGGCAATCCTTATATACTCTATCACTTTTTACATTTTCTCCTAAAGCTGTACTAACCACTATAGGATCATGCAGAACTTCAGGCAATATCCCAAAAGTTAGAGCAAGCAAAGAAGTTACAAAGGAAAGCGTAGACCCTGGATCAAGTAAAGCATAAACAGAAGTTGAGAATACTTGCACCATACCTATGAACACATCAGCGGACTTCTCCTGCTCCTCCCTGCCCTTCAGGGCGTAGAACTTGTTCCTCTTAGTAGGCTCGGCTGCTGCTGTACCCTGTGGATTAGGCCTAGGCTGAGCATTAGCTCCAGCCTGACCCTTGTTCTATGGGCTGTCCTTAACCATGTGCCCGCTCTTACCGCAACTGAAGTAGGCATTAGTGCCCTGTCTGCACTCTCCACTGTGAGCACGGCCACACTTAGCACAGTCCTTTCTTGGACGCTGCACATAACCTCCATTTCCCTTCTTGGGCTCGGGTCTGCCTCCTCTAGGTGCTGCACTCCTCTGAAAGTTAGAGTTCCCTGAACTCTGTTGCCCCTTTTTGAACCTGGGCTGCTCACGGACGCCGAAGTTGTTCTTGTTGCCTCCATTGCTAGGACTTGCCTGATCAGAAGGCTTAGGCCTCCTAGCATCATGGACGCCCCTCTTCTTCCGGCTGTCCTCTACCTGCTGGACATGCACCATCAGCCTGGAGAGGTCCATGTTATCGTGGAGCATCGCAGCGCGACACTCCTCCTCTAGATCTCCTGTGATTCCTGTGAGGAACCTACTCATCTCATCCCTGCTGTTAGATACAAGGGAAGTAGCATACCTAGACAGTTTAACAAACTTCAGGGAATACTCCCTGACTGTCATAGATCCTTGCTTAAGGTTGATAGATTCCTCAACCTTGGCCTCCCTCATCTCCCTGGGGAATAATCTCTCCATGAAGGCTATCTTGAACAACACCCAAGTGACCGGAACTCCACCCAAAGTTCGGCTATCCTGCCACATCTTGCACCAAGTCTATGCAACATCCTTGAGCTGATAGGAAGCCAACTCAGCCTTTTCAGTATTTGTGGGCCCCATGGCCACCAAAATCTTGTGTACCTCATCCATGAACTCCTGGGGATCCTCTGAAGTCTTGGACCCTATGAAAATAGGAGGATTCATCCTCGTGAAGTCTCGTAGCCTGTTAGCCATGCTACGTACTGGTGGGTTCTCCCTCTGAACATTCTGCCGGTTGACCTAGGCAGTCATGTCCTGGGCCTGCATAGTGATGTCCTGTGCCATCTGGGCCAGAGATGCCCGCACCTCCACATCAGTCAACCCAGCTGGGTTAACCGGCATAGCCACTCCTTCAACTAGAGCATGGGGTGGAACCTGATTGCCCCCAACAGCTGCTCCTCCTCTCCTCTGACCAACGTTCCTCCTAGTAATCATTCTCTGAAAACAATAAGAATTGATGTTAGACACACTCATAACACCAAGAAATCATACATTAGGAAAAGGCATGATAAGATCAGAAGAAGGGAAATTTTCCTATGCATCATGCAGTCTCTAATTCAGGATAGTGGTGTACTTCACTACCATGACTTAGAAACAACTCAATATGGTTGATGTGAACTTATTATCCTCGGAATTTAACCCAGTGCTCTGATACCAACTTTGTCATGACCGGAATCTAGACCCCAGACGAGACCAGCGTTGTTGACCTCTCAGAGGTCGCAGACAAGCCTACACACTCATCATTACTTTATCTAGGTTAATTTTAGCGGAAAATTTGAACTTTTTGTTTTCTTATTTCATGCTAAACATTTTAAACTTAACATCATGGGCGTTCACAAATCAACCATCTAATATAGAGATAATCAAATGAAAGAAACAGTGCAATACTGTAATAAATGTATAATTGCCAAAATGGCACCAATACAATGTATGAAATAAAAACGAAAAGAAACACTAGTGGAACATGCTCCACTAGCTAAAGCCTATATCTAATCTAGATAGTAACGGTAGAGATCCTCGAAAGCATGAGGGTCTACCAAGTCCGGATGAAAGCTCCACATCCGGATAGCTGCAACGTCAACTTGTACGCTCTAGCGTCCACCTGTGCTTGCACCTAAAAATATAGAGTTGTATGGGATTAGTACATACTTGTACTAAGTATGGGTATATGCAAGCACACTCCAAGGACAACATGAGAAAGGATAGCTCTTTCCTAACAACATGATTATGGAAAGTCAAGTCAGTGGACTTGCCAAATTAGGATTAAGAAAGTTAGTGAACTTTCCAAATTTGGATTAGGAAAGTCAGTGAGCTTTCCAAATTTGGATTAGGAAAGTCATGCCATGAGAGTAACATGCATCATCATACTTATCATATTGCACACAGAAAATAATATCTTACACATAGCACATATCATATAGCATACAACACATAACATTAAGCAAGGGTTCATAGGTCTGTTTCTACGCGCATCAATCTGTGTGAACCCCGTCTAATCGTAGGCATTCTAGACACATTAAGTATTACTTAGCATATCCATTTTTAGGGTTGTTACATTTATGCTTAGCATCGAGAAGATTTGAAGAAGGGGTGGGTGCACATTATGAGTAGAGAGGTTGTTCCCAATGTACCCCTAGAGATGAGTACTCCTTGCTATTAGAGAGTTAGTCACTTAGTAGCAATCTCCTTATCTCTTAACTATGCGCCCGCATAGGTGTAGCTATTGGAAAAGCCATGTAAAAGCTAAGAAAAAGACCCCATCCTAGGCAAGTGGGGAACCCTCATCCGATAAGGGTAGTATCGGGATTCAATGTCAAGCTCTCATGGTCTATGTCGGCTAAAGCTATTCCCTCACAAAAGAAAGAATGAACTAAGTCTCTTAAAAGAATGTACTACTTAGGGTAGGTGGTGGTATGAGACGCTATTTATCCATTGCACTAGGTAGACCTTACGAAAGGGGAGTCTTGGTGTGTTTTATATGAAATGTATGAACTAAGTCTCCTAAAAGAAAGTACTACATAGGGTAGATGGTGGTATGGGATGCTATGTATCCATTGCACTAAGTATACCTTCCAAATGGGGATTCTTGGTGTGTTCTATCCTGTGTTGTAAGTGAAGTTAGATGAGTTAAGGTCTACTTTCAAGGAAGTATGTTAAAAGTAAGTTCTATGTGAAGAAGTTAGAAGTGACTAATGTAGGGTGCTTAATCTAAGGGAATCTTCAAGGAGCACTAAGTGGGAGTAGTAGTATGGGATACTACTCTCACATTGCACTTAGTGTAACTTATAGGTCCTATTGGAGAAGGATACTTACATGAAATCCTTCTTGTATGAATGTGTTTTAAATGTGTACCCAAGAGAGTGGATTTGATTCCCGGACTAGGTAAGCCTATGGTTGGTATTCCTAAGGATCGCTTTGGTGTGTTTTGAAAGGGGTGTATGGGCGTTCCCTTCTTGTCTTACCTTAGGGAGTTTTATGATAACTTGGTTAGGGAAACCTCACGGGAAATAGGTTCACATTGCTTGGATTGTATTTTCACTGTAATGCTATTCATTGTGTCACTGTAATATTTTCTACTTTTACTGTAATATGTGTTTTTCTTCTAAAAATTGTGAAAGTCCTACCTTATGTGCTAAATGATGATTCTTATACTATTTCAACTCTTAAATCATGAAAGTTTTACCAATTTGGCATGAAAACTTATTTTACTAAAATTTCCCTTTTTGCAGGTTTTTGCATATGTCATACTTAGTACATTGTCTTGTAATAACCCCAAACTTTTCTATACTTAATAAGTATAGGTTGGAAGCTTTTGAAGACTAGAAGACAAGCTTGGGAAAGATTCTCTCAAGACTAAGTATGTCCTCATATATTCGAGGCATAGTCATATTGTTTTGTTTCTATTCTAAAGACTTATTATGTATTTCCATTTAATGTAAAGGGCCGTGTCCCTAAGATATTATTATCGTGTCTTTAAGTTGGCTTGTGTGGACGAGATCAAATCCTTAGCTTTTATAAAAGATGTTCTATTTCTGAATTTATTCGTGAAAAGTTTTAATTCCGCACTACTTTTCATGTCTTATGTAATGAATGATAGCTAAGGCTTGTACAAGACCTACGAAAGATCAAGTACGGAATTGTTCCGACCCATGGGTCCTCCCTAACTTCTAGGGGTACTTTCGGGTCGTTAAAATTGCACTCTTCATGCCGTTTCAGCACCTCGGCAAAATGCATCAGACAACCATCAAATGAGTCACCTACCACAGAGAAATCATCCATAAATACCTCAATAGTGACCTCCCCCATATCTAAAAATATCGACATCATGCAACGTTGGAAGGTCGTAAGAGCATTACACAACCCTAAAGCCATCCCTTTGAAGGCCAAAGTCCCACAAAGGCAAGTGAAGGTGGTCTTCCGGAGCAATGGAGATCTTATTGTAGCCCAAATAACCATCAAGAATGCAATACCAACCCTTACCATCAAGGAAATCCAACATCAGAAAGTGATCATTTTCTGTCCAAGCAATAAATTTCTCGTAGTCCATGCGTACTCTCCATCCAGTCACGGGATGCATCGAAAAAAGCTCATTTTTCACATTAGGAACCACATTAGTCCCACCTTTCTTGGGCACACACTTAATAGGACAGACCTAACTACTATCTGGTATGGGATATATTTCTCCAGTATCCAACCACATGATGATTTTCTTTTTCACTACCTCTTGCATATGCAGACTTACACTCTTTTGATGCTCGATACTAGGCTTTTTGTCCTGCATGAGTTTGATTTTATGAGAAGAAATGGCAGATTGAATCCCAATAAAGTCCGCAATAGTCCGACCAATAGCCTGCTTGAAAGTCCTCAACATAGAAACCAATATCTCAACTTGCACCTCACTCAAATCGGCCGCAATGATGACCGGTAAAGTACAATCTCTCCCCAAGAATACATATGTCACGACCCAAAATCACCCCATAGAATCTAGGGATAACCCTGAGACTGTGACCGAATGTACTTGACCCTTTGGGGTCTCATACAAGCCCTTCAACTATCGTTCATTACATAAGACATGAAAAGTAGTGCAGAATTTAAAACTTTTCACGAATATTTAAATGAAGGAAGTCTTTCAGAAATACTAGAGAATCTCATCGTCACAAGCCAACTTAAAGACACGACATAGAATATTAGGGACACAACCCTTTACATTAAAAGAGAAATATATAATAAGTCTTAATAATAAAACTAGGAAACATAGACTATGTCCTCGAATATATGAGGACATACCGAATCTTGAGAGAGTAGATTTCCCAAGCTTCAACTTCAACCTTCAAAAGCTTCCAACCTTTACTTATAAGGTATAGAAAAATATGGGGTTAGTACAAATAATGTACTAAGTTTGACATATGCAAAATCATGTAAAAAGGGACATTTTAGTAAAATAAGCTTTCATGCAAAATAATTGTAACATTCATGAATTTAGAAGCAAAACAACATAAGGAACATCATTTGACACTTATAGAAGGATTTTCCATAATTTTAACCAAAAGAATATGCTTACAGTGAACTTCCCAACTTAACAGTACACCCAAATTTTCACTTAACAGACTTCACGAAGGTACTCTTCCCCAATAGGACCCTTAGGTCACACTAAGTGCAATGTGAGAGTATCATCCCATACTACTACCCCCACTTAGCGCTCCTAATGTATTTCCATGGATTGAGCACTTTACAATAAATTACAACATTACAGTGAACCGTAGAAAAACATTACTGTGAGTTTAAAAGCTTTACAGTGAACTAAAGACTCCAACAATGGTGAACTTCCAAGGTATTGACAATGAGGAAGTGAACTCATTTCCATAGGAGTTTCCCTACCTAAGGATAATCCTAAGGCTCTCCAAGGTAAGACATGAAGGAAACGTTTAAACAGTTCCTTCAATGCACACCCAAGAGATCCTCAAGACTACCCCGTTCGGCTTACTCACCTTGGGAGAACAAGCCACCACTCAATCACAAGACATTAGAAGAACACCCAACAAAACACCAAAGACTTACCTTTCGGAATGCCTAATTAGTGCAATGAGTAGATGGCATCATATACCACCACCTACCCTAAGTAGTACACTCTTTAAGAAGGTTTGGCACCAAGCCTTCCCTGTCGAAAGTTCCTACTTAGTGCAATGTATAGATAGCGTCCAATACAACCACCTACCCTAAGTAGTACGTTCTTTTAGAAGACTTAGTTTTTTCAATTCACATAGGTAATACATTCTTTTAAAAGACTTAGTACTTTCATTACTTTTGTGGGGGGTTAGCTTAACCGACATAGACCATGAGATCTTGACATGGAATCCCGATATTAACCCATATCGGATGAGGGATCCTTACTTGCCTAGAGTAAGGTCATGCTTCTTAGCTTTTACATGGCTTTCCCAATAGCTACACCTATGTGGGCACATAGTTAAGGGATAAGGAGATTGCTACTAAGTAACTCATTCTCTACTAACGAGGAGTACTCATATCAAGAGGTACATTGGAATACAACATCTCAACTCACGAAGTGTATTCCACCTCTTCTTCATATCCTCTCGGTGCTAGGAATAACTCCCCACGGATTCTCAACATTATAAACTATAGGTTAAAGATAGCTAGTGAATACCACATCTCAACTCACAAAGGGTATTCCTCCTCCGACCTATCTTGTAAAGCTCATTAGGAATAGTGAGGTTGCCACTAGACACTTCATCTCAACTCACGAAGAGTGTCCACCCCAAGACTCCCCTTTTTAATCAACTTAGCTTCATACATTCATTTAAGTGTGTGTGTGTACATGTGAGCACACCGTGCACATAAGCATCATTTCATTCACATTTCATTCTATACATTCTTAGACTTTCTTTCATCACATCACACACTTTAACATGCTTTTCATAATCGTATAAGTCATTTAGGCATACTCTTTAGCCTACTTCACATAATAGTCTCATAAAACACATTCAACAAGAATAACCTCATTTTCATCCTTACTTCACATAACAAGCCTTCATGGCCTCATTCACATTGAATAAGTAACTTTATAATCATATAAGTCAAGTAAACACTGCCACAAAGAAGGTGGACCATACCACTCAAGATGCATTTCATAACCAAAACTTAATCAACATAACCAACTTACCCTTCAATCAAAGCTTCCATCACCTATATCATTTTTGTCAACAGTTCATCATAAATTAACCCTTAGGGCAGTAGCTAAACATCAATAACAACATAAGTAAAGTTCAAAAACTACAAAACTAAGCTCATTTAACCCATTTCTTAAACCAACATTTGATGAAAAGCTTTAACATGATTTAATTGAGGTTTTAGTATTAAAATCATCAACTAACATTAGAAACATCATTTTTGAATCATTAGAAACATTTTCATGCAAGACCCATATTAAGGTTTGAAGATAGAAGAAACTAGGGTTGAAACCACTTTTTGAAAATTCATTAGAAGGGACTCCTTGAATGGAAGAGAGTTCAAGGATGGATACCATACCTCACATATAAGAAACCCCAAGGATTTTTTATGAAGAAAATCCCACCAACAGCCCTCCTAGATCCTTCTTGACTTCTAGTTTCCATGGTGACTTGAGAGAGTCTTCTAAGGGAGAGGGGTTTTGGGTTTGGTAAAGTGAAGTCTAAAATTAGGTCTTAGGGTTTATAAAACTTTAATATACCTAATAAACCCTAAAATAAACGTCCTAGGGCCATAAAAGACTTGGGGTGAATTTACAAAACACCCCAAGACTTAACAGGCAGCGTTGCAGCTTTTGGGACAACCACCATCGACGGACCAACCGAAGGTCCATTTGTCAAGTGACGGACCGTTGGTGAGGTCTCATTGGTTGGGGCTGCAACTCCCCAACCTGCAGGCTTTCATGCCGAATCGACGGAGGGGGAACCGACGGTCCGTTGGTTGGGTCTCGTAGGTTGAGAATTAGTCCCATTTGGTTACTGACCATCCTTCCTTTTAGGTCCAATCGACGCCCATGGTCGACGAACCGTTGGTGGACCAACGGTCCGTCCTTTGGGTCGTTGTTTGGTCACTGCTTTGGCAGTTTGGTCCAAGTCTTGGGCCCTTCTCTGGGCCCCCTTTGCGGGTCCTAGGTGGGGTTGTTCCAGAACGTTAAACCCCTAAACATGGTCTTCTAGGTCTTAGTAACATCTCATACAATTTTCAAGCAAAACGAACACGTAAAACTCACTCAAACACCTCAAGACACACAAGTACTTTCTAGGGCACACCTTCCGAACATCATGGACGTTCTTGGTCGTTTGACCTCCAAACTTAGTTAAACTTAACACACTGCCTAAGGACACTAAAGTTACTCAATTTAACTTATAATTAAATCAATAAACCACCACGAAGCTCCAGTTCACCTTAGTTCGTTTTAGGGCATTACATTCTCCCCCACTTGGGATAACATTCGTCCTCGAATGACACTAAAACTTCAAGAACAACAAGGACTCACTTAGACTCAAATAACACATTACAATCATGGTCAAAACATCAAACATCAAAGCATCACTAACAAGGAGCATCATTTCACACTTTGAAACACTTAGCAACATAGGCAACTTTTGCAAAACTTCAAAAAGTCAAAATTCTTTCCTAACCTTCTCTTATGGAGGAACTAACTTCTTCAACATTATACATGCTCATATACAACACTTTTGCACAAATTGCAACTTCAATTCAAGACAAAACAATTTTTTTCAAAAATGAGAACTTTACAGTGAGCACCACTGTACATAGACAACTTTACAAAACTTCACAAATTCAATCTGACTTTCATTTCTTTACTTATGGAGGAACTACCTTCTCCAAAATTAAACATGCTCATAAACATAATTTCTACACACATTCAAACCATTGTTCTTGAAAAAATGCAATTTTCTCAAAATTTGAACTTCTTTAGAGTGAACTCAAAACTTCACCAAGTCACATGCTTAAATTTTTTTATAATGCACCCTTTAAGCAACTTTAACAAGAAGGCATGACAATATGAGAGACAAGACCGTTCTAACTTAATCCAAAGAGACTTTGTAAGTTACACTAAGTATAATGTAAGAGTAGCATCCCATACTACCACTACCACTTAGTGACCCTTGAGGATTCTCTTGTACTAAGTACACTGTATGCAATTTTTCTCAACTCATTCTCCCCCACTTAGGGTAAAACCATCTTCAAGGCTTCATACTTCAAAGCACCAATATGCCTCTCACAAGGTAGGAACTCACACCACCCTCAACGCATGCATATCGAGATTAAACATCAACTCTAGTAGTAAAGCATAACACTCTCCTCTTAGGATTCAAGCCTAGACAAACTTTCTTAAGCACCACCTCATTCAACTCCTAGGCACCCCTTAACTCAAACTCATGGAATTAAACTTCCTTACTAGGTATTCATACCACATTTCTCCCTTAGGGTAAACCTACACAAGAACTTCAACTCATCACAAGAACAACTATAGAACATTAACCACACTAGAGCGTTGGCTTCAACTTTTACAAAATCTCCACATTCCCTCAACACTCCTCAAATTTACACCTTAAAGCTTTTTACCACCATTGAACATATTCTCAAGATAACTCGTTTGTTCTCAAAGGCACTTTATCCCATCACTATAACTCTTATCATGCTTAGAACTACATCACCTTAAAGTTTCTCATCACAACACTTTCAATCTCATAATCACACATAGCCATAAATGGCTTCACATTCAATTCTCAAAACTAACCTTCACATTTACTCTTCTAGCCACAAAACCATCATAACATCAAAACTCACCCTTTTCTCTCCCTCAAACTTAGAAACATCTCCCTTTCCAAGCAATCACACCTAGAAAAACCATCGGACAAAGGAGAAGAAGAGAGAGACCTTATAGAGTTAAGTTCTATGGCACGATACAAGAGTAATGAAGAAAGTGAAACTCTATCGTCCTATAGCATCTTGTCTTTGGGTGTGTCGCGATTCACACCAATGACAAAGATACTACTAGACGTGGCTTGTGAGACTTTTAGACCTTAAACTATTTCCCAAAACCTTATGCTCTGATACCAAGTCTGTCACGACCCAAAAGCACCCCCTAGAAGCTAGGGATAACCCTCGGACAGTGACCAGGCATACTTAACCCTTTAGGGTCTCATACAAGCCCTTCAACTATCGTTCATTACATAAGACATGAAAAGTAGTGCGGAATTTAAAAATTTTAACGAATATTTAAATAAAGGAAGTTTTTCAGAAATACTAGAAAATCTCATCGTTACAAGCCAACATGAAGACACTACATAGAATCTTAGGGACACGGCCCTTTACATTAAAAGAGAAATACATAATAAGTCTTAATAATAAAACTAGGAAACATAAACTATGTCCTCGAATATATGAGGACATACTGAATCTTGAGAGAGTAGATTTCCCAAGCTTCAACTTCAACCTTCAAAAGCTTCCAACCTATACTTATAAGGTATAGAAAAGCATGGGGTTAGTACAAACAATGTACTAAGTATGGCATATGCAAAATCATGTAAAAAGGGACATTTTAGTAAAATAAGCTTTCATGCAAAATAATTGTAACATTCATGAATTTAGAAGCAAAACAACATAAGGAACATCATTTGACACTTAAAGAAAGATTTTCCATAATTTTAACCAAAAGAATACACTTACAGTGAACTTTCCAACTTAACAGTAAACCCAAATTTTCACTTAACAGACTTCACGAAGGTACTCTTCCCCAATAGGACTCTTAGGTCACACTAAGTGCAATGTGAGAGTAGCATCCCATAGTACTACCCCCACTTAGCGCTACTAATGGATACCCATGGATTGAACAGTTTACAATAAATTAACCAACATCACAGTGAACCATAGAAAAATATTACAGTGAGTTTAAAAGCTTTACAGTGAACTAAAGACTCCAACAATGGTGAACTTCCAAGGTATTGCCAATGAGGAAGTGAACTCATTTCCGTAGGAGTTTCCCTGCCTAAGTATAATCCTAAGGCTCTCAAGGGTAAGACATGAAGGAAACGTTTAAACAGTTCCTTCAATGCACACCCAAGCGATCCTCAAGACTACCCCATTCGTCTTACTCACCTCGGGAAAACAAGTCACCACTCAATCACAAGACATTAGAAAAACACCCAACAAAACACGAAAGACTTCCCTTTCGGAATGCCTACTTAGTGCAATGAGTAGATGTCGTCCCATACCACCACCTACCCTAAGTAGTACAATCTTTTAAAAGGTTTGGCACCAAGTCTTCCCTTTCGGAAGGTCCTACTTATTGCAATGGATAGATAACGTCCCATACCACCACCTACCCTAAGTAGTACGTTCTTTTGGAAGAATTAGTTCATTCAATTCACATAGGTAACACATTCTTTTAAAAGATTTAGTACTTTCATTACTTTTGTGGGGGGTTAGCTTAACCGATATAGACCATGAGAGCAAGACATGGAATCCCGATATTAACCCATATCGGATGAGGGATCCTTACTTGCCTAGAGTAAGGTCATGCTTCTTAGCTTTTACATGGCTTTCCCAATAGCTACACCTATGTGGGCACATAGTTAAGGGATAAGGAGATTGCTACTAAGTAACTCATTCTCTACTAACGAGGAGTACTCATCTCAAGAGGTACATTGGAATACAACATCTCAACTCACGAAGTGTATTCCACCTCTTCTTCATATCCTCTCGGTGCTAGGAATAACTCCCCGCGGATTCTCAACATTATAAACTATAGGTTAAGTATAGCTAGTGAATACCACATCTCAACTCACGAAGGGTATTCCTCCTCCGACCTATCTTGGAAAGCTCATTAGGAATAGTGAGGTTGCTACTAGACACTTCATCTCAACTCACGAAGAGTGTCCACCCCAAGATCCCCTTTTTACTCAACTTAGCTTCATACATTCACTTAAGTGTGTGTGTGTACATGTGAGTACACCTTGCACATAAGCATCATTTCATTCACATTTTATTCTACATGCTTAGACTTTCTTTCATCACATCACACACTTTAACATGCTTTTCATAATTATATAAGTCATTTAGGCATACTCTCTAGCCTACTTCACATAATAGTCTCATAAAACAAATTCAACAAGAACAACCTCATTTTCATCCTTACTTCACATAACAAGCCTTCATGGCCTCATTCACATTGAATAAGTAACTTCACATTCATATAAGTCAAGTAAACACCGCCACCAAGAAGGTGGACCATACCACTCAAGATGCATTTCATAACCAAAACTTAATCAACATAACCAACTTACCCTTCAATCAAAGCTTCCATCACCTATATCATTTTTGTCAACAATTCATCATAAATTAACCCTTAGGACAGTAGCTAAACATCAATAACAACATAATTAAAGTAAAGTTCAAAGACTGCAAAACTAAGCTCATTTAACCCATTTCTTAAGCCAACATTTGATGAAAAGCTTTAACATGATTTCATTGAGGTTTTAGAATTAAAATCATCAACTAACATTAGAAACATCATTTTTGAATCATTAGAAATATTTTCATGCAAGACCCATCTTTAGGTTCGAGATAGAAGAAACTAGGGTTGAAAACCCTTTTTTGAAAATTCATTAGAAGTGACTCCTTGAATGGAAGAGAGTTCAAGGATGGATACCATACCTCACATAGAAGAAACCCCAAGGGTTTTTGATGAAGAAAAGCCCACCAACAACCCTCCTAGATCCTTCTTGACTTCTGGTTTCCATGGTGACTTGAGAGAGTCTTCTAAGGGAGAGGGTTTTGGGTTTGGTAAAGTGAAGTCTAAAATTAGGTCTTAGGGTTTAGAACACTTTAATATACCTAATAAACCTTAAAATAAACGTCCTAGGGCCAAAAAAGACTTGGGGTGAATTTACAAAACACCCCAAGACTTAACAGGCAGCGTTGCAGCTTTTTGGACAGCCACCATCGATGGACCAATCGATGGTCCGTTTGTCAAGGGACGGACCGTTGGTGAGGTCTCGTTGGTTGGGGCTCCAACTCCCCAACCTGCAGGCTTTCATGACCAATCGACGGAAGGGGAACCGACGGACCGTTTGTCAATCGACGGTCCATTGGTTGGGTCTCGTAGGTTGAGACTTAGTCCCATTTGAGGCCTAACCATCCTTCATTGTAGGTCCAATCGACACCCATGGTCGACGGACCGTTAGTGGACCAACAGACCGTCCTTTGGGTCGTCGTTTGGTCACTGCTTTGGCAGTTTGGTCCAAGTCGTGGGCTCTTTTCTAGCACCCCTTGCGGGTCCTAGGTGGGGTCGTGCCCAAACGTTAAACCCCTAAACATGGTCGTCTAGGTCTTAGGAATATCTCATACAAGTTTAAAGCAAAACGAACACGTAAAACTCACTCAACACCTCAAGACACACAAGTACTTTCTAGGGCACACCTTCCAAACGTCATGGACGTTCTTGGTCGTTTGACCTACAAACTTCACACACTCCCTAAGGACACTAAAGTAACTCAATTTAACTTAGAATTAACTCAAGAAACAACCACGAAGGTCCAGTTCACCTTAGTTCATTTTAGGGCATTACAACATACCTCAAATGCGATGGTAGAGCCTTGATCTCCAATTTTAGAGCCTCTTCAACATACATTTGTAAGGGTGGAGGGTTGAATTTCGTCATATCTAGCTCTACTTTCTTTGGTTAAGAATGAAATTTGATCATATCAAATGCGACAATTGATCTACAGGGTCAATGGCTTGCCTCGACTATGTGTGCTTGGCAAACACTAGAGTTGAAACCTACAGAAATCAATAACAAAAGAAAACATAAAATTATGAAATAATTTACTAAAGTTCAATAATGTAGTTAAACTTAATCAAAAAGCCTTACTCCAAAGTAGAGCCGCAAAAATTTAATACGCTCAAATTACCCCTTCCTAAAGATGTATAAGTGATCGTTGTCAAATAAAGAACACAACTTTTAGGTTAGGGGTTATTCCATGAGAAATATGGTTTAGACTTAAACTTAACTCACTATTATATGCGTTTAGTCAACTTATTTCCGAGACAAGTAAATAAAAAGGGGGGATTTTTTACACAAATAACTAATTGTTGTTTCAGTAACAAGTGAGCAAGATTCAAACTTTCTTGTTATCAATAAGAGAGAGACTAGTGTGTATGTGTTCCCCATAAACTTTTAACGCGGTAATACTAATAAGATAGGTATCCCTAGGTAATTGGTCACCCAAATAGGTAATTTCACCATGCACATTTGTCTGGCTACATGTTTATTATTTACGAAATGTTATCTTTACCTAGATTACATCACATCAATGTATGACTTAGTTTTCACCCTCGCACCAATTAACATATTAGACTATTACATATTATCAAAGTAAATCTCTATTGCTAATTCTTTTCTTATTAACTAACTCCTTGGTCTGGCAAGTAGCAACAAGGCGAGTTGAAATGTTCCGCACCGTTAAACGATTTCTAACCAAAAGAATTAGCAATACATGCATAAATACTATTCAAGAATTACTTAGTTATTATTGATACATTGTTAATTGCTCATGGTTCCCAGAACCCTAGTTGTGGATTTAGTTACTCCTGCTTGAAAGAACACAATTCATAATTTTCAAAGAAAATTTATGAACTTATGTTTAGAGTAGAAGAAACTTGTAATCTCCAATTGAATTTCAAAGCAAAAATCTTATAGACCAAAATTCGGAAATCAAATTGTCAAAGTTTGCAAGTTAATTCCCAAGAAAATATCAAGAACTAAAAGTAAACAATAATGTATAACACCTGTCACACCCCTATTTTTCCTCAAATTTTGAAATGTTTTTTAAAAGAAAGAGAGTTTTTCCAATGAAAGCGACATTTCAGAAAGGAATTTTTTTGTTTATTTAGAGTAGCCACTTGGAATTGAGTTTTGGTGTTCCAAGTCACCTTATCTAAATCTCTAATCAAAGGGAAGTTGACTCTTTATTTTATGGTCTGCGAAATAAAATATTGGGTAAGGAATTTTGTTGACAGAGGGGAAGGTATTAGGCACCTCTCGAGTCCCGTGGTTCTAGCACGGTCGCTTTATTGACTTTTAGATGACTTGAGATAATTTTGAATATATTATATTTATTAACTTAAATAAAAATGCTTATCATGTTTTCTTTGATTTGTTTTATACTATCTTGTTTTGTAAGTGTATGACTTTTCATGTATTTTATTATTATTTTTTAATGATTTCATTGTCTTGGTTCTTTTTTCTTTTTTTTTCTACTTCTTCTTTATTTTTTTTAACGTCCCTTTTTTCTTCTTTTATTTTTTTTCTTATTTTTTTGTTAAAAAAAATGTTTTGTTCCCTTTTTAATAAAAAAGAATATTTCATTATATTTTTTTACACTCTATGCTTTTTGTTTCTTTTTATTTTAACACCTTTTATTATTATCTTTTTATTCCTGTACATTCTTCTTTTTTTTCTTAACATTTTTTATTTTATTACTTTCAACTTTTGTCTCCTTTTATATACATACATACATACATACATATATATATATATATCGTAAAAAGGAAAATCTACTAATTAATATTAACATCTTTACATAATGAACCTTCATTAATTATCCTCATCATATTATTAATACATAACTACACATATCATCATTTCAATTTATTAATCCATAACTACACATATCATCATTAAAAAAGAATATGAAAATAAGAATAGACTTGGACAATAGTGTTACTTAAATGCGAAATAAACTGTAGGTTGTTTAAACAAGAAATAATCTACGATTTGTTATAACAATTTTGCACTAAATATGACTACAGAAAGGATCTAAACATAAAGTTGAGATGAAAGATTTGAACATACTTCATATTATAACATCAACAAATATTAATGGTTTAAACACATTTGAAATTTAACAATTTCAATATATTGCAATCCATTCTTGTATAATCATGACATAAAACTAATACAAAATAAATTAAAATTAAATGTTACCTCTTGTGAAAATTATTTCACGATAGAAAGAATTCAGGAACCACGAACTTGAAACCACGAATAAAACCTCAAACTCAACTATTATTGGGTTGTATTTTTTTCTGAGCGTGTTTTTTCTGTGTTGTTGCTGATTTTTTCCTTCTTTTTTTTTTTCCTTGTCCCTATTTACTTCGTGTGTGCTTTCTTTACTGTGGGATTTTTGGATTGCTGAAATTTTCTCTTCTTTTTCTTTTGTCGTCTGCCTGTGAATTTGTATTGTTGTGCACATTGGTGTTAATATAGTAGTGTAGTGTGTACGTGTATGTGGAGTGTTTTAGTATAGGGGTGTTGTAGTGTGGGAACTAGGATGGGAATTATGGTGGAGGAAGAAGTGGGGTAAGGGTAATGGGGTAGAGGGTTGGTATTTTTTTTTAAATAAATACATATATAAAATAATAATGATGATAAAATTATTACCATTTTTTTGAATTAATAAAACAAAAGTCAAATAGCTAATTTAAAAATATAATTAAGAAATACTAGCTTGTTTATTAAATAAAAAAAAGCATATATTTTTTTGTAGTTTTCAAATATTTTAAAATAAACTTACTAACATATGATGAAAAAGAAAATATTTAATTTATATGTAAAAGCAATACTTATGTACTAAAAATGGTATAATACCTTAGATTTGGTCAAAAATTACGTGTCTACAGTTTTTCCGTCTTTGACTTGAAGCACAAAGAGTTTTTAGACAAAGAAGTAGACAAAGCGACAATTTTGACCGAACTATTATTTGAAAGAAAAATAATTTGTGCGACCGAGTCTTGGTTTTGCACATGCTACATATCCCGGGTAATAATGGAATCAAGTCACATTTAGTTTAAGGAGATGAGGTCATGAGTTTGAAGTTGAATGAGGTTCCATCGATGCTCCAGGTCACGGCTCCTATTCTTACAAAAAACTAATAAAAAATGAAAACTAATAGTCAAAAGGAAAATAAAATTAAAAGCTCCTAACGATGCAACTTCTCGAGTCTTCACTTGAGTCTGGACTTTCATATATCACCTTGATTTTTTGGGTGAGTATCTTGATCTTGAATTGAATTTGAGGCTTAACTTGCCACTTAGAGTGAGCCTTTGACAATCTTCAAAATGATAGTGCCGGCTTGTTTTGTTGATTAGTAGATGAAAAGAAACAGGTGTCAGAAAGTCAGGATGCTACATGCATTCGAGAAGATGATTTTGGCTATCATGGGGATTGATCATTCTGAAAGACTTGAAACTTTTTTATTGAATTTCAAAATCATGTTTCGCCTGAAGAAACCTAAAAAAGATCACAAACAAAAGAAAAAACAAAATTTTTGCCCCAGTTTTCACAGGAAATTTTTTGTGACTTACTAGCAAATTTAAATAATAATAAATAAACTCAGACTAGGAAGTGGTTATCCTAGGAGAAAGTAACCAAATCCGATTATGTAGTTGGGTCCTACTAATCTCATTGTCCAGGAGGGTCCTGCTAATCTAACTCTCGATGTTTATGAGGGTCCTACTACATTAATTCCCATTGTTCAGGAGGGTCCTTGCTATAGTACGTCCCATTGTTTAAGAGGGTCCTTGCTATACTACGTCCCATTGTTCATGAGGGTCCTTGCTATACTACGTCCCATTATTCAAGAGGGTCCTTGGTACACTACGTCCCATTATTCAACAGGGTCCTTGCTATACTACGTCTCATTGTTTAGGAGGGTCCTTGCTTTACTACGTCCCATTTTCAGGAGGGTCTTTGTTATAATACGTCCCATCGTTTATGAGGGACCTTACTATACTACGTCCAATTGTTCATGAGGGTCCTTGCTATACTATGTCCCATTATTCAAGAGGGTCCTTGCTACCCTACGTCCCATTACTCACGAGGGTCCTTCCTACACTACGTCCAAATGTTGAGGACGGTCCTTGCTATACTACGTCCCATTGTTCAGGAGGGTCCTTGCTATACTAATTCCCATTGTTTAGGAGGGTCATGCTACAGTAATTCCTATTATGTAGGAGGGTCTTGCTAATCCCATTATATAGGAGGGTTCTACTAATCTAAATCCCATTATGTAGGAGGGTCCTGTTAATCCCACTGTGTATAAGGGTCCTACTAATTCCATTAAGTAGGAGGGTCCTACTAATCTAAATCCGATTATGTAAGAGTGTCATGTTAATCCCATTATGTAGGAGGGTCCTCCTAACCTAAATCTCATTCTGTATGAAGGTCCTGCTAATCCCATTTTGTATTAGGATCCTGCTAATATAAATATCATTATGTAGGAGGTTTCTACTAATCTAAATCCTATTACTTATGAGGGTCATACTAACCTAAATCCGATTATGTAGGAGGGTCATGTTAGTCATAGTTACACCCTCAAATTGAACTAGGTGAAACTAGAGCCTAACACGTGTGTCATGAGTATTTAAGGTCCTAAAATGATCAAATATCGTGTTAATAGTGAGTAAAGAGAGTTTGAGAGAGTTTGGAGGTGAAACATCCAAGAATGTCCAGTGACGCTTAAAAGTTAGCCTTGAGATGTGCTAGCGTGCCTTAGTATGTTTCATGAGGCTTTATGTAGTGTTTCAAGCTCAAATTTATAGGGAAGGTTCCTAACATCTAGACGGACGTATTTAGGTTGGAAACGTCTCGGAAAAACTCCCTAAGGACTGACCGAAGGGTCCTTTAAGAGGACCCATCATGTGAGAAAAGCTTTCAAAAGCCAGTCCCAACTAACGAGGGGCATCAACAGACAGTAGGTCCATCGACACTGCGTCGATGGAGGGCATTGGTTGACACTTAGTTTCTTGAGATTAAGCCCCAACTAACGAGTCACTAACAAAGACGACGGTTGCCAGTACAGCCTGTCATCTGGTCGACGCCCCGTAGGCGCCCTTCGACTATGGGCCTGTAACTTTCTCGTAGTTCAATATTAAATAAAGGGGTGACTTGGGAAATTTACCTCACGTCCAAATAAATGTATGGGTGGTTATTTTAGGTAGTTTTGGGTATTATATGAGTATTAAAATAATAAAAGACCCCTTTAGACTCTAGACTCCAAATCAAAACCTCTCTCTCACATTAGAACTCTGAAGAACACCATAGAAGAAGAAGAGAAGTTGGGGGCAAAAGCTTAGGACGAATTCACCAAGGGTTCAAGCTGGGATTAAGGCTCTGATATAATGTATGTGAAGCTTATTCAATAAAGTATTCTTCCATCCATAAAGTCCCCCTAGTTTCCCTTCAATTGTTAATCCAAAGGACCCCAATCTAGTAAGGGCTTTGATTGCATTGTGGGTAAGGTGTGTTTGTGATCCCAATAGAGTGGGTAAGATTCACTTATGTCCATGTGAAGATTATATGTTGTTTTCATGATGTTTTAATGGTGAATTATAGTAAATTATGTTGAAGGTGATCATGGTAATTTTAGTCCATTTGAAGCTAGATAAAGGTCTTATGTTGATCTTCTTAATTCAATTGTATACTATGCTATTTAATCATGATTGAATCACCTAGATATGAAATGAACTAGGTCTAATTGATTAAGGATGATCTTGACCTAGGAAGATGGAATTGAACCTATATGACCAAGCATGACTAGAATTACCTTCTAATGAGCTAATTGAATGGAATAACATGTAATTGAGTATGAATCATGATAGACTAAGACTAGCTTTAAGATGAGTGGTATGTTTAGTTCTTGTGTAGTAGACTTGGTGAGAAAACACCAAGGGCATGGTATCTTGATGTGTAAACCTCATGATAACTTGAGATGGTAGATCTCAATGGGAGCTTGAGATAGTAAATCTCAAGGAGGCTTGAGCTGAAATACTCATGGTAGCTTGAGATGTTGAAATCTAATGGAATCTTGGGTTAGATTACTCATGGTAGCTCGAGGTGATGAACATCATGGTAGCTTGACTTTGTTTGTCCAAAACCATTTCATTGTAGCTTTAGGAGAAAGGCCTATACTCTCCTAATGGTAGCTTGATTTGCATGTAAGGTGTATTTCATGGAAAAGCTTAAGATTAGTTTCTGATGGTAGCTTAGGCCTGAGGATTCATGCTCCCTTATTGTTAGCTTGCATCTACATAATTGGTTGCATGGTGCTTAGGATGGTTGTATCCTTCCTTTAGTAGTTTGGTTAGTATGTTGAGATGCTTCCCATTATAGTAGGTCTATTATTGTAGTATGTTGAGCTTAATAGACAAGGTTACAGGATAAGTTAGCTTGGATTAGGTTAGTCTAGAGGAGTACTTAGTATGGATTGTAGTATGGCATGCCTTCTATACATGGCACAAGTTTTACTTGAAGCTACCTATAACATGACCCCTTCATGATGTATGATTAGCTTGGATAGTGACTAAAGTTGAATTCCATGACATGGTTGACTTAAGATGGTAGTTACTTGGCAAGATGAAGTAGGTCAACTACAGATTCCTAAGATGACATCAAACAAGATAGGGTGACTTCAAGATATGCTTAGTGTGTGAGGTAGTATGGGATGCTTCACATGAATTGCAAAAGTGTGTTTTGAGGTGGCCTAGGGGCATAGTGCTCATATGTTATGATGAACTTAGATCTTAATTATGAAAGTGAATCTTGATCAAGAATGACCAAAGAGAGGTACTTAGCTTTGGTAGTAGTATGGAATGCTACCTTAGCCTTGCACAAGTATACTTGGAGGTGGCTTGTGATATGGTTCATTAGAGTAAGAAGGACAAAAAGGGTTAAGTATGAACTCTTATTTGTTTTATGACGCTTTAATATGCTTATGATATTCATGTTATGCTTATGTCTTTATCTCTTATGATTATATCTAATATTGGCTAACATTTGAGATACCTTATGTTTGGTATGATAGTTTCCATACTTAGTACATATCGTACAAGTGCATATTTCCTACATGTTGTCCATGTAGGGTCTTGAGAAAATTGAGCTGCTTTGAAGGATAAAGTGTCCAAGGTTTCCAAGAAGCGAAGATTGGTCAATCCTCATAGCATCCGAGGATACCACCACTATATTGTCTTTATGTTTTTGCATTATGTTAAACTTTAATTGGTTGTGACCCAAGACTCTTGTTATTTATGTTGTCATAGATGGTTTTGATACATATGTTAGACGTTTTATGAAATGACTTCCACATTATGTTTTTGAAGAAAAAGTTTTAATTCCATACTACTTTTTGTATATATGCAATGAATGATGTTTAAAGGTTTGTACGAACCTCCGACAGGTCAAGTACGTCGTGTGACGACTCAAAATGCCCTAACTTCTAAGGTGTACTTGCGGGTCATTAAAAACTGGGTATCAGAGCATAAGATTATGAAATGGTCTTAGGATGTCTCAAAAACCACGTCTAGTAGATTCTTATGCATCGGTGTGTCACCTATGATTAGGAGGGTACAGGATGCTTAGAAAAGTTCCACTTCTTCATTCTTCAAGGTATGCAATAGAGTTTGGCTTTAGTAGGCCCTTTTCTAATGTTTGCCTATGATTTTGTAGGTTATGGTTAACACTAGGGATAATGCTAGAAGGGAAAGAGATTGGAGTGGGGAGCAAGAGATTCCTCCCCAAGTGCAACAGCAAGTGCCTACCCAAGTGCAAGAGAAAGTGCCTCCCCAAGTGCAACAACAAGTTCCTCCCCAAGTTCCTCATGACCCTCCAATAGGGATGCTATGTTTGAGGAATTTAGGGCTTATATGGATTTGTTGTCTAAAGCCTTAATGGCACAAGCTAATAAAGGATAGAAGGCTCCGTCCAATCCTATAGGAGGAATGGGTGCTACTAGAGTAAGGGAGTTCTTGAGAATGAATCCACCGGAGTTCTATGGCTCCAAAGTTGAAGAAGATCCAAATGGGTTTATTGATGAGGTGTATAAGGTGCTTGCAATCATGAAAGTTTCTTCCATTGAAAATTAGGAGTTGGCTGCCTATCAATTGAAAGAGTTTTCCCAACTTTGGTATGAGCAATGGAAAGATAGTAGACCTTTATGAGCGGGCCCTATAGAGTGGGAGACTTTTAAGTTGGCTTTCCTTGATAGGTTCTTTCCTAGGTAAATGAGGAAGGTTAAGTTTGAGGAGTTCATAAACCTCAAGCAAGGTAGTTTGAGTGTCAAGGAGTATGCCTTGAAGTTCACTCTTTTGTCTAAGTATGCTCCAAGCTTGGTGGCAAAACTTAGAGACTTGATGAATAGGTTCATGACGGGGGTGTCCGAACTAGTATAAGAAGAGTGTCGTATGGAAATGCTTGTTGATGATATGGATATCACCCGACTCATGGTGTTTGCTTAACAAATAGAAGAGTCCAAGCTTCGGAAGGAGAAAAAGATGATTAGGATGGACAGGGAGGGGTTCGATGGGCATGGTCGTTCTAAGAACCGACAAAATTTTTTTGGGCAAGGTCATTCTAGTGATTCCAAGTATGAGAATGAAAGGGTGTCTAACCCTAGACCTCAAGGGAGGACTGAGTATTCTCGACCTATTTTCCCAAGGTGTGGTAAGAAACATGAGGGTAGGTGTTTGGCCGGTAGGATGGTTGCTATTGGTGTGGTGAGAGTGGCCACATGATGAGGGATTACCCTAATACAAAAGCTAATGTGAGGGAAGGCAAGCAAGTTTATACAAATAGTGAGGAAGGTGTTCCTAAAGCGAAGGAAAGGTTCTATGCTCTCCAATCCAAAGATGATCAAGAGTGCTCTCCTCATGTCCTTTTTCGGTATGCGTTTCATTATCGATTTATGAAAATTTCCATAATTTCCTATGATTAAGAATTACCTTATGATTTTTATGTTTCCTAATGATGAGAATTGATGTTAGCAAGACATGTGTAGCTTATTCCCAAGTAGGGGATAAGAAGCCTTTTTATGAGGTCTTTATATGGTTATGTGTATTTATATTAGCTTGGATTTGAATTGTTTCCTTGATATGGGTATGTGTGTTTCGGTATAATGCATATACTATGGGCTGATAGTCTAGAATAGGTCCTTTAAAGAAGTGTTTAAGAAGGTGTCATTTGAGGACGAATGTTCCCAAGTGGGGGAGTATTGTTACTCCATCAAATTGAAATAGGTGAAACTAGAGCCTAACACATGTGTCATGAGATTATAAGGTTCTAAAATTATCAAATATAGTGTAAATAGTCAGTATAGAGAGTTTGAGAGAGTTTGGAGGTGAAACGTCCAAGAATGTCCGATGACGTTTGAAAGTTAGCCTTGAGACGTGCTAGCGTGTCTTAGTATGTTTCATAAGGTTTTATGTAGCTTTTGGAGCTCAAATTGATAGGTAAGGTTCCTAACATCTATACGGACGTATTTAGGGTGGAAATGTCTGGGAAACACTCCCCAAGGACCGACCTAAGGGTCCTTGAAGAGGATCCATCGTGTGAGAAAAGTTGTTAACAACTAGTCCCAACCAACGAGGGGCGTCAATGGACCGTAGGTCCATCGATTGGGGCGTGTTGGTTGACACTTAGATTCTTCAGATTAAGCCCCAACTTAGGAGTATCTTACAAATACGACGGTTTCCAATATGGCCCATCTTCTGGTCGACGCCCCGTAGGTGCCCTCCGTCGATGGGACTGCAACTTCATCGCAATACATTGTTAAGTGAAGGGGTGAATTGGGAAATTCACCCCACATCCAAATAAATGTATGGGAGGTTATTTTAGTTATTTTTGGGTATTATATGAGTATTTAAACAATAAAATACCCCATTAGACTCTAGACTCCAAATTAAAACCTCTCTCTCACATTAGAACTCTCCAGAAAACCATAGAAGAAGAAGAGAAGTTGAGGGCCGCAGCTTAGGACGAATCACCAAGGGTTCAAGCTGGTATTAAGGCTCTGATCTATGGTATGTGAAGCTTATTCATTCATGGATTCTTCCATCTGATCTATGGTATGTAAAGCTTATTCATTCATGGATTCTTCCATCCATTAAGTCCCCCTAATTTCCATTCAGTTGTGAATCCAAAGAACCCCAATCTAGTGAGGGTTGTGATTGCATTGTGGGTAAGGTGTGTTTGTGATCCCAATAGAGTGGGTAACATTCATTTATGTTCATGTTATGATAATATGTTGTTTTCATGTTGTTTTCATGGTGTATTATAGTAATTGATAGTGAAGGAGATCATGGTTTTCTTAGGCCATTAGAGGCTAGATGAAGGTTTTATGCTGATATTTTTAATTCAATTATATTCTATGCTATTTAATCATGATTTAATCACCTAGATATGAAATGAACTAGGTATAATTGATTAAGTATGATCCTGAACTAGGAAGTTGGAATTGAACCTATATGACCAAGCATGATTAGAATTACCTTCTAATGATCAAATTGAATGGAATAAAATGTAATTGAGTATGAATCATGATAGACAAAGATTACCTTCAATATGAGTGGTATGGTTACTTCTTGTGTAGTAGACTTGGTGAGACAACACCAAGGACATGGTAGCTTGAGGTGTAAACTTTATGATAGCTTGAGAATGTAGATCTCAAGGGTAGCTTGAGATAATAAATCTCAAGGAGTCTTGAGTTGAAATACTCATAGTAGCTTGAGATGTTGAAATCTCATGGAATGTTGGGTTAGATTACTCATGGTAGCTTGAGGTGTTGAACTTCATGGTATCTTGACTTGGTTTGGCCAAAATAATTTCATTGTAGCTTTAGGAGAAAGGCTTATACTCTCCCTGTGGTAGCTTGATTTGTATGTAAGGTGTATTTCATGGAATAACGTAAGATTAGATACTTATGGTATCTTAGGGTTGAGGATTCATTCTCCCCTCTGGTTAGCTTACATCTATATGATTGGTTGCATGGTGGTTAGGATGGTTGTATCCTTATTTTAGTAGCTTGGTTAGTATTTTGAGATGCCTCCCATGGTAGTAGGTCTATTATGGTAGTATGTTGAGATTAATAGACAAGGTTACAAGATAAGTTAGCTCTTGTTAGGTTAGTCTAGAGGAGTACTTAGTATGGATGGTAGTATGGGATGCCATCTATACATGGCACAAGTATGACTTGAAGCTACCAATGACATTACCCCTTCATGATGTATGCTTAGCTTGGATACTGACTAGGGTTGCATTCCATGACATGGTTGACTTAAGATGATAGTTCCTTGGCAAGATGAAGTAGGCCTACTAGAGAATCCTAAGATGACACAAACAAGATAGGGCGACTTCAAGATATGCTTGGTGTGTGAGGTAGTATGGGATGCTTCACATGTATTGCACAAGTGTGTTTTGAGGTGGTCTAGGGGTATAGTGCTCATATTTTATGATGAACTTAGGTCTTAATTATGAAAGTGAATCTTGATCAAGAATTACCAAAGAGAGGTACTTAGCTTTGGTAGTAGTATGGAATGCTACCTTAGCCTTGCACAAGTATACTTGGAGGTGGCTTGTGATATGGTTCATTTGAGTAAGAAGGACAAAAAGGGTTAAGTATGAACTCTTATTTGTTTTATGACACTTTAATATGATTATGATATTCATGTTATGCTTATGTCTTTATCTCTTATGATTATGTCTAATATTGGCTAACCTTTTGAGATATCTTATGTTTGGTATGATAGTTTCCATACTTAGTACATATCGTACTAGTGCATATTTTCTACATTCTTTCCATGTAGGGTCTTGAAAAGATTGAGGTACTTTGAAGGATATAGTTTCCAAGGTTTCCAAGAAGCAAAGATTGGTGAGTCCTCATAGCATCCGAGGACACCACCACTATCTTGTCTTTGATTTTTCATTATGTTAGACTTTCATGGGTTGTTACCCAAGACTCTTGTTATTCATGTTGACATATATGGTTTCAAGACATATGCTACAGGTCTTATGAAATGACTTCCGCATTATGTTTTTGAAGAAAAAGTTTTAATTTTGTACTGATTTTCGTATGTATCCAATTAATGATGTCTAAGGGCTTGTACAAGACCTCCGACAGGTGAAGTACGCCATGTGATGACTCATGAATTCCCTAACTTCTAGGGTGTACTTGTAGGTCGTGACAAACTTCGTATCAGAGAACAAGGTTATAAAATACTCTTAGGATGTCTCAAAAACCCCGTTTTGTAGAGTCTAATTCATTGGTTTGATTCGCGACACACCTATGAGTAGGAGGCTACGGGATGCTTAGGAAAGTTCCACTTCTTTATTCTTCAATTCGTGCAATAGAGTTAGGCTTTAGTAGGCCCTTTTTCTATTGTTTGCATTTGACTTTGTAGGTTATTGCTAACACTAGGGCTAATGCTCTAAGGGAAGGAGATGGGAGTGGGGAGCAAGATATTCCTCCCCAAGTGCAACAGCAAGTGCCTACCCAAGTGCAAGAGCAATTGCCTCCCCAAGTACAAGAGCAAGTTCCTCCTCAAGTTCCTAATGACCCTCCAATAGGGAATGCTATGTTTGAGGAATTGAGAGCTTCTATGACTTTGTTGGCTCAAGCCTTAATGACACAAGGTAATAGAGGAAAGGTGACTCCGTCCAATCATATAGGAGGAATGGGTGCTACTAGAGTAAGGGATTTCTTGAGAATGAATCTACCGTAGTTCTATGGCTACAACGTTGAGGAAGATCCAAATGGGTTTATTGATGAGGTGTATAAGGTGCTTGCAATCATGGAAGTGTCTTCCATTGAAAAGGTGGAGTTGGCTGCCTATCAATCGAAAGATGGTACCCAACTTTTGTAGGAGCAATGGAAAGATAGTAGACCTTTATGAGTGGGCCCTATAGAGTGGGAGACTTTTAAGTTGGCTTTCTTGATAGGTTATTTCATAGGGAATTGAGGGAGGCTATGTTGGAGGAATTTATAAACCTCAAGCAAGGTAGTTTGAGTGTCAAGGAGTATGCATTGAAGTTCACTCTTTTGTCTAAGTATGCTCCAAGCTTGGTTGTAAAATTTAGAGACTTGATGAATAGGTTCATGACTAGGTGTCCGAACTAGTAGAAGAAGAGTGTCTAATGGCAATGCCTGTTGATGATATGGATACCTACCAACTTATGGTGTTTGCTCAAAAAAGATAAGAGTCAAAGCTTAGGAATGAGAAAAATAGAATTATGATGAACAAGGAGGGGTCAGATGGGCATGGTCGTTCTAAGAATCGACAAAAGTTTTTTGGACAAGGTCATTCTAGTGCTTCTAAGTATGAGGATGAAATGGAGTCTAATCCTAGAACTCAAGGGAAGAATAATTATTCCTGACCTACTTGCCCTAGGTGTGGTAAGAAACATGAGGGTAGGTGTTTGGCCGGTTGGGATGGTTGCTATGGCAGTGGTGAGAGTTTCCACATGATGAGGGATTGCCCTAAGACAAAAGCTAATGTGAGGGAAGGCAAGCAAGTTTCTACAAATAGTGAGGAAGGTGTTCCTAAAGCGAAGGGTTGGTTCTATGCTCTCCAATCCAAAGATGATCAAGAGTGCTCTCCTCATGTCCATTTTCGGTATGTGTTTCTTTCTCGAGTTATGAAAATTTCCATACAATTAAGAATTACCTTATGATTTTTTTGTTTCCTAATGATGAGGAATTGATGTAAGCAAGACATGTGTAGCTTATTCCCAAGTAGGGGATAAGGAGCCTTTTTATGAGGTCTTTATATGGTTATGTGTATTTATGTTAGCTTGGATTTGAATTGTTTCCTTGATATGGGTATGTGTATTTTGGTATAATTCATATACGATGGGCTGATTGTCTAGAATAGGTCCTTTAAAGAAGTGTTTAAGAAGGTGTCATTTGAGGACGAATGTTCCCAAGTCTCCCTCAAATTTAAATAGGTGAAACTAGAGCCTAACACGTGTTTCATGAGATTATAAGGTCCTAAGATTATCAAATATAGTGTAAATAGTCAGTATAGAGAGTTTGAGAGAGTTTGAATGTGAAACGTCCAAGAATGTCCGATGACGTTTGAAATTTAGCCTTGGGACGTGCTAGCATGTCTTAGTATGTTTCATGAGGTTTTATGTAGTTTTTGGAGCTCAAATTTATAGTGAAGGTTCCTAACATCTATAAAAATGTATTTAGGGTGGAAAACTTTGGGAAAAACTCACCAAGTACCGACCTAAATGTGCTTGAAGAGGATCTATCGTGTGAGAAAAACTGTAAAAAAACAGTCCCAACCAACGAGGGGCATCAACGGACCGTAGGTCCATCGATATCCCGTCGATGGGGGTTGTTGGTTGACTTTTAGTTTCTTGAGCTTAAGCCCAAACTGAGGAGTCTCTGACCAAGAAGAAGGTTGTCAGTACGGCCCGTCGTCTGTTCGACGCCCATAGGTGCCCTATGTCGATCGGCCTGCAACTTTCTCGTAGTTCAATGTTAAGTGAAGAGGTGAATTGTGAAATTCAGCACACGTCAAAATAAATGTATGGGCAGATACTTTAGGTAGTTTTGGGTATGATATGAGTATTAAAACAATAAAAGACCCCTTTAGACTCTAGACTCCAAATCAAAACCTCTCTCTCACATTAGAACTCTTAAGAACACCATAGAAGAAGAAGAGAAGTTGGGGGAAATAGCTTAGGACGAATTCACCAATTAATCAAGCTGGGATTGAGGCTCTAATCTAATGTACGTGACGCTTATTCAATCATAGATTCTTCAATCCATTAAGTCTTCCTATATTCCCTTCAATTGTGAATCCAAAAAACCCCAATCTAGTGAGGGTTGTGATTGCATTATGGGTAACGTGTGTTTGTGATCCCAATAGAGTGGGTAACACTCACTTATGTTCATGTGATGATTATATTCTGTTTTATGATGTTTTTGATGTACCGTGGTTTCAGGGTACTTTCAATGCTTTTTACTTAAGTTTAGTGTGTGTCTAAGGCCATTTTGTAGTTATTTTAATATATTTTTATCTGTGTTTGCAGGAAAGCTATCCAAAACAGAAATGCAGAAGACTGTGCTGAAATCAGTGCAGAAGTGATGACCTACGAAGCCATCGATGGTCCGTCGACCCATCGACGGTCTATAGGTGGTGATCGTCGACTGGAGGTTCAACCATTTAGAAGCAACTCGGGGAAATCTAACCAAGTGTGGGGCTACAGAAGGATCGATGAACCATTCTGGAAAACCATCGTTTCTAACATAAAGTAGTCCCAGTACCCGACTTGAAGAAATCACTAGGTATGGAAGGACGGAGGCATCGACGGACCGTAAGTGAGACAAAGGACCGTGTTGTTGGTCCATTAATTGTAACAGAGAGGATGCAAAAGTGAACGCTGAAGAAAAAGTTAAGTGTGGACCGACGGAGGCAGTTGACGGTCCGTTGTTCCATCGACGTACCGTCAGTTGGGTCGTTGACTGAAGACGCTTTTTAGGACAGATTTTCCTTATTTAGAACTTCTTTTAATTTAGGACTTTATTATTATAAATAGGGTTAAAAACCTCGTTTTTGGGGTTAGAGTTTTTATTATTTTTCATACTCTTGTTATTGGAAGTTGAATTTTGGATTTTGGGAATTACTTCAAGTTTTCGGAATCGATTCTTACAATATTTTCGTCAATTCAAGTGATATTTCTGGATTTTCTTCAAACTTATCAAACTAAGTACATGAATTCTTATCAAACAATCATGAATTGTGTATTTCTAAGTATGGGTAACTAAATCCACAACTAGGGTTGTGGGAACCATGGGTGATTAACATGGTAAAACTAGCTAAATAACAATTCTAGAATAGGTTCTTGCATGTATTGATAATTCTTTCGGTTAGAAGTCTTTTCAACGAGTGCACAACTTAGACACACGTAGCCGGACCAAGGTACGGGGTGAAATTCTCTAAATGCCGGACCAAGGATTTAGAGATACATAAATTATCACTTTGCATGAAAGACACTAGGAAAGAGTTGTTATAGCTAGGATTACCGCGTTATGAACCTATGGGGAACACTTACACCCTAGTTTCTCTCATCACTTTATAAAGACCAAAGTATTAATCTTGCTACTTGTTTACTTAGAAATAATTGAACATTTTTGTTACACAAAACCCCCTTTTATTTAACTGTTTTCGGAAAGGACTTGACTAAATAGACGTAATCGTAGATTAAGGTTAAGTCTAAACTATTTTCCTCATGGGACCGACCCTGATACGCTCAAACTTACTTCTCAAATAAGAAGTAAAGCGGTCGTATCAAGTAAATAACCCAACTAATGAGGTTGGGATCGATCCCACAAGGAAAATAGTTCAGACTTAACTTTATTTTATTATTACTATTATTTAGCCAACTGTTTTCCAATAAACCAAAAGACAAAAAGGGGGGTTTTATTTCTAAATTAATGAAGATGATTAACTAAATAAGAATGAACAACTAACAAATTTAACTTTCAGAGTTTAATCAAATTATAAAAGTAACTAGGGTTTTAGTGTTCCCCACAGGTTCCTAACTTGGTAAATCTAACTATAACAGCTCTATCCTGATATCTTGCACGTAAAGTGATAAGTTATGTATCTCTAAATCCTTGGTCCGGCATCTAGAGAATTTCACTCCGCACCTTGGTCCGGCTACGTGTGTTGCTATACTAACCCTTATCTTTACCTCATATTAAACATCGTATTCGGTATTTGACTAAGCTATTAACTCGTACCAACCAATACTAGTCTATTAGATAGTCTACACTAAATCTATGTTGATAATTCTTTTTCTATTATCTACCTCCTTGGTCCGGCAAGTAGCATTAAGGCAAGTTCTAACGTTGGCCACCGTTAAAAAGAATTCTAAACGAAAGAATTATCAATACATGCAAGACACCACTCTAGAATTGTTATTGAAGTTAGATTACTACCTTGTTATTCACCCATGGTTCCCACAACCCTAGCTATGAGGTTTAGTTACCCATATTCGTAATTACACAATTCATATGGTTAATGGAAGAATTCATGCACTTACTTTTTTATGAGAACCAATAGTTTCCCAGAATTTAACTTGATTAATCAACGAAATCCACAACAATCAATTCCCGGAAAATATCTTAATTCCCAAAATCGAGAATTTAATAATATAAGTCAAGAACTATAAACTAAAAATTATCCAGAATGTCTAACCCCCAAAACGAGGTTTTTCCAACTATTTATAAGAAAAATAAAACCTAATCAAATAAGGATTCTATTTACTAAAAGTCTGTGCAAACGCGTCTGGGTCGACGGACCACGTGACGGACCGTCATGGACACGACGGACCGTCATAGCCTCCATCGTCCCATACTTCACATCTTCTCATGTTGCTTTCTTCATTCCCCTCGACGGACAGGTATGACGGACCGTTGCAAGCACGACGGCCCGTCGAGGGTCTTCGTTCCAAAACACTTGAACTTTGGAATTTTGGGTACTGGGATTACTCTCTGATAATTACGACGAACATGCAGGACGGACCGTCGTAGCTGTGACGGTCCGTCATGGACTTCCGTAATCCCACACTTGTCAGACTTCCCCAACTTTCCTTCAGCAACTTCTCACTTCACTATGGTGACACCTACGGACCGTCACAGCCGCGACGGACCGTCATAGGTTCCGTAGGTGGTCTCTTCTGCAATTCTTTCTCAAAAACTCCTGCGTTCATCCTTGGACATATTTTCTGCAAACAAAAAGAAACTTATATCAAAATCAACACAAAAAGGCTCTCGACACACACTAAACTTAAGGAAAAAGTATTAGAAATACCGTGAAACCACGGTATATCAACACCCTCAACTTAAATTCGTTGTTTGTCCTCAAGCAACGCACTATGACTCACTACAAATTCTTTGTACAAAAGTATCCATATTTTAACTTCCGCAATCATTTGGCTATCAATCTCGATTATTCTCATTATGTTCATGCATGATCTCACTATTAGGCATTGATTTGTGTAGAATCAAACCATAACCCAGATTTACTACGCAATGATGCCTATCCTCTTCAATTTCTCACCGAGATGCTAATATTTTTGGTATTACAACTCCTGTCCTCACTTCAAATAACATCCTCATTTTTCACACAATGATTTTAGTTTGAGTATAAGGATCACGTTTCGACACTCACTCTCAGAACAAATTCACCACTCATTTATACATATTGCCATAGGCTTGCCCTTATTTTCACTACTTTAAGTTCATCATACGCACTTAGGATCACAATAGGGCTTTTTTTTTTAGCTTGTAACATAGGCTCAGGGTCAGGTAGGGTGTATTTAGGTATACTTTAGTGACTTGTTTCCCTCCTTGACATATCGGCTAAGCGAACCATCTTTTTATCATCTTATTTCGCCCTATTACTAAATTTTCTTTTCACTTTGCTGTTTTCCCTTTCTTATCCTTATGTGTAAGTGACTTTTCTCTTTTCTTGTGTTTATTTTGCTTTTTATTCATATATTTTTTTTTTAGTCACTTCTGTTTTATTCTTTCTTTCTCTTCATTCTTTCAACCCCACTTTCCGGGGTTTTCCTCATAGCAGCCACCCTCAACTCATGATTTTGCCATGAGTCAAGGTTCACAATACCCATGGTTGGGTCAGGGCCAAAACAAGGTTACTTTCTGCATTAGCCACCCTCAACTTATGCTTTTGGCATAAACTGAGGTGCACATGTCCAAGGAGGGACCAGGGCCAACACATTGTTCCCAGAGAAGATCATTTGGGGTGAAAAAGAAAGATCTATTTTAGGCTCAATTCATTTGGATCAAAAAGGGATTAACTTCATTTGGTTTTCTGTTATTTTTAGGCTCAAGATTGACTCTTTCGAACAAGGGCCTATGATCCTTTCCTAAGTGATTGTTTTGACTCACTTTTAGCAGGACTAACCAGGCAAGTTCTAGCTCAGTATTAATGGTGGACATTCGATTTCACCTCACACTCTCTTGACATTCCTTGCAATCCCAGATTATTCGACACCTAGTTCAAATCTTAGATTCAGGATCATGCAGTAGTTTATCTTAATTTCATGATTCAAACCACACAATTTTCACTTACTATGCCTAGTCATGCATCATTTTGATTATCGAGATATCATATTTACTTTAGCCATCATGCTTCAGATTTATGCTATGTACATCAGATGTGACATGCCGGTTCAACAATAAAAGTAATCAGTCTTTTGGGGAAAAAGAACACAGGCAAGAAAACCCCAAAAGAGGATCGTGAACTTGGGCTACTCAGAATTCACCCAAGTGCTCACTTTCCATTTACCCCACCCCCAACAAAAGATATGCAATTGTCCCCAATGCATAGAAAAGTTAAACTACGTAAAAGGGTAAGTGAAGCAAACCTGAGGCGCTAAGCGCCGATGATCAGCAAGCTGGTGGGTCCGGTTCACCGGAACCCACTCCCTGCGTAGTCTGGACATCCTCAGTAATGTCCTCAGCATCCACAGCACCATCAGTAGTGCCTCCCACAGAATCTACAATTTTGGAGCTAGACGCCCCGACAGCTACTTCTACAGCCCTTAACTTACGGGCCTCCTCATCAACAATCGAGGCTCTCCTCGCAGCCTCCATCTCACGGCGCTCCTTCTTCCTCGCCCTAGCTTCATCCTCCTCTCGACCCCTGCGTCTCTTGACATGCTCTCGTGGGGGAGGGGGTGGAACATCAGAAGTGGCAAACAGGGCAGCCATCACGGTGTCATCAGCAGGCGCTGCAGAAGGGGCCTCAGACTCAGGCACCCTTACCTCTAAAATCATATCAAGATCCGCCCGCAGATTCTCAACCGCAGCCTGGAGGGTCGACATGTCCACCGGAGGGGCTGGTCGGGCTAGCACTCACAATTCAAATGCGTCGAAGCGCTGATGTACCTCGGCGATCTTCCTCTCCGTGTGCTGCACCATCTTGCGCTCCATGCGCTCCTCTGCCTCAGCAATAGTCTTCTGCATCCAAGGCTGGATGTGATGCAGAAGTGTAGCCATCTGTGCCTCAAGTTTCTGGACCCGAGCAAGTGGGACCAGAGTGGCAGAAGGAGCCGAGCGATAGTAGCTCGGGGCAGTGCTACTGCCCGGGATAGACTCGACCGGAGTAGGGTCAGTGTGTGCAGAAGCGGCACGGGAGGCATCATGAGCATGCTCTACGGTGTCTGCCAGGTTCTCACCAAATGGGACCACCTCTGGGCGGGGCCCTCTGCGTGGGGCCAGCTCATTGGCCTCATCCCTGATGAGGCCGATGTCAACATTTCTTGGCGGGGTCTTGAGCTGGTCAATGTGCCAAATGGGCACACCTGTTGATCTGCACAAAGAGAAAATCATGCAAGGGAAAGGGTAAGTCGTGGTGACCTTGAAGGCCCTCTCGTGCATGACCGCTTGGAGAAGCCAAGAGAAATCAACCTCGAACCCTGCCATTATTGCGGCCATCAGCACCGCACGATCCCAGGTGACTATATTATCAGCAGCAGTGGGGGAGAGACAATGGCGGACTATCAACCAAAGAAACTTGGCCGTAAAGGTCAAGTTGGCCTTCCTGATGGCTCCATTAGGTTCCATCACCCAATCCGCAGCCTCTCCATCAACAGACAGGTGCTGGGCCATCCACCTCTTGGTGGTCTCTCTCAGTGAAGGCTGGCGGAAGAAACTACCCTCTTTAACAATTTGCCACCGGTAATCAAACTCGGCAGTGAGAGGTGTGCTGGTGGAGTCAAAATCCGTGCCGTACAGATATCGGCGGATGGCTGGTAGTGAGATGTCGACCTGGATGCCGCGCACTCGGACATGCTCAAGTGGGGCCTGTTTGGCGGGGGCAGACCGCCTATCGATCTGTGAGCGAAGAGTAGCCACATAGGAGGCATAGAACTCACGCACTAACTCCTCACTGTAGCGGCCCAAAGAACGAGCCGTCCACTCCAGCCGATGTCTGGTGAAAAGGGTGTAAAAGTCTGGCATGGTGGGGAGACTTCCCGTGAGGACCCGCCTCTCCAGTGTGAGGGTCCGTGTCATGACGCCTTTGTCATTGAGCACTTTGGCGTCCAAGTATACTTTGTATTGCCCGTCGACACACCACCGGTTGGGCTGATCGGCAACCGGGGTAGGAACTCCAGTTGGTGAGCCAGGGGTGGAGTCAATGCTGTCAGCCTCATCATCCGAAGCAGACTGTGTAGCTGTGGCGGGGGCAGAGGCTTCTGCGGACCCAGAGGCTTCCTCTGATCACGAAACTCCTAAGGAGCCAGATGCTCCTTCGTCTTGGGCAGCTGACCCAGAAGGAGTGCCGGTCAGTGTGCGCTCCTCATCAGACTGGGAGGCAGTGACTACGCCGGGCTCCACCTTCTGGAGTGTGACTCGCGGTACACGTGGAGCTCGTGCTGGAGTAGCAGTGCCTGGGGGCACGTATTCTGGATCATGCTCATCATCAGAGCCTATCACCAATCGGGCAGACGGGGCGACAGATTTAGAACGCCCACGTGCGTAAACGCGATATTGTTTAGGTGCCATGATAGGTAGTACCTGTAACGAATCATCATTAGTACTTGAAGGAGAAACATGACACAAAAAAATGAGACAATAATACACAGAAAATCAAACCAGTGATAACAGCTCTGAAGTAACAGTAAGGCACGACGGACCTGGTGACGGCCCGTCGTGCGTATGACGGACCGTCATGCATATGATGGACCGTCATGCAGTCCGTCATGTAATACTTGGCAACATAAAGTATCATAAGGAAAGTCTCAGACCGATACGACGGTTGTGCAGGACGGACCATCGTGGGTATGACGGTCCGTCACATGTGTCCGTCAGTGGACACTTGGAAGAAGTGTTGAGACCCTTAGGACAGGGGTCTCTGACCGATACGACGGTTGTGCAGGACAGACCGTCGTGTGTATGCCGGTCCGTCACATGTGTCCGTCAGTGGACACTTGGAAGAAGAGTTGAGACCCTTAGGACAGGGGTCTCTGACCGATACAACAGTTGTGCAGGATGGACCGTCGTGGGTATGACGGTCCGTCACATGTGTCCGTCAGTGGACACTTGGAAGAAGTGTTGAGACCCTTAGGACAGGGGTCTCTGACCGATACGACGGTTGTGCAGGACGGACCGTCGTGGGTATGACGGTCCGTCACATGTGTCCGTCAGTGGACACTTGGAAAAAGTGTTGAGACCCTTAGGACAGGGGTCTCTGACCGTCACGATGGTTGTGCAGGACGGACCGTCGTGGGTATGACGGTCCGTCACATGTGTCCGTCAGTGGACACTTGGAAAAAGTGTTGAGACCCTTAGGACAGGGGTCTCTGACCGTCACGACGGTTGTGCAGGACGGACCGTCGTGGGTATGACGGTCCGTCACATGTGTCCGTCAGTGGACACTTGGAAAAAGTGTTGAGACCCTTAGGACAGGGGTCTCTGACCGTCACGACGGTTGTGCAGGACGGACCATCGTGGGTATGACGGTCCGTCATCGGGTTGTCGTGTTGTCAAGCAGAGACAGAACTGGGGGGGTGCCAAATTTACCCCATGTGAGTCGAAACAACAACCCAACAATGTTCTAATACAGATTAGAACCCTAATGGACAAGTTTAAAGCCCTATCAAATTGGCAAGGTTAAAGCCCTAATTTCTCTAGTATTGTCCAGGCATTTTGTGGAATTAAAGACCTAAGTTAGATAATATCTAGGCAAAAACAGAAACCCATATGCAATTAATAAGGAAAAACAGTAAAACAAACAAAAAGAGTAAAGGGTAGAGTTTCAGGAACACATACCTTGGAAGAGGAGACAACAATGCACAATTGATGGCACTCAAGTTAGAAGACTAAGACTCACTGCAGCAGATTCCGACCAAGAGGGAAAATTTGGGATGAAAAAAAGGAGAAGATGGGGAATTTGGGAAGAGAGTGAAGTTGGAAGGGGAGAAAATGGAGGGAAGATTGAATGAAACTGGTAATGAAGGGGGGGGGTGTTAAAACGTTTTAAACTTTTAAAATTCTTTAGCCGGGTCGGGTCAGGTAGCCGGGTAATGGCGTGACGAAAACCCGATGACGGTCCATCACAGTTGTGACGGTCCATCATACGGTCCGTCGCATGTGCCCTAATTCTTCAAAAATACAAGAGAGCGTACCTGGCACGACGGAGTCATGCGACGGTCCGTCACAGGCGTGACGGTCCGTCGATGTATCCGTCAGTGACTGATGTAGAGTAACTTGTCTGCAGAACTTCCTGTAGATGTGCTACCTGAAAATTTACAACCCATTAATAGAAAATGCTACCGTTACTAGAAAGAAAAAAACTATAAAAGTGGTTAGATGATAACTATTGGGTTGCCTCCCAACCAGCGCCTGATTTAACATCGCGGCACGACTGAGGCCACTTGATTACTCAGACTTCATCAAGATGATATGCCTCAACCACCTCATTCGCCGATTCCGCATGACCAATATAGATTTTGAGATGTTGTCCGTTCACCTTAAACCGCACACCTTCCTTGTTTTCCAACTCAACCGCTCCATGAGGGAATAATTGGGTGATCAAGTAAGGTCCAGTCCATTTAGACTTGAGCTTGACCGGAAACAAGCGCAATCTAGAGTTGAATAAAAGCACCGAATCCCCAATTATAAACTCTCGTTTCTCGATTTTTAGGTCATGGTACTTCTTCATCTTCTCTTTGTAGAGGGCTGAGCTTTCATAAGCCTTAAGGCGAAATTCATCGAGTTCATTTAACCCATTGAATCGTTGTTCTGCAGCTTCGTTCCAGTCCATTTTTAGCTTCTTCATAGCCCACATGGCTTTATACTCTAATTCAACCGGAAGATGACATGCTTTCCCATATACTAGTTGGTATGGGGACATACCTATGAGAGTCTTATACGCTGTCCGGTAAGCCCAAAGAGCATCATCAAGCCTCCTTGACCAATCTGTTCTACTAGCGTTCACTGTTTTCGACAAAATCTGTTTGATTTCCCTATTTGATACTTCAACTTGCCCACTAGTTTGAGGATGGTAAGGAGTGGCCACATTATGGCGAACCCCATATTTCTCCAATAATCCCTTGAACAATTTGTTGCAAAAGTGGGATCCCCCATCACTAATAATCGCCCTTGGAGTACCAAATCGAGAGAATATATTCTTTTTCAAAAATGCAGTGACACTCTTCCCATCATTATTCGCGTGGGCGATGGCTTCCACCCACTTGGATACATAATCTACTGCTACTAAAATATACTTCATTCCATGAGAACTCACAAACGGACCCATAAAGTCATTACCCCAAACATCAAATAACTCAATTACTAGAATGGGGTTTAGAGGGAGCTCTTGCTTTATTGAAATGCTGCCATCTCTTTGGCATCTATCACATGCTTTGGCGAACTCATGAGCATCTTGATGAATAGTTGGCCAATAGTAACCACTTTGTAAAATCTTATGAGCAGTTCGGACACCACTATGATGTCCACCAAAGGGTGAGGAATGGCATGCCTCTAAAATTCTCAACATCTCAACTTCTGGCACACAACGCCGAATAAGCCCATCAGCACAGCTCCTGTATAAGTATGGTTCATCCCAAAAGAACTTCTTCACATCGTACATGAACTTTTTCCTTTGATGAAAAGACAGGTCCGATGGAACAATATCACTAGCTAAGTAGTTCGCAAAATCTGCGAACCACGGAATCAGGTCTTGTGAGGCAGCCAATACATGCTCATCGGGGAATGTGTCATCAATATCAGTCTTATCCCCCAACTCTCGCATAGCTTCATCTTCTAAACGGGACAAGTGATCAGCAACTTGATTTTCGGTCCCTTTTCTATCCCTTACTTCAAAGTCAAATTCTTGCAGTAGTAATACCCAACGAATTAACCTTGGTTTCGCATCCTTCTTCGCCATCAAATATCTCAAGGCTTAATGGTCAGTATGCACTATAACTCTAGTACCTAGCAAATAGGAGCGAAATTTTTCAAAAGCAAATACTACGGCAAGGAGCTCTTGTTCAGTGATTGTATAGTTCTTCTGAGCTTCATTGAGGGCTTTACTAGCATAGTAAATGGGATGAAGGATTTTGTCCTTTCTTTGTCCCAATACTACACCAAGGGCAACCCCACTCGCATCACATATTACCTCAAATGGACTGCTCCAATCCGGAGAAATAATGATAGGTGCAGATACCAGTTTTTCTTTGAGATCGCCGAATGCTTTAAGACAAGATTCATCAAAAGAAAATTTACAATCTTTTTCCAACAGTTTGCACAATGGATGTGCAATTTTTGAGAAATCTTTGATGAATCTCCTGTAAAAACCTGCATGCCCAAGAAAGCTTCTCACACCTTTTACAGAGATAGGTGGAGGAAGTCTCTCTATCACCTCAACTTTGGCTCGATCAACTTCTATGCCTTTTTCTGAAATACGATGGCCTAAAACAATACCTTCTTTGTCCGTCGTCCCATACTTCACATCTTCTCATGTTGCTTTCTTCATTCCCCTCGACGGACAGGTATGACGGACCGTTGCAAGCACGACGGCCCGTCGAGGGTCTTCGTTCCAAAACACTTGAACTTTGGAATTTTGGGTACTGGGATTACTCTCTGATAATTACGATGAACATTCAGGACGGACCATCGTAGCTGTGACGGTCCGTCATGGACTTCCGTAATCCCACACTTGTCAGACTTCCCCAACTTTCCTTCAGCAACTTCTCACTTCACTACGGTGCCACCTACGGACCGTCACAGCCGCGACGGACCGTCATAGGTTTCGTAGGTGGTCTCTTCTGCAATTCTTTCTCAAAAACTCCCGCGTTCATCCTTGGATAGATTTTCTGCAAACAAAAAGAAACTTATATCAAAATCAACACAAAAAGGCTCTCGACACACACTAAACTTAAGGAAAAAGTATTAGAAATACCGTGAAACCACGGTACATCAGACCCCAACCTAACAATTGGGTTCTTTACTTGATACGACCGCTTATACTTCTTTAGGGAAGTATAATTTGAGCGTATCAAATTTTGGCTTTTAGATTAACTTTAAACACATTACCAAATTTTAGTCAATAATTTCCTAATTTTACTATTTCTTTTTGTTTTTGTCTCTCTCAAGTCTAGCTCTAGTGTATGCCAAGTACACGGAGTCGAGGAGAGCCAATACTTCCACTTGATCCAGAACTAAATCGTACACTCCACAGAATGAATGATCCACACAATCCTGCTAATCTTTGTGATGGGATCAACCGTCAACTTCCTCAGCCGGTTGATGCTCATAATCAAGTGTTAGTGGAGAACCCTGGTGAAGGTGATCTGAGGAGGCAACCTCCCGCCCCACGTCCTCAAGAGTACTATAGGGGAAATGTTAACATCACTGACTCTGACGGGCCACTTGTCCTACCTCCTCTACCACATGGTCATACTTTCGTGGTAACAAGTAGCTTGATGCAGATGCTCACCACTAGAGGTTTGTTTTCGGGGCTACCATCTGAGCATCCACATGCTCACATCGCCAAACTAAGGTCGGTGTGTAAGAGTAGTGTAGGGAGGCCTGACTTGGACATGGAAGTCATTGGGTTAAGACTGTTCCCTCTCTCACTGACGGGAGAGGCTGTTATATGGTTTACAGAGCTTCCCTATAACTCGATCTATACTTGGAACCAATTGAGGGATGTGTTCCTAGCACGTTACTATCCGGTGTCTAAGAAGCTCAACCACAAAGATAGGGTGAACAACTTTGTGGCATTACCAGGGGAGTCAGTAAGTAGTTCTTGGGATAGGTTCACCTCATTCTTGAGAAGTTTCCCAAACCACCGCATTGATGATGAGTCATCGAAAGAGTACTTCTATCGGGGGCAAGATGATAATAATAAGGCAGTACTTGATACTATTGCGGGTGGTTCTTATGGTGAGTGCACTTACGCAAAGATCGCAGAAAAGTTGGAGAAAATTTCCCAAAACAACAAGGCTTGTAGCACTAGGAAGTCGGACACTGGGAGAAACACCTTTGCAGTGCAAGCTACACACAATCCGGCCGCAGATGAGATTCGTGAATAGATGGCTCAAATGAGAACTCAACTTGGGTTGGTATTGAAATATGTCACTGGGGTGCAGAGAAAGTGAATGCGGTGAATTATTTGACTAAGCCACCACCACCGGTAGATGAATTTTACTATGAGGAAGACTCTTATGCAGTGAATGAGCAGACGGGGGGTTTCCGACCGAACGCCCAAGGCTCCAATTAGGAGAATTGGCGCCAAGGTCAACAAAATCAAGGTCAAAACTATGGGAATTACAACCGAGAGGGTCACTATGTTCGAGATGGAAACTTCAACCGCGATAATAAATTCAACCGGGGTAACTATAGTAACAAAAATGATCAGAGTGGGCCCTATGTTCCACTTCAAAATCGGGAAGTTGCTCCTAGGGATGGTAGAGGTAGTATGGCACGAGTTGAGGATATGTTGCAGAAGATGAGGAGGAGGTTTGATGCTAGTGATGAGCACGCCAAAGAGTTGAGAGGTGATTTTATCAAATATTGGGCAAAAGGTGGATGCACATGCAATCTCAGTCAAGCATCTTGAGTTGCAAATGGCTCAATTGTCTTCTATTGTGAACCCACATCAACCGGGTACTCTTCCTAGCAATACTGTTCAAAATCCGAAAAATGATGGACATTGTATGGTAGGCACTACTCGAGGTGGTAAGAAAACCATTGATCCACCTATGCCGTCTAGCGTAGAAGATGAGATGAGAAGAGAAGATGAGGTAGTAGAAGCTAGTGGTGAGTTGGTAAATGAAGCGGTGAAAGAAGAGGAGATGCCCCAAAAGGTGACTCACATTCTAAGACCACCACCACCATTCCCGCAAAGGTTGGTGAAAAAGACCGAGGATTGTAAATATCGGCATGTTATTAATGTGTTGAAACAGCTTTCCATCAATGTTCCCTTGATAGAAGCTCTTGAACAAATGCCCGGTTATGCCAAATTCATGAAAGATATGGTCACTAAAAAGAGATCGGTTAGTTTTGATGATGATTATCGGATGCAACATTGTAGTGCTATTGCTTTGGTGTTGGGATCTAAGTCAACACCAAAATCAATGTCGCGTTC
Organism: Solanum sitiens; assembly: GCA_016801875.1. NCBI lineage: Eukaryota > Viridiplantae > Streptophyta > Magnoliopsida > Solanales > Solanaceae > Solanum > Solanum sitiens. Next base: position 557,018 of record JABWTJ010000411.1, read on the forward strand.
AAGAGGAATTCCTGGCAAATCCTCCGAAAAGACATCTTGAAACTCATTCACTATAGACATAGAGTCTATGGAAAGAACTTATTGCTCTAAGTCATTGACTCTAACCAAGTGGTATAAATACCCCTTAGATATCATCTTATTATCTTTTAGATGAGAAATGATTCGGCCTATTGGATTTGAACCACGCCCTTCCCATTCCATCTCTAGCTCATTTGGAAACTGGAACCTCACTACCCTGTTTCGACAGTCTATCGTAGCATAACACTTATGGAACCAATCCATACCCAAGATTATATCAAAATTGAGCATGGCTAACTCTACTAGGTCAGCATGAGTGATTCTATCAAGGACATTAATTGGGCAATCTTTATATACTCTTTCTGCTCTAATGTCGTCTCCTATGGGAGTACTAACTAGAAAAGGCTCATGCAATATCTCAGGAAGCAAGTCAAATCTACTAGCTATCAAAGGAGTAAAAAATGACAAAGTGGATCCTGGATCTAACAATGCATACACAGGAAAAGAAAAGACATGCAACGTACCCATGACCATATCAACTGACTTCTCTTGCTCCTCTCTACCTTTCAGATCATAGGATTTGTTCCTCTTGGGAGGTTCGGCTGCATCATTTGGATTCGGCCGAGGCTGAGCATCTGTCCTGGACTGATTCCTGACATGTGGGCAGTCCTTGACTATATTCCCACTCTTGCCGCAACCATAGCAGGTATTAGTACCTACTAAGCACTCACCTCCATTGAAACGCCCACATTTACCACACGACTTGCTATTACGCTGGGCATTTCTATCATTGCCCTTTTTGGGGCCAGACTAGTCCACTTTGGCATTCGAATTCCTGGGAGGAGTAGGATTACCTAAGTGTTGGTGTCCCTTCTTGAACTTGGGCCTGTTCTGGACTCCAAATGTACCCCTACCAGAGCTAGAACCAGTCTGATCCGCGGGCCTAGGCTTCTTGCCTTCCTGACCTCTCTTTCTCCGATGACTCTCCTCCACCTGCTGTGCATGTACCATCAACCTTCCCAGGTCCATGTTATCATGCAACATGGCTTCCCGACAATCCTCCTCTAGATCCTCCGACACTCCAGTCACAAACCTGCTCATGTCATCCCTGCTATTGGACACCAGAGAAGAAGCATATTTTGAGAGTTTAACAAATTTCAAGGAATGCTCCTTGACCGATATACCTCCCAGTCTTAGGTTAATGAACTCTTCAACCTTTGCTTCTTGTTGCTCTCTGGGAAAGAATTTCTCCAGATTCGCAGTCTTAAGAATGTCCCAAGTGATGGGGACTTCTCTTGGTGCTCAGCCATCTGCCCACATTTTGTACCACACCTGAGCCACATCTTTGAGTTGATATGCAGTCAACTCAGCCTTTGCCTTTTCATCAACACCCATGGAACAGATAATTTTATAGACCTAATCCATAGACTCCTAGGGATCCTCATTAGTTTTGGACCCGTATTAGACTGGAGGATTCATTCCGGTGAAGTCCCTCAGTCTGCTAGCCATGGTGCTAGCATGCGGGTTCTCCCTGGGAGCACCTTCTCTAGTGGCTTGGACTGTGATAGCCTGTGCCTGAGTAGTGATTTCCTAGGCCATCTGAACCAATGCTTCTCTTACTTCACCATCTGTTAACGCAGCTGGGTTGACAGGCACTTGAACTCCAGCAGCTGGGGCTTGAGGAGGAGCTTGGTTTCCTCCAGAAGCTGCTTCTTCAACTCTTTTGGCGGCATTCCTCCTTGTGTTCATTGTTCTACACGCATACACAAGAAGGAAGTTAGATACTTAAATGACACAAAATGTCATAACTCTACATAGCACGATAAAGAGTAGAAGAAGGGAAAATTTCCTAACATCATATAGTCTCTAAGTCATGATTGTGGTGCACTTTACAACCATAAGTTAGAAACTACGTAACGTGGTTGTTTTGAGCTTTCGTTCCTAGGTAATTTAACCTCATGTTTTGATACCAAGTTTAGTGTCTTCCCCACACTGAAAAGGAGTGATTTACCGGCTAAAGTGAACCCAAGTCCAGTGTCTTCCCCACACCGAAAAGAGGTGGTTCACGGCTAAAGTGAAACCAAAAACATTCTTTTTGAGCATTAACCGACATAGATCATGCAAGATAAACATGAAATCTAGTGTCTGCCCCACACTGAAAAGGGGTGGTTTCACCGGCCAAAGTGAAACCGAATTTACCTAGCTCTCTTAGGTGGAATCCACAGGCTAGTTCCCATGCTGGCAACATAGTTTGAAGACTAGGAGATTTTTGGAGACTCTTATCCACCGTGGTGGAGCCTCATCTCATGAGACTTACATGTGCTGGCACAAACTCATTGCTACTCTATCGGTGCTTTGCTCAATTTCATTTACTTCATAACTTTTAGAGTTGACTCAAACATTATGGAAGCTTGCTTCTAGATTGAGGTTTATTTACTCTATGGATAACTTGTCATCCCTTTCTTTAGTTGATGAAAATGTGAATTTAACCTTACATTATTATCTTGGTGTTAATGAGACTCGTCTCATACTTTCTAACACCTTCTTATGTGAGTATCTTAACATAGTTGTCTTAGGTGTAAGTGAGGCTTGTGTCACTTCCTTTAACACCCCATTCTGGTCACTTTTGTAAATTTTAAGCCTTTAGTTATGTTATTACTCACTTCATCTTGTTCAATGTCATTTGGTAACTTTATAGCATTCTTTATGAACGTTATGAACTTCACTCAATGCAGTTACTATATTCATAGTTCATTTTGGTAGAGTATGTTGGGACTTGTCCCAATTATTGGCATACCCTTGGTTATGGATTCATTGAATTACCTTAGGTATACTTATTCTTTTGGCATTACAATACATTGGCCATATAAGATTAGTATGAATTAGTATTGGCCTAAACAATTTGGACATAATTTTGCTAGCCAATTTATTGGCACAAGCCAACCATTCACTCAACATTTTTCATGAGATTATCATTAGCCAATTTAATATCATAGTTTGGGCAAAACATTATTAGCCAAGTCGATTAACTTCATGTAAATACTTTAGTGAACTCATCATCTCAAGCAAGTCAACATTTAACAGTAACTATACTCCATAACCGAGCCATAACCAAACTTCATCATCTTGGACACAATTAAGTCTTACAACATTCTTTAGTTCATGTAAATAACACTTAAATCATACGAATCAAATCTATAGGCTTCATTCGACATTTACAATTCAAGAAATCTACACATTAGGATCAGTTAGCACCACATACCAACAACATGTTCGAGATTACATCTATAAACTTATGAGAATCGAAAACAAGGATCACTAGGGAAATGGACGTTCAACTATATATTGGGAAGCAACCCTAGTTTCGAGATTCATAGATTCAAAATGTTGAAAATCCTCTTGGAGAAAGAATTCCAGGAGAGAAACCCATACCTTATGTAGAATTGAATCTACGACGATCCCTTGCACGAAAACCTTGAAGAGAACCTTGAAATCACCTAAGAGAACTTTGTCTTTCTACGTTCTTTGCTTACTGCTTTGCGTCGTGAGTTTCTAGTGAATGATCGTGGTTTCTAGGTCTTAGGAACTGATATTGAATAATTCAACTTTAGACTAATTAACTTAAGTAATAAATTAATTAGGTAATTACTAAAACACCCCTCCTAAGTTGACTAGACTTAGGAGGACATTTGACTTTGCAAAATCTGAAAATTGACTAAGGGTCTCGGCTTGACCAAGACTTTAAATTAATTAATATGATTGCTAAATTAATTAATAAGGGACCTACGGAAATTACTAAAATATCCCTAAGTCACTAGGACCACAACTAACTCCTTTGGACCATCCTAGGTTAGGTACTAGGTTGTCCCTAAGTTAGTTAGGTGTCACCCCACAAGGTCCTAGGTTGTCGGGTCCATTGGCTGGTCGATCTTGGTTGATACTAGGTTAGCTAGATATTTGGTTAGGTTTGTTAGAGTCTAGAGTTGGTTAAGAAGCTAGACCCCACATGGCTGGACCCGTGCACGCCTGCCTTTAACCGCCTAACCGAATTCGGTTAGCTTGTCGCGTGGTCCCCCTCTGCGGTTGGCACATGTGTTGCTGCCCATTTCTCCCAATCGTGAACTCCTATGGTTGCATTTGGAAAGTTCACTCCTTGTTCAAGGATTCTTACTATGTCCTTGGACACTACTTAATCTACATGATCATTTTCATTGATCATGTGCTATGGTATCTAGGCTTGACACTTGGATGCCTCATACTTAATGCGTTGATATGGTTGGATACAGAATTTTAGCTTAGGGTTTTCATTGCAGGTACAATTCTTAAACAATGCTTATTCATACTTAGAAAAAATTGGCTAACACCCTTAGCCAATATTTTCTAATATGCCCAATATTATTCAATATTGGGTATTGGGATGCCTATGTATCCCAATACGCATCGTAAAATCTAATAGGCTCTTTACAAGACATGTACATTTTTTTGGAATGTTACAGATATTCTAGGTCGTTGGTGAAATTCAAAAATTTTTGGAGGCTTTTTTTATATTGTTTAGGTAGTTTTCTTAATTTATCTGTTTTTAGGGGAATTTACGTAATATTTGTATATTTTCGGACAGTTACGACAAGAAGTAAAGTTTTTTTTCTTTTATTCATCACGATATTCTATGATCATTCGTGCAAGTCCAAAAATTTTGGAGGCATTTTTTGTATAGTTTATGTAGTTTTCTTTATTTTTTGACCATTTAGTGGCACTTACATTATATTCGGCCCTTTTCAGACAATTATGATAAGAACTAAAGTTATTTTCTTTTATTCGTCACAATATTCTAAGGTCATTGGTGCAATTGAGAATTTTTTCCAGGTATTATTTGTATTGTTTATGTAATTTTCTTGATTGTTCGGCCATTTAGGGGCACTTATTTAATATTCGTCCATTTTTGGACAGTTACGAAGAGAAGTAAAACGTTGCTCTTTTATTCGTCATGATATTCTATGGTCATTCTTGCAAGTCGAATATTTTTGAAGGTGTTTTTTTATATTGTTTATGTACTTTTCATGATTTTTTTGGCCATTTAGGGGAATTTTATGTAATATTTGGCCATTTTATGAAAGTAAAGTTTTGTTCTTTTATTCGTCACGATATTCTAAGGTCATTAGTGCAAGTCAAAATTTTTAGAGCTGTTTTTATATTGTTTATGAAGTTTTTTTATTTTTCGGCAATTTTGGACATTTTCGTAATATTTGGCCATTTTTAACAATTACAAAAAGAAGTAAAGTTTTATTTATTTTATTCATCACGAAATTCTGAGGTCATTGGTGCAAGTCGAAAGTTTTTTGAGGCGTTTTTGTATTGTTTATGTAATTTTTCTTTATTTTTTGCTATTTATGTAATATTCGGCAATTTTCAGACAGTTACGAATAGAATTAAAATTTTGTTTCTTTTATTTACCACGATATTCTAAGGTCATTGGTGCAAGTTGAAATTTTTTTGGGGCATTTTTGTATTATTTATGAAGTTCTCATGATTTTTCGGCCATTTAGGGGCATTTACGTAATATTCGGTCATTTTGGACAGTTACAAATAGAAATAAAGTTTTTCCTTTTAGTCGTCACGATATTCTAAGGTCATTGGTGCAGGTCAAAAAAAATTAAGGCATTTTTTTGTATTGTTTATATAGTTTTCTTTAATTTTTGGCCTTTTAGGGGCATTTACGTAATATTTAACCATTTTCGGGCAATTACAAAAAGAAGTAAAGTTTTGTTCTTTTATTCATCAAGATACTTTAAGGTCATTGGTGGAAGTCAAAAAATTTTGGAGGCGTTTTTTGTATTGTTTAAGTATTTTTTTTTTATTTTTTGGCCATTTAGGGGCATTTACGTAATATTGTGCCCATTTTTGGAATGATACAAAAAGAGGTAAAATTTTGTTCTTTAGTTCTTCACGATATTCCAAGGTTACTGGTGAAAGTCCAATATTTCTTTGAGGCATTTTTTGTATTTTTATATAGTTTTCTTAATTTTTCAGCAATTTTGGGGCATTTATGTAAAATTCATCTATTTTCGGACAGTTAAGAAAAGATGTAAACTTTTGATCTATTATTTGTCACAATATTCTAAGGTCATTGGATCAAGATAAATAAATTTGGAGGCGTTTTTTGTATTGCGTATGTATTTTTCTTGACTTTTCTGTATTTAGGTCATTTACGTAATATTTGGCCATTTTCGGACAATTACGACAAGAACTAAAGTTTTTTTCTTTTAATCGTCACCATATTCTAAGGTTATTGGTGAGAGTTAAAAATTTCTGAGGCGTTTTTTGCGTTGTTTATGTAGTTTTCTTTAGTTTTTTGCAATATAGGGGCATTTACCTGATATTCAACCATTTTTGGACAGTCACGAAAAGAAGTAAAGTTTTGTTCTTTAATTCCTCAAGATACATTAAGGTCATTGGTGCAATTTGAATTTTTTTGGAGGCTTTTTTTATTTTGTTTAAGTAATTTTCTTTATTTTTTGGTCATTTAGGGGTATTAACGTAATATTCGTCTATTTTTCAGATAGTTACGAAAAGAAGTAAAGTTAGTTCTTTTATGTTTTACGATATTCTAAAGTCTTTAATGCGAGTCTAAATTTATTGGAGGCATATTTTGTATTGCTTATGTAGATTTTTTGATACTTCACCATTTAGCCCATTTACATAATATTCGGTCATTTTCGGAACGTTACGAAAAGAAATAAAGTTTTGTTCTCTTATTTGTCACGATATTCTAAGATCATTGGTGAAAGTCAAAATTTTATTGAGGCATATTTTGTATTGCTTATGTAGTTTTCTTGATTTTTCGGCCATTTAGGGGCACTTACGAAATATTCGACCATTTTCAGACAGTTATGAAAAGAAGCAAGGTTTTGTTATTTTATTCATCCAATATACTAAGGTCATTGGTGCAAGTCAAAATTTTTTGGAGGCGTTTCTTGTATTTTGTATGTAGTTTTCTTGATTTTTCGGGCATATAGGGGCATTTACGGAATATTCAACCATTTTCGGACAGTTACAAAAAAATATGTTTTATTCCTTTATTTATCACGATATTATAAAGTTATTGGTGTGAGTCAAAAATTCTTTGAGGCCCTTATTGTACTATTTATGTATTTTTCTTGATTTTTTGGCTTTTAAGGGTATTTACGTAATGTTCGGCTATTTTCGGACAGTTACGAAAATAAATTAAGTTTTTTTTATTTGTCACGATATTCAAAGGTCATTGGTGCAAGTAAAAAAATTTTAGGGGCATTTTTTGCATTATTTATGTAGTTTTCTTGATTTTTCGGCCATTTAGGGGCATTTACGTAATATTCATCCATTTTCGGACAGTTACAAGTAGAAGTTAGGTTTTGTTCTTCTATTTCCCATGGTATTTAAGATCATTGGTGAAAGTTAAAATTTTCTTTGAGGATTTTTTGTATTGTTTATATAGTTTTCTTAATTTTTCAGCCATTTAGGGGCATTTACGTAATATTCGACCATTTTTGGATGGTTAAGAAAGGAAAGCTTTGATCTATTATTCGTCACGATGCTCTAAGGTCATTTTGACAGTCAATATTTTTTGAGGCATTTTCGTATTTTTTATGTATTTTTTTAATTTTTCGATCATTTAGGAGAATTTACCCAATATTCGTTTATTTTCGGACCATTACGAAAACAAGTAAAGTTTTATCTTGTATTCATCACGATATTCTAAGGTCATTGATTCAAGTCAAAAAACTTTTGAGGCATTTTTCGTATTTCTTGTGTAGTTTTCTTGATTTTTCATCAATTTAGAAAAATTTACGTAATATTCGGCCATTTTCAAACAGTTGCGAAAAGAAGTAAAGTTTTTGTCTATTATTCGTCACGATATTCTAAGGTCATTGGTGCAAGTCACACATTTTTGGAGCATTTTTTGTTTTATTCATGTATTTTTCTTGATATTTTTGCTATTTATGGGCATTTACATAATATTGACTATTTTTGAACAATTACGAAAAGAAGTAAAGTTTTGTTGCTTTATTCGTTACGATATTCTAAGGGCATTGGTGCAAGTCAAAAAAATTTGGAAGCGTTTTCTGTATTGTTTATATAATTTTCTTGATTTTTCGGCCATTTTGGGGAATTTACATAATATTTCGCCATTTTGGGAGAGATACGAAAGGAGGTAAAGTTTTGTTCTTTTATTCGTCACAATATTCTAAGGTCATTGGAGAAATTCAAAAAATTTATGAGGCTTTTTTTTTGTATTGTTTATGTATTTTTCTTGACTTTTTGTCATTTAGGGTCATTTACGTAATATTCGACCATTTTCGGACATTTATGAAAAGAAGTGAAGTTTTGTTCTTTTACTCTTCATGATATTATAAGGTCATTGGTGCAAGTCAAAAAATTTCGAAGGCGTTTCTAGTATTGTTTATGTAGTTTTCTTTATTGCCATTTAGGGCATTTAAATAATCTTCAACCATTTTCGGACAGTTACGAAAAAGATAAAATTTTGTTTTCTTATTCGTCAAGATACTCTAAGGTCATTGGTGCAATTTGAAATTATTTGGAGGCGTTTTTTGTATTGTTTATGTAGTTTTCTTGATTTTTCGGTCATTTAGGAGCATTTACGTAATAATCGTCCATTTTTGGATATTTATGACAAGAAATATTTAGTTCTTTTATTTGTCACGATATTCTAAAGTCATTGATGCGAGTCAAAAATTTTAGGAGGCATTGTTCGTATTGCTTATATTGATTTCTTCGTATTCGGTCATTTAGGGGCAACTACATAATATTAAGCCATTTCCGGAACGTTACGAAAATAAGTAAAATTTTATTTCTTTGTTCGTCACGATATTCAAAGGTCATTTGGTGCAAGTCCAAGTCTTATTGAGGCATTTTTGGTATTGTTTATGTAGTTTTCCTGATTTTTCGGCCATTTAGGGGCATTTACGTAATATTCTGCCATTTTTGAGCAGTTATTAAAAGAAGGAAGGTTTTGTTCTTTTATTTGTCTCGATAATCTAAGCTCATTGGTACAAGTCAAAAAGTTTTGGGGGCATTTATTGTATTGCTTATGTAGTTTTCTTGATTTTTCGGCCATTTTGGTGACATTTACGGGATAATCAACCATTTTCGGACATTTACGTAAAGAAGTAAGTTTCGTTCTTTTATTCGTCACGATATTCTAAGGTCATTAGTGCAAGTCAAATACTTTTTGAGGCATTTATTGTATTGTTTTTTGTATTTTCTTGATTTTTGTGCCATTTAGGCGTATTTACGTAATATTCGGTCATTTTTCAGACAGTTATGAAAATAAGTAAAGTTTTTCCTTTTATTTATTACGATATTCTATTGGTTCAAGTCAAAAAATTTTGAAGGTGGTTTTTGTATTATTTATGTAGTTTTCTTGATTTTTTGGCCATTTAGGGGCATTTACGTAATACTCCATCATTTTTGGATAGTTACGAAAAGAAGTAAAGTTTTGTTCTTTTATTCATCATGATATTCTAAGGACATTGGTGCAAGTCAAACTTCATTGGAGGCGTTTTTTGTGTTGATTGTGTAGTTTTCCAAATTTTTTGGCCATTTATGAGCATTTATGTAATACTTGGTCATTTTTGGACAGTTACGAAACGAAGTAATTTTTTTTTAATTTGACGATATTCCAATGTTATTGGTGCAAGACGAAATTTTTCAGAGGTTTTTTTATTGTTTATGTATTTTTTTTATTTTCGGCTATTTAGTAGCACTTATGGAATATTCATCCATTTTCCGACAGATACAAAAAGAAGAATAATTTTGTTCTTTTATTCATTACAATATTCTAAGTTCATTGGTGCAAGTTGAAACTTTTTGGAGACGTTTTTTGTATTGTTAATGTAGTATTCTTTATTTTCGGTCATTAGGGACATTTACATAATAATCGACCATTTTATGACAATTACGAATAGAAATAAAGTTGTTTTTCTTATATTCGTCACGATATTTTAAAGTCTTTGGTGCAACTCAAAAAATTTCGGAGGCATTTTTTTCTATTGTTTATATATATTTTCTTGATTTTCGACCATTTAGGGGGGTCAACGTAATATTTAGCCATTTTTGGACAGTTACGAAAAGAAGTAAAGTTTTGTTCTTATATTCGACACGATATTCTAAGATAATTGATGCAAGTCAAAAAAAATTGAAGATTGTTTTGTATTGTTTATGTATTTTCTTGAATCAAAGTAAAGGAGTCTTGACATGAATTGATCTAGGCTCTTCTAGCCTACAAATTGAATGATGTAATGAACCTTATGTGATCTTAATTCTTGGGTAGATAAAGCATGAATTAGACTTGAGTATGATGTCTTTAGCTACTGCCCTAGATTGATGTTATTTATGAAATATAAATGATGATCAATGCAAGTGAATTTGGTTAAAGACCTATGTCCTCCTACTTTCTAGTATATTGGTGATGTATTGTACTAGTTGTAGCTTGGTATTGTAGTGTCTCAAACATGGCTTCCTTTATGATTAAAGCACCTTTAGCTACTGCCTTTTTATATTAATTGTTGATGGAAAAGGAGTATTGATCAAGGATGATCAAAGGGTGAGAAATTGGTAAGAATACTTATCTCTTCTACTTTTCTATATTATTGTAGTTGATGAAGCCTTGTATGACATTGTGTGGTATAGTCCACTTATGGTGGTGGTGTTTACTTTCTTGTCATTATATATGTGTTGACCATGACCTTGAAGGCAAATTGATGAATATATGAATGAGTGATTATGATGATCACCTTATGTGTAACTTGTGCCTAGTCTTCTACTTTAGTTGTGAATCTAGGTTATGTACAATTGTTATGAGCATGTAAAGGGTTGTGTAAGATCATGTGTAGGAGTTGCCACTCATGAAGTGTTAAGGATTGATGATCCCTACCCATGTAACCCTATGTGAATGTGTGAATAGCTAATGTTAGGAGTCTTAAAGTATAATATGAAGTTAGCTTGCCTCCTATGCTAAATTGTGTTGTGTGGTCTATGCTTGAAAGTGTAATATGGTCTTAAGAGGGTGGCTGTCTCAATGTATTGTTGATAGCCATTATGTGATCATGTTGACCAATGTACACACACACTCACACTTCATGCATGCTTAAAAGTAGTAAAGGTTCATGTTGTCTAAATGAAAGGTAGTTCTCATATTCACTAGTGTCTACTACTGTGCATGTAATGTATAAGTATGTGAAGTATGTTATGTATTCCTTAACTAGGATGACTTGATAGGTGTACTAGAATGGACAAGGGTATGGGACCTTATCTATGCATTTCACATGTGTACCTTGATAGGATAGTTCCTAGTTTTGGTTTATATGTATATGAAAATTAATGAATGGGCATGTTATGAATATGACTTATATGATATGATGAAGTATGAATGTGCATAAAGTCTTAGTGGGTTTATATTAAAGGATTGCTCATATAGTTATACCTATAGACTTATGCATTGATATATGGACATGTGTGATATTTATGTGTTAATGTGAAAGGTTTGCTCACATATATGTACACACACACACATGAATGATGATCTAGTAAATAGAGGGTCCTTGATAGGGTGCCTAAGATTACTCTAAAACTAGATAGGTGCTTGAGTATACTATAAGCATATGAGGATCAAATATCCTAAGACTATGTTTTATGAAAAATGTAATAAAAGCTTTTCAATAAAGGGAACTTAGCTCAGCACCGAGTGAACTTGACATTGAGAGGCGTTGACTTCCCTTAGAGGAAGATTCACCATTTGTCCCTTATAGAGTGTTGACTTCCCTTAGAGGAATACTCACCTATGGACCAACATGAGGTGGTGACTTCCCTTTGAGAAAGGTTCACCCATGTTTTCTCATGAGAGGAGGCCCCAATTGCCCAATGGCATGTAGAGGGATTATACCATCTCTTAGTTCCATAAACTATGCTTGACACATAGGATCTAGCAAAGTGAATTCACTTAGGATGCTAGGATGTATGTTAATGTTCTACCTTGGCTAGGTAGGAACACCTTCCATTGGTGTAATGCTCTACAACACCAAATTCCATGTTTAGCACTCATGGTCTTAGTGTCGGTTAATGCTACAATTTCCCTAAAGTAAAATGGAAAATGGAGTAAATGACTAGGATCCTAACTAGGATGACTAAAGGAGGGTTACTTAGGATAGGTTGTAGTAATGAACCCATCTAAACATTGCACAAGTAGCTCCTTAGGAAGTCCTAGGAAGGTGACCTAATGTATATGATTGTGGTCATGTCATTATGCATTACATTGTAGTATCTATCTACTTTTTATGAAGATGTGCATGGTATTAATCTATATGATGTTATCTTATCAATATATGCACTATGTTGTTCAAAATGACTATATGATGAAGGTTGTTGACATGAATGAAGTTGTCTTCATTTATATGTTGATGCATGAATTGAATGTTAAGGTTTGTGGTCTCATGATGGGTTTACTAAGTATGTGTGAGGTAATTGGGCTTCACATGTACATTTCACTAGTATACTTAGATTGGGGTCATGAACAAGGTCTTGTAATGATGTATATGAAAAGAAGTGAAGATACGTGTGAATTGATGTAGCTTACTGTAAAGCCAATAAGTCTTGACTTAAATGTGTCTATGATGTTTTTTGCTTCTACTATGATATGTGTTGGCTTAGTTAGGTTGTATGTATGCTTTTCTTGTGATCCTAAGGTGATGCATTTCACCAAGTATCACTAGAGGGTTACTTGGGAGGTTAATGAATAAACGAAAAGATAGTTCATTGTAAAGAAGAATGAGCTCACTGTAAAGTGACCTCAAATATGGCTTAAATTCTATATTTGATTTTATATGATGTTTGGCTTTTGATTATGTCTCTATGAAGTATGTGAATGATATAAATACTATTGTATAAAGGTTTTATGAAGATTTACTCAAAAAGGCATGAAGTATGATTTCGAGAAAATATCCCTTTTAAATGTATGTTTTTGCATGGTTGCCATACTTAGTGCATTCTTGTACTAATCCCATTTTTCTCTACTTTTTACACAAAGTGTAGCGTATGGATACTTAAAGTATGTCTATGTGATTGAGTATCTTGATATGTGATTCTCAAGCTCAAGGAAAGGAATCCTTACGTCCAAGGATTCCTATGTCATGTCTTTACTGTAAAGTGCATTGTTATTGTATTTATGTTTATGTTTTAGGGGCCGTGTCCCTAATGTACTCCAAAATTGATTGAGTCTAAGATGGCAAAGAGACTTGAGGTCTAAGTATGTAATATCATATTTTATATATATATATATATATATGAAGTAAAGTTTCTAGCATACGATGTGCTATTAAAAGTTTTAAATTTCCGCTAAATTTACTATGTCAATGCAATGAATGATATTTATGGGCTTGTATAAGACCTCCGAGAGGTCAAGTACGCCATGTTACTTCTAGGGGATGCTCCCGGATGTGACATGTAAGATCATGTGTTCGTGCTTCCATTAATGAAGTGTTAAGGATTGATGACCCTACCCATGTAACCCTATGTAAAGGTGTGAATAGCTAAAGTTAGGAGTCTTGATTGTAATGTGAAGATTGTCTTGCCTCCTATGCTAAGTTGTGTGATGTGGTCTATGCTTTAAGGTGCATTTTGGTCTTAAGAGGGTGGCTGCCTCAACGTGTTGTTGATAGCCATTATGTGATCATGTTGACCAACTCACACACACCCTCACTCTACATGCATGCTTACAAGTAGTATAGGTCATGGTGTCTAAATGAAAGGTAGTTCTCATATTCACTAATGTGTACTATTATGCATGCTAAGCTTGAGTCCATGAAAGTGTGTTATGAACATGTCTTATATGGTATAATGTGAAGTATTTGGTATGATGAAGTATGATTATACCTAGTGTTTATTGTGTTCATATGAAAGCATGGTTCATATTGTTACACTTGTACACTTATGTATGAATGAAATGATGTATGCCCATGTGTGGCATTTATGTGTTATGTGAAAGGTTTGCTCACATATAAGTCTATACACACAGATGAATGATGATCTAGTCAATAGAGGAGCCTTGAAAGGTGTGTTCAAGTGTATCCTTAACTAGATAGTGTTAATACATATGTTATGTCAATTTGAAAGGATTTCTCACATGATTTAGGTTGATGAACTCTCATCTATGACCTATGAGCTAAGCATATGAGGGGATGACTCTCCTAAGCCTATGTTTTATAAAAGGAACGTAGCTTGGCACCGAGTGAACTTGTAGATGAGGGGGTGGCACCTTCCTAAGGAGGGAAGGCTAAATGGTCCACTAACGTTCCTCACGGGGTGGAAAAAAAGGGTGTAGAGAGATGTTTCCATGATGGCCCCCAAGTTCCATAAATATGCTTGCCACATAGGATCTAGCAAGTGATATCACCTAATATGCTAGCATGTTACTCATGTCTTACCTTGGCAAGTAAGATGCCCTCTTTTTGGTGTGGGGGGATGACACCAAATTCCATGTTTAGCACCCATGGTCTTAGTGTCGGTTAAGTCTATAGTTTCCCTAAAGTAAAATAGACAATGGAAGTAAATGACTAGGACCCTAACTAGTATGACTTAAGGGAGGTTACTTAGGATAGGTGGAAGTAATGAACCCATCTAGACATTGCACAAGTAGCTCCTTAGGAAGTGTTAGAGAGGTGGCCTAATGTGTATGATTATGGTTATGTCTTTATGCATGACATGGTAGTATTTGTCTACTTGTTATGAAGATGTACATGGTATGAGTCTATATGTTGTGATCTTATCCTTATATGCACTATGTTGGTCTAAATAACTATATGATGAAGGTCTTTTATTGACATGAATGAAGTTGTCTTCACTTACTTGTTGATGTATGAATTGGGTGATAAGGCTTGTGGCCTCATGATAGGTCTATTAAGTATGTGGGAGGTTATGGGGCTTCACTGTAATGCCTTATGGTCTTGACTTGAATGTGTCTTGTAATGGGCTATACTTCTATGATGATATGTGTCGGCTTGTGTAAGTTGTATGTATGATTCTCCTTGTGACCTTAAGGTGATGCATTGCACCAAGTATCACTAGAGGGTTACTTGGGAGGTTAAGGAGTTAAAATAAAGGATGTTCACTGTTAAGTAAATGACTCACTGTAAAGTGACCTCAATTATGGCTTAAATTCTATAGTGATGTTATATGATGTTTGGACTTTGATTATGACTATGAAGTATGTGAATGATATAAATGCAATTGTATAAATATTTTATAAACATTTACTCAAAATGGCATGAAGTATGATTTCAAGAAAATGTCCCATTTAAATGCATATTTTTTCATGGTTGTCATACTTAGTGCATTCTTGTACTAATCCCATTCTTCTCTACTTTTTACACAAAGTGTGGGTTATGGATGCTTAATGAAGGTCTCTAAGGTTAAGGGCTTGATATGTGATTCCCAATCTCAAGGAAAGGAATCCTTAAGTCCAAGAATTTCCTATGTTATGTCTTTACTGTAAAGTTGTGTATAAGTTTAATTATGTATTATGTTATAAGGGTCGTGTCCCTAAAGTACTCTTATGATGTTGAGTCTAGGATTGCAAAGAGACTTAAGGTCTAAATATGTATTATGACTTATATTTTATATATATGAAGTGATGTTTCTGACATATGATGTGCTATCAAAAGTTGTAAAATTTCCGCTAAATTTACTATGACAATATGATGAATGATAACTATGGGCTTGTATAAGACCTCCGAGAGGTCAAGTACGCCATGTTACTTCTAGGGGGTGCTCCACGGATGTGACAAGGGAAGTCCCAGGGAGGTGTTCTAATGCATGTGTCTATGTTTATAGTTTTCTTGCATGACATTGTGATAGTGTTTACATGATGATATGATATGCATGGCATGAAATTTTAATATGACTATGTGACTAAGGCCCTATATTGAAGTGTATGTTGGTTGCCTATAGTATTGTGTTTTGTACATGAAGGATATGTTAAGTCTTGTGGTCTCATGATATGTCTACTAAGTATGTGTGAAGTTATGGGGCTTCACATGTACATCGCACTAGTAGATTTAGATTGGGATTATGAGTAAGGTTTCATAAGGTTCTATGTGATGTGTATATGCATAATGACAAGAGCTTATTATAATGTTCTTATGTCTTGGCCTATGTGTGTTTTTTATGTATTATGTTTCTATGATGGTACGTGTTGGCTTATGTAGGTTGTAGGTTGTATGTATGCTTTCTTTGTGGCCTAAGGTGATGCATTGCACCAAGTATCACAAAAGGGTTACTTGGGGAGTTTAATGAGTAAAAGAAAAGCAGTTCACTGTAAGGTGAAAAGAGCTCACTGTAAAGTGACCTCAAATATGGCTTAAATTCTATAAGTGATTTTATATGATATTTGGACTTTGAATATGTCTATATGAAGTATGTAAATGATATAAATGCTATTACAAAGGTTTTATGAATATTTACTCAAAAAAGCATGAAGTATGATTTCAAAAATGTCCCTTTTAAATGCATATTTTTGCATGGTTGTCATACTTAGTGCATTCGTGTACTAACTCCATTCTTCTCTATTTTTTACACAAAGTGTAGGTTATGGATGCTTAAAGGATGTCTCTATGATTGAGGAGCTTGTTATGTGCTTCCCAAGATCAAGCAAAAGGAATCTTTAATATTCAAGGATGTCCTATGTCAACTTATGGTTTAATGTAAAGTCTTTTAATATTATACTTATGTATTATGTCTTAAGGGCCGTGTCCCTAAACTACTCTTATGATGATGAGTCTAGGATGACAAAAAGAGACTGTAGTCTTTAACTATGTATGATGTTATTTTAAATATATGAAGTAATTTTCTAGCATATGATGTGCTAAGAAAGTTTTAAATTTTCCACTAAATTTACTTATGACAATGCAACGAATGATAACTATGGGCTAGTATAAGACCTCCGAGAGGTCGAGTACGCCATGTTACTTCTAGGGGGTGCTCCCCAACTGTGATAAATAGTGCATTTCAACATAATATACGGTACTTCGTCATCCTTAGGGTTCCAATTTCACAAGAATTACAAATTATCATAATAAAACCTACGAACCCTAAGCCAAAACTTCAAATTCGTCCTATTAACATGAATTATTCAGCTTTTAGGTAACTGCACACTCAGATACCGTCATACCAAGGGTGTTCTAGCATACAATTTCACATAACAATAAAAAATTAACCACCGAATGTCAAGTTCAACCATCGTGACTTCGTTAAACAAACAATGAATAATGAATTCAAAGTAAGGGCAAAGTTGTTTACCTTTCAAGTAATCGAAGTGGGTGAGTGTGATACAATGAACTTCTAGACCCTTTGAAAATCCTTTAACACCAAACCCAGACTCTGGAATTGCTGGGAAAGTGGAGATGAGGGATTTGGAAGAGAGAGGAATGATATGGGAATTTGGGAAATTAAATAGGGCTTGATCTGTGGGATTTCAAAGTTAAATGGAGTGATTAAGGGAGAGGGAAGGTTCAAAACCGGTTGGGAGGCATTTTTGAATTGTGGGAATGAATTAAAAATGGGAGGTTTTATTTTATATTGTGTCCAGGTTGGGTCGGGCAAACTCTAGGTTTTGGACCCACAAGATAACGTCTACGGTCCGTGGATCGACCTACGGAGTATAGGTCAGGTCCATAGGTACTTTTTACTCTTAGAAAAAAAGGAACTTACATGGGGTCTACGTACGCCATTCTCGGTCCATGTATGGATCCATGGACCGCCGATGGGGTCAGTGCACAACCGTTTGTGCAGATTTGGCTTTTCATCCCTGCACACGTAGCAACCATTAGGACTTTCTTTTTACATTTTTTAGAAACAGACCCCATGATATATCTAGCCAATACTAATAAAAATATAAGACACCTATCCAAAGAGTTACAGAAATTTAAATCAGAGAAGAAAAATCCTAAATTGAAAAGAAAACCTATAGTGTGCTAGATTGTACATCTTGGGTTGCCTCCCAAGTAGCGCTTTATTTAACTTCATGGTACGACGCAATCCCCTTTATTAGTAAGACATCATCAAGGTAATAGACATCAATAACGTCTTGCGTACTCTCCAACTGCCTTTTATTGACTTGATCTTTGCCAGTTCACCTTGAACCTTTTTCCCTCCTTGTTGTTGAGGTAGACTGATCTATATGGAAACACTTGAGTGACTTTGAATGGACTGGTCCAGTTGAACTTGAGATTTCTAGGAAACAAGTGCAACCTTGAGTTGAATAGAAGCACTAGATCACCCACAACAAGTTCACTTTTCTCAACCTTTTGATCAAGCCTCCTTGACCAATCATTTCTATTTGCATTCACAGTTTTTTGCAAGGATTTCCGTTATCTCTCTATTTGACACTTCACTTGTCCATTAGACTATGGATGATAAGTAGTGTATACATTGTGACGTACTCCATATTTATATAGCAACGCCTTGAACAACTCATTACAAAAATGGGAACCTCCATCGATGATAATTGCCCTAGGTGTACCAAGTTTGGAGAACATACTTTTTTAAGGAATGTGGTGACACTTTTCCCTTCATTGGTTGAAAGAGATATTGCTTTCACCCATTTTGATACATAATCAACTGCAACTAGAATATACCTCAACCCAGGTGAACTCACAAATGAACCCATAAAGTCAAGTCCCCATACATCAAACAACTCAATCACCACTATTAGATTCATATGTAGATCTTGCCTCTTTAAAATTCCTCCTTCTCCTTGGATACGATCACAAGACTTGGCGAAATCATGAGCATCTTGGTGGATGGTAGGCCAGTAATACCCACTATACAAGATTTTATAAGTAGTTCGAATATCACTATGCTGCCCACCAACAAGAGATGAATGACACACCTCTAGTATACTCATCATCTCAACCTCGGGCACACAATGACGAATAATTCCATTACAAAAATATAGAAGAAATAAGTATCATTTCAAAAGAACTTCTTCACATCATGCATAACTTTTTCCTTTGGTAAAACAACAAATCTAATGGAACCAGATCACTTGCAAAGTAGTTAGCCAAGTCTGTGAACCAAGGAATAAGATCATTAGAAGAAGCCATTAATTTTTTCTCTAGAAAGGCATCATTCATTCATCTCCATCTCCTAGATTGAGCATAGTTTCCTCCTCAAATCTGGAAAAATAATTTGCAACTTGATTTTTTTTTCTCCCCTTTCTATCTTTCACCTCAAAATCGAACTGTTGCAGCAATAATACCAATCTAATCAACCTCGGTTTTGCATCTTTTTAGCCATCAAATACCTCAATGCAAAATGTTCAGTGTGCACTTTGACTTTAGTACCAAGCAAATAGTATAGAAATTTCTCCAAATGCATAAACCACAGTAGTTGATTAGACAAGAATTCATGTACGTACTTTGATGAGATTGAAGAAAATCCAGAAAATTACTTGAATAAATCAAAGTCTTGCAACAAATGATTCCGAAAAGTAGAATATTTCCCAAAATCTCAAGTTCAACAACTAGGATAATAAAACTGAAAATACCAAAGAGTCTAACCCCAAAAATGAGGTTTTTACAAGTATTTATAATAAAGAAGTCCTAACATAAAAAGGAAATCTATTTAAGGAAAATCTGCCCAAAAACGTGTCTGAGTCGACAACCGGACCGACGGACCGTCGAGGCCTCCCGTTGTTCCACACTTAGAATCTTTTTCAGCTGCTTTTTTTTCCAACTCACTGTTACCATCGACGGACAAGGATGACGGTCCGTTGAGTGCACGACGGTCCGTCAATGGATTCCATTTCTCCACACTTAGAATCTTTTCAAGACGGGTACTGTGGCTACTTTTTGTTAGCAATGACGGATGTACAGGACGGTCCATCGTGGAGATGACGGTCCGTTGATAACTTCTGTAGCCCTACACTTGGTCAAATTTCCCCAATCTTCCTTCAACAGCATTTTCTTCAGACGACGGTTTCCACCTACGAACCATCGAGGGGTCGACGGACCGTCGATGGCTCCGTAGGTTATCACTTCTGCAATTTCAGCACAGTTCTTCTGCATTTTCATTATGGATAGTTTTCCTGCAAACAAAGAGAAAAATACATTAAAACTACTACAAAAAGGCCTTAGACACACACTAAACTTAAGGAAAAAGCATTGAAAGTACCGTAAAACCACGGTACATCAGGATCCCAGGTTTGTTTTTCAATATTGTCTAAGTTAGGGCACAATCGATGGAGCAGTCGATGGACCGTCAATTGACTTACGGTCCGTCGACGGGGAATCATAAGTTCCCCAGATCCAAGGAACCGACCCGACCCGGTCGGCTATATAATGAATTTAAACTTTTCAGTTACCCCCACCTTTTCAAATTCTCCCCAACCGTTTCCCTCCCCTTATTCCCTTACTCCCCCACTCACTAACATATTTAAGACACCATAATTTCTCTCTAATCTCTCATTCCCTCATCTTCTCCACAATCTCAAAAAATTCCCACACCCTTCTCTCCCAAATTCCCCATCCCTCTCTTCCATTTTTCCGGTCAGTGTTCGAAGGCGGGCTCGGTGGTTGTTGTCACAAAGTTCATCCTCACATTCACTCCACTACAGCGTACAGGTATGCCATTCTCATCCTCTCAATGAATTCTCGTTCATTTGCATGCAAAAATGATGAAATTGTATGTGGGTGTTGACTTCGGGACAAAATTGCATGACTAACTTGTTAAAATTGGGTCCCTTGTCCCGTAGAATGATGGAAAGTGAATGGGTTGGGGGTGCTACTGTCTAAATGAACTTTGAATGTTGTGTGATTTATGGTTTTCCTATTTAGGGTTTGATAGTATCTTAGAATCTAGGATCGAAATTAGAATAATCTAAGCCCTAGGAATGACGGAATTGTTGGTTGTTTACTATAGAACATGTTGTTAATTGATGTACTTGAATTTGTGTATGTGTGGGGTGAAAAGGGTGTAGAAACCAATTTGTCTCTGACCGACAGTGGGAGACCTTGTCTATGGACCGTCGGTCAATTGACGGACCATCAATGGGATCCGTCGATAACCACACCTCGAGCTAGTTTAACTCTGGAATGACAAAAGTGGACTATGGTCCGTCGATTAATCGACGGACCGTCCTGCACGTCTGTCATTTCTAATAGAACCTTTGTCACTAAAGGTTTCTAAAATGTTGTCTAAGTGTCCAACGTCGGAAGTGGACTATGGTCCGTCATTTGATCGACGGACAGTCCTGCACGTCCGTCGTTTCTAACAGAACCTTTCTCTCTAAAGCTTTCTAAAATTTTGTCTAAGTGTCCAACGACGGACCGTCGTTCCATCGACGGACCGTCGATAGTGCCCGTCGTTCAGTTTTGCAGTTCTGCACTTCACTGTGTTTTGTGTTCCAACTTTGGTGTTTGCTTCTTTCAAGTGTGTTGAATGATTATACTTGAACTAATAACCCTCCTTTTCAGGTACAAATGGCCCCCAATCCCGATATTGTCTACTCTCGAGGACGATCCATGTCCGTCGCCCCTTCACGTAGGTTGGTGATTGGTTCATCGGACGATGAGACTGATACGTGCCACAAGACACCCGAACACCGACACCTGCTGCTAGGACCACTCGGGGCATGCCCAAGAAGGTGGTGTCCGGTGTAGTCACTGCCTCCCAGTTTGATGAGAAGCGCACACTGACCGACACACCATATAGGTCTGTCGCGGGTTCTGAGGGAGCATCGGCTCCAAGGAGGCTTCCGGGTCTGAGTCGGCCCACTTTTTAGGATCGCATGGTGCCACTCTTACTACTGCAACTGCCCACTCTGCCTCGTCTGATGAGGTCGATAGTGCGGATTCTACTCCAGCACCCCTGTTCGACGTCCCTGCACCGGTTGCTGATCAACCCAACCGGTGGTGCGTAGAAGGCCAATACCAGGTTTACAGGGAGGCTAAGTTGCTCAATGATAAGGGGGTCATGACTTGGACTCTGACAGTCGAGCAGCGGGTTCTTACAGGGAGTCTCCACATAGTCCCTGCTATATATGATATCTTCACCCGCCATCAGCTCGAGTGGATGGCTAGGAGCATGGGACGCTACAATGAGTAGTTGGTGTGAGAGTTCTATGCTTCGTACGTAGAGACTCTCCGGGCTCCTTTGGATAGGCGGTCTAGTCCCGCCAAACAGGCACAACTTACTCATGTTCGAGTTCGTGGCCGTAGGGTGGATATCTCTTTGTCCACCATTCGCCGTTTCTTATATTGTGCTGATATAGATGTCACCAAGGACCCTCTCACCCCCGAGTTCGACTACCGTTGGAAACTATTAAGGAGTACCATTTCTAGCGAGACAAGGTTATGAGAGAGACCACCAAGAGGTGGATAGCCCAGCACATTTCCGTGTATCGTGAGGGTGTAGACTGGGTGCTGGAGCCCAGAGGACTTATCAAAAAGGCCAACCTAAAATTTGCTGCCAAGTTCATCTGGCTATTGGTCCGCCACTGCCTATCCCCCACAGTCGCTGATAATATTCTTTCATGGGATAGAGCAGTCTTGGTTGTTGCTATGGTTGCGGGGTTCGAGGTTGATTTTCCGAGGCTGTTGCTGGCAGTCATCCGTGAGAGGGCCTTTAAGGCCTCGACCACTTACCCCTTTCCCTGTATGATTTTTTGAATTGTACAGGTCTGCTGGAGTGCCCATTGGCACATTGATGTTCTCAAGACTCCTACTGGGACAATAGACATCGATCTCATTCGGGATGAGGCCAATGAGGCGGCACCAACTGAGGGCCCAGAGTAGAGGTGCAACCGCTAGGTGAGAACTTGGCGGACACGGTTGAGCAATCCCAAGCGGATGATTAGGCTACATAAGAGCCTACCGACACCACCCCAGTTGAGTCTATCCCGGGCACTAGCAGAGCCCCGAGTTCCTTCGAATCTACACCATCAGCAGCACTGGTCCCGATTGCTAGGGTCCAGAAGTTAGAGGCCCAGATGGCCACATTGCTGCATCATATCCAGCCTTGGATGCAGAGGTCAATTATTGAAGCAGTGGATCGGATCGAGAAGAAGATTGCCCAGCAGACTGAGAGTAAGATTCTGGCAGTCCACCAGCGCCTTGATGCGTTCGAGTTGAGAGTTCTCGCCCAGCTAGCCCCTACTATTGATTTGACTACTCTCCAACCTGGTGTGGTGAGTCTTAGAGCTGATGTGGATGCTATTTTGGATGTGCGGGTACCTGAGCCTGAGGCCACACCTGTGGAGCTTGCTGAGGATACGGTGCTTAGTGCACTATTTTAGACCACCACTGCGCCACCGCTTCTACCACGTGAGGGTGCCAAGAGGCACCGGCCTAGAGAGAGTAATGAGGCTCGGGCTAGGAAGAAGGAGTGCACTGAGTTGGAGGCCGCTAGGAGAGCTTTTTTTTTAGATGAGGAGACCCGACAAATGAGGCCTCGTGAGTTGGCTGCTGGGGCGTCTAGCTCTAGGCATGAGGATATTAAGAGGAGCACCACTGAGGGTGCAGACATTGCTGTGGACACTACTGATGGTATCCCTACTACTGATGGAGCGGGTTCTGGGCAACCGGACCCACCTGCTTATTGATCTTCGGTGCTATGCGCCTCAAGTTTGCTTCACCTACCACCTTATTATTATATTTCTTATGCATTGAGTACAATTTCATGCTTTCTTGTTGGGGTGGGTGATACGCTCAAATTTACTTCTCAAATAAGAAGTAAAGCGGTCGTATCAAGTAAAGAACCCAACTAATGAGGTTGGGATCGATCCCACAAGGAAAATAGTTCAGCCTTAACTATATTCTATTATTACTATTATTTAGCCAACTATTTTCCGAGAAAACAAAAGACAAAAAGGGGGGTTTTATTTCTAAATTAACGAAAATGATTAACTAAATAAAAATGAACAACTAACAAATTCAGCTTTTGGAGTTTGATCAAACTATAAAAGTAACTAGGGCTTAAGTGTTCCCCACAGGTTCCTAACTTGGTAAATCTAACTATAACAATTCTATCCTAATATCTTGCATGTAAAGTGATAAGTTATGTATCTCTAAATCCTTGGTCCGGCATCTAGATAATTTCACTCCGCACCTTGGTCCGGCTACGGGTGTTGCTATACTAACCCTTATCTTTACCTCATATTAAACATCGTATTCGGTATTTGACTAAGTTATTAATGTCACGACCGAAATGTAGACCCCAGACGAGACCGGCGTCGTTGACCTCTCAGAGGTCGCAGACAAGCCTACTTACGTCATTCTTACTCTACATAGGTTAATTTTAGAGGAAAAATTTGAAACTTTTTGTTTCTAAACATTGCTTACTAAACATTTCTAATGCATTCGTAATTTGTTCAACATCAACCATCTAACATTAAGAGATAATCAAATGAAAGAAATAGTTCAATAAATCTCAATTGTATAATTGCCAAAATGGCACCAATACATAGTCTGAATAAAATAGGAAAGAAACGCTAGTGGAACATGCTCCACTAGCTCAACTCTAAAACTAAGATAGAAAATAAAACAGTAGCATCCTCGAAAGCATGAGGACCTACTAACTCCGGATGAACGCTGAATGTCCGAATAACTGCAACGATGATCCTGCAGCTCTATCGTCCACCTGTGTCTGCACCTAAAATAGTAGAGTTTGTATGGGGTTAGTACACACTTGTACTAAGTATGGGTATATGCAAGCACACACCAAGGACATGCATGAGAAAGAATAGCTCTTTCCTAACAACATGATTTTTGGAAGTCAAGTCAGTGGACTTGCCAAATTGAGATTTGGAAAGTTTCCTAATTTGGATTAGGAAAGTAAATGATCTTTCCAAATTTGGATTTGGAAAGTCAGTGAGCTTTCCAGATTTGGAATAGGAAAGTTATGCCATGAGAATAACATACATCATCATACTTTTCACATTTGCACGCAGTACATAACATTTACACATAGCACACATCATATAGCATACAGTACATTTTCATGTAGCACATAACTTCGTTCATATCATTCATTCATATGCCATGAGACCTTGGAATCATGGACTTGACATTAAGACATCCCAGAAATGAGGACTCAACATATGGGACCTCAACTGGGGAGTCTTCATTAGCAAACACAGAGTCTGCGTCATTCATTCATACGTACTTTATTTCATTTCGTTCATAGTCCAGTGTAACCACTGGTTATACCTAGGATGTAGTTTAAGACTTTCATTAGGTTCGTTGTGCAATGACCAAGAATGACCTAATGTCATTACTTGAATCTAACTCACCTTTTGATTATCCTATCCTAACACCTTTGGTATTCATTCATTTCATTATGTGCATCATTTGAGGATGACCTCATTCATTCATTGGGAACTTTAACTTTAACCGACATAGATCATGTGAGCATCATGAAATCCAGTGTCTCCCCCACACCGAAAAGAGGTGGAATCACCGGCCAAAGTGATCCAATAACATGCTAGCGTACATGGGAATTTAACCTCGCCAGATCCCTATATTGGCAGTATAGGTTCGAAGACTAGGAGATATAAGGAGACCCATACCCGGCAAGCCGGACAGTCTCATCTCATGGGATTTACGTGAACCTCCGCCCTTCCCGAAAGAAGGCATCACCGCTCATAGCTAGTCTATCGGTGCTCAGTATAAAGTTCCGTTTCATTCATCTCATACGTCATGGAAGCTGACATCTAGTATGAGGACATCATAGATCATTAGATGATTTCTCATCTCATCATTCGTATTAAGTGTGTTAAGCTCAATACTCTTATTAGAGTGTTCATAGAGACTGGTCTCTTCATTATCTTACACTCTCATAGGTGAATACATATTGGTAACATTTACTTAGGCTCATTTGAGATTGCTCTCATCATTTACATTAGCCTCGTATCATGTTGTCACCACGTTCGTCATTATTAGCACCTTGGCCTTTCATAGTTATTCACCTCTTATTACGTGAATGTTCATTTCGTCTTATGCCAATGCACTTGGCCATTTAGTGCATCTTACACTCATACTTAACCCCTCTAGGGTTCATCATTTCATTTCATACATCTTAGGTTCATTACTTTTGAACGTATGTTAGACTTATGTGTCTATCCATACAAGCCATGAGGCTTCATTCGTAGTTCATTATGTGACTCATACATACCTAAGATTTCATAGTACAAGACTTATGTATCTTGTATATATACCAAGACTTTGATTTCGATCTAAGTAGGTGGCGTTAATCTTGGATAATTTGTTCACGTATGACTTATGTATCAAACGGAAATTTGGGCAAGGGACCCTAAGTCTTGAGTCAATTGGATATCGTTTATATTTTTAATTGATTTTATTCTAATATTCATAACATTATGATTCTAAGTTAAATCACAATATTAACATTGAAATATTAATCTTCCACTTAACCTTTCTCTTAAATTGGCCGATGGGTTGTGGGTTCGAGCCCCCACAACCCCATTTTCATTTTTCATTAACATATTACTCTCCCATCTCGCCTAAACCAAGAGGTTGTGGGATCAAACCCCCACAGCCTCTTTTATTTTACTCTTTAATTCGCTCAAGTAGGGAGGTTGTGGGTTCGAACCCCCACAGCCTCCTTACTTTTAATTAATTTTCGCTATGGGCTGTGAGGTGGTGGGTTCGAACCCCCACAGCCCCATATAAATATTTTTAATATTTTTCTCTAAGTTGAGAGCATGGACAGTGAGGTCGTGGGATCGAACCCCCACGGCCTCACTTATTTTACTTTTATTTTCGCCTCCTCTATTCCCAAATCTTGAGGTCGTGGGTTCGAATCCCACGCCTCACATCCTTTTTTTTTTCTTATCTTCAGTTCTTCATGAGTTCTGACCGAGGGGTGATGGGTTCGAATCCCCCTCCCCTCATTAATTTTACTCATTCATTCCCTTGCTCACACCCAAGATCGAACCCCCCAACCCTCACCCATTTCCGTGGTTTATTTCGCCCAAGGATGAGGTCACAGGTTCAATTCGTAGTGGCCTCATTCTTTTATTTTGTATTAAATTTCTAGATTCTTATGCATTAATATTTAGTCTAAACTAACTTGTACAATGCTGGAAATTTTAGTCACTTTCTAACTCATAACATTAATGCATTACTTAGCACAAGGTGACATTCATGGATCCGTTTTAACGTATTTTCAAGTGCATCATTCATAGAATCAATTGGCTATGAGATTCTTATTCAAATCAGCCTCATTTCCTTTTTATGAACATCACGATCTTCATGAGTTTATGTACGTAAAATAACAACCACAACATTTACAAATTAAAGCAACAAGGCCGAAACTCTTGTCATGGTCACACACTTGCACACAATTTTACATAATTTCGAACACATACATGGGTTGTCATTTTTCATAAATTAATGTACATCCAACACATTCATATCCAGCACAAACATCACATAATCCTAAGTCTACCAGCATTCATACCAACCTACGAATTCGTTGGGAGCTAATGACAGGGACATGCAACGGGGAAAACAACCTTAGTTTTGAGCCGAATAGTCTGAATCCTAGGGGTCTCTTGGGAAAGGGACCAAGAGTAAGAAGACCCATACCTGATTTTAACGTTGTTCAACACTTGAACTTGCTGCCCAAAACTTCTCCAAATTCACGTCCAATCCCGAAACTCACACCTTACCCGACTAGTGTATTACATTTTTTCTTAACGTTATCGAATTGCTTTCTCGTTTGTGTTTTACGTGTAAATTCTTCAAGCGTGAAGAACTTTTGTTTTCTTTCTGATTTTTTTCTCACGTTTGGCATCCAGAAAAGAGAGTGTGAAGTGAGAGAGATTGACGTGAAAGAGAGGGAGATGGGAGATAGTGTTCTCTTAGAACTAGGACTTGTTGGCAAGACTTAGTCAAATTAATTAATAATTAATAATTAATAAAAATCTGATTTTTCTTTTTCATAAATCAGCTAATATTTATTATTTAATTAAATTAATTTATCAAATTAATTAAAAGCAAGTTAAATCCTTGCTTCTAGTGGGGCTCGAACCCGAGTGACTCCCATTTGCGAAAATGGGTCACTTCGGGTTGCCCCACCCGAATTCCTTTATTTAATTAACTTAATTAATTAAATAGTTAATTTCTCAGGGTAATTACAATATTACCCTTGGCCTGGAAAAGACCATTTTACCCTTGGACCCTCAAAACTTAAAATTTCTTCTTTTGAGTCCGGTAAAAACTCTTTCGATTGAATCTTCGTTTTCGTGAGCCTCACATGGTTGGTTCCAACCTTTCAAAGCTCAATTAACTCCCCAAGTTAGTTGGCTTGGTCATAGTAAGGGTTCTAAGGTCTGGTTCTACGCGTATCAATCCGTGTGGACCTTGGTCTAATTGCACGCATTCTTGAAAATCCTAAGTGTTGATCCTCTTCATATTTAGAGTTGTTACAATTAACTCGTACCAACCAATACTAGCCTATTAGATAGTCTACACTAAATCTATGTTGATAATTCTTTTTCTATTATCTACCTCTTTGGTCCGGCAAGTAGCATTAAGGCGAGTTCTACCGTTGGTCATCCGTTAAAAAGACTTCTACATGAAAGAATTATCAATACATGCAAGATACCACTCTAGAATCGTTATTTAAGTTAGATTTTTACCTTGTTATTCACCCATGGTTCCCACAACCCTAGCTATGAGGTTTAGTTACCCATGTTCATAATTACACAATTCATATTCTTAATGGAAGAATTCATGCACTTACTTTTATGAGAACGAATAAATTTCCAGAATTTAACTTGATTAATCAACAAAATCACCAACAATCAATTCCCGAAAAAGTATCTTAATTCCCAAAATTGAGAGTTCAATATAATAATAAGAGAACTAAAATTTATCCAGAAAGTCTAACCCCAAAAACGAGGTTTTTCAAACTATTTATAATAAAAACAAAATCTAATCAAAGAAGGATTCTATTTACTAAAAATCTGTCCAAACGCGTCTGGATCGACGGACCGTCATGGCCTCCGTCGTCCCATACTTCACACATTCTTCTGTTGCTTTCTTCATTCCCCTCGACGGATAGGTATGACGGACCGTTTCAAGCACGACGGTCCGTCGAGGGTCTTCGTTCCAAAATACTTGAACTTCTTGGAATTTGGGTACTGGGACTACTTCTCTGATCATCACGACGAACAAGCAGGATGGACCGTCGTGGCTATGACGGTCCGTCATGGACTTCCGTAATCCCACACTTGGTCAGACTTCCCCATCTTCCTTCAGCAACTTCTCTCCTCACTACGATGCCACCTACGGACCGTCACAGCCTCGACGGACTGTCATATGTTCCGTAGGTGGTCTCTTCTGTATTTCTTTCTCAAAAACTTCCGCGTTCATCCTTGGATAGATTTTCTGCAAATAAAGAGAAACTTACATAAAATTAACACAAAAAGGCTTTCGACACACATTAAACTTAAGGAAAAAGCATTAGAAATACCGTGAAACCACGGTACATCAACACCCTCAACTTAAATTCATTGTTTGTCCTCAAGCGACGCACTATGACTCACTACAAAATCTTTGTACAAAAGTATCCATATTTTAACTTTCGCAATCATTTGGCTATCAATCCCGATTATTCTCATTATGTTCATGCATGGTATCACTATTAGGCATTGACTTGTGTAGAATCAGACCATGACACAGACTCACTACGCAATGACACCTATCCTCTTCAATTTCTCACCGAGATGCTAATATTTCTGGTGTTGCAACTACTGTCCTCACTTCAAATAACATCCTCATTTTTCACACAATGATTTTAGTTTGAGTATAAGGATCACTTTTCGACACTCACTCTCAGAACAAATTCACAACTCATTTATACATATTGCCATAGGCTTGCCCTTATTTTCACTACTTCAAGTTCGCCATACAACTCTTAGGATCACAATAGGACTTTTTTAGATTGTAACATAGGCTCAGGGTCAGGTAGGGTATGTTTAGGTATACTTTAGTGACTTGTTGCCCTCCTTGACATATCGGCTAAGCGTACCACCTTTTTATCATTCTATTTCGCCCTATTACTCAATTTTCTTTACACTTTGTTGTTTTCCCTTTCTTATCCTTATATGTAAGTGACTTTTCTCTTTTCTTGTGTTTATTTTGCTTTTTATTCATATATATATATATATATATATATATATATATATATATATATATATATATATATATATATTAGTCACTTTTGTCTTATTCTTTCTTTCTCTTCATTCTTTCAACCCCACTTTCCGGGGTTTTCCTTATAACAGCCACCCTCAACTCATGATTTTGCCATGAGTCAAGGTTCACAACACCCATGGTTGGGTCAGGGCCAAAACAAGGTTGCTTTCTGCATTAGCCACCCTTAACTTATGCTTTTGGCATAACTGAGGTGCACATGTCCAAGGAGGGACCAGGGCCAACACATTGTTCCCAGAGAAGATCATTTGGGGTGAAAAAGAAAGATCTATTTTAAGCTCAATTCATTTGGATCAAAAAGGAATTAACTTCATTTGGTTTTCTGTTATTTTTAGGCTCAAGATTGACTATTTCGGACAAGGGCCTATGATCCATTCCTAATTTATTGATTTGACTCACTTTTAGCAGGACTAACCAGGCAAGTTCTAGCTCAGTATTGATGGTGGACATTCGAATTCACCTCACACTCACTTGACATTCCTTGCATTCCAAGATTATTAGACACCTAGTTCAAGTCTTAGATTCAGGATAATGCAGTAGTGTATCTTTATTTCATGTTTCAAACCACACAATTATCACTTACTATGCCTAGTCATGCATCATTTTGATTATCAAGATATCATATTTATTTTAGCCATCATGCTTCAGATTTATACTATGTACATAAAATATGACATGCCGGTTCAACAATAAAAGTAATCAGTCTGTTGGGGGAAAAGAACACAGGCAAGAAAACCCCAAAAGAGGATCGTGAACTTGGGCTACTCAGAATTCACCCAAGTACTCACTTTCCAGCTACCCCACCCCCAACAAAATATATGCAATTGTCCCCAATGCATAGAAAAACTAAACTATGTGAAAGGTAAGTGAAGCAAACCTGAGGCGCTAAGCGCCGGCGATCAGCAAGCTGGTGGGTCCGATTCACTGAAACCCACTCCCTGCGTAGTCTGGACACCCTCAGTAATGTCCGCAGCATCAACAACACCTTCAGTAGTGCCTCCCACAGTATCTACAATCTTGGAGCTAGACGCCCCGGCAGCTAACTCTACAGCCCTCAACTTACGGGCCTCCTCGTCAGCAATCGAGGCTCTCCTCGGAGCCTCCATCTCACGGCGCTCCTTCTTCCTCGCCCTAGACTCATCCTCCTCTCGACCCCTGTGTCTCTTGGCATGCTCTCGTGGGGGAGGTGGTGGAACATCAAAAGTGGCAAAAAGAGCAGCCATCACTGTGTCATCAGCAGGCTCTGCAGAAGGGGCCTCAGACTCAGGCACCCTCGCCTCTAAGATCATATCAAGATCAGCCCGTAGACTCTCAACCGCAGCCTGAAGGGTCGACATGTCCACTGGAGGGGCTGGTCGGGCTAGCACTCGCAACTCAAAAGCGTCTAAGCGCTGATGTACCTCTGCGATCTTCCTCTCTGTGTGTTGTGCCATCTTGACTTCCATGCGCTCCTCTGCCTCAGCAATAGTCCTCTGCATCCAAGGCTGGATGTGATGCAGAAGTGCAGCCATCTGTGCCTCGAGTTTCTGGACCCTAGCAAGTGGGACCAGAGTGGCGGAAGGAGCCGAGCGAGAGGAGCTCGGGGCAGTGCTACTACCCAAGATAGACTCGACCGGGGTAGTGTCAGTGTGTGCAGAAGCAGCCTGGGAATCCGCATGAGCATGTTCTATGGTATCGGCCAGGTTCTCACCGAGTGGGACCACCTCCGGGCGGGGCCCTCTGCGTGGGGCCAACTCATTGGCCTCATCCCTGATGAGGCCGATATCAATATTTCCTTGCGGGGTCCTGAGCTGGTCAATGTGCCAAATGGGCACACCTGCGTATATGCATAAAGAGAAAATCATGCAAGGAAAAGTGTAAGTCGTGGTGACCTTGAAGGCCCTCTCGTGCATGACTGCCTGGAGAAGCCAAGCGAAATCGACCTCGAACCCTACCATCATTGCGGCCATCAGAACTGCACGATCCCATGTGACTATATTATCAGCAACAGTGGGGGAGAGGCAGTGGCGGACTATCAACCAAAGAAACTTGGCCGTAAAGGTCAAGTTGGCCTTCCTGATGGCTCCCTTCGGCTCCATCACCCAATCCGCAGCCTCTCCATCAATAGACAAGTGCTGGGCCATCCACCTCTTGGTGGTCTCTCTCAGCGGTGGCTCGTGTAAGAACCGGCCCTCTTTAACAATTTGCCACCGGTAGTCGAACTCGGCGGTGAGAGGTGTCCAGGTGGTGTGAACATCCTCGCCGTACAGATATCGACGGATGGCTGGTAGGGAGATGTCTACCTGTATGCCGTGTACTCGGACGTGCTCAAGTGGGGCCTGTTTGGTAGGGGCAGACCGCCTATCTATCTATGATCGGAGAGTGGCCACATAAGAGGCATAGAACTCTCGGACTAACTCCTCACTGTAGCGGCCCAAAGAACGAGCCATCCACTCCAGCCGGTGTCTGGTGAAAAGAGTGTGAATATCTGGCATGGTGGGGACACTTCCCGTAAGGACCCGCCTCTCCAGTGTAAGGGTCCGTGTAATGACGCCTTTGTCATTGAGAACCTTGGCGTCTAAGTATACTTTGTATTACCCGTCGACACACCACCGGTTGGGCTGATCGGCAACCGGGGCAGGGACTCCAGTTGGTGAGGCAGGGGTGGAGTCAGTGCTGTCAGCCTCATCATCCGAGGCAGACTGTGTAGCTATGGCAGGGGCAGAGGCTTCTGCGGACCCGGAGGCTTCCTCTGACCACGAAACTCCTAAGGAGCCAGATGCTCCTTCGTCTTGGGCAGCTGACCCAGAAGGTGTGCCGGTCAGTGTGCGCTCCTTATCAGACTGGGAGGCAGTGACTACGCCGGACGCCACCTTCTTGGGCGTGACTCTCGGTGCACATGGAGCTCGTGCTGTAGTAGCAGTGCCTGGGAGCACGTACTCGAGATCATGCTCATCATCAGAGCCTATCACCCGTCGGGCAGACGGGGCGACAGATTTAGAACACCCACGTGCATAAATGCGATCTTGTTTAGGTGCCATGAGAGGTAGTACCTGTAACGAATCATCATTAGTACTAGAAGGAGCAAACATGACAAGAAAAAAAATGAGACAATAATACACATAAATTCAAACCAGTGATAACAGCTCTGAAGTAGTAGTAAGGCACGACGGACCTGGTAACGGCCCGTCGTGCATATGATGGACCGTCTTGGGGTCCGTCATGTAATACTTGGCAATATAGAGTATCAGAAGGAAGGTCTCTGACTGGTACGATGGTTGTACAGGACGGGCCGTCATGGGTATGACGGTCCGTCACATGTGTCCGTCAGTGGACACTTAGGAAAAATGTTGAGACCCTTAGGACAGGGATCTTGACCGTCACGACGGTTGTGCAGGACGGACCGTCGTGAGTATGACGGTCCGTCACAGGTGTACGTCAGTGGACACTTAGAGAAAGTGTTGAGACCCTTAGGACAGGGGTCTCTGATCGTGATGACGGTTGTGCAGTAGGGTATGACGGTCCGTCACATGTGGCCGTCAGTGGACACTTAGAAAACGTGTTGAGACCCTTAGGACAGGGGTCTCTGACCGTGATGACGGTTGTACAGGACGGACCGTCGTGGGTATAACGGTCCGTCACATATGTCCGTTAGTGGACACTTGGAGAAAGTGTTGAGACCCTTAGGACAGGGGTCTCTGACCGTCACGACGGTTGTGCAGGATAGACCGTCGTGGGTATGACGGTCCGTCACATGTGTCCGTCAGTGGACACTTAGAGGAAACAAGTTGTGGGGAGTTGGGATGGACCCTATGACGGTCCGTCGTGGGTACGATGGTCCGTCATCGGGTTTTCGTGCTGTCATTCAGAGACAGAACTGGGGATGCCACAATCAACCCATGTGATTCAAACCAAAGACCCAACATTTCTCTAACACTCTTTAACCTAAATACCTATCAAATTTACAAGTCTAAAGCCCTAATTTCTCAAGTTTTATCCAGGCATTTCGTAGGATTAATAACCTAGGTTAGATAATATATGATCAAAGATCAAAGACCCACATGCTAATAGTAAATAAAAACCAAAAAGAAGAGTAAATGGGTAGAGTTTCAGAAACACATACCTTGGAAGAGGAGAAAACAACACCGGAGTGATAGCACCCAATAAGAAAACTGATAAGCACAGCAGCAGACTCCGACCAAGAAGGGAGATTTGGGATGGGAAAAGGGAGAATGTGGGGAATTTGGGAAGACAAGGAAGTTGAAAGGGGAGGAAATAGGAGAAAGAGGGAAAGAAACGGTTTAATGAAGGGGTGGGGGGTTTAAAAATTTTAAAAACTTTTGAAATTCCTTAGCCGAGTCGGGTCGGGTAGACGGGTAGTAAAGTGACGAAACCCCGATGACGGTCCGTCGTATTTGTGATGGTCCATCGCATCTGTGACGGTCAGTCATAGGTTCCGTCGTATGTGCCCTAATTCTTCAAAACAATAAAGAACGTACCTGGCACGACGGATTAATGCGACGGTCCGTCACATGTATCCGTCAGTGTATGTGGCAGAGTAATTTTCTGCAGAACTTCCTGGAAATGTGCTACCTGAAAATTTACAACCCATTAGTAGAAAATGCTACCGTTACTGGAAAGAAAACTATAAAGTGGTTAGATGATACATATTGGGTTGCCTCCCAACCAGCGCCTGATTTAACGTCGCGGCACGACTGAGGACGCTCGATTACTCAGACTTCATCAAGATGATATGCCTCAATCACCTCATTCGCCGATTCCGCATGACCTATATAGATTTTTAGACGTTGTCCGTTCACCTTAAACCGCACACCTTCCTTGTTCTCCAACTCAACCACTCTATGAGGGAATAGTTGGGTGATCAAGTAAGGGCCAGTCCATTTGGACTTGAGCTTGCCCGGAAATAAGCGCAATCTAGAGTTGAATAAAAGCACCGAATCCCCAATCATAAACTCTCGTTTCTCTATTTATAGGTCATGGTACTTCTTCATCTTTTCTTTGTAGAGGGCTGAGCTTTCATAAGCTTTTAGGCGAAATTCATCGAGTTCATTTAACCCATTTAACCGTTGTTCTGCAGCTTCGTTCCAGTCCATTTTTAACTTCTTCATAGCCCACATGGCTTTATGCTCTAATTCAACCAGAAGATGACATGCTTTCCCATATACTAGTTGGTATGGGGACATACCTATGGGAGTCTTATACGCTGTCCGGTAAGCCCAAAGAGCATCATCAAGCCTCCTTGACCAATCTGTTCTACTAGCATTCACTGTTTTTGACAAAATCTGTTTGATCTCCCTATTTGATACTTCAACTTGCCCACTAGTTTAAGGATGGTAAGGAGTGGCCACATTATGGCGAACCCCATATTTCTCCAATAATCCCTTGAACAATTTGTTGCAAAAGTGGGATCCCCCATCACTAATAATTGCCCGTGGGGTACCAAATCGAGAGAATATATATTTTTTTAAGAATGCAGTGACACTCTTCCCCTCATTGTTCGCGAGGGCGATAGCTTCCACCCACTTAGATACATAATCAACTGCTACTAATATATACTTCATTCCATGAGAACTCACAAACGGACCCATAAAGTTAATACCCTAAACATCAAATAACTCAATCACAAGGATGGTGTTTAGAGGGAGCTCTTGCTTTCTTGAAATGCTGCCATCTCTTTGGCATCTATCACATGCTTTGGTGAACTCATGAGCATCTTGATGAATAGTTGGCCAATAGTAACCACATTGAAAGATCTTATGAGCAGTCCGGATACCACTATGATGTCCACCAAAGGGTGAGGAATGGCATGCCTCTAAAACACTCAACATCTCAACTTCTGGCACACAACGCCGAATAAGCCCATCAACACAGTTCCTATATAAGTATGGTTCATCCCAAAAGAACTTCTTCACATCGTACATGAACTTTTTCCTTTGATGAAAAGACAAGTCAGATGGAACAATATCACTAGCTAAGTAGTTCGCAAAATCTGCGAACCATGGAATCAAGTCTTGTGAGGCAGCCAATACATGCTCATCGGGGAATGTGTCATCAGTATCAGTCTTATCCCCCAACTCTCTCATAGCTTCATCTTCTAAACGGGACAAGTGATCAGCAACTTGATTTTCGGTCCCTTTTCTATCCCTTACCTCAAAGTCAAATTCTTGCAGTAGTAATACCCAACGAATTAACCTCGGTTTTGCATCCTTCTTTGCCATCAAATATCTCAGGGCTGAATGGTCAGTATGCACTATAACTCTAGTACCTAGTAAATAGGAGCAAAATTTTTCAAAAGCAAATACTACTGCAAGGAGCTCTTGTTCAGTTACTGTATAGTTCTTCTGAGCTTCATTGAGGGCTTTACTAGCATAGTAAATGGGATGAAGGATTTTGTCCCTTCTTTGTTCCAATACCACACCAAGGGCAACCCCACTAGCATCACACATCACCTCAAATGGACTGCTCCAATCCGGAGAAATAATGATAGGTGCTGATACCAATTTTTCTTTTAGATCACCGAATGCTTTAAGACAGGATTCATCAAAATAAAATTTACAATCTTTCTCCAGCAGTTTGCACAACGGATGTGCAATTTTTGAGAAATCTTTGATGAATCTCCTGTAAAAACCTGCATGCCCAAGAAAGCTTCTCACACCTTTTACAGAGATAGGTGGAGGAAGTCTCTCTATCACCTCGACTTTGGCTCGATTAACTTCTATGCCCTTTTCTGAAATACGATGGCCCAAAACAATACCTTCTTTGACCATGAAGTGGCATTTTTCCCAATTGAGTACTAAATTGCAGTCTTCACATCTCTTAAGAACCTCATATAAATGGCTCAAACATCGCTCGAATGATTCACCAACCATAGAAAAATCATCCATAAAAACCTCAATAGTATCTTCCACCATGTCGGAGAATATTGACATCATATATCTCTGAAATGTGGCGGGTGCATTGCACAACCCAAACGGCATTCTTTTGAACGCAAAGGTCCCATATGGACAAGTAAAAGTGGTCTTCTCTTGATCTTCTGGTGCAATAGAAATCTGATTATACCCTGAATAACCATCAAGAAAAAGTACCACCCTTTTCCAGCGAGTCTATCCAACATCTGATCCATAAAGGGCATGGGAAAATGGTCCTTTTTGTCCATGCATTTAATTTTCGGTAATCCATACACACCCTCCATCCAGTCACCAGCCTCATTGGAACAAGTTCATTTTTTTCATTGGGGACCACAGTCATTCCCCCTTTCTTAGGTACACACTGAACAGGGCATACCCAACTACTATCGGCGATCGGATATATTACTCCAGCATCTAACCATTTTATGATTTCCTTCTTCACGACCTCTTGCATAGGTGGATTTAAGCGTCTCTGGTGCTCAATACTT
This sequence comes from Solanum sitiens, assembly GCA_016801875.1. Classification (NCBI taxonomy): domain Eukaryota; kingdom Viridiplantae; phylum Streptophyta; class Magnoliopsida; order Solanales; family Solanaceae; genus Solanum; species Solanum sitiens. The sequence goes on from JABWTJ010000411.1 coordinate 594,716, forward strand.
GGCTTATGATCGGGAATGAGTTGGATTTTATGAGAACAAATACCAGGAGGGATCCCAATAATGTCCGCAATGGTCCACCCAATAGCTCTTTTGAACCTTTTTAGCACTTTCACAAAACTCTCAACTTGTTGTTCATTCAGGTCTGATGCAATGATTACCGGCAATGTGTTACCGTTTCCTAAAAAGTTATACCTGAGATGAGGTGGGAGAGCTTTTAGTTCTAGCTTTGGAGCCTCCTCTATAGATGGTTTAGCGGGTGGAGACTCGCGATTCTTCATGTCTAGCTCATATTTCTTTGGTTTAAACCGAACATTACCACGATAAAGAGCAACGACAAATGACCCATATTCTTCAATGCATTCATTATCAAAATTCATTATCACTGCCGCCAGTGCTTCTAAACCTAGACGTTCTTCTATTTGTGTCTCGGGTGATACACCAACTTTGTAGGATATGGCAGATACCGATTGGAGCTCACCACTCTGCCGCATGGACCTACAAATGTTGAAAGTCACTTCTTCATTGTTCAACCGAAATTTCATCTGCCCCTTTTCCATATCAACTAAGGCTCTACCCGTAGCAAGGAATGGCCTCCCAAGAATAATAGGCACCTCAAAATCGACTTCACAATCAAGAATAACAAAATCTGCCGGAAATATGAACGACTCCACTTTTACTAGCACATCATGGAGTATCCCTATAGGCTTTTTTACTGTTCGATCGGCCATCAGTAGCCGCATCGCAGTGGGCTTTGGGTCACCCAAACCCAACTTCTTGTAAATCGAGAGGGGCATGAGATTTATTCTTGCCCCCAGATCACATAATGCTTTCGCAAAATGTAATAACCCGATTGTACAAGGAATAGTGAATGCACCCGGATCTTCTTTCTTTTGCTCTAAAGACCTTATAGCAATAGCACTACAATGATGCATTCTGTCATCATCCTCAAAAGTGACCGATCTTTTCTTTGTAACCAAATCTTTCATAAACTTGGCATAACCGGGCATTTGTTCAAGAGCTTCTACCAAAGGTACATTGATAGAAAGTTGCTTCAACATTGTTATAAAACGCCGATATTTACCATCCTCGGTCTTTTTCACTAATCTTTGAGGAAAGGGGGGGGGGGTCTAGGCATGGGAGTTACCTTTTTAGGCACTTCAGCATCTTTTTCAGTGTTATCTTCTACTTCATCACTAACCTCTACCACTTTATCATTATCTTTCATCACCTTTTCCACAGTAGACGGCATAGGTGGGTCAATAGTTTGTTTACCACCACGAGTAGTAATTGCCATACAGTGTCCATCATTTTTCGGATTTTGGACAGTGTTGCTAGGAAGAGTGCCCGGTTGCCGTGTGTTCACAGTTGCAGATAATTGAGCCATTTGCAATTCAAGCTGCTTAATTGATATGGCATGTGTATCAACTTTCTGTCCAATACCTGCTACATCACTCCTTAACTCTTTGGTGTGCTCATCACTAGCATCGAACCTCCTCCTCATCTTGTGCAACATATCCTCAACTCGCGCCATACTACCTCCACCATCCCTAGGAGCAACTTCACGATTTTGAGGAGGAACATAGGGCCCACTCCTCTCATTTCTGTTACCATAGTTACCCCTGTTGAAGTTGTTGTCGCGGTTGTAATTTCCATCACGAATATAATTACCCTTGCGGTTGTAGTAACCATAGTTCCGACCTTGATTTCCTTGACCTTGGCGCCAATTCTCCTGATTGGAGCCTTGGGCATTTGGTCGGAAATGCCCCGTCTAATCATTTACTGCATAAGAATCTTCCCCATAATAATATTCATCAGTTGGTGGTGGTGGTTTAGACAAGTAGTTCACTGCGTTTATCTTTTCTGCACCCCCAGTGACATGTTTTAACACTAACCCAAGCTCAGTTCTCATCTGTGCCATCTCTTCACGAATCTCATCTGTGGCTGGATTGTGTGTGGATTGCACTGCAAAAGTATTTCTCCCAGTATTTGTCTTCCTAGTACTCCATGCTTTATTATTCCGGGAGATTTTCTCTAATTTTTCGGCAATTTCAGCATAAGGACACTCCCCATAAGAACCACCTGCTATAGTATCCAATACCGCTTTATTATTATCATTCTGTCCCCGGTAGAAGTATTCTTTCAATGACTCATCATCTATGCGATGATTGGGGACACTTCTCAAAAATGAAGTGAACCTATCCCAAGAACTGCTAACTGACTCTCCTGGTAGTGCCACAAAGTTGTTCACTCTGTCTTTGTGATTTAGTTTCTTGGAGACCGGGTAGTAACGTGCTAAGAAAATGTCCCTTAGTTGGTTCCAAGTGAAAATTGAGTTATAAGGGAGCTCAGTGAACCAAATAGCAGCTTCTCCCTTTAGTGAGAGAGGAAATACTCTTAGCCCTATTACATCCAAATTCAAATCAGGCCTCCCTACACAGCTTTTACACACTGCCCTCACCTTAACTATATGGGCATGTGGGTCCTCAGACGGTAGTTCTGAAAACAAACCTCTAGCAGTGAGCATTTGCATTAGACTACTAGTGACTACAAAGGTGTGACCTTCTGGTAGAGGGGGCAAGACAAGTGGCCCATCAGAATCTGCAATATTATCATAACCTCTGTAGTATTCTTGAGGACGTGGAGCGGGATTTTGTCCCCTTTGTGCATCTTGACCAGGATTATCAGGTAATAATCGACCATGAGCATCAACCGGAGCTGGGATGTTCTGGTTTGGATCATCATCATTTATACCCAAGTTTCGATTCATATTGCGTAGTTTACGTTCTAACTCGTGATCGTAGGGAAACAAGGGTTCTCTTCCTCTCTGTGTATTTGGCATACAAGGACGTTAGTTCTTAAAAAAATCAAAAACAACAGAAAAAGTAAAATCAGGAAAATATTGATTAAACTTTAGTAATAAGTTTAGGTTAATCTAAAAGCTACTTTCCCCGGCAGCGGCGCTAATATTTGATACGCTCAAATTTACTTCTCAAATAAGAAGTAAAGCGGTCGTATCAAGTAAAGAACCCAACTAATGAGGTTGGGATCGATCCCACAAGGAAAATAGTTCAGACTTAACTATATTCTATTATTACTATTATTTAGCCAACTATTTTCTGAGAAAACAAAAGACAAAAAGGGGGGTTTTATTTCTAAATTAATGAAAATGATTAACTAAATAAAAATGAACAACTAACAGATTCAGCTATCGGAGTTTGATCAAATTATAAAAGTAACTAGGGCTTAAGTGTTCCCTACAGGTTCCTAACTTGGTAAATCTAACTATAACAATTCTATCCTAATATCTTGCATGTAAAGTGATAAGTTATGTATCTCTAAATCCTTGGTCCGGCATCTAGAGAATTTCACTCCGCACCTTGGTCCGGCTACGGGTGTTGCTATACTAACCCTTATCTTTACCTCATATTAAACATCGTATTTGGTATTTGACTAAGTTATTAACTCGTACCAACCAATACTAGCCTATTAGATAGTCTACATTAAATTTATGTTAATAATTCTTTTCCTATTATCTACCTCCTTGGTCCGGCAAGTAGCATTAAGGCGAGTTCTAACGTTGGCCATCCATTAAAAAGACTTCTACACGAAAGAATTATCAATACATGCAAGATACCACTCTACAATCGTTATTTAAGTTAGATTTTTACCTTGTTATTCACCCATGGTTCCCACAACCCTAGCTATGATGTTTAGTTACCCATGTTCATAATTACACAATTCATATTCTTAATGGAAGAATTCATGCACTTACTTTTATGAGAATGAATAAATTTCCAGAATTTAACTTGATTAATCAACAAAATCACCAACAATCAATTCCCGAAAAAGTGTCTTAATTCCTAAAATCGAGAGTTCAATACTATAATAAGAGAACTAAAAATTATCCAGAAAGTCTAACCCCAAAAACGAGGTTTTTCAAACTATTTATAATAAACACAAAATCTAATCAAAGAAGGATTCTATTTACTAAAAATCTGTCCAAACGCGTCTGGATCGACAGACCACGTGACGGACCGTCATGGCCTCTGTCGTCCCATACTTCACACATTCTTCTGTTGCTTTCTTCATTCCCCTCGACGCATAGGTATGACAGACCGTTTCAAGCACGACGGTCCGTCGAGGGTCTTCGTTCCAAAATACTTGAACTTCTTGGAATTTGGGTACTGGGACTACTTCTCTGATCATCACGACGAACAAGCAGGACGGACCGTCGTGGCTATGACGGTCCGTCATGGACTTCCGTAATCCTACACTTGGTCAGACTTCCCCATCTTCCTTCAGCAATTTCTCTCCTCGCTACGATGCCACCTATGGACCGTCACAGCCTCGACGGACCGTCATAAGTTCCGTAGGTGGTCTCTTCTGCATTTCTTTCTCAAAAACTTCCGCGTTCATCCTTGGACAGATTTTCTGCAAATAAAGAGAAACTTACATAAAAATCAACACAAAAAGGCTTTCGACACACATTAAACTTAAGGAAAAACCATTAGAAATACCGTGAAACCACGGTACATCAGTGGGGTAAATGGAAAGTGAGTGTTAGGGTGAAGTCTGAGTAGCCCAACTCACGATCCTCTCTTGGGTTTGCTTGTCTGTGTTCTTTTGCCCCAACAGACTGGTTATTTTACTGTTGAATCGGCCTGTTTAGTATCTTGTACAAAGTATGTGAAATCTTAAGCATGATGGCTAAATATAAATGATATCCCGTTCTAGAAACAATTCTTGCATGAATTAGGTCTAATGAATGTTGAACATGTTGGTTCTAAACATGACATAGAGATGCACTACTGCATGACCCTCAAATCGATAACTCAAACTAGGTGTCTGATAATCTGATAGGGTAATGAAATGTCAAGAGAGTGTGAGGAAATTTGATTGATCCACCGTTGGTACCTAGCTAGAACTTGCTCGGTTATTCCTCTAAAAAGGAATCTGTGTTAGACATTTAAGAAAGGATCATAGGCCCTTGTTCAAATTAGCCAATCTTTAGCCTAAATAAAAGAAAACCAAATGAATTGATCCCCTTGTTGATCCAAATCTTTTGAGCTTTAAATAGATCTTTATTTTCTACACCAAATTGTCTTCCCTGGATATAATGTGTTGGCCCTGGTCCCTCCTTGGACATGTACACCTTAACTTAGGACAAAAGCATAAGTTGAGGGTGGCTAATGCAGAAACTAACCTCGTCTTGGCCCTGACCCAACATTGGGTATTGTGTACCTTGACTTATGGCAAAGCCATAAGTTGAGGGTGGCTATTATGAGTAATGTCTCGAAAAGAGGGGATGAAAAGAGTAATGTGGAAAAAGAAAAGAAACTGTGTGCAAGAGAAGTGACTTAACCAAATAAAATTAAAAAAAAAGTGTTGAATGAAAAGAAGTAAAAGTCACTTCTGTAAGTCATTCAACAGACCATCGACCGGACCATCGATTGCACACAGACTTAGACAAAATTTCAAGACATACCTAGGATCTACGAACACCATCGACGGTCCGTCGATTGAATGACGGCCCGTCGATTGGTCCGTAGATCTGTGCACCATACCAATTTCTGTAGAACTCTTGGGTTTGTTCCCTGCATATTTAACACACATTAAGCTATTCTTTTTGTGTTTTTCTAGACATTTTTAAGACACGGACCCTAAACTACTCCCTAGCCAACAATCTAAAAAAAATAACGCATGAAGATGAGTAAAACAAAAACGAAACAAGAAAATGCAACTATTCCTACAAAGAAAGGAAAAACCTATTGTTGGCTAGAGGATACACATTGGATTTCCTCCCAAGAAGCGCTTGATTTAATGTCGCGGCACGACGCAAGATCCTTGATTACTCAGACTTCATCAAGGAGATATGCTTCAACCACTTCATGGACACTTTTCGCATGCCCTAAATAGATCTTGATTCTCTGCCCATTGACAGTGAACCTTGCACCCTCCTTGTTCTCCAACTCAACCTCTCCATGTGGGAACACTTTAGTGATAAGAAATGGCCCAGTCCACTTGAACTTGAGTTTTCCCGGAAATAAGCGTAGCCTAGAGTTTAATAGAAGCACCAAGTCCCCAACCGCAAATTCTCACTTTTCAATCTTCTGGTCATGGTACTTCTTCATATTCTCTTTTTAGATGGTTGAACTTTCATATACTTTTAGGCAAAACTCATCAAGCTCATTCAACCCGTTAAGTTTCTGTTCCACTCCTTGACCAATCCGTTCTATTAGCATTCACCATTTTCGACAGGATCTGTTTGATATCTCTGTTGGACACCTCAACTTTCCCACTAGTTTGTGGATGGTACGGAGTAGCTACATTGTGGCGAACCCCATATTTCTCCAATATCCCTTTGAATAACTTGTTGCAAAAGTGATATCCCCCATTACTAATAATGGGCCTAGGTGTGCCAAATCTGGAGAAGATGTTCTTTTTCATGAACGTGGTGACACTCTTCTATGCATTGTTGGCAAGTGTTATGGGTTCCATCTATTTTGACACATTGTCCACCACCACAAGTATATATTTCATCCCATGAGAACTCACAAATGGGCCTATAAAATCAATTCCCCACACATCAAACAACTCAATCACTAGAATGGGATTTAAGGGGAGCTCTTGCCTCTTTGAAATTCCTCCATCTCTCTGACACCTATGACAAGATTTGGCGAACTCATAAGCATCTTGGTGAATGGTTGGTCAATAGTACCCATATTGCAAAATCTTGTGGGCAGTCCGGATACCACTATGATGCCCACCCACAGGTGAGGAATTGTAACATTCTAGAAAAATGTACTTGTCTAGTGAAGAGCCTATTAGGTTTTAAGAATATGAATTGAGGTACTTAGGCATCCCAATTCCCTATTGAGTAATATTGGGCATATTAGAGAATATTGGCTTAAGGGTGTTAGCCAATTTTTGTATGTATTCACAATAACTTAAAAAATACCCTTTGATGTTCAAATACTCCAATCCAAGCTTATTTAGGAATTGTACGTGCAATGAAGATCCTAAGCTAAAATTCATAATCTCTTCAATTCTTAACCTCATCGCTTACTCACATTAGGTACTAGGCACCCAAGTATCAAGCCTAGGTACCATAGCACATGATCATTTAAAATGACTATGTTGATTAAGCAGTGCCCAAGGACATAGTGAGGATCCTTGGACAAGAAGTGAACCTTACAGAATGCACGGTTAGGAAAGTGCACGCAACACATGTGCAAGAACATGTGCTACCAACGACCGACAGACAAGCCCAATCGATTCGGTTAGGGCAGTTAGGGTCCAGCCACGCGTCGGGTCCAACCACGTGGGACCGAGCTACCTAACCAATTCTAGGTCCTAACTAACTAACCTAACTAGCTAATTAACCTAGGACTAACTAAAATAAACTAACTAGTGTGCCCGAAAACCTAAGACCTAACCGGGTGACACTAACCGAATAACTAACTAAAGAAACATCCTAGTACCTGACCTAGGATGGTCCAAAGGGGTTGGTTATGGTCCTAACGACTTAGGGGTACTTTATTAATTACCCTAGGTCACTTAATTAATTAAATTAGCAACTTAATTAATTAATTTAATTCCTAGTCAAACACGAGACCCTAAGTCAAATGTTCTCCTAGTTGTAGTCAATTTAGGAGGGGGGTTTAAGGTAATTTAAGTGGAGGGTCTTTAGGGTAATACTTGGGACGTCTATATATTGATATTAGGTCAGTTTTAGACCACTTTTACACGTACCAAACCAGATCAAACGAAATTCTCTCTAATATCTCAAGAGCGCTCTCTTTTCCAAACTCCATTGTAGACCAAGAAAAGCTTAAGGAAGAAGACCAAGGTTTCGAAGTTTCCAATCAGCTTTTCGTGGATTCTTCATCTATAAGGTATGGGTTTTTCACTCTTGCGATTCATTTACCCAAGTTGTCCTTTCAAGATAAGTTTTCAAGAACTTCAAATACTAGGGTTTTTTTACTCTACAAAACGGATTTTCTTCCTAACCCTAGATTTATGATTTTTAATGAAAAGTAAACATTTTCTATACTTAATTTCGCACGAATTGTTGAGTAGTTGATTGATAATGTTTGAATGTCATGAGATACATGATCTTTCTCTATGTAATGGTTTTCGAATGAGTTGTTTGTAGTATTTGATAACATGAAAACGTTAGGGTTAGAATTTAAGGTTTGAATGAACCCTTTAATGACCCGTTTACCTTCTCCTATACTATGTATTGATCTTGTACATGATTTTATAAGTTTTTCTTGATTATGTCATTGAGTATTTCACTATGTATAATTATTAATATTACATGATGAATAAGATTCTTGGAAGCAAGAGGTAAGTCTTCTAAGTGTGATTACTCTTAAATATTTATGTTAGCCTATAAACTATGATGCTATGTTATGAAAAGTATGTATGATGTTGCTATGTGAATATACTGGGCTATGAACATGTTAATTGTGATATCACGATAAGAATACGAATATGCAAGTTATGATACTCTCTTGTATGCTATACACAAGATGATTATGCTATGTAAATCTCACAAAAGAAAGGTTACAATGAAAGGACAATTCTCATCTAATCTAAAAGAGCTCATGATCATGTTATACAAGGAGATAATCTCCTATGACCTATGATAAGTTTATGATAAAATAAAACTTAAAGCTTATTTCAAGAAAAGGGACTTAAGCTAAGCACCGATGAACTAGATATGGGAAGTGTCCCTTCCCTAGAGGGAAGGTAGGTTCACAATGATTCTCATGAGATTGAGGCTACCATGTAATGTGGAACTATGGGTCTCTAATACATCTCCTATTTCTTGAACTATGTTGCCACCATATGATACTATCTAGTGGATCCACCTAGAAAGCTACGTCATGTTCGGTTCTACTTTGGCCGGTAGACCACCTCTTTTCGGTGTGGAGAAGACACCGGATTCCATATTTAGCTCACATGGTCTATGTCGGTTAATGCGCATGTTCCCTCATTTAAAACGAAAGACAAGTAAATGAACGTTGACTAGGGTGACTTAAGGAGTTTGCTTAGTATAGGTAGTGGTATGGGACGCTACCTAGACATTGCACAAGTTGACTCTAAGGGAAGTCCTAGGAGATTGTTCTTAAGTAATATGATGATATGAAAGATATATGTTTATGATATATGATGTTACTCTTACATGAATGTTGGTCATTATGATGAATATTTTATTTGGTTATATTGCTATATGAAGTGATGACTACTTATGTTACAAGTTACATGAAGTAAAGCTTTACTTATGGTCCTCTATCTTATCTACTTGGTTATGTGGGGTTATGGGGCTTCACATGACCATTGCACTTGTAGGTTGGGGATGGGATCGTTGGTAAGTGTTTTGTATGTTATGTTATATGATCCATTGAATATGAAATGTTATCATTACTCTATGAGAATATTTGTTGATTTTGATCATGCTTTAACTTGTATATGTTATATGGTATGTCCATTGAAGACTTTCTTATGACTTAGCATGTTTTTCTAAAGAGATGATAAATGATCCTTTTTCATGCATGTCCCTATGTGTTATGTACATATACCCATACTTAGTACATGTGGCGTACTAACTCCATTACTTTATATTACTACAAATTTAGGTTCCGGCCATTGAAGTTAAGTAGGTCGATTTGAAGAAGCTTGGAACTCTTTCTCCAAGTCTTGGTAGGTCCTCATGTTCAGGACACTTTCATTTATATTCCAACCTATGAATAATTAGTAGTTTTTAGAATACGTTATTCCATTATGTTCTTTGAATTCTTTTGTATTAAGGCCTATATGGCATATTGACTATTATTGGCTAAGTCCAGATTTACACTCTTAGATGGTTTCTTATATGTGAGACATTTTAGAATATCGTATGTCTTTATAAATCTTAAGTATGAAGTCTGAGTATACTGCATTAGTATGTTAAAAGTTTTAAATTTTTTCACAATTTTACTATCACATGTTATGACGAATGCTAAGAGGCTTGTCTGCGACCTCTATGAGTTTAATGACGCCGGTCTCATCCGGGGTCCAGATTTCGGGTGTGATAGGAGTGGCATGCCTCCAAAACTCTTAGCATTTCGACTTCTGGCACACATCGGCGAATGAGCCCATCAGCACAACTCCGGTATAGGTAAGGTTCATCCCAAAAGAACTTTTTCACATCATGCATGAACTTTTTCCTTTGATGAAAGGACAAGTCTGATGGGACTATATCACTGGCCAAATAATTTGCAAAATTGGTGAACCATGGAATCAAGTCATGAGAAGCGGCCAATACATGCTCAGCCGGGAAGGTATCATCAATTTCAGCCTTTACACCTAATTCTCGCATAGCTTCATCCTCCAATATGGACAAGTGATCGGCAACTTGATTTTCAGTCCCTTTTCTATCTTTCACCTCAAAATCAAACTTGCAATAGTAGCACCCATCTAATCAAACTTGGTTTCACATCCTTCTTTGCCATCAAATACCCCAAAGCGGAGTGATTAGTGTGCACTATGACTCTTGTGCCAAGCAAATAGGAGTGAAATTTTTCGAAAGCAAATACCACTGCAAGGAGCTCGTGTTCAGTTACAGTGTAGTTCTTTTGTGCTTCATTTAGGGCCTTACTCGCATAATAGATGGGGTGAAGGATTTTATCCCTTCTTTTCCCAAATACTACACCAAGAGCAACTCCACTAGCATCACACATCACCTCAAATGGCTTGCTCCAGTCTGGGGAAATAATTATGGGTGCAGACACCAACTTCTTTTTCAACTCTCCAAACGCCTTCAGACAAGATTCATCAAAATAGAATTTACATTCCTTCTCAAGTAACTTGCACAGAGGATGTGCAATTTATGAGAAATCCTTAATAAACCTCCGGTAGAAGCCCGCATGTCCCATAAAACATCTCAAACCTTTTACAGAGATGGGTGGAGGAAGTATCTCTATAACCTCAACTTTTGCTTGATCAGCCTCTATCCCCTTCTCCTAGATGCGATGGCCAAATACTATACCTTCTTTCACCATAAAGTGACATTTTTTTCCAATTTAGCACAAGATTGCAATATTCACATCTTTTGAGAACCTCAGCCAAGTGACCCAAACACCGATCAAAGGAATCTCCAACAACTGAAAAGTCGTACATAAACACCTCAATAGTGTCCTCCACCATATCGGAGAATATAGACATCATACATCTCTGGAAAGTGGCCGATGCATTACATAACCCAAATGGCATCCTCTTGAATGCGAATGTCCCATAAGGGCAAGTAAAGGTGGTTTTCTCTTGATCCTTCGGTGAAATAGAGATCTAACTATAACCCAAATAGCCATCCAGAAAACAATACCATCATTTTCCTGCGAGTCTATCTAATATCTGGTCCATGAAGGGCATAGGAAAATGGTCTTTCTCAGTCCATGCATTCAACTTTCGGTAATCCATACAAACTCTCCATCTGGTCACCGGACTCATTGGAACAAGCTCATTCTTCTCATTAGGTACTACTGTCATTCCCCCCTTTTTGAGCATACACTATACAGGGCATACCCAACTACTATCTGCGATAGGATATATGACTCCGGCATCCAACCAGTTAATAATATCCTTCTTCACTACCTCTTGCATAGGTGGATTCAATCGTCTTTGGTGCTCAATACTTCGCTTGTGATTGGGCATGAGTTGGATTTTATGTGAACAAATACCGGGAGGGGGATCCCAATAATGTCCGTAATAGTCCAACCAATGGCTCGTTTGAACCTCTTAAAAATTTCCACCAAACACTCTACTTGTTGCACATTCAAATCCGATGCAATGATTACCGGCAAAGTGTCATCTCTTCTCAAGAATACATACCTCATATGAGGTGGTAGAGCCTTGAGTTCTAATTTTGGGGCTTCCTCAATAGATGGTTTCGCGGGTGGAGACTCGCGATGCTTCATATCTAACTCCAATTTCTTTGATTTGAACGGATATTCACCTCGTTCAAGTGTCGCAACCAAAGACCCATACTCTTCAATGCCATCACTCTCAAAATTCATGATCACTGCCGCTAGTGCCTCAACACCTAGGCGCTCTTCGATTTGTACCTCAGACGTACTCTCAACCCTGTAGGATATGGCCGATACCATTTGGAGCTCACCACACTACTTCATGGACCTAAAAATGTTAAAAGTTGCTTCTTCATTGTTCAACCTAAACTTCATCTGCCCTTTCTCCATATCATCGAAGGCGCGACCAATAGAAAGGAACGGCCTCCCAAGAATAATGGGGACCTCAAAGTCCACCTCACATTCAAGAATCACAAAATCCGCCAGAAATATAAAAGACTCCACCTTCACGAGCACATCATGGAGTATCCCAATGGGCCTCTTCACTATTTGATCGGCCATCAGTAACCGCATTGCAGTGGGCTTTGGGTCACCCAAACCCAATTTCTTATAAATGGAGAGAGGTATGAGATTAATGCTTGCACCTAGATCACATAGTGCTTTAGCAAAGTGTAATAACCCTATGGTACATAGAATAGTGAAAGCTCCTAGATCTTCATTCTTTTTCACAAGAGACCTTGTAGTAATAGCACTACAATGCTGCATTCAATCATCATCCTCAAAACTTACCGATCTCTTCTTCGTAACCATATCCTTTATGAATTTGGCATACCGTGGCATTTGTTCCAAAGCTTCTATCAAAGGGACATTGATGGAAAGCTGTTTCAACATAGTGACAAAACGTCGGCATTTACCATCCTCAGTCTTCTTCACCAATCTCTGAGGGAATGGTGGTGGTGGTCTCAAAATGGGGATCACTTTTTGGGGTACCTCTGCTTCTTTCACTGCTTTGTCCACCAATTCACCACTAGTTTCAACTACCTCTTCATCATTTATCACCTCATCTTCTACTACAGACGGCATACGTGGATCGATAGTTTGCTTACCTCCTCGAGTAGTGACCGCCATGCAATGTCCATTATTTTTTGGGTTTTGAATGGTGTTGCTAGTAAGAGTGTCCGGTTGACGTGGGTTCACAGTAGTAGACAATTGGGCCATTTGTCACTCAAGATGCTTGATAGAGACCGCATGTGCATCCACCTTTTGCTCGATATTAGACAAATCACCTCTCAATTCCTTGGCGTGCTCATCACTAGCATCAAACCTCCTCATCATCTTCTGCAACATATCTTCAAATCGCGCCATACTACCTCGACCATCCCTGGGAGCAACTTCCCAATTTTGAGGCGGAAGATAGGTCCCACTTCGATTGTTTCTGTTACCATAGTTACCCCGGTTGAAGTTGTTGTCGCGGTTGTAGTTTCCATATCGAACATAATGTCCCTCTCTGTTGTAATTCCCATAGTTCCAACCTTGATTTCCTTGACCTTGGCGCCAATTCTCCTGATTGGAGCCTTGGGCGTTCGGTCGGAAACCCCCCATCTTCTCATTCACTACATAAGTATCCTTTTCATAGTAGTAGTCATCCACTGGCGGTGGTGGTTTAGTCAAGTCGTTCACCGCATTTACCTTCTCTGCACCTCCAGTGACATGTTTCAATACCAATCCGAACTCAGTTATCATTTAAGCCATATCTTTACGAATCTCATCTGTGGCCGAATTATGTGTAGCTTGCACTGCAAAGGTATTTCTCCCTGTGTCCGACTTCCTAGTGCTCCAAGCCTTATTGTTGCGAGAGATTTTCTCTAACTTCTCTGCGATCTCTGCATAAGTGCACTCACCATAAGAACCACCCGCAATAGTATCAAGCACTGCTTTATTATTATCATCTTGCCCCCGATAGAAGTACTCTTTTAACAACTCATCATCGATGCGGTGGTTTAGGACACCTCTCACGAACGCAGTAAATCTATCCCAAGAGCTACTCACCAACTCCCCAGGCAATGCCACAAAGTTATTCACTCTATCTTTTTGGTTGATCTTTCTGGACACCGGGTAGTACTGTGCTAGGAACACATCCCTCAACTGATCCCAATTATAGATAGAACTATAGGACAACTCAGTAAACCATATCGCGGCCTCTCCCGTCAGTGATAGAGGGAACACTCTCAACCCGATGACGTTCATATCCAAGTCTGGACTCCCTACACAACTCTTGCACATCGAACTCAGTTTGGCGATGTGAGCATGTGGATCTTCATATGGCAGCCTTGAAAACAAACCCCTTGCGGTGAGCATCTGCATCAAGCTACTAGTTACCACGGATGTATGACCCTATGGTAGAGGAGGTAGGACAAGAGGCCTATCCGAATCAGTGATGTTGATGTTGCCCCTATAGAACTCTTTAGGGAGTGGGATGGGAGGTTGCATCCTCAGAGCATCATCAATTGGGTTTTTCGCAACTACTTGGTTATGAGAATAAACCGGTAGAGGAGGTTAACGATTGATCCCATCACCTAGATTAGCTGGGTTCTATTGATTGTTTATTCTTCGGAGTGTCCGGTTAAGTTCAGCATCGAATGGAAGTGTTGTTTCTCCTCGGCTCCGTGTACTTGGCATACACTAGAAATTAGGAAATTGTTGACTAAAATTCGGTAATGTTATTAAAGTTAATCTAAAAGCCACTTTCTCGGCAGCGGCGCCAAAATTTGATACGCTCAAATTACACCTCCCTAAAGAAGTATAAGCGGTCGTATCAAGTAAAGAACCCAACTAGTAGGTTGGGGTCGATCCCACGAGGAAAATAGTTTATACTTAACTTCAATATACAATTACGTCTATTTAGTCAAGTCGTTTTAGAAAACAGGTGATTAAAGAGGGGGTTTTGTGAAACAAAAGTATTGAAATATTCCTAAGTAGAACAAGTGACAGGATTAAATCTTTGGTATTAATCAAGTTGTGTGAGAAACTAGGGTGTAAGTGTTCCCCATAGGTTCATAACGTCGTAATCCTAGCTATAACAATTCTTCCCTGGTGTTTTGCATGCAAAGTGATAAGTTAGGTCTCTCTAAATCCTTGGTCCGGCATTTAGAGAGTTTCACCTCGTACCTTGGTCCGGCTACGTGTGTCTAAGTTGCTAGCCCTTACCTTACTTCATATTAAGCGTCATATTTGATGTATGGCTTAGTTATTACTTCGCACCAATCAAAACTAGCCTATTAGATAGTATCCCACTAAATCTATGTTGATAATTCTTTTCCTATTAACTACCCTCTTTGTCCGGCAAGTAGAAATAAGACGAGTTCTAACGCGTGCACTTGTTAAAAAGACTTCTAAGCGAAAGAATTATCAATGCATGCAAGAACCTATTTGAGAATTGTTATTAAGCTAGTTTTACTTTGTTAATCACTCATGGTTCCCACAACCCTAGTTGTGAATTTAGTTACCCATGCATAGAAGAACACAATTCATAGTTGATAAACAATAAATCATAAACTTACTTTGACAAATTCGAAGAAAATCCAGAAAGTCAACTTGAAACCACGAAAATATCTTGAAAACCAAATCCAGAAATTTGAATTAATGCCCAAGTTGCAAAAACAAATATCCAATAACAAAACTAAGAAAGTAATAATAGAATCCAACCCCAAAAATGAGGTTTTACACCCTATTTATAAAAAAACATTATCCTAAAATAAAAGAATTTCAAATAACGAAAGTTGTCCAAAAATGCGGCTTCAATCGACGACCCCCACAGACGGTCCGTCGATCAAACGATGGACCGTCGACTGCCTCCATAAGTCCTTAGCATATTTTTTAGCCTTCACTTTGCATATTATTTGATCTAGTCGATGGACCAACAACACGGTCCGTCGATTCACCTACGCTCTGTCGATGCTTCTCGTCGTTCCATACTTAGCTTTTTTTCAACATCGAGTACTGGGACATTTTCTGATCAGATCGACGTTTTGACAAGATGATCCATCGATCAGTCGATAAATCATCGATCCTTCCGTAGCCCCACACTTGGTCAGAATTCCCCGAGTTGCTTCCAGATGCCTGAACCTTCAATCGACGATCACCATCTACGGTCCGTCAATGGGACGACGAACCGTCGATGGTCTTCGTGGGTCACCTCTACACTAAATCTCCACAGCCTTCTGCGTTTTGATTTTGGACACTTTTCCTGCAAAACAAATATAAAAACATATTATAATTACTACAAAAAGGCTCTAGACACACACCAATCTTAAGGAAAAAGCATTGAAAGTATCGTGAAACCACGGTACATCATGACTTTTCTCTAATTTGATGATATATGTTGATGAATACTAAGAAGTGTCTTATGTGATAATGTGGTATCTTGTGTGGTAGACTTAGTGTCCATTCTTGGTACTTGAATGATATTGAATATTTGATATGAGGAATATTGTGTCTTTATTAGGTAGACCTAAGTCCCTCTTCTTGATGCATGAAAGATATGTGAATATGTGATTCCTTGACTTGGTAGTCTTAAGCACCCTTGTCATATATGTGTATGAATGATTGATATATGACCTTGAACATGTAAAGAAGGTCAATGACTTGGAACCTTCAATATAGAAATAAGGTTATGATATCCTTAAAGTTGAAAGTCGTAATGGTATCCTTCTTGTGTGAATGATGGACTTAGGGATAGGTTGGCTGGAACGGCATGAAACCATCTCTAGGAAAGTCATTGATCTATACTTATGACCATTTAGTGGCAGCCCTAGTGGGCCCATCCTTGGTAGAGGTGTTATGATTTGGTAAGACTAAGAAGTATTACCTTTTTATATGCCTTATTGTGATTAAAATTACTCTATGAGAAACAAGGCTAAGCATCGAGTGAATATGCTCGGGGAGTGACTCTACTTAAGTAGAGAATAGAGTAAAAGGAAACCCTTGATATTCCTTAACCATTTGCCTACATGGGATGTGTCCTAGTTCTACCCTAGGCAAGTAAAACACCCTCCCTCATAGTAGAGTAGACTCCGGATTCCATGCCTAACTAGTATGGTCTATGTCGGTTAATGCCTATTCTCATCATGTGGGATGCATTCTAGTGTTGGAGAAGGTCTACAACGTTTAGGTAGTGGAAGGACGCTATCAGGACATGGTACGAGTAGGCTTTGAAAATGCTAGGATGTAGGTTGCCTAGGTCTTTTCAAGACCATTATGAGAAGTACCTTAAATGAATGATTGCCTCTTAAAATGGTTTTAATGAAAGTAGGTTCTCTTTATCAAGTATATCGAATAGAAAGAGTATTATCTAGAATAGCTTTGAGGATTGCTTAGGTAGGTTTGAAGAGAGTGTATGGGCGGTCTCTTCATGTATTACTTAGGTGAGTCTTAGAGTAACCTTAGGTAGGGAGTCTAAATGATGTAAAGGCGTATCTTATTAAATATGTAACTATGTGATATGTGATGAAATGCAATAACTTTACTTTAGGTAGTCTTGAGGACCATCTAGGTGTGTGTGAAGGGGTTGTATGGGCGGTCGCTTCATACCTTACTTAGGTGGGTCTTAGGATAACCTTTAGTAGGGGATCTATGTGAATATGGTTATGTGGTTGGTGTTACTTGAATATGTTCTATATGTTATTATTGAATGGTATTATATTTCGTAAGCTCTTTTATGAAGGTTTTTATCAAAATGTCATGAAAGCATGTTCTACACTAAATGTCCCTTTTTCATGGTTTTGCATAGCTTCCATACTTAGTGCATTCAATGTGCTAACCCCGTATTTTCCCTTTTTGACTAAAGTGTAGGGAATTGGAAGTCTTGATATGCCATGGATGATGGATAGGTTTCTAAGGGTTGAAGATGAAGTATTGGTGAGTCCTCATAGATTCGAGGACAAGACTTACATGTTTCTTTTATGTCTTTAGTCTTTATTTCTAGTCTTGTATGTGTTCAGTCCCAATGTTGTACATTCACAGTATTATATGGTTTAATGAGACATTGTAAAGGTTAGATGTTTTTAAAAGTCTTCCTTTTGCGTATTAATGAAAGTATTCTTCGTGTGTGAAGAAAGTTTTAAATTCTTACTTATTTTGGAGTATATTATGCAATGAACGATACGAGAGGCTTGTATGAGACCTCCGAGAGGTCGAGTACGCCATGTGGCGACTTGAGGATGTCATTTCTTCTAGATTATACCCTCGGGTCGTTAGAATCCAGGAGGTTCATGTTAGTCTCATTATCCAGGATGGTCCAGCTAATCTCATTATCCATGAGGGTTCTGCTAGTCAGATCATCAAATAGAATCGTTTTTTTTTCTCAGTTTGCACCAGAAAAATATTATTTATGTTATTGGCATGAATGATAAATACTTGTGTCGAAGAAAAAATACAATCCAAAATGCAATTTTTTTCTCTAGAAATGAAAGATAATCGGGTGTTTGTTCTCTAAGGTTAAAATGGAACTGGAGAGCATATTCCTTAGAAATGAGGGTGATTTTTTAATAAATAAAAATATGCTCTTGTTTCTAAATTGAGGACTTTTAAAACTCTTTTTAATTTATCATTTTTATTTTTTTTTTAAAAAATAAATAATCCATTTTTATTCCTTCAAGGATATAAAATTTTATTTTATGAGACCGAGACCATTGTAGGACTGCCTACGTATCTTGTATAGCAAAATTCAGGTCAAACGCAATTCATAAATATACACAATTATTTTTTTTCTTGAGCTTTTTTAAAATCTTTTGGAAAAGGAATCATTTGATGTTTGATAATGTATTGACTTTAGTTGGCACCAACAGTAAGTATGATGCATATGAATCATCTTCAACTACTTCTTATAAAGTTGAGATCAACTTTGAGTAATCCCTATACTTTCAAATGGTATCTCAGACATATTTAAGTATTTACAAGATTAGTTCATCTTGCCTAAATTTAGGGATTGAATTATTCACATCCTCATGTTTCAAGTGCCCTTGTAACAAATGAAGTCCTACTTTACACAATAGAAGTGTTCTTATCTTAGGACATTTTAGAGGTCACTCACACTCAGAAAGATATTCAATGGAAAGATGTTCAATGGATGAGAACGAGATATCATATGTTTGGCCCTCATATAAGAATCCACTAATGTGAGAACACAAAAAATGAGATCAAATAGGACTTGTTATTGGATTGTAATGTAGGCTTAGAGAAAGGTAGGATATTCATTTGAGATAAAGTGATTATTTTCTCTTTAAAATTTTCACAACTTCCAATATTGTTTTCATTTTCGCATTTGACCTTTGTTTTCTTGAAAACTTTTCCCCATTCATTTTTCTTCTTTTTGTTTTCTTCTTATTTTCTCTCCTTTTTGTTGGAGATTTTTTTATTTCTTTATTCTACCTTTTTTTGTCATTTTGCTTGAACTTGAACATATTTGGTCTTTTCACTTTGGTACCCAACTTAGATCTTTGGCGTTGTTTATTTAATTGATATGCGCTCATGGATGTGAGATCCAGAAATAGTGCATTTATGCACTAAAAATGATATATGTGAAATTGTGGTTATTCAAATAAAAATGTTTCAGGCTCGAAATGGGAGTCCTATGGATAACATGTCATTTAGTGGGCTTGAAAGGTACAATCGGATCAAAGGAAGCCTATAATCATTTTCCAAGTTAAATGTTGCTCACAATTTCGCCTCAACAAACATTTAGGCCAAGTTCAAGATCAAAAGTTATTCCATTGAATTTCATATCTAAAGCTCACCACACAATGCACAGGAAACAATGAGGTCAAATTTGTTTTAACCATAACTTTAAGCAAAACAGTTTCTCAAGTATTACATAAATATATCAAGAGATATCAAAAGAAGTCTATAGGTCACAACAAAGTTGATCTGTCTAGCCAAATAGTTTAACACTTTATTATTATTTTTTATGCACATTTCTAAGTATGTTGATACCAAACAAGTAAAAAAAAAAATCTATTTTTTTGCCCCAATTTATGTGATGAGGACTTTTTAAAACTTTTTCTTAGTTGGATCGAACATCAACAATAGGCTGTCTACATATCTTGTCAAAGCAAGAATCAGGTCAAACGTTGTTCAGATGATTATAAACACAACATTATTTTTAGTAAGAAATACTTCACTCTTTTTAATTTATTTTTTTTAATAAAGATCACCGAATCTGAAGAAGATTGCCTACATATCTCATCATGTTGAGAATCTGGTGTGCGTAGTTCGTTCAGATTGGACAATTAAACAATTTATTTTTGATTTTTGAAAGATTAAAAATTTGTTGACAAATACAACTATATTCTTCATTTAAAGTGGTACAAAAAGTTTTGAAGTTTCTTTTATTGAACTATACATAATAAATGAGAACTTTGTTTTTTGTAATTTTTGTTGAGAAATGAAATATATTTTCTCTTTTATGAGAAGTCCAAAAAAGAAAGAAAAATAAACTTCTTAGATAAGAAAATCTTTTTGGTAATTTATATTTTCCTATGCTTTTTTTTAAAATGTAAAAATATAAGAATTTTTTTATTTCATTGTTCACCATAGATTTGATTTATATACAAAGAGTTTTCAAATAAATTCATTTTCAAATACCGTCAAAAAATAATTTAGGTAGTCACATAAAATTTGAGTATCTATCAAGACGAATTACATCCCTATGTTAAGTCTCATTAAATCAAATGCAAATGATTCAAATAAGTATAACCTATAGGAACAACCGTACGTGGTTTTAGTTCTACTAAGGTTAAACTTGATAGAGAAATATATTTAGACTGGATGTAAAACAAGTGGACAACTCGAGTCAGGGAGTAGCAACGTACCGGTAGCAGCGCTTTTCGGCTTTGTGCATGAGTGCTCCCTATCATAAATATGTGTGACTTAAAATCTTTCGCCATGGATCGAAGATCCACTGCTATCTTGACAGAAGTGGATTGCACATTCGCAATTCCCATAATGGTATAATAGAAGAGTCAAATGGGTGCACGAAAAAAAATAATTTATATGTCGTTCAAATAATATCAAAGAAGTTAATAAAGAATTAACTAGCTAACAAATACTTAATAAAGAATTAACTAGCTAACAAATACAATATCCAAAACATAAATAAATAAGTAAATAGTAATATATAAGTCAATATTATAAGCTCGAATTTTTGTTGTCCCCAACAGAGTCGCCATCTGTCACACCCCTATTTTTTCCTCAAAATTCGAATATTTTTGAAAGAACGAGAGTTTTTCCAATTAAAGTGATATTTCAAAAATGTATTATTTTTTTTATTCAGAGTAGCCACATGGAACTAAGTTTTGGTGTTCCAAGCCACCTTATTTAAATTCTTAATCAAAAGGAAGTTGACTTTTTATTTTATGGTCTGCCAAATCAAAAATTGGGTAAGAAGTTCTATTGACCGAGGGGAAGGTATTATGCATTCCTCGAGTCCCGTTATTCTAGCACGGTCGTTTTATTGACTTTTATATGACTAATATAATTTTAAATATATTATATTTATTAGCTTAAATAAAAATGCTTATCGTGTTTTCTTTTATTTATTTTAAACTTTGTTTTATACTGTCTTGTTTTCTTAGTGTATGACTTTTCATACATTTTTTTAATGCTTTCAATGTCTTGGTTACTTTTTTTTTTTTTTCTAACTTCTTTTTTTTTTTAACGTCCCTTTTTCTTCTTTGTTTTTTTTTTCTTATTTTTTTTTAAATGTTATGTTCCCTTTTTAATAAAAAAGAATATTTCATTATATATTTTTTACACTCTATAGTTTTTTTAATTATTTAAAAATCTTTTATTATTATCTTATTTTTCTTAACATTTTTCCTTTTTTTCTTAACATTTTTTATTTTAGTCTTTCAACTTTTGTCTCCTTTTATGTATATATATATTTCATTTGTTTCTTTTACCTTTTAATCTTTTTTTTACGTCATTATCATAAAAAGAAAAATCTACTAATTAAAATTAACATCTTTACATAAGGAACCTTTGTCATTGATTATTCTCATCATTTCAATTTATTAATCCATAAGTACACATATCATCATTAAAAAAGAATATGAAAATAAGAATAGACTTGGACAATAGTGTTACTTAAATGCGAAATAAACTGTAGGTTCTTTAAACAAGAAATAATCTACGATTTTTTATAACAATTTTGCACTAAATATGACTACAGAAAGGATCTAAACATAAAGTTGAGATGAAAGATTTAAACATACTTCTATGATAACATCAATAAATATTAATGATTTAAACACATGCGAAATTTAATAATTTCAATATATTGCAATCCATTCTTGTATAATCATGACATTAAACTAATACAAAGTTGAATAAAATTAAGTTTTACCTCTTGTGAAAATTATTTCACGAGAAGAAATGATTGAGGAACCACGAACTTGAAACCACGAATAAAACCTCGAACTTAACTATTATTGAGTTGTGTTTTTTCTTTTTTGCTTTTTTTTTGTGTTGTTGCTGATTTTTTCCTTCTTTTTATTTTGTGTTGTGCGTGTGTGTGTGTGAATTTTTTTTCAGTCCCTTTTTTCCTTCGTGTGTGCTTTTTTTTGTGGGATTTTTGGGTTGCGGAAATTTTCTCTTCTTTTTATTTTGTGGTCTGCCTGTGAATCTGTATTGTTGTGCAGATTGTTGTTAATATAGTAGTATAGTGTGTACGTGTATGTGGACTGTTTTAGTATAGGGGTGTTTCAGTATGCGAAGTGGGATGGGAATTATGGTGGAGGAAGAAGTGGGGTGAGGGTAATGGTGTAGTGGGTTGATTTTGTTTTTAATTAAATACATATATAAAATAATAATGATGATAAAATTACTAGCATTTTTTTGAATTAATAAAATAAAAGTCAAATAGCTAATTTAAAAATATAATTAAGAAATACTAGCTTGTTTATTAAATAAAAAAATTATATATTTTTTTTAGTTTCCAAATGTTACGCCTCGTATTTTTATACGTAGTGCGCGTCATGAGCTAGTCGATGTAAGTCCGGGGAATGAGATTTTATTTTAAGTTCCAAGTGATTACAGAAATTTTAGGCAAGGATGTTAATTCCAAATGTGATATTAGGTATGATTTGGCTAATGTAAGTGTCTTTAACATTAAGTGAGGGATTAAAGAGGGGGCTGATTAGGATTAAATTAATCAAGTGAGCCCCACCACTCAAGGCAAATTAAAAGAAATCAGATTGGGAGCTGGGCCTTAGTGGGGCACGTGTAGAGGGGGCTGATTAGGATTAAATTAATCAAGTGGGCTCCACCACTCAAGGAAAATTAAAAGAAATCAGATTGGGAGCTGGGCCTTAGTGGGGCACGTGTAGAGGGGGGCTGTCTCCACTTCATATTATGAATGAAGTGGTGAAATGCATTGCAAACATATCATCTTCTTCACCACTTAGCTTAGGCAGCCATGGAAAGGGAGAAAACCAGCCATGCAACTCTCGGCCAGCAGCTACAAAGAATTTGGTTAGTAATCTCTTTGCTTGGTGTGTTAATTCCTTAGAATGCCATTGTTAATTAGCCATTAATGTTAAGAAGGGGGCGTGACCAGTATCTTAGAAAATTTGTTTTAGCTATTGAATGTGATAAGAATGAACGGAAACCATAATCGGATTATTAGTGGTGTCGTGTTAGTGTTTGGGCTGTTTTGATTAAAGCAAAATGCGGGAAATTCTGTTTTGGCGTATGTATATGTTAATGTGATTATGGGTATATACTCCAAGGGATGAATACGATAAGGTAGATGTGTTGCGAATTATAAAACGAGTTATCGCTCGGTGTGTCGTTGTTTTGTTACTATGGTTGCCGAGACGGAACTGTTTTGGGGGGGGGGGCTGTTTAATATGATTCGTTGGGTTATATGTGTTATTGGTATGGCTGTGGATAATTTGGGTTGTTGTCGGATTGGGACGAAGTAAGGAAAATAGGGGAAATGCTGCCGGATTTTCGTTAGATTATTAGCTAGCTTACAATAAGTAGTAAAGCGCGACGTCTATCTAATTGCGGCACGATTGTTGCTTGTTATAGATTAATAGCTTGGGCAGTAAATATTGGACGTGCGGCTCGACTATACGGTATGTAACGCTATCCTTTCTTTCTTTGTTTGGCATGACTTTTAAAAATGAGCGAATGACGGACAGGTTTGATACTTACTTCTAGAGCGTCTAGGTGACGTATATTCTTGCTTCCACAAACTATTCCTCTATATATCGGCTATGTCTAAGGCTATGGTGATTTCTCATATCTATGGTAGTGCTTCTTAGAGTCATTGAGATTTTACGTTTTCATATCGTGTTAAAGGTTCATAATCTTGATAAAACGTTAATCTTTGGTAATACTCCTTGCTGGTTCACGTTGATTGTTCTATTGAGTTATAAGAAATGATTTTAATTGCATATGGTTGCTCATAATGTTCTGCTCGTGCATAGAGTCATTTATCATTTCACCGAGTCCCGGGCCGGGTAATGTTCGTGCGGAGTTTCTTGCATATGTCACCGAGTCCCTCACTAGAGGGCCGGGTATGTATATTATATATATGATTGGTGATGAGGATGGTTATGATGATGATGATGACGGAGATGATGTGATGACTATTTCACCGAGTCCCTCACTAGAGGGCCGGGTACGTATGATGTATATATATGATGATTATTTTGCCGAGTCCCTTACTAGGGAAGCTGGGCACCTTATATGTTAAAGATATGCATGATTTTCACTTATAAGGTACATGTGTAGCGATATCATGTTTCGACTTATCATGTTGGTATCCTGTCATCTTTACCTTATGCTTTACATACTCAGTACATTGTCCGTACTGACCCCCTTTCCTCGGGGGGCTGCGTTTCATGCCCGCAGGTGTAGACGCACAGTTCGGTGATCCTTCCGCCTAGGATATCTACTCTGCTGATTGGGAGAGCTCCACTGTTCCGGAGCCCAGTCATTTTGGTTCATAACTTTCTATGTAGTCTTTCGCTTATCTATGGGTATGGCGGGGCCCTGTCCCGTCGAGTTTCACTACTATACTCTTAGAGGTCTGTAGACATTATGTGGGTTGCATATATATGTTTTGGATAATGGTCTGGACATGGTTTGTTTGGGATGTCCGCTTGTACAGGGGCAGCCTTGTCGGCTGCGTACATCATTGTGTATTATGTAGTGGCAGCCTTGTCGGCTTGCGTATGCTATTATGCTTTGGATAGTGGCGGCCTTGTCGGCTCGCGTATGTTGTTACGGTTGAATGGTTATGACTCCTTATGAGGTAGATCCACTTTATATATATATGGCATTGGGGTTGGCTTGATTTGATTAAATTCCATATTGTCTTAGTTTCAGTTGGTTATACTTAACAGGTTTGTATGTGAGTGTCCAAAACGGGCACTAGTCACGGCCCATCGGGTTGGGTCGTGACAAAAGTGGTATCAGAGCGGTTCTTCCTCAAAGTGTCTACAGACCGTGTCTAGAAGAGTCCTGTTTATCGGTGTGTTGTGCACCACATCTATAAATAGGAAGCTACAGGACATTTAGGATGTCATCCTTTCTTATTATTCTAGATCGTGCGATAGAGCTATATTAACAGGATAATCCCTCTCTAACGAATCCCTGTGTTTTCAGCTATGTCTCCAAAGAAAGCGACAGCCGCCCAGACGGGCAAATCGGTAGCAAAAGGTACTAGTCAGACCCGGAGAGTTACTAGGGCCCGTGCCCAGTCTATGCCTGGTATTGTGCTCCAGTCGGAGAGCTCTGCTACACCGCCACCGCCAGAGGAGCTTAGAGCAGCAGCAGCTCCAGTTCGGGGGACACCACCACCAGCCCCCGAGGCCCCAGCACCTGAACCTCCAGCTCCTCAGCCAGGGGCGAAGGATAGGGCCATGAGAGATGCGGTTCAGTTGCTGACTAGATTAGTGGCAGGTCAGGCTCGCAGGCATGGACTAGGAGTTGATCATGCGAACAGATCTGATAGCTTAAGGGCTCGTGACTTCTTAAGTTGTAATCCTCCAGAGTTCTTTGGGTCAAGGCCCCAGGATGATCCGCAAGAGTTTATTAGTCAGATGCAGCGTACATTGAGGATAATCAAGGCTTCGGAGACTGAGTTTGTTGAGTTGGCTACGTATCATTTGCGGGATGTAGCTATTAATTGGTATGAGTCTTGGGATTCATCTAGGGGTGAGGGTGCTCCTCCAGCGGTATGGGATGAATTTGTGGAGGCTTTCCAGGGCCACTTCCTGCCTCCAGAGATGAAGCGAGCTAGAGTCGATAGATTCTTGCGTTTGAGGCAGAATGGCAGGAGCGTTCGAGAGTATAGCCTCGAGTTTGATTCATTGGCTAGGCATGCGCCTACTATTGTGGCTGATATGGCAGACAGGGTACATCATTATGTGATGGGATTGGATCGTTATCTGATTGACGGTTGTATGGCAGTGACTCTTCAGCCAGGTATGGACATTGCTCGGATGCAGGCATATGCACAGGGGGTAGAGGATCGGCACCGGGGACGTCAGCCAGATAGAGATTATAATAGAGGCCAGCATAAGAGGGCTAGATCAGCAGGTTATCCTAACGAGTTTCGAGGTGGGCAGTCTCAGCAGCATGTTAGATTTTCTTCCCAGCCAGCACAGTGCACCCTTACGTTCCATGGGTAGGGGGTTTGATCGTACGGGATATTCGGAAGCTGGTCAG
The DNA here is from genome assembly GCA_016801875.1 of Solanum sitiens. NCBI lineage: Eukaryota > Viridiplantae > Streptophyta > Magnoliopsida > Solanales > Solanaceae > Solanum > Solanum sitiens. The sequence continues at coordinate 621,301 of JABWTJ010000411.1, forward strand.
AGATCTAGGGCGTCAGGGTCACAGATGGGTAAGGGTTTGAGCCAGTCAAGGCCACCTTTGCCTCGGTGTTCTCGCTGTGGTAGGTCCCATCATGGGGAATGTCGTTGGGATACAGGTGCGTGTTTTTCTTGCGGCCGTCAGGGTCATACTATGAGAGAGTGTCACCTTAGAGGTAGTGCAGGTGGTATGGCACAGCCTACTGGGTCCGTTGCTGGTTCATCTTTTTTTGTGGCTATGCGCCCTACGGGGCAGGGTATTCAGGCGCCAGCAGGCCGTGGTAGAGGTCGTGGTGGATCTGCCAGTTCTAGCGGTCCCTCGAACCGCATATATGCTTTGACTAGTAGGCAGGATCAGGAGGCGTCACCTAATATGATCACAGGTATATTATCACTATTCTCCCGAAGTGTGTATGCATTGATAGACCCAGGTTCCACCTTATCATTTATATCCCCCTTCGTTGCTAGTAGGATCGGAATAGAGTCTGAGTTGATAGAACCATTTGAGGTAGCTACACCTGTAGGAGATTCTGTCATAGCTACGCGAGTATATAAGAATTGTTCAGTGGTTATATATAGTCGTCGTACCGTAGCAGATCTAATAGAGTTAAATATGATTGAGTTTGATATTATCATGGGCATGGATTGGTTGGCTGCTTGTTATGCTAATGTTGATTGCAGAGGAAAGATAGTTCGATTTCAATTTCCAGGGGAACCGATTATAGAGTGGAAGAGGAGTACAGTATCGCCGAAAGGTAAGTTTATTTCATACCTTAAGGCCAGGAAAATGGTTAGAAAAGTCTATATTTATCATATGGTTCGGGTGCATGACATAAAGTCAGAGGCACCGACTCTTCAATCAGTCCCGGTAGTTAATGAATTTCCCGATGTATTCCTAGAGGAACTTCCAGGCCTTTCTCTAGAATGAGAGATAGAGTTTACTATAGATGTACTACCAGATACCCAGCCTATATCTATACCTCCTTATAGAATGGCACCTACTGAGTTGAAAGAGTTGAAAGAGCAAATGAGAGATTTGCTAGAAAAGGGCTTCATCAAGCCTAGTACGTCACCTTGGGGAGCACCGGTACTGTTTGTGAGGAAGAAAGATGGGTCGCTGCGGATGTGTATTGATTATAGGCAGCTGAACAAAGTAACAGTAAAGAACAGGTATCCCCTCCCAAGGATTGACGATCTATTTGACCAGTTGCAGGGTGCTAAGTGTTTTTCAAAGATAGACTTGCGGTCAGGTTATCATCAGGTGCGGGTAAGGGAGGCAGATATTCCAAAGACGGCATTCCAGACCCGATACGGGCATTATGAGTTTAGAGTGCTGTCTTTTGGGCTGACTAATGCTCCAGCGGTGTTTATGGATTTAATGAATCGAGTGTTTAAACCATTCCTTGATATGTTTGTTATTGTATTTATAGACGATATTCTGGTCTATTCACGTTCAAAAGAGGAGCATGCAGACCATTTAAGGACGGTACTTAGGGTGCTTCAGCACCAGAAGTTGTATGCTAAGTTCTCCAAGTGCAAGTTCTGGTTGACTTCAGTGGCATTCTTGGGGCATATTATTGGAGGTGATGGTATTCGGGCAGACACGCAGAAGATTGAGGCGGTAAAGACTTGGCCCAGACCTACGACACCTACTGAGGTACGCAGCTTTCTGGGGTTAGCAGGATATTACAGGAGATTCATAGAAAAGTTTGCCTCAATTTCAGCGCCTTTGACAAGGCTAACTCAAAAGGCAGCCAAGTTCCAGTGGACTGATGCTTGTGAGCGAAGCTTCCAGCTATTGAAAGACAAATTAACTACAGCTCCAGTCCTAACTCTTCCGGAGGGACTAGACGGCTATGTTATTTATTGTGATGCTTCGGGTGTTGGGCTAGGATGTGTATTGATACCGCATGGCAATGTTATAGCTTATGCCTCCCGACAGCTTAGGAAGCATGAAAAGAATTATCCTACTCACGATCTGGAGTTAGTAGCCGTGTTCATGCCTTGAAGATATGGAGGCATTATTTATATGGTGTCCATGTGGACATCTATACAGATCATAAGTCTCCAATATATCTTTAAACAGAAGGAGCTGAACTTACGACAGAGGCGGTGGTTAGAGTTGCTAAAGGATTATGATGTTGATATTTTATATCATCCAGGGAAAGCAAATGTTGTAGCAGATGCTCTTAGCCGTAAGTCCATGGGTAGCGTGACAGATGTACAACCAGAAAGGAGGGAGATGGTTCGGGAGATTCAGCGGCTATCCAGCCTTGGAGTCCGTCTGGCTAATTCAGAAGATAATGGAGTTTCTATTCGAGAGGTTGTTGAGTCCTCAATCATAGATGAGGTAAAGAGACACCAGTACGAGGACACTATTCTGGCACAGTATAGAGATGCAGCTCTTCAAAAGGAAAAGACCCCATTTAAGGTTACACCTGACGGAGTGTTACGATATGAAGGCAGATTGTGTGTACCTGATATTGCGGGGCTACGACGGAAGGTTATGGGAGAGGCACACTCTGCCCGTTATTCTATTCACCCAGGGTCAACGAAAATATATCATGACCTCAGATGCTTATACTGGTGGGATGGCATGAAAAAGGACATAGCGGAGTTTGTTGCTCAGTGCCCGAATTGTCAACAAGTCAAGATCGAACATCAAAAGCCTGGTGGATTATTACAGGAGATAGAGATCCCGACTTGGAAATGGGAGATGATTAATATGGACTTCATTACAGGCTTACCTCGCACTCAACGGAAGTATGACTCTATATGGGTTATTGTAGATAGGCTGACGAAATTGGCCCATTTTCTTCCAGTCAGGACTACTTATTCGGCTGAAGATTATGCGAGGTTATATGTCAGGGAGATAGTGAGACTTCATGGGGTTCCCACGTCCATTATATCAGACAGAGGAGCTCAATTTACAGCCAACTTTTGGAGATCGTTTCAGAAGGGATTGGGGACACAGGTGAACCTTAGCACAGCATTTCACCCTCAGACTGATGGGCAGGCTGAGCGTACTATTCAGACATTAGAAGATATGTTGCGGGCCTGTATTATTGACTTCAAAGGTAGCTGGGATGACCACTTGCCGCTCATTGAGTTTGCCTATAATAATAGCTACCATTCTAGTATCCAGATGGCACCGTACGAGGCCTTATATGGGAGGAAATGCAGTTCACCTATTGGTTGGTTCGATGTTGGCGAGACTAAGTTAATAGGCCCAGATATGATTCAGCAAGCTGTTGACAAGGTGAAGCTTATTCAGGAAAGATTATTAGCAGCCCAGAGTCGACAGAAGTCATATGCAGATAATCAGCGTCTAGATTTGGAGTTTCAGATTGGTGACTGGGTATTCCTGAAGGTATCACCCATAAAGGGTGTGATGAGATTCGGCAGGAAGGGAAGCTCAGTCCGAGATACATTGGATCTTATCAGATTGTTTGTAGGATAGGCAAGGTTGCCTATGAGTTGGATCTACCATCTGATTTGGAGGCGGTACATCCAGTCTTCCATGTATCGATGCTACGTAAATGTATTGGTGATCCTTCTAGAGTATTCCCTGCAGATGATGTTCAGGTAACAGAGGAGTTGTCATATGAGGAGAAACCCGTAGCTATACTTGATCGCCAGGTTATAAGGTTACGTACTAAGGATGTGGCTTCCGTCAAAGTGTTGTGGCGAAATAATAATAGGGAGGAGATGACTTGGGAAGCGGAAGACGAAATGAAGAATAAGTATCCTTACTTGTTCCCCGTACCTGCAGGTAATTCAATTCCTAGCTTGACTATATTGATTGATAAACGAGATTATGTAGTAAGTTGTGACTCTGTGAAGCATCTGTAGGTTACGGAATGCAGGTTGATAGGTATAACTGTTAGAGAGACCTCGCTGGAATTTTTTTATAAGACGCTAACTTAACATTCGAGGACGAATGTTCCTAAGGGGGGAAGGATGTTACGCCTCGTATTTTTACATCCCTATGTTAAGTCTCATTAAATCAAATGCAAATGATTCAAATAAGTATAACCTATTAGGAACAACCGTACGTGGTTTTAGTTCTACTAAGGTTAAACTTGATAGAGAAATATATTTAGACTGGATGTAAAACAAGTGGACAACTCGAGTCAGGGAGTAGCAACGTACCGGTAGCAGCGCTTTCCAGCTTTGTGCATGAGTGCTCCCTATCATAAATATGTGTGACTTAAAATCTTTCGCCATGGATCGAAGATCCACTGCTATCTTGACAGAAGTGGGTTGCACATTCGCAATTCCCATAATGGTATAATAGAAGAGTCAAATGGGTGCACGAAAAAAAATAATTTATATGTCGTTCAAATAATATCAAAGAAGAATATCCAAAACATAAATAAATAAGTAAATAGTAATATATAAGTCAATATTATAAGCTCGAATTTTTGTTGTCGCCAACAGAGTCGCCATCTGTCACACCCCTATTTTTTCCTCAAAATTCGAATATTTTTGAAAGAACGAGAGTTTTTCCAATTAAAGTGATATTTCAAAAATGTATTATTTTTTTTATTCAGAGTAGCCACATGGAACTAAGTTTTGGTGTTCCAAGTCACCTTATTTAAATTCTTAATCAAAAGGAAGTTAACTTTTTATTTTATGGTCTGCCAAATCAAAAATTGGGTAAGAAGTTCTATTGACCGAGGAGAAGGTATTAGGCACTCCTCGAGTCCCGTTATTCTAGCACGGTCGTTTTATTGACTTTTATATGACTAATATAATTTTAAATATATTATATTTATTAGCTTAAATAAAAATGCTTATCGTGTTTTCTTTGATTTATTTTAAACTTTGTTTTATACTGTCTTGTTTTCTTAGTGTATGACTTTTCATACATTTTTTTAATGCTTTCTATGTCTTGGTTACTTTTTCTTTTTTTTTTCTAACTTCTTTTTTTTTTAACGTCCCTTTTTCTTCTTTGTTTTTTTTTTCTTATTTTTTTTTAAATGTTATGTTCCCTTTTTAATAAAAAAGAATATTTCATTATATATTTTTTACACTCTATAGTTTTTTTAATTATTTAAAAATCTTTTATTATTATCTTATTTTTCTTAACATTTTTCCTTTTTTTCTTAACATTTTTTATTTTAGTCTTTCAACTTTTGTCTCCTTTTATTTATATATATATTTCATTTGTTTTTTTTACCTTTTAATCTTTTTTTTTTACGTCATTATCATAAAAAGAAAAATCTACTAATTAAAATTAACATCTTTACATAAGGAACCTTTGTCATTGATTATTCTCATCATTTCAATTTATTAATCCATAAGTACACATATCATCATTAAAAAAGAATATGAAAATAAGAATAGACTTGGACAATAGTGTTACTTAAATGCGAAATAAACTGTAGGTTCTTTAAACAAGAAATAATCTACGATTTTTTATAACAATTTTGCACTAAATATGACTACAGAAAGGATCTAAACATGAAGTTGAGATGAAAGATTTAAACATACTTCTATGATAACATCAATAAATATTAATGATTTAAACACATGCGAAATTTAATAATTTCAATATATTGCAATCCATTCTTGTATAATCATGACATTAAACTAATACAAAGTTGAATAAAATTAAGTTTTACCTCTTGTGAAAATTATTTCACGAGAAGAAATGATTGAGGAACCACGAACTTGAAACCACGAATAAAACCTCGAACTTAACTATTATTGAGTTGTGTTTTTTCTTTTTTGCTTTTTTTTTGTGTTGTTGCTGATTTTTTCCTTCTTTTTATTTTGTGTTGTGCGTGTGTGTGTGTGAATTTTTTTTCAGTCTCTTTTTTCCTTCGTGTGTGCTTTTTTTTGTGGGATTTTTGGGTTGCTGAAATTTTCTCTTCTTTTTATTTTGTTGTCTGCCTGTGAATCTGTATTGTTGTGCAGATTGTTGTTAATATAGTAGTATAGTGTGTACGTGTATGTGGACTGTTTTAGTATAGGGGTGTTTCAGTATGCGAAGTGGGATGGGAATTATGGTGGTGGAAGAAGTGGGGTGAGGGTAATGGTGTAGTGGGTTGATATTTTTTTAATTAAATACATATATAAAATAATAATGATGATAAAATTACTAGTATTTTTTTGAATTAATAAAATAAAAGTCAAATAGCTAATTTAAAAATATAATTAAGAAATACTAGCTTGTTTATTAAATAAAAAAATCATATATTTTTTTTCGTTTTCAAATGTTATGCCTCGTATTTTTATACGTAGTGCGCGTCATGAGCTAGTCGATGTAAGTCCGGAGAATGAGATTTTATTTTAAATTCCAAGTGATTAAAGAAATATTAGGCAAGGATGTTAATTCCAAATGTGATATTAGGTATGATTTGGCTAATGTAAGTGTCTTTAACATTAAGTGAGGAATTAAAGAGGGGGCTGATTAGGATTAAATTAATCAAGTGGGCCCCACCACTCAAGGCAAATTAAAAGAAATCAGATTGGGAGCTGGGCCTTAGTGGGGCACGTGTAGAGGGGGCTGATTAGGATTAAATTAATCAAGTGGGCTCCACCACTCAAGGAAAATTAAAAGAAATCAGATTGGGAGCTGGGCCTTAGTGGGGCACGTGTAGAGGGGGGCTGTCTCCACTTCATATTATGAATGAAGTGGTGAAATGCATTGCAAACATATCATCTTCTTCACCACTTAGCTTAGGCAGCCATGGAAAGGGAGAAAACCAGCCATGCAACTCTCGGCCAGCAGCTACAAAGAATTTGGTTAGTAATCTCTTTGCTTGGTGTGTTATTTCCTTAGAATGCCATTGTTAATTAGCCATTAATGTTAAGAAGGGGGCGTGACCAGTATCTTAGAAAATTTGTTTTAGCTATTGAATGTGCTAAGTATGAACGGAAACCATAATCGGATTATTAGTGGTGTCGTGTTAGTGTTTGGGCTGTTTTGATTAAAGCAAAATGCGGGAAATTCTGTTTTGGCGTATGTATATGTTAATGTGATTATGGGTATATACTCCAAGGGATAAATACGATAAGGTAGATGTGTTGCGAATTATAAAACGAGTTATCGCTCGGTGTGTCGTTGTTTCGTTACTATGGTTGCCGAGACGGAACTGTTTTGGGGGGGGGGGCTGTTTAATATGATTCGTTGGGTTATATGTGTTATTGGTATGGCTGTGGATAATTTGGGTTGTTGTCGGATTGGGACGAAGAGGAAAATAGGGGAAGTGCTGCCGGATTTTCGTTAGATTATTAGCTAGCTTACAATAAGTAGTAAAGCGCGACGTCTATCTAATTGCGGCACGATTGTTGCTTGTTATAGATTAATAGCTTGGGCACAAAATATTGGACGTGCGACTCGACTATACGGTATGTAACGCTATCCTTTCTTTCTTTGTTTGGCATGACTTTTAAAAATGAGCAAATCACGGGCAGGTTTGATACTTACTTCTAGAGCGTCCGTCTAGGTGATGTATATTCTTGCTTCCACAAGCTATTCTTCTATTTATCGGCTATATCTAAGGCTATGGTGATTGCTCATATCTATGGTAGTGCTTCTTAGAGTCATTGAGATTTTACGTTTTCATATCGTGTTAAAGGTTCATAATCTTGATAAAACGTTAATCTTTGGTAATACTCCTTGCTGGTTCACGTTGATTGTTCTATTGAGTTATAAGAAATGATTTTAATTGCATATGGTTGCTCATAATGTTCTGCTCGTGCATAGAGTCATTTATCATTTCACCGAGTCCCGGGCCGGGTAATGTTCATGCGGAGTTTCTTGCATATGTCACCGAGTCCCTCACTAGAGGGCCGGGTATGTAAATTATATATATGATTGGTGATGAGGATGGTTATGATGATGATGATGACGGAGATGATGTGATGACTATTTCACCGAGTCCCTCACTAGAGGGCCGGGTACGATGATGCGAGTCCCTTACTAGGGAAGCTGGGCACCTTATATGTTAAAGATATGCATGAGTTTCACTTATAAGGTACATGTGTAGCGATATCATGTTTCGACTTATCATGTTGGTATCCTGTCATCTTTACCTTATGCTTTACATACTCAGTACATTGTCCGTACTGACCCCCTTTCCTCGGGGGGCTGCGTTTCATGCCCGCAGGTGTAGACGCACAGTTCGGTGATCCTCCCGCCTAGGATATCTACTCTGCTGATTGGGAGAGCTCCACTGTTTCGGAGCCGAGTCGTTTTGGTATATAACTTTCTATGTAGTCTTTTGCTTATCTATGGGTATGGCGGGGCCCTGTCCCGTCGAGTTTCACTACTATACTCTTAGAGGTCTGTAGACATTATGTGGGTTGCATATATATGTTTTGGATAATGGTCTGGACATGGTTTGTTTGGGATGTCCGCTTGTACAGGGGCAGCCTTGTCGGCTGCGTACATCATTGTGTATTGTGTAGTGGCAGCCTTGTCGGCTTGCGTATGCTATTATGCTTTGGATAGTGGCGGCCTTGTCGGCTCGCGTATGTTGTTACGGTTGAATGGTTATGACTCCTTATGAGGCAGATCCACTTTATATATATATGGCGTTGGGGTTGGCTTGATTTGATTAAATTCCATATTGTCTTAGTTTCAGTTGGTTATACTTAACAGGTTTGTATGTGAGTGTCCAAAACGGGCACTAGTCACGGTCCATCGGGTTGGGTCGTGACATCAAATCTTATAAAATAAACTTACTAAAATATGATGAAAAATAAAATATTTAATTTATATATAAAAGCAATACTTATGTACTAAAAATGGTATACTACCTTAGGTTTGATAAAAAATTACGTGTCTACAACTCCCAAAAACAAGGGTTACATACCCTATTTATAGATAAACATGTCCAATACAAAAAGGAAACAAAATAAAAAAATAAGCTTTCTAAACGCGGCTTTGATCGACGACTTCGACCTACGGTCCGTAGGTCCCCTCCGTTGGTCAACACTGAAGACTTTTTCCTACAGAGGCTAGAACCTTCACTCTTAGATACAATCAACGGACGTGTAGAAAGGATCGTAGGTTGACTACGGTCCATGGGTCCTCTTCTGTGACTCCATACTTAGGAATTTCATTAGGCACTAGAACTTCAACTTCACTAAATCATTCGACGAATGTAAAGGAGGACCCTTGGTTTGACCTAAGATATGTCACTTGCATCCGTAGTTCCACACATTGTCATACTTCCCTGATGCTCCTTCTACGCCACCCATCGACGGACCATGACTGGACCTACGATCCGTATGTAACTTCCGTGGGTGGCTCCTTGTGAAGATTTTAAGTTGTCATCTCACACTTCCGGGTCCAAGCCTATTTCCTGCAAATATAACACAAAACATGAATTCCTAATACAATATGGCTATAGACACACACAACTCTTAAGTGAAATGTATCAAAAATACCGTAAAGTCACGGTATAACAGATGGCCAGGCAGAGCGTACCATTCATACCTTGAAGGACATATTGAGAGCTTTTGTGATCAATTTCTAGGATAGATAGGATGATCATCTACCTCTCATAGAGTTCGCCTATAATAACAACTTTCGTTCCATTATTCAGATGGCCCCTTATGAGGTATTATATGGGAGTAGATGCAGGTCTACGGTTGGTTGGTTCAAAGTAGGTGAAGCAGTCTTGATTGGGCCAAAATCAATACATGAGGCTATGGAGAAAGTTCAACTCATCAGAGATAGACTAAAAACAGCTCAGAGTCATTAGAAGTCACAGAGATGAGGAGAATGTACATAAGAGTTTGAAATCGTGATTGGGTTTTCCTAAAAGTGTCACCCAAGTAAGAATTGATGAGATTTGACAGGAAAGAAAGCTCAGTCCAAGGTATATATGTACTTACAAATGTCATGACTCAGGGGTACCCCCAAATGTTGGCGTATAGGACCCCTTAAGACCCCATACAATCCACTTAGCATTCATAACATAAGAAATAGAACAAAAGAGGTAAAACAACATTTCAAGTCCAGTAGTTTTATAAATGTAAAGTGGGAGTCCAAAATACTTGTCTCATTTGCAATGTAGTACAATAAAATGAAATTGGTCCTAGCACCTACATTATGTCCAAAAACTAAAATATAAGAAAGAGACTAAGAACAATGAGAACATGTCCTTGAAGCGTGAGGACTCACCAAAGCTCAGGAACCTCGCAATCAACCACAAGCCACAAAACAAAGAAACCTACTTGTCATATCCTACATTTGGGAAGTGTAGACAAGAATATGGGTTGGTACAAAACAATATACCAAGTATGATGGATATGCATAAAACATGTAAATCATTCTAAAAGAGGACATTTTATTACATGCAATTGACCAAGCTAAAACATGATATAAAAAAGGGTTAAAAGGCATAAGTCATAAAGCATGGTCAACGCAAGCTAACATCATATAAACTTTGAACACATATGAGATACTTCTTGAAGTAACCTTATTTCATTATTATTATGGGAATTAGACTTAAGCGACATATAAACCAAGTAAGCTATAACATGATCCCCTGTTGTCTCCCACACCGAAAAGAGGTGTCCTACTTACCAAGGTAAGGACCATAAGTTTCTAGCTTAGGTGGATCCACTAGCTAATTTTTATCTAGACCATCATCTTATAGGGGCACTTAGGTAAGGGATAAGGATATTGCTTCTAGATACCCGACCTCTACTAACGAAAGAGGTTCCATCTAAATATCCTCTCGGTGCTAAACATAAATCCCATGGAATAGTCATTTCGTACTTGTTCTTATTATCCATGGAAGGGCACATCATCTTGCGAATCCAAGCAAAGTCATTATCAATGGAAAGGTATCATTCAATAATAAATCCAAGCTAAGTAATTAGGATAGCTCTTAATCTTTGATTTAATTAGGTGAGAAGAGCTTACAACCTAAAAATCCGTATTATGTGAGAAAACCTTTCACAGTCATGCTTTCAACAACATCAACATTGATATTTTACTCTCAAAGCATCCTTAGAACATTTCATAGATTTCATAAAGACATGCATAATTCCATAATTGACCTTTCAAGTTTAAAACCTCAGTTTCAATCATCAATTATTTAGAAAACATGCATGAATTAGAGATGGATTTCAGCACGAATTCATGTAATTCTATCAATACATGCTTGATTTCTTAACACACTTCCTTCATAATCAAAATCCCACATCATATGATCATAACTTGAAAACATGGAGATTACATGGGTTCATAGTGAAAACATCATAATCATAGTATTTTTATAAATTCATGCATCAAAGATAATAATTCAATCATGTAAATCAATAATCAAGAGAACCCATGACAATTGAAGAAAACCCTAACTCCATTGGGGATTTCTAACTTTGAAAATTGGAGAATTTAGGAACTCCATGAATGGAAAGAATCCATAGATATCCTTTTTCTTCAAGATTTTTAGAGGGATAATGTCACACCCGGAATCTGGATCTCGGATGAGACCGGCGTCGTTAACCTCTCAGAGGTTGCAGACAAGCCTCTTCTTAAAATTGCAAAAAATTTAAAACTTTTAATATACTATTGAAATATACTTAGACTTCATATAATACTGCATAAGAGTGATATTCTAATACTTGTCTCACATATATAAAACCATCTAAGAGTGCAAAGCCAATAATAATCAATATACCATATAGGCCTTATTACAAAAGAATCGAAAGAACATAATGGAATAACGTATTCTAAAAACTACTAAATCTTCATAAGGCTGGAAATTGAAAGGATAGCGTCCCGAACGTGAGGACCTACCACAAGTTAGAGAAAGAGTTCCAAGCTTCTTCAAATCGACCATTTTAACTTCAATGGCCGAAACCTACAGTTGTAGTAAAATAAAGTAATGGGGTTAGTACGCCACATGTACTAAGTATGGGTATATGCACATAACACATAACGCATAGGGACATGCATGAAAAATATTATTTATCAATTCTTTATAAAAACATGCCAACTCATATGAAAACTTCAATGCACATACCATATAACATATACAAGCCAAATATTTCATCACTTAAAGCATGATCATAATCAAAGACATCTTATCATGGCATCATGTAACATTTCATATTCAATAGATCATATAAACATAACATACAAACACTTACCAATGATCCCATATCCAACCTACAAGTACAATGGTCATGTAAAGACCCATAACCCCACATAACTGAGTAGATAATATAGGAGACTATAAATAAAGCTTGCTTCAAATAACTTTAACATAGTTAGTTCTCATTCACATAACAATATATCCAAATAACATATTCAATCACAATAGACAACTTTCATATAAAAGTAACATCATATATCATAAACATATAGATTTCATATCATCATATTACTTATGAACAATCCCCTAGGACTTCCCTTAGAGTCAACTTGTGCAATGTCTAGGTAGCGTCCCATACCACCACCTAAACTAAGCCAACTCCTCAAGTCACCCTAGTTGACGTTCGTTTTCTTGTCTTTCGTTTTACATGAGGGAACATAGGCATTAACAGACATAGACCATGTGATATAAATATGGAATCCGGTGTCTTCCCCACACCAAAAAGAGGTGGTCCTACCGGCCAAAGTAGAACCGAACATGACGTAGCTTTCTAGGTGGATCCACTAGCTAGTATCCTATGGTGGCAACATAGTTCAAGAACTAGGAGATGTATTAGAGACCCATAGTTCCACATTACATGGCAGCCTCAATATTATGAGAATCTTTGTGAACCTACCTTCCCGCTGAGGAAGGGACACTTCCCATATCTAGTTCATCGGTGCTTAGCTTAAGTCCTTTTTCTTGAAATAACCTTTAATTTGTCTTTTATAAAAACTTATCATAGGTCATAGGAGATTATCTCCCTGTATAACATGATCATGAGCTCTTTTAGATTAGATGAGAATTGTCCTTTCATCGTAACCTATCTTTTCTTATGTGAGATTAACATAACATAGTCACCTTGTGAAAACCTTACAAGGGATAACATAAACTTGCATATTTGTATTCTTATCATAATCTCACAATTTACATGTTGAGCCAGCATATTCACATAGAAACATCATACATACTTTCATAACATAGCATCATGACTTATAGACTAGCATAAACATCTTAGAGTAATCACAATTTTAGAAGACTTACCTCTTGCTTCTAAGAATCTTATTCGTCATGCAATATTCATATTCATACATATTGAAATACTCAATGAAATAATCAAGAACAACTCATAAAATCATGTACAAGATCAATGCAAAGCATAGGAGAAGGGAAACGGGTCATAAAAGGGTTCATTCAAATCTTAAATTCTAACCCTAACGTTTTCATATTATCAAACACTATAAACAACGCATTTGAAACCATCACATAGAGAAAGATCATGTATCACACGTTATTCAAACATTATCAATCAATTATTCAACAATTCATGTGAAATTAGATATATAAAAACGTTTACTTTTCATTGAAAATCATAATTCTGGGGTTAGGAAGAAAATCAGTTTTGTAGAGTAAAAACCCTAGTATTTGAAATTCTTGAAAAATCAGTTGAAAGGACCCATTGGGGAAAGAAATCCCAAGAGTAAAACCCATACCTTAAAGATGAATAATCCACGAAATCTTGGTTGGAAACTTCGTAACCTTGGTCTTCTTCCTTAAGCTTTTCTAGTTCTTTAATGGAGTTTGGAAAAGAGAGTGTTCTTGAGAAATTAAGACAATTTCGTTTGATTCTGATTTGGGACGTGTAATTGTGGTCTAAAATTGACTTAATATCTATATATAGACGTCCCATATAATACCCTAAAGACCTTCCACTTAAATTACCTAAAATGCCCCTCCTAAATTGACTACAACTAGGAGAACATTTGACTTAGGGTCTTCGGGTTTGACTAGGATTTAAATTAATTAATTAAGTTGCTAATTTAATTAATTAGGGGACCTAGGGTAATTACTAAAGTATCCCTAAGTCGTTTGGACCATGACCAATTAGCTAATTCCCAAAACGCCCCTCCAAAATTGACTAGAAGTAGAAGAACGCTTGACTTAACCGAAATCTGGAAATTGCTTAAGGGTTTCGGTTTTGACTATTTAAATTAATTAATTAAGTTGATAAATTAATCAATTAGGTAACCTAGGGTAATTACTAAAGTACCCCTAAGTTGTTAGGACCATAACCAACCCTTTGGACCATCCTAGGTTAGGTACTAGGTTATCTCTTGCTTGACTTAACGAAATCTGGAAATTGCTTAGTGGTTTCGGTTTTGTCCATTTAAATTAATTAATTAAGTTACTAAATTAATTAATTAAGTAATCTAGGGTAATTACTAAAGTACCCCTAAGTTGTTAGGACCATAACCAACCCTTTGGACCATCCTAGGTGAGGTACTAGGTTGTCTCTTACTTGACTTAACCGAAATCTGGAAAATGCTTAGTGGTTTCGGTTTTGTCCATTTAAATTAATTAATTAAGTTACTAAATTAATTAATTAAGTAACCTAGGGTAATTACTAAAGTACCCCTAAGTGGTTAGGACAATAACCAACCCTTTGAACCATCCTAGGTTAGGTACTAGGTTGTCTCTTAGTTAGTTACACGGTTTGGTGACACCCGATTAGGTCTTAGGTTGTCGGGTCCCTTAGTTAGTTATTTTTTGATTTGTCCAAGGTTAGTTAGTTAGTTAGGTCAGTTATTTAGGGTCTAGGACCGGTTAGGGAACCTGGCCCAACGTGGCTGGACCCGTACGTGCGCCTGTCCCCAACCGCTCTAACCGAATTGGTTAGAGTGGTCCCTTGGCCTGTTGCACATGTGCTTGCACATGTGTTACGTGTGTTTTCCTAACTAACTATTCTGGAAGGTTCATTTGGAGTGTTTCCTTGTTGTCCCAGGGATCCTCACTATGTCCTTGGGCACTGCTTAATCTACATGATCATTTTAAATGGTTATGTGCTATGGTACTAGGCTTGACACTTGGATGCCTAGTACCTAATGTGTTGAGTTGAGAATCAATATGTGTATTAACGATCTAAAATTTTTAGCTTAGGGTCTTCATTGCAGGTACAATTTCTAAACAAGCTTGGATTAGAGCATTTGAACATCAAAGGTATTTATAAGTTATAAGTTACTTGTGAATAGCTAATAAAAATTGGCTAACGCCCTTCAGCCAATATTCTTCAATATGCCCAATATTACTAAATATTGGACATTGGGATGCCTATGTACCCCAATACTTAGTCTCTTCACTAGACAAGTACATTTTCCGGAATATTACATTATCCCCCCCTTAGGAACATTCGTCCCCGAATGACACTAAAACATTTTGGAGGGTAGGAAAAGACTCGATACTAGAAGCACAAACAGCACATAACATATCATTACACTTAGCACTCAAGTCATGATGCACTAACATATAAGAGATACATATTCATAACACATAGTGAGGAATTTCCTTCTTAACTTTATCATAAACTCAAAAATGCATCAAAGAATTATCATGCTATCAATCTTCTCAAGATAAAAACAAAACAGCAAAATCTCAAGAAAACATATGCATACAAGTTTAACATAGGTGCAAGAATAGAGTATGAAAACATCTTCTTAAAACTCTAGTTGGTACTATCTTTTACCAAAACATGCACCTATTTAGTAAACAAGTTAATTTCTTTCTTTATTCTTGTTAAATTGAGCATGCAGTCTTTATAAGCCAATCTCTATTGGCTATGCCCATTCTTTGATTATTATTACTAGTCAAGTCAATTAAGTTCTTGTATATCCTATAGTAATCACATATTTTAAGCAAGCAACTTTTAACCTTTGATTAGCCTATAAGAACAATTCAATGCTTAATTTGGCCAAGCTATAACGTTGATTTGGCATAGAAGATTTATTAACTAGCTTTGATTCTCATTCTTATTTCTTCTTTGAAATATTGCATTCCAACACTTATAACATACCTGTCACAACGTCGGGAGAGCTTTCTTGTTCACCCCTAGCCTTGAGTGCATAGAAACGGTTCCTTTTTGGAGCTTTAAAATTAGGACCGTTTGGTTGAGCTTGACTATTACCCTTACCTTGGACTCTAACATTAGGACAATCTTTCACCATATGGCCACCTTTGCCACAACCATAGCAACTATTAGTTCCAAGAAGACATTCTCCCCCATGTTTCTTACCACACTTACTACAAGTTGGTCTTTCTCTTGGGGGATCAACGCTTCTCCCCTCTTGAGGTTCGGGATTGAAACCTCTTTCATTGCCATTCTTGGAGGATTTTGAAGGAACTTGGTTTGAAAACCTCTTCTTAAACATAGGATTGTCTTGAACGTCAAGCCTACTTTTAGGAGAACCATTCTCAAAAGACTTTGCCTTCTTGATTTCCCTATTCCTCTTTCTTAGGCGACTTTCCTCAACCTATTGAGCATGAACCATTAACCTAGAAAGATTCATATTGTCATGAAGCATGACTGCATGACATTCTTCTTCAAGCTCTTCGGACACGCCCGTTACATAACGTCTCATCTCATCCCTAGCATTTGAAACCAACGAAGAAGCATATTTGGACAACTTAATGAACTTCAAGGAGTATTCCTTAACACTCATACTTCCTTGACGAAGGTTGATGAACTCCTATACCTTAGCTTCTCTTTGTTCCCTTGGAAAGAATCTGTCAAGAAAGGCCTTCTTGAAGATCTCCCAAGTCACGGGACCATCTCCTAAAGCCCTACTGTTATTCCACATATTGTACCATATTTGAGACACGTCATTGAGTTGATAAGAAGCAAGTTCAGCCTTCTCAGTAGTACTCACCCCCATAGAAGACAAAATCTTGTAGACCTCATCAAGGAAATCTTGGGGGTCCTTATCAACTTTTGATCCAAAGTACATGGGAGGATTCATCCTAGTAAAATCCCTCAAACGACTAGCCATAGTACTAGCATGTTGGTTCTCTCGAGGAACAACTTCTCTGTTAGCTTGAGCCGTGAGGGCTTGGGCTTGGGTGGTGATGGCTTGGGCCATTTGGAACAGGGCTGCCCTCACCTCACCATCCGTCATAACTGGAGGATTCACCGAAACTTGATCATTCACAGCAGCTTGCACTTCAGGAGTATCTCGATTACCTTGCGGAGTATCTCCCGCATTCGCAATCTCTTCCCCTACTCTTATAGCCGATGTCCTTCTTGTGTTCATCGCCTATATACACAAGAAAGGTATTAGATGCTAAAAGACACAGTGTCAAAACTCTAATGGGACGATATAAGAGTATCAAGAAAAGAGAAGTTTCCTAATCATCACATAGCATCTCGTCCACAATTGTGGCGCGCTTCACAACCATGAACAAGACGCTAGGTAACTTGGTTTAGTGATAAATTGACCCTAAGGATATTTAACCTCATGCTCTGAAACTAAGTTTAAGATTCCATATTTAACCTCATGCTCTGATACCAAGTTTGTCACTCCCGGAATCTGGACCCCGGATGAGACCGGCGTCGTTAACCTCTCAGGGGTCGCAGACAAGCCTCTTCTTAGCTTTCATCAAAATTATACAGTTAAAGTTGCGGAAAATTTAAAACATTTAATATACTATTGAAGTATACCTAGACTTCATATAATACTGCATAAGAGTGATATTCTAATACTTGTCTCACATATATAAAACCATCAAAGAGTGCAAAGCCAATAATAATCAGTATGTCATATAGACCTTATTACAAAAGAATCAAAAGAACATAATGGAATAACGTATTCTAAAAACTACTAAATCTTCATAAGGCTGGAAATTGAACGGATAGCATCTCGAACGTGAGGACCTACCATAAGTTGGAGAAAGAGTTCCAAGCTTCTTCAAATCGACCATTTTAACTTCAATGGCCGGACCTACAGTTGTAGTAAAATAAAGTAATGGGGTTAGTACACCACATGTACTAAGTATGGGTATATGCACATAACACATAACACATAGGGACACGCATGAAAATATTATTTTTCAATTCTTTATAAAAACATGCCAACTCATATGAAAACTTCAATGCACATACCATATAACATATACAAGCCAAATATTTCATCACTTAAAGCATGATCATAATCAAATACATCTTCTCATGGCATCATGTAACATTTCATATTCAATAGATCATATAAACATAACATATAAAACACTTACCAATGATCCCATATCCAACCTATAAGTGCAATGGTCATGTGAAGACCCATAACCCCACATAACCGAGTAGATAAGATAGGAGACCATAAGTAAAGCTTGCTTCAAATAACTTTAACATAGTTAGTTATCATTCACATAACAATATAGCCAAATAACATATTCAATCAAAATAGCCAACTTTCATATAAAAGTAACATCATATATCACAAACATATAGCTCTCATATCATCATATTACTTACGAACAATCTCCTAAGACTTTCCTTAGAGTCACTTGTGCAATGTCTAGGTAGCGTCCCATACCACCACCTAAACTAAGCCAACTCCTCAAGTCACCCTAGTTGACGTTCGTTTTCTTGTCTTTCATTTTACATGAGGGAACATAGGTATTAACCGACATAGACCATGTGATATAAACATGGAATCCGGTGTCTTCCCCACACCGAAAAGAGGTGGTCCTACCGGCCAAAGTAGAACCGAACATGACGTAGCTTTCTAGGTGGATCCACTAGCTAGTATCCTATGGTGGCAACATAGTTCAAGAACTAGGAGATGTATTAGAGACCCATAGTTCCACATTACATGGCAGCCTCAATCTTATGAGAATCTTTGTGAACCTACCTTCCCGCTGAGGAAGGGACACTTCCCATATCTAGTTCATCGGTGCTTAACTTAAGTCCTTTTTCTTGAAATAACCTTTAATTTGTCTTTTATAAAAACTTATCATAGGTCATAGGAGATTATCTCCTTGTATAACATGATCATGAGCTCTTTTAGATTAGATGAGAATTGTCCTTTCATCGTAACCTATCTTTTCTTAAGTGAGATTAACATAACATAGTCACCTTGTGAAAACCTTACAAGGGATAACATAAACTTGAATATTTGTATTCTTATCATAATCTCACAATTTACATGCTCATAGCCAGAATATTCACATAACAACATCATACATACTTTCATAACATAGCATCATGACTTATAGACTAGCATAAACATCTTAGAGTAATCACAATTTTAGAAGACTTGCCTCTTGCTTCCAAGAATCTTATTCATCATGCAATATTCATATTCATACATAGTGAAATACTCAATGACATAATCAAGAACAACTCATAAAATCATGTACAAGATCAATGCAAAGCATAGGAGAAGGGAAATAGGTCATAAAAGGGTTCATTCAAATCTTAAATTCTAACCCTAACGTTTTCATGTTATCAAACACTATAAACAACCCATTCAAAACCGTCACATAGAGAAAGATCATGATCACACGTAATTCAAACATTATCAATCAATTATTCAACAATTCATGCGAAATTAGAATTAGAAAAATGTTTTCTTTTCATTGAAAATCATAATTCTAGGGTTAGGAAGAAAATCAGTTTGGTAGAGTAAAAACCCTAGTATTTGAAGTTATTGAAAATTAGTTGAAAGGAACTCTTGGGGAAAGGAATCCCAAGAGTGAAAACCCATACCTTAAAGATGAAGAATCCACGAAATCTTGGTTGGAAACTTCAAAACCTTGGTCTTCTTCCTTAAGCTTTTCTAGTTCTTCAACGGAGTTTGGAAAAGAGAGCGTTCTTGAGAGATTAAGAGAATTTCGTTTGATTATGATTTGGGACGTGTAATTGTGGTATAAAACTAACTTAATATCTATATATAGACGTCCCATATAATACCCTAAAGACCTTTCAAATAAATTATCTAAAACGCCCTCCTAAATTGACTACAACTAGGAGAACATTTGACTTTGGGTCTTCGGGTTTAACTAGGATTTAAATTAATTAATTAAGTTACTAATTTAATTAATTAGGGGACCTAGGGTAATTACTAAAGTACCCCTAAGTCGTTTGGACCATAACCAATTAGCTAATTACCAAAATACCCCTCCTAAATTGACTAGAAATAGAACAACGCTTAACTTAACCGAAATCTGGAAATTGCTTAAGGGTTTCGGTTTTGACTATTTAAATTAATTAATTAAGTTGCTAAATTAATTAATTATGTAATCTAGGGTAATTACTAAAGTACCCCTAAGTTGTTAGGACCATAACCAACCCTTTGGACCATTCTAGGTTAGGTACTAGGTTGTCTCTTGCTTGACTTAACCGAAATCTGGAAATTGCTTAGTGGTTTCGGTTTTATCCATTTAAATTAATTAATTAAGTTGCTAAATTATTAATTAAGTAACCTAGGGTAATTACTAAAGTACCCCTAAGTTGTTAGGACCATAACCAACCCTTTGGACCATCCTAGGTTAGGTAATAAGTTGTCTCTTGCTTGACTTAACCGAAATTTGGAAATTGCTTAGTGGTTTCGGTTTTGTCCATTTAAAATAATTAATTAAGTTACTAAATTAATTAATTAAGTAACCTAGGGTAATTACTAAAGTACCCCTAAGTGGTTAGGACCATAACCAACCCTTTGGACCATCCTAGGTTAGGTACTAGGTTGTCTCTTAGTTAGTTACACGGTTTGGTGACACCCGATTAGGTCTTAGGTTGTCGGGTCCCTTAGTTAGTTATTTTTGGTTTGTCCTAGGTTAGTTAGTTAGTTAGGTCAGTTATTTAGGGTCTAGGACCGATTAGGGAGCCTTGCCCAACGTGGCTGGACCCGTACGTGCGCCTGTCCCCAACCGCTCTAACCAAATCGGTTAGAGTGGTCCCTTGGCCGGTTGCACATGTGCTTGCACATGTGTTGCGTGTATATTCCTAACTAACTATTCTGGAAGGTTCATTTGGAGTGTTTACTTATTGTCCCAATGATCCTCACTATGTCCTTTGGCACTGCTTAATCTACATGGTCATTTTAAATGGTTATGTGTTATGGTACTAGGCTTGACACTTGGATGCCTTGTACCTAATGTGTTGAGTTGAGAATCAATATGTGTGCTAAAATTTTTAGGTTAGGTCTTCATTGCAGGTACAATTCCTAAACAAGCTTGGATTGGAGAATTTGAACATCAAATGTATTTATAAGTTATAAGTTACTTGTGAATAGCTAATAAAAATTGGCTAACGCCCTTAAGCCAATATTCTTCAATATGCCCAATATTACTAAATATTTGAAATTGGGATGCCTATGTACCCCAATACTTATTCTTAGGCTCTTTACTAGACAAGTACATTTTCTGAAATATTACAGAGAATTATTTGGGAGTTCTTCTTTTTTTGTGAATTTGAAGAGAATGAAGTGAATGAACTTATTTGGGGTGGGAATCACTTATATAGGGGTCTTAGTGAACGGTAAAACGAAATAGTATAGGGATAAAATAATTAGAAAAAGACCCAACTGCTCCTAAAAATTAACTACCAACCATGACCCACGAACCAAGTCTAACGGACCATGGTGTAACCGATGGACCATCATGTCGGACCGCCGTCTGGTGTCTAAAGGGTATTTTGGAGTCCATGGACCACAAACCACTTCCACGGGCCATGGGCCACACGACTGTCTGTTAGTCTAGTCGTGGCATGATCCTCAACGTCTGATTGGGGAGTGGAATCCACGGACCACACTACAATCTGTGATCTCATCCATGGGCCTTAGGTGGCCTCCGTCGGATGGCACCTGCAGCTTCTGAAAAATGTTGTCTTGCTCCTTCTCGAATGTTGCTTATGAGTTAGAGTTGCTAACAGAACTAGAAGTGGTTCATCTAGTCTTTCACATTTTCTAGTTGAAAAAATGTGTGGGTTATCCGGCATTGATAGCACCATTAGAAAGTGTATCTGTGAAAGATAGTCTTACTTATGAAATGGTGCCAGTTGAGATTTTTGACTGTCAGGTTCGTAGGTTGAGAAATAAGGAACTCTCTTTAGTAAAGGTTTTGTGAAGGAGTCATTACGTAGAGGGAGCTACTTGGGAAGTAGAAGCAGTCATGATGGCCAAGTATCCTCACCTATTTCCTTCCGATTCCGTTTCCACTCGAGGTAATAGTTCCCCTCCAATCTCTTAGTTTACTTTTATGTAATTCAGTATAAGTATCTTGTTCCCTCAGTTATCCTTGCATTTCAGCATATTTTCATATTCATGAAACTCATTTCACTTAGATATCAGTTTCTACAATTTATTTCAACTCTTTCCTCCAAACTCAGCTTGTTTGAACTTCATTTGAGGATGAATCACCCCAAGTAAGAGACATTGTAACACCTCCAAAATCAGAACTAATATTGAACAAAAGAGAAGAGAAAACAACATAGGGGGTCCATGGCTGTGAAGAGGACCACTGCCCGCCACCCTTCTCGTGGTTGTGCACCCAACAAATGGAAAAAGAATACGGACCACTAAATTGTCCATGGAGCTCCACACGGGCCATGAATTGGACCA
The DNA here is from genome assembly GCA_016801875.1 of Solanum sitiens. Taxonomy (NCBI): domain Eukaryota; kingdom Viridiplantae; phylum Streptophyta; class Magnoliopsida; order Solanales; family Solanaceae; genus Solanum; species Solanum sitiens. Next base: position 643,789 of record JABWTJ010000411.1, read on the forward strand.
TGAGGGAGACACAAAACGACCATGGCTTCGGTGAAGTACCACAGACCACTAGATGGTCTGTGCAGTTTCACACGAGCCGTGAAGATACTCATGAAAGAGGCTTGATTGACTTTGAGTTTTGCGTCAAATTCATATGATCACATCTTTCAAAAGAAAATGATTTAGGTGTCCCATAACCTATCAAATTAAAGGTATTTTAGTCCTCTTTCTAATTCCACAAAGTTTCCCTAATTCTGAGACATAAGTATGGCTGGCAACGGAACTGGTATGTCCCGGTTACCGGTCCGATTCCATTCCGGTATATCCCGGTAGGGACCGGTTCGGTCTGGTTCCAGGACAGGTAATGGGACAGAAACCGGGATTTACCTGTTTGTCCTGGTTCTAGAAAATCCCGGTCCGTTACCGGTCCGGTCTGGTCCAGTTAACTAAATTTTTTTTAAAAAAAAATATATGTTCGTTTTATAGTCGTTGGGTAATGGCTAGTGGGCCCCCCAATGGCTATATCCCCATTTTTGCAGTCATTTACACCCCCCACCCCCCCCCCCCCCCTAGCTTTTTTAATACCCCAAAGTTTAAAAATTACACTTTAACCCTTTTTTTACCTATAAATACCCCTAAACTTTCATTCTTCTCAATCACAAAATCATCTTCTATTCTCTCAACTCTCTACTCTCTACTTCTCTAATATCTAATCTCTTAAAATTGTTAAAATTCTGGTTTTTCCTTATTTGGTCTTTGAAAATTGGATTTGGAACTTCAAAATTCAACTTTCAACTTTCAACTTTTGGCTTTCGGCTTTCGGCGGTCATAAACGTCTACTTTTTTAAGTAGACGTTCGGTACATTCGTTCCAACTTATAATTTCATTTCATTTATATTGAAATAATTATTTATTTATTTTGTGATTAATTATTTGTTTGCATTACACTTTTCATCTAATATTTATATATAATCTCACGTTTAATAATTTAATATGGATTCCGGTAAAAATGTTGTTCAAAAAGGAAAAGGTAAAACAAGTGCAATTGAGCATGTTGAAAATATGTATAAATTTACATCTTGGCATCCCAATATTACCTTTCCATTCAAGGACTACCTCTTTTGGAAACTGGAAATGCACTATCTTAGCTCGGCAATCTACCGTGGCATAACAAGAAGCTAACCAATCCATACCCATTATAACATCAAAATCTACCATGTCTAGCTCAACAAGGTCAGCCAATGTATCGCGATCACAAACAGTTACAGTGCAATTACGATAAACTCTCCTAGCTATAATAGATTCACCAATCGGTGTAGACACTTCAAATGGCTTCGCTAATAATTCTGGTGTTCTTTTGAACTTTCCAGCAATCAATGGTGTAACATATGATAGTGTAGACCCCGGATCGATTAATGCATACACAATATGTGAAAATATGGACAATGTACCTGTAACCACATCCGGCGAGGCTTCTAAATTTTGTCGATCCCCTAGTGCATATGTGCGATTCTGACCTCCACTAGAACTAGCTGCTCCCCTAGCTCCTCTACCACGACCTGTAGGCATATGTAGTCCCCTACCTAAAGAAGGGGTTGATGAGGTTGATGCAACAACTGATCTAGTTGGTTGTGCAACGCCACCCACTCCCCTATGAGGGCAGTTTCTCATCATATGCCCTGGTTTTCCACACCAAAAACAAACATCCGTCCCATACCTGCATGCACCTAGATGATTCCTTCCACACTGTTTACAAGGCTGTCGTGGAGGCCTTGATTGGCTCGTACTTCCTTGCTCTTGATGACTGCCTTGGCTTTCACTTCTTTGCCCAAACTGATTTCCCCTAAACCCTTGGAACCGTGTTGGAGCACTAGCTGTAGAGTAGAAAGATGATGGCCTAGGTGGTCTGTTAGAGAACCGAGGCCTAAACTCACCTTGGGATTGTGTAAACTGCCCTATGGATCTGGCCCTCTTAGAATGCCCTGTTTCCAACTCTTGTGTTCTTCTTCTTTGCCTTTGATCCTCCAATTTTTGTGCAAAAGCCTGCATCCTTGCTATATCCATATCTTTATTCAACGAAGCAATTGTACAGTCTCTAACTAGATATGAATCTAATCTGTCCACAAAACGATGAACTCTATCCTCCATAGTAGCTACTACATTAGGAGCATACCTGGCCAAGGAATTAAATTTGAGACTATACTCCCTCACACTCATATTTCCTTGGTGGAGATTTAAGAACTGATCTGCACGGGCCTCTCGGATCTCCAATGGCAGATAATGATGAAGGAATGCCTTTTTAAACTCTTTCCACATAGCTGAAGGTGCATTTATTCCCCTAGATTGCTTCCAAGCTTCATACCACAATATAGCCACACCCTTTAATCTATATGCAGCTAGCTCAAGTGCTTCTTTACCACTTACATGCATAATATCCAAAGTGCGTTGGATTTGATCTATAAAGTCTTGGGGATCTTCATTAGGATCTGACCCGGTAAATGATGGAGGGTCCAAGTTAAGAAAATCACGTATCCGTGTTCCAGCTGATCTAACTACACCACTAGTACCTGCAAATGGACCTTCTTGCCTTTGGCCATGACCAGCAACTATACGAGTCAATAATTGGACTGCATTCCTCAAATCTTGCTCGGTAGCATTAATAGGGGGTTCCTGAGGTTCATCTTCCCTCCTTAGTTCTTCAGGAGATGGAGGCGTCGAGGAAGTCTGCGATAGAGACTCATCTTGAGCCCCACTTTGAACAGCTTGACTTGGTGGTGGTTGGCTGGTCCCTTCTTGGACAGCCACATCTACTCGTTTACCAGTACTTTTACTCCTTCTTGTAATCGGCATCTATGCTATCATAAAACAATTGAGAAATTAGATATGATTCACCTACAACACTGGTTCTATCGCACGATCTAAGAAATGAAAGAAATGAGACAACTCCTATATGTCCCGTAGCCTCCTGTTTATAGATGTGGTGCACAACACATCCATAAGCAAGACTCTACACAGACACGGCTTTGTAGACTCCCTAGGATGACCTGCTCTGATACCACTTTTGTCACGCCTCCAATACCCATTAAGACGGACAGGCACCCGATGCCCTAAAGGCCCGAGAGAACCAACCTGCAACCTGTTCTTACTAAGCATATACTATAACAATTGAGACAAGTTAACTTAGGATGCAGCGATACAAAACGACGTAAGTAAGTCCAAAATTTATGTACAATACTTGGCCGTCGTGGCCACAACTCCTTAAGACACAACTGAACCATGTACATATGTCTACAAAGCCTCTAAAAGATATAAGACTAGAGTAGGTCGGGACAGACCCCGCCTTACCCTTAACTATGATACAATACCAAATGAATTTACCAAGGACTCAATAAAGCTCCGAATCAACTTGGAGCTCACCAAAAGTAGCAGAATTTCGAGTGCTCCTACTGAGGAGGTCTACTAGCTGGAGTACCTGAGCCTGCAGCATGAAATGCAGCGTCCCCAATACGGGACGTCAGTACAAAAAATGTACTGAATATGTAAGGCAAAATAGTATATGTAATACAAGGCTCAAATGAAATCACGTAGCCACATATGAGTGCATAGATTAGGAGAGAAGACCACCTTGCTTATCTTGTTGGAATCAAGTAAGCTACATTCTTTTCTTTACCTTTTTGTTATGTTATAATCTTTGTTGGGCATGTGATAAAGTGACCAGCTGATCAGTGGTAGAAGAGGATGACCCATGCTAGGGCGTTATTATTAACCCCTTGGATGCGGTCCTTCATTAATTACACAAACTTGGGATCGGTCCTGCTAGGCTTTTGCCCCTGAGCTGCCCCATTTCTATACCAATAGGGATGGCCCATGCTAGGCTTTCGCCCTGGAGCTGCCACCCTTAATTAAATAGATTCTTTTTCACTAGCTTCTTTAATCTTTGTAGATTATTGTAATCAGTTCATAACTCTTTTGCGATGTTATTCGGATCATCATAACACTTTTGAGATGTTGATTTGGTGGTCATAATCATCTTGGAGATATGGAAATACGGAACAGTAGTGGAATACATGAAAATAATACTTTGAGGCAGTAACAATGACATAAGGAGCTATGAAACATCAACACCTTACTTTAAGACCTTAATGACACAATTGACTTCAATTGGCTTAGGAGAGGGATTCATCAAACTTTGTTTTGCAAATACCATTTCTATAACAGCACAAGGGGAATAATTATACAAGTATAGAGTAGTGAACATATAATGAAGTAGTTCTATGTACTTAAAATGGGGAAAGAAATATTGTTAGCTATTTGGAGATAGTACGCTGCCACTATGCTTCCTTTTCTAGAAATAGAACTTATGGGAAACACTTCATTGATATTAATTGCAGGTGCCAGATTTCATGCCATAAGGATATAGAATTGAATAGCCTTACATACCTTATTTTTCTGACCAATACCACTATCACTATTCAGCCTTCCTTTTTGGGTGCTAATCTACAACTAAATCATGATTAAGCTAACATTAGCAGCTAATCACAATAAGGTCCTCGAAAACAGTAGCGAAAATATTTGATGGAAATCAGGCCCATACAACCCTTACATAAATGGTGAACCACCACACCCTTCCTCTACACATTAATACAACTTCATACATCATCTCCCAAGATCCCCAAACTGCCCTCAACAACAATATTCATAAGGCAGCCACTATCAATCTCAAATCTTTCAGCATAATAGGAGAATATTGACTCAAATATTTATCATCATCCATGAATTCTGCTAAATATCTACAAATTCTCCACTCCAAACATTATCAAAGAGAGGAAAACACATGGGTTGAAGTCTTACCTTAATTCTGAAAATTTATCCTCTACACTTGTACTTCAAGAATTCAAACTCTCCTTCAAACTCTTACTTGAAAAATTAGACAGCACTCAAGAACTCTAAGGTGTCTTAGGGCTGCTAATTGAAGCCAAGAGAGACCAAGAAAGAACTTAGGAAATCTGAAACTTTTGCAAGTTCAAAATGGAGAATAAGACTTGATCCTTATCCTTTGAAAAAAAGAGGTGTTATGGCCGACACTCTTGACCAATTTTGGTCCATATAATGTCAAGTAGGTGCCCCACCTGCTTGTCCTTTTAACTTGGGCCCTTTTGGACTTAATATTATTGGACCTTGGCTGTCCATTTTTCCTTTGTTCTTTTAATCAACTTGGGACAGATAATGCAGAGTAGGTGGTACACACTTTGCCAATCACCTGGTAAAGACAGAAAATCTTAGGGATGGGTCATGCACTTACCTCGTTTCCACTTGGACTTTAATCATAACTGGGCCAATTGGCAGATTTGGCTGCTGGGCCTCTTTCATTCACAATTTTCTTTAATAGGTTTGGGCTTCAAATGAGCCCCTAAATATAAGCCTAAATCTGGTCAATCAAACTTGGGCCCTTTAACTATAATATAGATCAAGTAGGTGATGCAGCTGCTAGCTCAATTACCATCTTACTATAATTACTTAAATACTTTCCATCGGAGTTAACTTGCAATACATATGCTAAAACGTGCAAGGCATTACATCACCTTCCAAGCTAGTTTAAACCAAAACTAATCACATAAGAAACATGATCCCTCACCTACACTATAAGTTTATGTCAAGTATAACATGAATAGAACTACCACATACAAAAATACAGGCCGTTACAAAAACACGGGTGAACCTTCCTCAAAAGGAAGCCACCACCTCATTGGAACCATAGGTGAATATTCCCCCTAAGGGAAGTCAACACACTATAAGGAACCAATGGTGAATCTTTCTCCAAGGAAAGCCAACACCTCTCATTGTCAAGTTCACTCGGTGCTAAGCTAAGTTATCCTTATTGAAAAGCCTTTCTTACATTATTTCATAAAACATAGGCTTAGGATATTTATTCCTCATATGCTTATAGCATATTCAACAACCTATCTAGTTTTAGAGTACCCTTGAGCACACCTTTCAAGGCCCCTCTATTGGCTAGATCTTCATACATGTGTGTGTGTGTATACATATAAGTGAGTAAACCTTTCACATAACACATAAATGTCACAAATGTTCATATATCAATGCATGAGTTAGCGCGTTTGACTAATAAGATAGAAAGGGCCTTTCTCGCTTGTTTAGTAAAGTCAAGTTTTTGGCCTTATCTTGCAGGTGACGACGACGTCGAGTTGATGGCAGAGAAAGACTCGGCATTCAGGCGAGCCACCCGGTGGTGTGGTACGTAGTGGGTTTAGTACGCCCCGCCCAAACAAACGGCTCCAAAACAAACAAAAAGGTGCATGCCGCACTCACGAAGGACTCTAGAGGTATAACTATATGAGCAATCCTTTCATATAAACACACTAAGATACTATGCACATTCATACTTCACCATACCATATAAATCATATTTATAATATGCCCATACATTCATTTTCATGTACATAGAAACCAAACCTAGGAACTATCCTTATAATTCATAGCCAAGGTCTCATACCCTTGCTCATACTAGTACACCTATCAAGTTATCCTAGTTAAGGGATACATAACATACTTCACATACATATACTTACATGCATAGTAGTAGACACTAGTGAATATGAGGACAACCTTTCATTAGACACTATGATCCTATACTACTTGTAAGCATGCATGTAGAGTGAGGGTGTGTGTACATTGGTCAATATGATCACATCATGGCTATCAAGAACACATTCAGGCAGCCACCTTCTTAGGATCACAATACACTTTCAAGCGTAGACCACACAACACACAATAGCATAGGAGACAAACCAACTTCATATTACACTTACGACTCCTAACTTTTGCTATTCATGCATTCACATAGGTGTACATAGGTAGGGGTCGTCATTCCTTAATACTTCATTAATGGCATCACCTACCCATAACCCTAACATAATCATTCACATACTCATAACAATAGTAACATAACCTAGATTCATAACTAGAGTAGAAGACTAGGCACAAGTTACACATAAGGTGATCATCATAACTACACACTCATATATTCATCAATTTGCCTTCAAGTCCATAGTCAACACATATATATTGACAATAAATTAAACACAGCCACTGTAAATAGACCATACCACACAATGCCATACAAGGCTTCATCAACTACAATAAATAGAAAAGTAGTGAGGAAGAGCCATTCTTACCAATTCATCAAACTTTGATAATCATTGATCAATACTCCTTTTTCATCATCAATACATTATAGGACAATAGCTAAATATACACTTAATCATGAAGGAAACCATGTATAATTTGCTATAATACCATACTACAATCTAAAATAATACATCACATTTACTAAATGTAGAGAGTTATAGATCATTAACTAATTTCCCTAATCTTGTTCATCAATCATCTTGTATCAATAATATACATTTTGGGCAGTAGCTAATGAGATATAACATCACACATAAATCATGCTTTATCAACCCTAGAATATATATCAAAACATATACATTACTCTATCAATGTTTATAGGCTAGAAGGACTTAAGTCAATCTTTACCGGTTCAATTGTTATCTATTCATATTGGATAAATTAATTAATTATTATCACATTACACATATAGGAAGTAGCTAAGACAATTCACCATAATAGAGTCACATGACAACCAATCTAACGTCAAGATCACAAGTCACTACCAAGCTTTCTTTAATTTGATCATATAAGATTTATATCCACAATTCAACCATGTTATTAACCTAATGTAGTAGCTACAAGCATCATAACATAATTGAATTCCACTTTTATACATTTAAAGATCAATGATACAGTGATCACATAGAGGCATATGCTAGTCATGTTCAATTCGTCATACATTGAACCAATTGGATCATCCTGTCACGCCTCAAAACCCATTAAGACGGACAGGCACCCGATGCCCTAAAGGCCCGAGAGAACCAACCTGCAACCTGTTCTTACTGAGCATATACTATAACAATTGAGACAAGTTAACTTTGGATGCAGCGATACAAACCAACGTAAGTAGATCCAAAAGTTATATACAAGACTTGGCCGTTTAGGCCACAACTCCTTAAGACACAACTGAACCATGTACATACGTCTACAAAGCCTCTAAAAGATAGAAGACTAGAGTAGGTCGGGACAGACCCCGCCTTACCCTTAACTACGATACAATACCAAACGAATTTACCAAGGACTTAATAAAGCTCCGAATCAACTTGGAGCTCACCAAAAGTAGCAGAATTTCGAGTGCTTCTACTGAGGAGGTCTACTAGCTGGAGTACCTGAGCCTGCAGCATGAAATGCAGCGTCCCCAATACGGGACGTCAGTACAAAAAATGTACTGAATATGTAAGGCAAAAAGTATATGTAATACAAGGCACAAATGAAATCAAGTAGCAACATATGAGTGCATAGATTAGGAGAGAAGACCACCTTTGCTTACTCTTGTGGAATCAAGTAAGCTAGATTCTTTTCTTTACCTTCTTTGTATGTTATAATCTTTGTTGGGCATGTGATACAAGTGACCAGCTGATCAGTGGTAGAAGAGGATGACCCATGCTAGGCGTATTAACCCCTGGGATGCGGTCCTCATAATTACACAACTTGGGATCGGCCCATGCTAGGCTTTCGCCCCTGAGCTGCCACCCTTCTATACCAATAGGGATCGGCCCATGCTAGGCTTTCGCCCCTGAGCTGCCACCCTTAATTATATAGATTTCTTCACTTAGATTCTTTAATCTTTGAGATTGTTGTTAATCAGTTCATAACACTTTTGGGATGTTGATTTGGTGATCATAATCATCTTGGAGATATGAAAATACGGAACAGTAGTGGAATACATGAAAATAATACTTTGAGGCAGTAACAATGACATAAGGAGCTATGAAACATCAACACCTTACTTTAAGACCTTAATGGCACAATTGACTTCAATTGGCTTAGGAGAAGGATTCATCAAACTTTCTTTTGCAAATACCATTTCTATAACAGCACAAGGGGAAATTACACAAGTATAGAGTAGTGAACATATAATGAAGTAGTTCCATGTGCTTAGAATGGGGAAAGAAATATTGTTAGCTATTTGGAGATAGTACGCTGCCAATATGCTTCCTTTTCTAGAAATAGAACTTATGGGAATCACTTCATTGATATTAATTGCAGATGGCAGATTTCATGCCAAAAGGATATAAAATCGAATAGCCTTACATACCTTATTTTTCTGACCAATACCACTATCACGATTCAGCCTTCCTTATTGGGTGCTAATCTACAACATAAGTCATGATTAAGCTAACATCAGCAGCTAATCACAATAAGGTCCTCCAATCAGTAGCTAAAATATTTGATGGAAATCAGGCCCAAACAACCCTTACATAAATGGTGAACCACCACACCCTTCCTCTACACATTAATACAACTTCATACATCATCTCCCAAGCTACCCAAACAACCCTCAACAACAATATTCATAAGGCAGCCACTATCAATCTCAAATCTTTCAGCATAATAGGAGAATATTGACTCAAAGATTTATCACAATCCATGAATTCTTGATAAACATATACAAAATTCTCCACTCCAAACATTATCAAAGAGAGGAAAACAAATGGGTTGAAGTCTTACCTTAATTCTGAAAATTTATCCTCTACACTTGTACTTCAAGAATTCAAACTCTTCTTCAAACTCTTACTTGAAAAATTAGCCAGCACTCAAGAACTCTAAGGTGTCTTAGGGATGCTAATTGAAGCCAAGAGAGACCAAGAAAGAACTTAGGAAATCTGAAACTTTTGCAAGTTCAAAATGGAGAATAAGACTTGATCCTTATCCTTTGAAAAAAGAGGTGTTATGGCCGACACTCTTGACCAATTTTTGGGCCATATAATGTCAAGTAGGTGCCCCACTTGCTTGTCCTTTTAACTTGGGCCTTTTTGGACTTAATATTATTGGACCTTGGCTGTCCATTTTCCCTTTGTTCTTTTATTCCACTTGGGACAGATTAATGCAAGTAGGTGGTACACACTTGGCCCAATAACATGGTAAAACAAATCTTAGGAGGTCATGCACTTACCTAGTTTCACTTGGGCTTTATCCATAATGGGCCAATTGGCAGATTTGGCTGCTGGACCTTCTTTCATTCACAATTTTCTTTAATAGGTTTGGGCTTCAAATGAGCCCCTAAATATAAGCCTAAATCTGGTCAATCAAACTTGGCCCTTTAACTATAATATAGATCAAGTAGGTGATGCAGCTGCTAGCTCAATTACCATCTTACTATAATTACTTAAATACTTTCCATCGGAGTTAACTTGCAATACATATGCTAAAACGTGCAAGGCATTACATCACCTTCCAAGCTAGTTTAAACCAACACTAATCACATAAGAAACATGATCCCTCACCTACACTATAAGTCTATGTCAAGTATAACATGAATAGAACTACCACATACAAAAATACAGGCCGTTACATCCTTCCCCCCTTGGAACATTCGTCCTCGAATGTTAGCATGGTTGTGCGGCCTAAACAAGTTCAAGCCTAAGCTAGTACTACTATTAATCACATTGAACATATAGACTTATACTTACTTGTCAATGCCTCCACTAACATTTTGATCATTCCCACCAGTGTGGAAGAGGTGAGGATACTTCACTTTCATTGCTTCTTCTGCTTCCTATGTAACTTCTTCTACTTGTTGGTTTCTCCATAGAACTTTTACAGAAGCTAATTCTTTATTCCTTAACTTCCTAACTTGTCGATCCAGAATAGCAATGGGTACTTCTTCATAAGTGAGATCTCCTGTAACCTGTACGTCTTCAGTAGGAGTAATACGAAATGGGTCACCTACGCATTTCCGTAGCATTGAGACATGGAACACCGGATGAACTGATGAAAGCTCTTGTGGTAGCTCTAACTCATAGGCTACTTGGCCAAATTTTCGGATAATCTTATATGGCCCTATATAGCGTGGACTCAGCTTTCCCTTTTTACCAAACCTCATTACCCCTTTCATCGGAGACACCTTCAAGAACACCCAATCCCCTATAGAAAATTCTAGTCCTCTCCTTCTAATATCTGCATATGATTTATGTCGACTTTGAGCTGTTTCTAGCCGCTGCTGTATCACTTTGACTTTTTCCATAGCTTGATGAACAAGATCTGGCCCAAATAAGGCAGTTTCACCCGTTTCGAACCAGCCAATTGGTGATCTACACTTTCGACCATATAAAGCTTCATAAGGTGCCATTTTAATGCTCGAATGATAGCTATTGTTATAAGCAAATTCAATAAGTGGTAGGTGATCATCCCAGCTACCCTTGAACTCTAATATACAAGCTCGCAGCATATCCTCAAGTGTCTGAATCGTACGTTCTGCCTGACCATCCGTTTGAGGATGAAAGGCTGTACTTAAATTCACTTGTGTTCCCAAACTCTTTTGAAATGACTTCCAAAAATTTGCTGTAAATTGAGCTCCTCTATCCGATATTATAGAGATTGGCACTCCATGTAGTCGAACTATCTCTTTAATGTACAACTTCGCATACTCTTCAGCTGTAGAAGTAGTCGCACCGGCAAAGAAGTGTCGGCTTTTGGTAAGTCTATTAAACTATTACCCTATGGAGTCAAACTCCGGAATGAGCGAGGCAAACCCGTAACAAAATCC